>CM037090.1:63832726-64432726 GCA_020916435.1 Oxytropis ochrocephala
AGAATCCTAAAACAATTATTAAATATTGACTTTGAGAAATTAGATATTGTAACTTATATTTTATTTGAGCATTATTAGAAGAGATTACTTGGTAAATCAAGAAATAATCATCTCAATGAATCATACTCGCGGTACTAAAAAGACAATATATTCTCTAATTTCTCAACTAATTACTAAGTTGAAAAATAATAGTTTGAATTTACAATTCAAAATGATAACGTTGATTTATAAATACCTAAACTTCCACGAAAATCTTTTATTTAAGTAAAATGTTTCTTCATAGGTAAAAGATTAGTTCTTGAAAGAGTTTTCATTAATTATATATATAGTGCGTATAATACTCAATTTTATAGAAATGCATATGCTATATATATATGTTGCTACTTTATATTTAAAAATATATTCTTGAATTTTATATTTTTAATATATAAATTAATCTTAATTTAATGCCAAAATAAATAATTAAAATAATTCTACAAATTATCAACACGTTCCTTTTTTTGACCAACTTATTAAAAACATTCTTATCCACTACATAGTCTTATATATATATATATATATAAATTAAAGTTTGTTCTATCGATTACATTCAAACTTTTTCAACCTTGCTATGAAAATTATTACTTTATTATTATTATTTATTATTATTATTATTATTATTAATGAGAATGCAATCAAATGGATCATTAATGCATTCTACCTATTATTAAAACTTTCAAGTTGACAATAATATAACAATCACTCGTATCGTGGTGATATTTATATGGATAATATGCATTTGGATATATTACTAATTTACATTATTAAAATTGCTCAAATGATATATGGAATTAAAAAAATTATACTTTATCACATTTTTGTAATTTTCAAGTCTATAAAATGAAACGTTAAGCTGAACTTACTTCTCACAATTGAAAGTACAAGGTTAAATCTTACAAAATGACCTCCCGCTTCTATCTATCTTATCTTTTGTGTGTTTCTGCATTGCTTTGGTCCTAATTTGAGGTAATCAAAATTGTTGTTATTTTTATTTTCATTTTTGATGTATAATTTACTAATTTAAATTGAAAATGTTATTATTTATTGTATTAGTGTTCATAGTCAACGTTATGAAAAGACAAAAAACTTATGTTGTTAGAGCAATATGATTTAATATCTTTTTATGAAGTTATATTGTTCACAAAGTTTTATGAAAGATCAAGAGTCAAGCCATAATTTTTTTAGGTAAAACATTATGGGAAGTTTTTTTAAACTAGAAATTTGATGTGTAGATAAATTTGTTTACGTGTTGATGCGAGGATCCGTTACAAGTTGGAACCTTCCAAAAAAATGCATCGTGGAGACCAAACCACCTATGCCATTATGTTGCATAGATTCTTGCAATTCAGTTGCGGAGCAGTGTCTTAGAAGCGGGATTTGAGAAAGGTGGACAATGTTATGCTCCAGCAAGTACGAATTATTGTTGTTGTTTTAAGTAATGAGTTCTCATGTATGGAAACAATAGAGATAATAAAAAATGAAATAAACTATGTTTTAGGATTTCTACGATTTGGGAGAAACTTGTATCCACTTTTTCAATTAATGCAATTCAAGATGAAATAGTTCACTCATAGTCACTCCTATACAAATTATTAGCAAGTTTTTTTGGTGATCTTTAATTTATAACTCTATCAAATTCAGGACTAAAAACTTGCATTTTTATGAATCACCCAGAGGCTGAACTTAAGACATACTTGATCCAGTCAATTATGAATCTAATGTTGATCGATTTGTGAGACATAGAAATCGAGATATGTGGTTGAAATGTTAGTATGAAAAATTTAATGATATTGATATAATGGGTTATGGACATCATGCCCTTTTGGTCTCGGTCTTATGTTCCATTTATGGTTTGGGCGCTCTTTCACACACATAAAATAGGTTTTAGATTATTAGAAAATTGTTTTGGAGTAAGTCTTATGTGATCGCGCGGTAGTGGAGTCGTGACCACGACAAATCATAGTGGCGAATTGAATGCTATATGGCGTCAATGCCTAAATGTATTTATTCCATTAAAGGTCAAATACTGCTTGATCATGGCGAGATTCAAGTTATTTTTTCTCATAGTGAATGAAGTTATATTTTTCATAATTTTATATTGTAGTTTTGAATTTAATTTTTTTGTGACTTTACTATGACAAAGGTTTTACCTATTTAATCCGTAATACTATTATAAACTTTGTTTATATTGTTTGAAAAATTTAATAACATCTCTTTCTTTGGGAAAAATATTTTGTAAACTTTTTTGAAAACAAAAATTTATCATTTATTGTGACTAACTTTATAGTTAATGCGATACAGAATCCTAAAACAATTATTAAATATTGACTTTGAGAAATTAGATATTGTAACTTATATTTTATTTGAGCGTATTATGAAGAGATTACTTGGTAAATCAAGAAATAATCATCTCCAATGAATCATACTCGCGGTACTAAAAAGACAATATATTCTCTAATTTCTCAACTAATTACTAAGTTGAAAAATAATAGTTTGAATTTACAATTCAAAATGATAACGTTGATTTATAAATACCTAAACTTCCACGAAAATCTTTTATTTAAGTAAAATGTTTCTTCATAGGTAAAAGATTAGTTCTTGAAAGAGTTTTCATTAATTATATATATAGTACGTATAATACTCAATTTTATAGAAATGCTGCATATGCTATTATATATGTTGCTACTTTATATTTAAAAATATATTCTTGAATTTTATATTTTTAATATATAAATTAATCTTAATTTAATGCCAAAATAAATAATTAAAATAATTCTACAAATTATCAACACGTTCCTTTTTTTGACCAACTTATTAAAAACATTCTTATCCACTACCAGTCTTATATATATATATATATATAAAATTAAAGTTTGTTCTATCGATTACATTCAAACTTTTTCAACCTTGCTATGAAAATTATTACTTTATTATTATTATTATTATTATTATTATTATTATTATTATTAATGGGAATGCAATCAAATGGATCATTAATGCATTCTACCTATTATTAAAACTTTCAAGTTGACAATAATATAACAATCACTAAATATCGTAGGTGATATTTATATGGATAATATGCATTTGGATATATTACTAATTTACATTATTAAAATTGCTCAAATGATATATGGAATTAAAAAAATTATACTTTATCACATTTTTGTAATTTTCAAGTCTATAAAATGAAAGCGTATTTGAACTTACTTCTCACAATTGAAAGTACAAGGTTAAATCTTACAAAATGACCTCCGCTTCTATCTATCTTATCTTTTGTGTGTTTCTGCATTGCTTTGGTCCTAATTTCAGGTAATCAAAATTGTTGTTATTTTATTTTCATTTTTGATGTATAATTTACTAATTTAAATTGAAAATGTTATTATTTATTGTATTAGTGTTCATAGTCAGCGTTATGAAAAGACAAAAAACTTATGTTGTTAGAGCAATATGATTTAATATCTTTTTATGAAGTTATATTGTTCACAAAGTTTTATGAAAGATCCAAGGTCAAGCCATAATTTTTTTAGGTAAAACATTATGGGAAGTTTTTAAACTAGAAATTTGATGTGTAGATAAATTTGTTTTTACGTGTTGATGCGAGGATCCGTTACAAGTTGGAACCTTCCAAAAAAATGCATCGTGGAGACCAAACCACCTATGCCATTATGTTGCATAGATTCTTGCAATTCAGTTGCGGAGCAGTGTCTTAGAGCGAGGATTTGAGAAAGGTGGACAATGTTATGCTCCAGAAAGCACGAATTATTGTTGTTGTTTTAAGTAATGAGTTCTCATGTATGGAAACAATAGAGATAATAAAAAATGAAATAAACTATGTTTTAGGATTTCTGATTTGGGAGAAACTTGTATCCACTTTTTCAATTAATGCAATTCAAGATGAAATAGTTCACTCATAGTCACTCCTATACAAATTATTAGCAAGTTTTTTTGGTGATCTTTAATTTATAACTCTATCAAATTCGAGGACTAAAAAACTTGCATTTTTATGAATCACCCAGGCTGAACTTAAGACATAGCTTGATCCAGTCAATTATGAATCTAATGTTGATCGATTTGTGAGACATAGAAATCGGATATGTGGTTGAAATGTTAGTATGAAAAATTTAATGATATTGATATAATGGGTTATGGACATCATGCCCTTTTGGTCTCGGTCTTATGTTCCATTTATGGTTTGGGCGCTCTTTCACACACATAAAATAGGTTTTAGATTATTAGAAAATTGTTTTGGAGTAAGTCTTATGTGATCGCGCGGTAGTGGAGTCGTGACCACGACAAATCATAGTGGCGAATTGAATGCTATATAGCGTCAATGCCTAAATGTATTTATTCCATTAAAGGTCAAATGCTTGATCATGGAAAGCTGAGATTCAAGTTATTTTTTCTCATAGTGAATGAAGTTATATTTTCATAATTTTATATTGTAGTTTTGAATTTAATTTTTTTGTGACTTTACTATGACAAAGGTTTTACCTATTTAATCCGTAATACTATTATAAACTTTGTTTATATTGTTTGAAAAATTTAATAACATCTCTTTCTTTGGGAAAAATATTTTGTAAACTTTTTTGAAAACAAAAATTTATCATTTATTGTGACTAACTTTATAGTTAATGCGACCACAAGAATCCCTAAAACAATTATTAAATATTGACTTTGAGAAATTAGATATTGTAACTTATATTTTATTTGAGCGTATTACTTGAAGAGATTACTTGGTAAATCAAGAAATAATCATCTCCAATGAATCATACTCGCGGTACTAAAAAGACAATATATTCTCTAATTTCTCAACTAATTACTAAGTTGAAAAATAATAGTTTGAATTTACAATTCAAAATGATAACGTTGATTTATAAATACCTAAACTTCCACGAAAATCTTTTATTTAAGTAAAATGTTTCTTCATAGGTAAAAGATTAGTTACTGAAAGAGTTTTCATTAATTATATATATAGTCTGTATAATACTCAATTTTATAGAAATCTGCATATGCTATTATATATGTTGCTACTTTATATTTAAAAATATATTCTTGAATTTTATATTTTTAATATATAAATTAATCTTAATTTAATGCCAAAATAAATAATTAAAATAATTCTACAAATTATCAACACGTTCCTTTTTTTTTGACCAACTTATTAAAAACATTCTTATCCACTACCGTCTTATATATATATATATATATATATATATATATATATATATATATAAAATTAAAGTTTGTTCTATCGATTACATTCAAACTTTTTCAACCTTGCTATGAAAATTATTACTTTATTATTATTATTATTATTATTATTATTATTATTATTATTATTATTATTAATGGGAATGCAATCAAATGGATCATTAATGCATTCTACCTATTATTAAAACTTTCAAGTTGACAATAATATAACAATCACTCGTATCGTGGTGATATTTATATGGATAATATGCATTTGGATATATTACTAATTTACATTATTAAAATTGCTCAAATGATATATGGAATTAAAAAAATTATACTTTATCACATTTTTGTAATTTTCAAGTCTATAAAATGAAAACGTAGTGAACTTACTTCTCACAATTGAAAGTACAAGGTTAAATCTTACAAAATGACCTCAGCTTCTATCTATCTTATCTTTTGTGTGTTTCTGCATTGCTTTGGTCCTAATTTCGGGTAATCAAAATTGTTGTTATTTTTATTTTCATTTTTGATGTATAATTTACTAATTTAAATTGAAAATGTTATTATTTATTGTATTAGTGTTCATAGTCAACGTTATGAAAAGACAAAAAAACTTATGTTGTTAGAGCAATATGATTTAATATCTTTTTTATGAAGTTATATTGTTCACAAAGTTTTATGAAAGATCCAAGGTCAAGCCATAATTTTTTTTAGGTAAAACATTATGGGAAGTTTTTTAAACTAGAAATTTGATGTGTAGATAAATTTGTTTACGTGTTGATCACGAGGATCCGTTACAAGTTGGAACCTTCCAAAAAATGCATCGTGGAGACCAAACCACCTATGCCATTATGTTGCATAGATTCTTGCAATTCAGTTGCGGAGACAGTGTCTTAGAGCGAGGATTTCAGAAAGGTGGACAATGTTATGCTCCAACCGGCACGAATTATTGTTGTTGTTTTAAGTAATGAGTTCTCATGTATGGAAACAATAGAGATAATAAAAAATGAAATAAACTATGTTTTAGGATTTACGATTTGGGAGAAACTTGTATCCACTTTTTCAATTAATGCAATTCAAGATGAAATAGTTCACTCATAGTCACTCCTATACAAATTATTAGCAAGTTTTTTTTGGTGATCTTTAATTTATAACTCTATCAAATTCAGGACTAAAAAACTTGCATTTTTGTGAATCACCCAGAACTGAACTTAAGACATAGCAGTCCAGTCAATTATGAATCTAATGTTGATCGATTTGTGAGACATAGAAATCCATATATGTGGTTGAAATGTGAGTATGAAAAATTTAATGATATTGATATAATGGGTTATGGACATCATGCCCTTTTGGTCTCGGTCTTATGTTCCATTTATGGTTTGGACGCTCTTTCACACACATAAAATAGGTTTTAGATTATTAGAAAATTGTTTTGGAGTAAGTCTTATGTGATCGCGCGGTAGTGGAGTCGTGACCACGACAAATCATAGTGGCGAATTGAATGCTATAATGGCGTCAATGCCTAAATGTATTTATTCCATTAAAGGTCAAATGCTGATCATGAAAGCTGAGATTCAAGTTATTTTTTCTCATAGTGAATGAAGTTATATTTTTCATAATTTTATATTGTAGTTTTGAATTTAATTTTTTTTTGTGACTTTACTATGACAAAGGTTTTACCTATTTAATCCAGTAATACTATTATAAACTTTGTTTATATTGTTTGAAAAATTTAATAACATCTCTTTCTTTGGGAAAAATATTTTGTAAACTTTTTTGAAAACAAAAATTTATCATTTATTGTGACTAACTTTATAGTTAATGCGATTACAAGAATCCTAAAACAATTATTAAATATTGACTTTGAGAAATTAGATATTGTAACTTATATTTTATTTGAGCGTATTAACGAAGAGATTACTTGGTAAATCAAGAAATAATCATCTCCAATGAATCATACTCGCGGTACTAAAAGACAATATATTCTCTAATTTCTCAACTAATTACTAAGTTGAAAAATAATAGTTTGAATTTACAATTCAAAATGATAACGTTGATTTATAAATACCTAAACTTCCACGAAAATCTTTTATTTAAGTAAAATGTTTCTTCATAGGTAAAAGATTAATTCTTGAAAGAGTTTTCATTAATTATATATATAGTGCGTATAATACTCAATTTTATAGAAATCTGCATATGCTATTATATATGTTGCTACTTTATATTTAAAAATATATTCTTGAATTTTATATTTTTAATATATAAATTAATCTTAATTTAATGCCAAAATAAATAATTAAAATAATTCTACAAATTATCAACACGTTCCTTTTTTTGACCAACTTATTAAAAACATTCTTATCCACTACAGTCTATATATATATATATATATATATATATATATATATATATATATATATATATATATATAAAATTAAAGTTTGTTCTATCGATTACATTCAAACTTTTTCAACCTTGCTATGAAAATTATTACTTTATTATTATTATTATTATTATTGGGAATGCAATCAAATGGATCATTAATGCATTCTACCTATTATTAAAACTTTCAAGTTGACAATAATATAACAATCACTAAATATCGTGAGTGATATTTATATGGATAATATGCATTTGGATATATTACTAATTTACATTATTAAAATTGCTCAAATGATATATGGAATTAAAAAAATTATACTTTATCACATTTTTGTAATTTTCAAGTCTATAAAATGGAAAACGTTTGAACTTACTTCTCACAATTGAAAGTACAAGGTTAAATCTTACAAAATGACCTCCAGCTTCTATCTATCTTATCTTTTGTGTGTTTCTGCATTGCTTTGGTCTAATTTCAGGGTAATCAAAATTGTTGTTATTTTTATTTTCATTTTTGATGTATAATTTACTAATTTAAATTGAAAATGTTATTATTTATTGTATTAGTGTTCATAGTCAACGTTATGAAAAGACAAAAAACTTATGTTGTTAGAGCAATATGATTTAATATCTTTTTATGAAGTTATATTGTTCACAAAAGTTTTATATGAAAGATCAAGGTCAAGCCATAATTTTTTTAGGTAAAACATTATGGGAAGTTTTTTAAACTAGAAATTTGATGTGTAGATAAATTTGTTTTACGTGTTGATCTGAGGATCCGTTACAAGTTGGAACCTTCCAAAAAATGCATCGTGGAGACCAAACCACCTATGCCATTATGTTGCATAGATTCTTGCAATTCAGTTGCGGAGCAGTGTCTTAGAGCGGGATTTGAGAAGGTGGACAATGTTATGCTCCAACGGCACGAATTATTGTTGTTGTTTTAAGTAATGAGTTCTCATGTATGGAAACAATAGAGATAATAAAAAATGAAATAAACTATGTTTTAGGATTTACGATTTGGGAGAAACTTGTATCCACTTTTTCAATTAATGCAATTCAAGATGAAATAGTTCACTCATAGTCACTCCTATACAAATTATTAGCAAGTTTTTTTGGTGATCTTTAATTTATAACTCTATCAAATTCAGGACTAAAAAACTTGCATTTTTGTGAATCTGAGGCTGAACTTAAGACATAGCTTGATCCAGTCAATTATGAATCTAATGTTGATCGATTTGTGAGACATAGAAATCAGGATATGTGGTTGAAATGTTAGTATGAAAAATTTAATGATATTGATATAATGGGTTATGGACATCATGCCCTTTTGGTCTCGGTCTTATGTTCCATTTATGGTTTGGGCGCTCTTTCACACACATAAAATAGGTTTTAGATTATTAGAAAATTGTTTTGGAGTAAGTCTTATGTGATCGCGCGGTAGTGGAGTCGTGACCACGACAAATCATAGTGGCGAATTGAATGCTATAATGGCGTCAATGCCTAAATGTATTTATTCCATTAAAGGTCAAATGCCTTGATCATGAAAGCGAGATTCAAGTTATTTTTTCTCATAGTGAATGAAGTTATATTTTCATAATTTTATATTGTAGTTTTGAATTTAATTTTTTTGTGACTTTACTATGACAAAGGTTTTACCTATTTAATCCGTAATACTATTATAAACTTTGTTTATATTGTTTGAAAAATTTAATAACATCTCTTTCTTTGGGAAAAGATTTTGTAAACTTTTTTGAAAACAAAAATTTATCATTTATTGTGACTAACTTTATGGTTAATGCATTACAAGAATCCTAAAACAATTATTAAATATTGACTTTGAGAAATTAGATATTGTAACTTATATTTTATTTGAGCGTATTATGAAGAGATTACTTGGTAAATCAAGAAATAATCATCTCAATGAATCATACTCGCGGTACTAAAAAGACAATATATTCTCTAATTTCTCAACTAATTACTAAGTTGAAAAATAATAGTTTGAATTTACAATTCAAAATGATAACGTTGATTTATAAATACCTAAACTTCCACGAAAATCTTTTATTTAAGTAAAATGTTTCTTCATAGGTAAAAGATTAGTTACTGAAAGAGTTTTCATTAATTATATATATAGTACGTATAATACTCAATTTTATAGAAATGCATATGCTATTATATATGTTGCTACTTTATATTTAAAAATATATTCTTGAATTTTATATTTTTAATATATAAATTAATCTTAATTTAATGCCAAAATAAATAATTAAAATAATTCTACAAATTATCAACACGTTCCTTTTTTTTTTGACCAACTTATTAAAAACATTCTTATCCACTACCGTCTTATATATATATATAAAATTAAAGTTTGTTCTATCGATTACATTCAAACTTTTTCAACCTTGCTATGAAAATTATTACTTTATTATTATTATTATTATTATTATTATTATTAATGGGAATGCAATCAAATGGATCATTAATGCATTCTACCCTATTATTAAAACTTTCAAGTTGACAATAATATAACAATCACTCGTATCGTAGACTGATATTTATATGGATAATATGCATTTGGATATATTACTAATTTACATTATTAAAATTGCTCAAATGATATATGGAATTAAAAAAAATTATACTTTATCACATTTTTGTAATTTTCAAGTCTATAAAATGAAAGCGTATTTGAACTTACTTCTCACAATTGAAAGTACAAGGTTAAATCTTACAAAATGACCTCCGCTTCTATCTATCTTATCTTTTGTGTGTTTCTGCATTGCTTTGGTCCTAATTTCAGGTAATCAAAATTGTTGTTATTTTTATTTTCATTTTTGATGTATAATTTACTAATTTAAATTGAAAATGTTATTATTTATTGTATTAGTGTTCATAGTCAGCGTTATGAAAAGACAAAAAAACTTATGTTGTTAGAGCAATATGATTTAATATCTTTTTATGAAGTTATATTGTTCACAAAGTTTTATGAAAGATCAAGGTCAAGCCATAATTTTTTTAGGTAAAACATTATGGGAAGTTTTTAAACTAGAAATTTGATGTGTAGATAAATTTGTTTTTACGTGTTGATGCGAGGATCCGTTACAAGTTGGAACCTTCCAAAAAATGCATCGTGGAGACCAAACCACCTATGCCATTATGTTGCATAGATTCTTGCAATTCAGTTGCGGAGCAGTGTCTTAGGCGGGATTTGAAAGGTGGACAATGTTATGCTCCAACAAGCACGAATTATTGTTGTTGTTTTAAGTAATGAGTTCTCATGTATGGAAACAATAGAGAAAATAAAAAATGAAATAAACTATGTTTTAGGATTTACGATTTGGGAGAAACTTGTATCCACTTTTTCAATTAATGCAATTCAAGATGAAATAGTTCACTCATAGTCACTCCTATACAAATTATTAGCAAGTTTTTTTGGTGATCTTTAATTTATAACTCTATCAAATTCAGGACTAAAAAACTTGCATTTTTGTGAATCACAGAGGCTGAACTTAAGACATATGATCCAGTCAATTATGAATCTAATGTTGATCGATTTGTGAGACATAGAAATCGGATATGTGGTTGAAATGTTAGTATGAAAAATTTAATGATATTGATATAATGGGTTATGGACATCATGCCCTTTTGGTCTCGGTCTTATGTTCCATTTATGGTTTGGACGCTCTTTCACACACATAAAATAGGTTTTAGATTATTAGAAAATTGTTTTGGAGTAAGTCTTATGTGATCGCGCGGTAGTGGAGTCGTGACCACGACAAATCATAGATGGCGAATTGAATGCTATGTGGCGTCAATGCCTAAATGTATTTATTCCATTAAAGGTCAAATGCCTTGATCATGGCGAGATTCAAGTTATTTTTTCTCATAGTGAATGAAGTTATATTTTTCATAATTTTATATTGTAGTTTTGAATTTAATTTTTTTTTGTGACTTTACTATGACAAAGGTTTTACCTATTTAATCCGTAATACTATTATAAACTTTGTTTATATTGTTTGAAAAATTTAATAACATCTCTTTCTTTGGGAAAAAGGTTTTTGTAAACTTTTTTGAAAACAAAAATTTATCATTTATTGTGACTAACTTTATAGTTAATGCGACCACAAGAATCCCTAAACAATTATTAAATATTGACTTTGAGAAATTAGATATTGTAACTTATATTTTATTTGAGCGTATTACTTGAAGAGATTACTTGGTAAATCAAGAAATAATCATCTCAATGAATCATACTCGCGGTACTAAAAAGACAATATATTCTCTAATTTCTCAACTAATTACTAAGTTGAAAAATAATAGTTTGAATTTACAATTCAAAATGATAACGTTGATTTATAAATACCTAAACTTCCACGAAAATCTTTTATTTAAGTAAAATGTTTCTTCATAGGTAAAAGATTAGTTCTTGAAAGAGTTTTCATTAATTATATATATAGTGCGTATAATACTCAATTTTATAGAAATCTTGCATATGCTATTATATATGTTGCTACTTTATATTTAAAAATATATTCTTGAATTTTATATTTTTAATATATAAATTAATCTTAATTTAATGCCAAAATAAATAATTAAAATAATTCTACAAATTATCAACACGTTCCTTTTTTTTGACCAACTTATTAAAAACATTCTTATCCACTACCGTCTTATATATATATATATATATATATATATATATATATATATATATTAAATTCAAAGTTTGTTCTATCGATTACATTCAAACTTTTTACTTTATATGAAAATTATTACTTTATTATTATTATTATTATTATTAATGGGAATGCAATCAAATGGATCATTAATGCATTCTACCCTATTATTAAAACTTTCAAGTTGACAATAATATAACAATCACTCGTATCGTGGTGATATTTATATGGATAATATGCATTTAGATATATTACTAATTTACATTATTAAAATTGCTCAAATGATATATGGAATTAAAAAAATTATACTTTATCACATTTTTGTAATTTTCAAGTCTATAAAATGAAAGCGTAGTTGAACTTACTTCTCACAATTGAAAGTACAAGGTTAAATCTTACAAAATGACCTCCCTTCTATCTATCTTATCTTTTGTGTGTTTCCTGCATTGCTTTGGTCCTAATTTCAGGTAATCAAAATTGTTGTTATTTTTATTTTCATTTTTGATGTATAATTTACTAATTTAAATTGAAAATGTTATTATTTATTGTATTAGTGTTCATAGTCAACGTTATGAAAAGACAAAAAAACTTATGTTGTTAGAGCAATATGATTTAATATCTTTTTTATGAAGTTATATTGTTCACAAAGTTTTATGAAAGATCCAAGGTCAAGCCATAATTTTTTTTAGGTAAAACATTATGGGAAGTTTTTAAACTAGAAATTTGATGTGTAGATAAATTTGTTTTACGTGTTGATGCGAGGATCCGTTACAAGTTGGAACCTTCCAAAAAATGCATCGTGGAGACCAAACCACCTATGCCATTATGTTGCATAGATTCTTGCAATTGATTGCGGAGCAGTGTCTTAGAGCGGGATTTGAGAAGGTGGACAATGTTATGCTCCAACGGCACGAATTATTGTTGTTGTTTTAAGTAATGAGTTCTCATGTATGGAAACAATAGAGAAAATAAAAAATGAAATAAACTATGTTTTAGGATTTACGATTTGGGAGAAACTTGTATCCACTTTTTCAATTAATGCAATTCAAGATGAAATAGTTCACTCATAGTCACTCCTATACAAATTATTAGCAAGTTTTTTTGGTGATCTTTAATTTATAACTCTATCAAATTCGAGGACTAAAAACTTGCATTTTGTGAATCACCAGGCTGAACTTAAGACATAGCGATCCAGTCAATTATGAATCTAATGTTGATCGATTTGTGAGACATAGAAATCGGATATGTGGTTGAAATGTTAGTATGAAAAATTTAATGATATTGATATAATGGGTTATGGACATCATGCCCTTTTGGTCTCGGTCTTATGTTCCATTTATGGTTTGGGCGCTCTTTCACACACATAAAATAGGTTTTAGATTATTAGAAAATTGTTTTGGAGTAAGTCTTATGTGATCGCGCGGTAGTGGAGTCGTGACCACGACAAATCATAGTGGCGAATTGAATGCTATATGCAGCGTCAATGCCTAAATGTATTTATTCCATTAAAGGTCAAATGCGATCATGAAGCGAGATTCAAGTTATTTTTTCTCATAGTGAATGAAGTTATATTTTTCATAATTTTATATTGTAGTTTTGAATTTAATTTTTTTGTGACTTTACTATGACAAAGGTTTTACCTATTTAATCCGTAATACTATTATAAACTTTGTTTATATTGTTTGAAAAATTTAATAACATCTCTTTCTTTGGGAAAAATATTTTGTAAACTTTTTTGAAAACAAAAATTTATCATTTATTGTGACTAACTTTATAGTTAATGCGACCACAAGAATCCCTAAAACAATTATTAAATATTGACTTTGAGAAATTAGATATTGTAACTTATATTTTATTTGAGCGTATTACTTGAAGAGATTACTTGGTAAATCAAGAAATAATCATCTCAATGAATCATACTCGCGGTACTAAAAAGACAATATATTCTCTAATTTCTCAACTAATTACTAAGTTGAAAAATAATAGTTTGAATTTACAATTCAAAATGATAACGTTGATTTATAAATACCTAAACTTCCACGAAAATCTTTTATTTAAGTAAAATGTTTCTTCATAGGTAAAAGATTAGTTCTTGAAAGAGTTTTCATTAATTATATATATAGTGCGTATAATACTCAATTTTATAGAAATCTGCATATGCTATTATATATGTTGCTACTTTATATTTAAAAATATATTCTTGAATTTTATATTTTTAATATATAAATTAATCTTAATTTAATGCCAAAATAAATAATTAAAATAATTCTACAAATTATCAACACGTTCCTTTTTTTTTTTGACCAACTTATTAAAAACATTCTTATCCACTACAGTCGTATATATATATATATATATATATATATATATATATATATATATAATATATATATATATATATATATATATTACATATCATATATATATAAAAATCAAGTTTGTTCTATCGATTACATTCAAAATTATTAAATTATTATTATTATTATTATTATTATTATTATTAATGGGAATGCAATCAAATGGATCATTAATGCATTCTACCTATTATTAAAACTTTCAAGTTGACAATAATATAACAATCACTTCGTATCGTAGTGATATTTATATGGATAATATGCATTTGGATATATTACTAATTTACATTATTAAAATTGCTCAAATGATATATGGAATTAAAAAAATTATACTTTATCACATTTTTGTAATTTTCAAGTCTATAAAATGAAAGCGTATTTGAACTTACTTCTCACAATTGAAAGTACAAGGTTAAATCTTACAAAATGACCTCCGCTTCTATCTATCTTATCTTTTGTGTGTTTCTGCATTGCTTTGGTCCTAATTTCAGGTAATCAAAATTGTTGTTATTTTTATTTTCATTTTTGATGTATAATTTACTAATTTAAATTGAAAATGTTATTATTTATTGTATTAGTGTTCATAGTCAGCGTTATGAAAAGAGAAAAAAAACTTATGTTGTTAGAGCAATATGATTTAATATCTTTTTATGAAGTTATATTGTTCACAAAGTTTTATGAAAGATCAAGGTCAAGCCATAATTTTTTTAGGTAAAACATTATGGGAAGTTTTTAAACTAGAAATTTGATGTGTAGATAAATTTGTTTTACGTGTTGATCACGAGGATCCGTTACAAGTTGGAACCTTCCAAAAAAATGCATCGTGGAGACCAAACCACCTATGCCATTATGTTGCATAGATTCTTGCAATTCAGTTGCGGAGCAGTGTCTTAGAGCGAGGATTTGAGAAGGTGGACAATGTTATGCTCCAACCAAGCACGAATTATTGTTGTTGTTTTAAGTAATGAGTTCTCATGTATGGAAACAATAGAAAAAAAAGAAATAAACTATGTTTTAGGATTTACGATTTGGGAGAAACTTGTATCCACTTTTTCAATTAATGCAA
Source organism: Oxytropis ochrocephala (assembly GCA_020916435.1). Lineage (NCBI taxonomy): Eukaryota > Viridiplantae > Streptophyta > Magnoliopsida > Fabales > Fabaceae > Oxytropis > Oxytropis ochrocephala. The sequence goes on from CM037090.1 coordinate 63,848,446, forward strand.
TTCAAGATGAAATAGTTCACTCATAGTCACTCCTATACAAATTATTAGCAAGTTTTTTTTTGGTGATCTTTAATTTATAACTCTATCAAATTCAGGACTAAAAAACTTGCATTTTTGTGTATCACCCAGAACTGAACTTAAGACATAGCAGTCCAGTCAATTATGAATCTAATGTTGATCGATTTGTGAGACATAGAAATCCAGATATGTGTTTGAAATGTTAGTATGAAAATTTTAATGATATTGATATAATGGGTTATGGATATTGTAGCGACCGAAAAATCCGGCAAAGGATTCTTCGAAGTTCGAAAGGAAGCTGCCACCAAATTTTAGTTTAAGGGCAAATTCGGAAAATCCCTTTATGTTTTGGACAAGGCAGTTTTAGGGTTGGGAGTCGTTATGCACAGGGAAGGTATTAGCACCCCACGACATCCTTTGTCTAATTAATTATATTTTAATATTTACCCTTTTATTTCTGAGAGAAAAAAGACTTAATTAAGTTTTTAATTTTAGTGCTTGACAAGAGTGGACTCTTGCTCCTCGTACCTCAGGATGCAATGGAGGAATCAAAGCTACGTAGTTCTTCTGAAAAAGGTTTGTTGGTTGGTGTTTTTTTAGTGTAGGGGTCCTAGGATTCCTTGGTATGCTGACTCACTTGATTCTTAGGGAATGACTAACTTGGATTGTACCTGCAGAGCTTAGTTCCTACTTTTTGAAAATGATTTTTGAATTTTTTGAAAGAAGTTGGTTTGATATGAGTGGGTTGGTTTTAAAATAGGTATTCTAGGACTCTTGGTATCTGCAGCTCATTCGTCCTAGAAACATTGACTAACAGGTTGTACAATGAGCTTAATCCCCTATTTTTAGGAAAAATAGTTTATTAAGTATTTTATTAAGTTTTGGGATTCTTGAAATTTACATGCTGACTCATTGGTCCTAAAATAATGACTACTTAGGTTATACAGCAGAGCTTAATCTCTATTTTTAGGAAAAATAGTTTATTAAGTATTTTATTAAGTTTCGGGATTACTTAGGTACATGCTGACTCATTGGTCCTAAAATAATGACTACTTAGGTTATGCAGTAGAGGCTTAGCCGTTTATTTAATTTGAGAGAAAAAACATTTATATTTGAGTTGGAAAAGAATTAAAACGGAAAAGTGGGGGGTGAAAATGAAGAAAGTATGTTGTTATTATTAGTTGAGTTTGTTAGTGGAACCAAGTTTGAACACGTCTCCTTCAGTTTGAAGGTGAAAAAAGAAAAGCGCAGAATGCATAACCTTAGAAAGAAAAAAAAATCATATCATCACAAAAGTTCAAGATATGCTAAGGTGGATGTCTCAAGTCTCAAGTAAAAGGCAATACATCCTCATCAACACCGATGCTTCTCAAATGATAAACCCGCCTTGCATTATTAAGAGATATATCTCCAGATTTTCCAAGAAACATTATTACAAACACAGGCAATTGAATTAGGTAAGGATTAAGAAACGTTACCCACTGAATCTCCATATTTCCCTTCGTCATCTCTGTTGGATGATTTTTCATCATTAGATTTTGAATAAGTCTGATCAACATCATTGATGAATTTCCTCTGATCCCTTTGCTCGCCTGATAAAGATACACCCCTGGTTTCCAGCTTCTGTTAGTATCCTCTTTGCTTGTGGTAGGCATTTGCTGCTCTTTGTAATGCCTTGGTGCTCTTACTGCTTCTTTCTTTAGATCATAGAAACCTCAGAACCGTGTTTAGTGGATTAGGGTTTCGATGTGAAACTCTAATCCTATTTTTGGGTGATTTTAGCGATAGTCTCTTTGCCTCGATTACGTCCTTTGGGTGTGTGTTGGTGATTATTTATATTAGAAAATTAGGTTTAGTAATTACTTCTTGATTTGCCCTGATTTGGTTTTATTTTTCAGATCTGGATTTGAATCTTGGGGACCAAGACTAGGGTTTGGGGAGCATGAAGATCCAAGCCCAAGCTGCTACTTAGGCTAAAAGCGCTTTTTGTATTTTTTATATTTATTTTCGGATTTGGCTATTTTTGGTATATTTTGTATTACTATTCTTTGCATTTTGGACCCTTTTTGGACTTTTAGACACCTATACATTGTAATAAAACTAAATTACATTTTTTTCACATTTTTGGACTAAATATTGTCTAAATAAATTAAATAAACAAATCAATTAAAAAAAAAGATGTCGGGCCAAATACAAAAGCAAATCGGACCAACTAAACGAACACGCTAGAACGAGGCCCAAATGAAAAAAATAGACCCGTTAAGCGAAAGATACTAAATATTAAATTGGAACCATAATGAAAAACCCAATTGCGAGACAAACGATTCATGTAAGCCCAATTAGATTCAACAGGCCCAAATACTGAGATTAAACTGAAGAATGCGTGAAAAGATCGATCATTCGCATGCGTATGCCTAGCTTAAATAGCGGTATTGAGTTTAATTGAGCAGATAATTGAAATTGGCTTGAATTAGAAAAGAGGCGCTATTCTAAAAACTTATAATTGTGTGACTTGAAATAAAATTACATAAAACAAGCGACTAAAGAAGGCGGACAAAATTGGGGTATAACAGATATCATGCCCTTTTGGTCTCGGTCTTATGTTCCATTTATGGTTTGGACGCTCTTTCACACACATAAAATAGGTTTTAGATTATTAGAAAATTGTTGTGGAGTAAGTCTTATGTGATCGCGCGGTAGTGGGCCGTGACCACGACAAATCATAGTGGCGAATTGAATGCTATGGCAGCGTCAATGCCTAAATGTATTTATTCCATTAAAGGTCAAATGCACTAATCATGAGAAACTGAGATTCAAGTTATTTTTTCTCATAGTGAATGAAGTTATATTTTCATAATTTTATATTGTAGTTTTGAATTTAATTTATTTTTGTGACTTTACTATCACAAAGGTTTTACCTATTTAATCAGTAATACTATTATAAACTTTGTTTATATTGTTTGAAAAATTTAATAACATCTCTTTCTTTGGGAAAAGATTTTGTAAACTTTTTTGAAAACAAAAATTTATCATTTATTGTGACTAACTTTATAGTTAATGCGATTACAAGAATCCTAAAACAATTATTAAATATTGACTTTGAGAAATTAGATATTGTAACTTATATTTTATTTGAGCGTATTACTTGAAGAGATTACTTGGTAAATCAAGAAATAATCATCTCAATGAATCATACTCGCGGTACTAAAAAGACAATATATTCTCTAATTTCTCAACTAATTACTAAGTTGAAAAATAATAGTTTGAATTTACAATTCAAAATGATAACGTTGATTTATAAATACCTAAACTTCCACGAAAATCTTTTATTTAAGTAAAATGTTTCTTCATAGGTAAAAGATTAGTTACTGAAAGAGTTTTCATTAATTATATCTATAGTCTGTATAATACTCAATTTTATAGAAATGCGCATATGCTATTGTTCACAGGTGTATCGGCAATTACAAGGGCTCCCAATAGCAATTGGGCGTCGGCCAGTATAGCCAAGCCCAAGCAAGCTGCTTGGACCGCAATTCTCGCTAACCGGCCGAAATCTTCGCGTAACGGTCGGGACTCTACAGTATATATATGCCATTCGCACATGGCATCAGGTACGTTCTCATACCTTGTGCTATCTGCCCGAGCGACCACTCACTTGATCGTCGGAGTGTCTTTGTAACGCCCAAAAATAATTTAATTAATTAAGTTATTTAAGGCTTGCAACCTTTGATTAAGTTAATTAAATAGTTAAAGGTTATTTTATCTAAGAGGAGTCTAATCAATTCTAAATAGGATACTAAGTTGGAATTATTTTTATTTCAGGGGGTGGAATAAATTAATTGTAGGAGTGGGAATAAGGCCCAAGGGCCATTATTGGGCCCAATACTAGTCATAAAGGTTAGGGGTCCTAAGCTAAGGTAACCAAACCCTCATTTGAAAGAAAGAAAGCAACGAAGGAGAGTAGAGAGAGGGAGGTGTGTGCGGCGGCTTGAGAGGAGGAAGGAAAGGTGGAAACTTTTCCTTTGATTCTTGGTGGTAAGTCAAATTCTTGGTCTTAATCTTCACCATTTCTATTCCTTGTTTCATTCTTAAGAGTTCCTAAGCTCATTTCTTCTATTTTGAAATTTCCATGGATACCCAAAGGAGGAGGAACCCACGTTCAGCTTAAGGTTGAGGAAAGGAAGGAACTTTTCTCAAGTTTTGTGTTGGTAAGTGAAGCTCTTAGCTCTATTCATTCCCATTTCTTCTCCTTGTTCCATTTCCTTAAGTTTTAGTGTCTCATTCCTCCTATATTGTTGATTGTTGCGTTTTACCCCAAGGAGTAGGAGGGCCACGTTTTTTCCAGCAACTAGGGAGGTTGGAAAATACTCCATTCTTGTGGTACTTGGTGTAGGGTTGAAGGTTCAAGCTTGAGAAAGGTTAGGAGACTCTCCATTACATCTATGATAACTTGTAGGATGTGTTTTTATAGTTGGATTAGCTCTAGGAATGATGTGTTGTGTGTTTTGTGTTGATTGTATGTTGATTGATGTTTGGGATGTTTGATTTTGGTCATAACATGTTGTTTGTGGTTGAAAGAGCATGAGTTGTGAAATTATGCATGATAGGTATTTGATGAAATGATTCCATGAAAATAAGTGTGTGGATATAATGAACTAATGGTGTTAATTTAATGTTAGATGAATGATGGTTGAGGTGATGATTGAATTGTTGAAAAGAAATTGGGTGTTGTAGTATATTGAGTGTGAATGTTGGAAGGGGGCGCCAAATGCCTAGCGATGCAGCGCCAGTTCTTTGTATTCTCATGGCGTGCGTGTGTCTTTGAGTGGGTAGGGGCGCCAATTCTTTGGGCAATTTGGCGCCAGTCTTTGGGCGATGAGTGGAGCAGTGCGGGCGCCAAATCACTAGGATTCTGGCGCCTGGTGTGGTGTCTAAGTGTTGGGTGTGTTGTGCTGGGCAGGGGCGCCATTTGCTAGGCAAAGTGGCACCCAGTATACTGTTTTTGTATCTTGGTTTCGGTTGGGTAAGTTGGCAAGGAGGGGGGCGCCATTTGCCAAGCAAATTGGCGCCAGGGTGCTGTGTGCTAGGCCGTTTAAGTGGGACGGTGCAGGGGAGGGCGCCAGTTTACTAGCAACTTGGCGCCCTGTGCCAGTGTGTGAGTGTGGGCTGTTGGTTTTGGTTATGAGGCGCCATTTTGGCTGCCCCTTGGCGCCTAGGTACCCAAAATGTGTCTAAGTGATGGTTTAGTCCCTAAGAATTAATTTAATCCTTGGTGTGACAAATTAGTCCCTAAGAATTAAATTAATCCTTGGCGTGATAAAATAATCTCTTAGTGTCTAATTAGCTCTACTATGCCATATAAGTCTCAAAGTAATAAATTAATTAATAGTGTGTCAAAATAACATTTAAGTACTAAATTAACCTTGGTGTGTTAAAATGGTCCTTAAGCGTAAGTAAGGTCCGTATGAGGTGGTTTGGTCCTTAGATGGGATTTAATCTAATAAGTGTTAAGATGGTGGTTAATAATTGATGAGGTGGTGGTTAATAATCGAGGAGGTGGTGGTTAATAATTGAGGTGGTGGTGGGTAACAATTGCAAATTGTGGTGGGTTAATAAATGGCAGGGCCGGCAAAAAGGTGGGTTAATACTTATTGTGATGGGTGTGTTGTGATGCATTTGTCATAGTGTCACATAAATCATATGCATTACGTGGTGGTGGTGGTGGTGGTGGTATGGCTTCGGCCAAAATGTGGTGGTTGCCCGAAGCGGGGTTTTGTGTGGTTATGGATCCACATGCATATTGCACACATGCATACACTCATACATTCATAGAATGTGATTGATGGTTAATTACTTTATTATTGTGGATTGTTGTTGGCTAGATGCTTTCTAATATAATGCTCACCTTACTTGTTATGATTATGTAAAGAGACTCACCCTAGCATTTTTTGTGTTGCCTGCTCTCGTGGCGACCAACAGGTGATTCCGAGTGAAGGTGCCATGCCTCTTGGGTTTATTGAGTCAGCTCTGATAGTAACACCGGGGATGGGATCTTAGTATTATTTTATTATGGTTATGTATTAAACTGATTTTGAACTATGTACTGAGTATGTGAACTCAGTTTCATTTCCGCTGTGCTGCAAACTATTTGATGAATTACTGTAAACACTAAACAGGTTGTTTCGAGGGTTTTAACTCACTTGATTATGATGTTGATGTTATGCACCTGATGCATTTGATATTTCCTTTGTGTTGTGACGATGTTTTATTAGATGTACCACCTCTTTTGAGAGTGCGTGGAAAAGTTTTGAAAAACTACGATTTTTATTAATTGAACTAGCATTAAATATAATGGGGTGTTACATTAGTGGTATCGAGGCGATTCGATGCTGTAAAGGCCAAGTATATGCATCATAGTGTCTATGACCATTAGGTAGTATTAGCTTGTTTCTTAATGAATGTTAATGTTGCAGTAATAGGTTGAATGGCTCGAAGAATTGATCTGGACTTCTTTGAGGCCCTCCGAAGCCATTGCTCGGGCTATGGGGAGCGAGAGAGGTAGTAGAGAAGGCAGAGGACCGCCAAGTTAGCCACTTTTCAGCGAGAGAACCGCCTACCTTCAAGGGTAGGTATGACCGGACGGAACTTTGACACAGCTAAGAGAGATTGAGCGTATTTTTCGTGTGATGGCATGCACCCCGCGAGAAGGTGAGATTTGGGACCCACATCTTTGAAGGAAGAAGCGGGCGATTGGTGGTTGAGGAAGAAACAAAGACTAGAAGGCTGCTTTGAGGAGGAAATCACTTGGGAGGTCTTTGAGGAAGAGTTCACTAGAAAGTATTACCGGAGGGCGTGAGGGCTAAAAGGAGGTGGAATTTCTTGGTAGAAGCAGGGGAATAAGTGCGTGGTGAGTATGCGACCAAATTTGTGGGAAACTAGTCAAGTTTTGTCCCTACTATGAAAATGATTGCAGTCTGAGTTCTCCAAGTGTGTGAAGTTTGAAAATGGGCTGCATCCAGGCATTAAGAAGGCTATTGGATACCGGGAAATTCGAGACTTTGCCAAGCTAGTGGATAAGTGTAGAATTTTTGAAGAGGACGAGTGCATTGCATACAAGATGGTGAGAGAAGAAGAATGCCCGATTAGGGAAAACCATATGAAGTGAGTGGAGGCAAAGGAAATGGAAGCGGTGAGGGTAAGAGTTCTAGTGGGGGAGGGGGAGCTGCAGGTATGGTATGCTTTGCTTGCAAGAAACCCGACCATAGGAGCAGTGAGTGCACAGAAGTTCGTTGCTACAAGTGTGGACAGAGGGGCCACAAGTCTAATGCCTGTGAGAAGAAAGAAGTTGTTTGTTTTATCTGTCGTGAAGTGGGGCATGTTAGCACAAAATGTCCTAAGGCCAAGAAGGAAGCGGTTAAAGGGAAGGTATTTGCTTTAGCGGGATCCGAGGGGGACAACGAGATTAGAGGTACTTGTTTTATTAATGGTACTCCTTTGATTGCTATAGTAGATACTGGTGCTACTCATTCTTTCATTTCTGCTTTGTATGCTGAAAAACTGGGTCTTGTTTTGTCTACTATGAGAAGGGACATGGTTATTGACACTCCAGCTAAGGGTTCAGTAACTACTTCCCTAATGTGTGCTAGATGTCCTCTGTCGGCTTTCGGCAGAGAGTTCCTTGTTGATCTTATTTGCTTGCCTTTAGGAGGTTTGGACATCATTCTTGGTATGGACTGGTTAGTTGATAACCATGTGCATATCAATTGTGCTAGTAGATCCGTGAGCTTTCCTGTTTCAAAAGAGGAAGAATCTGTTATGTTGCGTTCTGGTCAGTTGCATAAGGCCATGAAGGGAGAATCTAAGTTGTTTACCTTGATGGCGTCTTTGTCTGTTGAGAGCCAAGCCAAAATTGAAGAGTTGCCTATAGTTCGTGAATTTTCCGAAGTGTTTAGGATGAGATTCTGATGTGCCCACTGAAAGAAGTTGAGTATCCACAGGGAGCTACGAAAATGTATCAAGATTTGAAGAAATTTGTTTTGGTGGCCTGGTATGAAAGCGTGATGTGGCTCGATTTGTGTATGCTTGCACGACATGTCGAGAAATCAAAGGTAGAACATCGAAGAAGCGGGTTTGATCAACCATTGGATGTTCGGAATGGAAATAAGATAGTATATCTATGGATTTTGTGGTAGTTTTCCGACTGCAGAGAGGGTTTGATACTATATGGGTGGTTGTTGATAGGTTGATGAAATCTGCTCACTTCTTGCCGATTAACATTACTGATCCAATTCAGAAGTTGGCAGACATCTATGTTAAGACAATTGTGAAGCTGCATGGTGTACCTTTGATTATCGTGTCAGATAGGGATCCTAGATTTATACGAGTTTTGGAAGAGTTTGCAAGAGGCCTTGGGCCTTATTCCCACTCCTACACTTAATTTATACCACCCGAGGTGCTCAGCGTGAAGCTAGGACCGGTCCTTTCCCATACTCAACGACCGGCCCAGTCAACAGAGCAACAGCGACTTCAACACTTTATTTTTAGCGAGTAAGAGAGCTTCTCAGCGGTTCGTAGAAAGCGGAAGTGATTCATGTGCCTCGGACCGAAAATGTTTGGAGCGGACATCTATCAAAACTTGCAAGCACCAAAACTCACGGAAATCACGAAGTTTGATTCGGGGAGACTCTAAATCGGCCGAGTGTGTCCACGAGCCGAGCGATCGTTAGTCGTTCTATGTATCAACACAGTTGATTGGATCACCCCCATCCTACGGTACATCGTTGAAGGAGAAAAGCGAAAGCGACCCAAGCGGCGAAATTGAGTGGGCTCAGGCGACCAAGTATTCGATAATAGAAGGGAAATTATGCGAGAAGAGGATTTCGTCTCCATTGTTAAGATGTCTTACGTCGGTCGGCCGACCATGTGTTGAAGATATTCATGAGGCGTTTGTGGAAGCCATCGGTGCTCGTTCCATTTCAAGAAAGCTCTCGGGGCGGTTACTATTGGCCGACCATGGGCGAAGATGCTAAGAAATTTGGTTGAAATGCAAAAATGTCAAGTACATCTGCGATGTCCACATTGCACCTTCCTCGAGTTACAAAGCCTCGTCTCACCTTGGCGGCGTTCGCTTTGGTGGAGCATGGACTGCTAGGCCCGTTTCCACTGCTCGAGCGATTCAAGTTCTTGATCGTGGCGATGAACTACTTTACGAAGTGGATCGAGGCCGAGCCTCTTTGCAGCGATCACATCGGCGAAAGTAAGCAAGTTCTTGGTCGGTGTGTTTTGGCCGCTTTGGAATCGCGCGGCAATTGATAAGCGACAGCGGTACCGGTTCGCGGACAAAAAATTTAGGGAGATGTTGGCGGCTTAGGGGTTAAGCAGCGTTTTACCTCGATCGAGCATCCACGGACAAGCGGCGGTAGGCGGCCAGCGAGTTATCTCGTGGTTTGAAAGCGAAGACTCGATGAAGCAAAGGAGGCGGGTCGAAGAGCTACGATCCGTTCTTTGGCGTCTGGGGCGACCCCTCATTCATCGGCCAGAAGTCGCCGCCGGACTTGTGTATGGAGCGGATCTTTGTCATACCCATAGAGATGGGCGAACTAAAGCGGAGAACTTTGAATCCCCGGCCAAAAGCCGACAACGGCCAGAGCTATACGAGAAGAATTGGACTGGTTGAAGAAGCTGCGCGCAAGCATCACTCGAAACGGTAATTAAGCGAAGGCGCATGACTAGATATAGCGCTCGAGTGCAAAAGAGATTTCTCGATCGGCCAATTAGTCTAAGGCGTGCGGATGTTGGAAACAAGAATGCGAAACAAGGAAAAGCGGCACCAAATTGGGAAGGTCCTTATCAGTCGTGAAGAAGACCCGGCGAGGGGGCATCAGTGGAAACCATGGAAGAAGCGACTATCCCCGAACATGGAGCGATAAACTTAGAAAGTATTATGTTTGAATATGCTTTGAATGTAATAAGCGATCGATCTATTAATGAAAAAACGGTGGCGCTCTTTTTCCCATTGGTTTTTCACGAGGCGACCTTTAAAATATGCTTTGTACTTTACTTTCGCAAGAATGTGTGCGATCGCTCAAAAATGCTCACGGCGGTGAAGCGTCAGTATCGTCAAACATGGATCGTCGACCACGATCTAAATCGAAACCATCGAAATAGCCCAAGGGTTAAGTGATAACCCACAGCGTTAGGTCGTCGACACGATCTATATCGAGCGCCATTGAAATGGCCCAAGGGTTAAGTAATAACCCACAACGTTAGGTCGTCGACACGATCTAAATCGAGAGCCATCGAAATGGCCCAAGGGTTAAGTGATAACCCACGGCGTTAGGTCGTCGAAGCGATCTATATCGGCGCCATCGAAATGGCCCGAGGGTTAAGTAATAACCCACAGCGTTAGGTTGTCAAAACGATCTATATCGAGCGCCATCGAAATGGCCCAACGGTTAAGTAATAACCCACAAGCGTTAGGTCGTCGAAACGACCTATATGGAGTGCCACCGAGTTGGCCCAAAAGAAGGTCACCGAGTTGATCCAATCGAGTGCCATCGAAATGTCCCAATCAAGTGTCACCAAGTGGGCACCGTTTATCGGGTAAGAAATACCCTATCGGGTAAGAAATACCCTATCAACAGGCACCGCCGAGCGGTCCAGGCGTAACCGGTCCGATCGACCTAAAGCGAAAGTTCGTGAACTTAGAAAAAAAATGCGAAACAATAAGATTCAATTAAACAAACAAATTAAACAAAAAGAAATTGTCATTACAAAGCGAGGACGCCCGGTCGAAGCCGAGCGCCCAATTGTCAAAACTGCACGAAGGCAGGAATATTGTTGTGCCCGAAGGCAAATTAAACTATTACAGGCATTTCACCGCTCGCAGGCGGGCTTCAAAACAGGATCGAGCTAGGGCGAACGACATTGCCTTGATCGTCAAGTTCCTCGGGCTGCACGATCTTGCAGTCCGCAACATAGTGGTCAGGCTTTATCAGGTTTTCGTCGAAGTTGATGTTCAAATCTGAGTTCAACACCCGCACCTGACCAAGAGCATTGAAGAATTGCTCGATCGCTGCACCCTTTGCCATCTGGGCTACCTTCCGAACTTGCCCCTCCAGTTCAGCCCTTTGGGTTCCCCACTCGGCCTTCTCTTTCTCCAGGACTCCGAGGTCGGTCTTCAAAGTTGTTACTTGAGCCTGGAGTTCCTTGTTCCTCTTCGACAGCTTGGCCCGGTCGTCATCGGCCCGCTGCAGAGCTTCCTTCTTGGACTTAGCCAATTTCTCCAGCTTTTGCTGTGACTCTGCCAATGCCTTGTCCTTCTCAGCACGAGCCGCTGCGAATGAAGATAGTCAAAGTTGGTTAGTCGGTCAAAGGTAAACAAAAGCACGACGGGTTAAAACAATAAAATACCTTCAGCTTCATCCGCCAGTTCTTGGATGATTTTGTCCATCCCCATGCAAAGGGAAGCACAGACCTGCATGGGTTTTTTCTTGAACCGCTCGAAGTCGGCCAGCCCCAAACCCTCAAGCGAGAGAATAGGAATGTCATCCTTAAGGTCCAAGTCCCGATTATCAAACTTGGCCCGCTTGACCGAACGATCGTCGGTGTGAGGAGGAGACCGGACAGTTGATTTCTTTCCCTGGCTCTTTGGAGTTTGAGGCACCTTCGATGGGCCTTCCAGGTCGACAAAGTTTCGTGGCGGCGGCTTGGTCGCGCTGTTCTTGGGAGGATTTAGAACCTTCTCGATCTCGGCCCAGTTCTTGCCAGCCATTCTTCCTGCGAAATAGAACAATTCAGGAGTTAGAAAGAGCGAGTGGTAATCGATAGTAAAAAATAAAGTACAGAAGCGAACCAATCTCGTCCCGAAGAGCTCGACCCACGAGCAGTACGAAAGGACGGCAAGGCAGGTCGCCCTTAGGATCTGGGGGCATCATGCCCGCCAAAGTCTTTATCATCTCCAGAGATTCCAAGTCGGCCGCACCCAGATCCTTGATAGAGTAAATATAGTCACCAGGCCGCCTGAAGAAGTGAGCTTCATTCCACATAATGGGAAAAAAAGGCTCGCCGATCGTCCCATTAGGGTTGACCTCAGCAATGGCTTTGCCCGCTTCCTTGGTAGTGGTGATCCAGAAATAGTGACTCTTCCAAGCCGCGCCCAACGACTCTTGGTACGCTTTAAAGTACCGGTGCTGGGTCTTTTGAGTCTTGAAGGATACCTGCTCCCTCTTTTCCTTATTGGCTTTCTCCTCAGCCAACTCAGCTCGAAGATGGTGAAAAATAACTGGACCGACACTGACCGGCCGAGCATGGTCAGAAGCACTTCGAAAGTTTTCAAAAACGCCCACGCGTTTGGATGGAGTTGAGAAGGGGCGACCCCAATGTAACCATGAGCGTCGCGTTGAAACTTCGGTGAAGGTGGGGTGATGTTCATCCGCTCGAACACGATCCGATGCATTGTGAACTTCAGATTGTCAGAATAAGTGGCAATATCTTCTCCGTCTTTCATACCTCTCACCCTCCAGCCCGGGAATTCCTTGAGATGAAGCTGCAGCCCAGGCAGGGCACAGTGGTTGACCGTGATGACACTCCTGTTAGAGCGAAGGGTGTCTGACACCCACGACATATCGGAATGATCTCAGGATAGATCGGCAGGACGCCCGCTGCTTCTTCTATCGGCTCTCCTTCATTATTGACTCCTCGACCCGGAGGAACTTCGCCTGGTGGGCGCGACCTCCTCCCTTGGTTGTTTATTTCGGTCTTCCTCGACCTCGGCCATCTCCTCGGCCACGGGCTGCACGGCACCCTGCACCTCATCATCCTCTATGGCCACCTCTTCATCTCCACCCGAATCGAGAAGAACGACATTTTCTGGTGGCAGAGTGTTGCTCGACCGAACGACAGAGTGAACAGACTTGGAATCAGAGCTTCCCGAGCTAGCTGACCCCTTGCGGAAAGAGCTGGAAGAGCTCGCGCTCGAGCCCGAGTTACTCGAAGAATCAGAACTTTTGTCGCCCGAAGACGACTTGGATTTCTCCTCGTGGGAAGTGGCCTCGGACGGCCTCGTCATGTGTTCGGCAAAAGAATGTGAGGGCTTTCCAGGAATGCGAGCGGTTTGTTTCAACCGTGGCATGCAAGTACCTACGATAAAAAGTCGGGTCGGTCGGTCGGCGGTGCCCTCTCGAGAGAGGCGACTTAGTCGATCCCCGGGCACAGCACCCCCTATCACGGCGTAGAGTCGTGCACCCGAAGGAAAAAATGCAGGAATTTAAAAGAATGAGTAGAGATCGATCCATACCTTAAACAAATGTTGGAAATCGGTCGCGAAAGCAAATTGAACGAGCGAAAATGAATGAGCGAAAGCCTCTGCAGATGCAAGCCGGTGGCAGACAAGTCGATCGGTGGCGAGAGCATTCGTGTGGCGTAAGGAATAGTTCCTACTGAAGGGGTATTTATAGCACGGGCCCCGAGGCACGAGAGGGACCAGGAGACGAAACGTCGCAACGTTTCACCTTCCCACCAATAGCTGTCATTGAACAACCTCGGAAACTCCAAACGCCGCGTCATAAATGTCAGCAAAAGCCAACCGTCAGTCACGCCCTAACGGTTGCGGCGGTCGAGACCGAGTCCCATCAAAGCGCGGCGCGCGTCGTTCCACTATCAAAAGATTTGTCGAACTACATTACTCACGGGGCGCGATTCAAGCCTCGGACCGCTCTTAGCGAACTAGGCTTGGGGGCAAGCTGTTCACGGGTGTATCGGCAATTACAAGGGCTCCCCGATAGCAATTGGGCGTCGACCCAGCGCATGCAGAAGGCCCAAGCAAGCTGCTTGGACGCAATTCGCTAACTTAGGCGAAAACTTGGCGTAGCGGTCGGGACTCTATAGTATATATATGCCATTCGCACATGGCATCAGTGCGTTCTCATACCTTGTGCTATACGCGGCGACCACTCACTTGATCGTCGGAGTGTCTTTGCAGTACCACCACGAGGTGCTTTCGTGAAGCGGGGCCAGGTCCTTTCCCGTACTCAACGGCAAGGCCCGATCCAGCGAGCAACAACGACTTCAACACTTTATTGGTCAAGAATGCGATCGGCTATTATATATGTTGCTACTTTATATTTAAAAATATATTCTTGAATTTTATATTTTTAATAAATAAATTAATCTTAATTTAATGTCAAAATAAATAATTAAAATAATTCTACAAATTATCAACACGTTCCTTTTTTTTGACCAACTTATTAAACACATTCTTATCCACTACCGTCTTATATATATATATATATATATATATATATATATATATATATAAAATTAAAGTTTGTTCTATCGATTACATTCAAACTTTTTCAACCTTGCTATGAAAATTATTACTTTATTATTATTATTATTATTATTATTATTATTATTATTATTATTATTAATGGGAATGCAATCAAATGGATCTTTAATGCATTCTACCCTATTATTAAAACTTTCAAGTTGACAATAATATAACAATCACTAAATATCGTGAGGCTGATATTTATATGGATAATATGCATTTGGATATATTACTAATTTACATTATTAAAATTGGTCAAATGATATATGAAATTAAAAAAATTATACTTTATCACATTTTTGTAATTTTCAAGTCTATAAAATGAAAGCGTAGTTGAACTTACTTCTCACAATTGAAAGTACAAGGTTAAATCTTACAAAATGACCTCCGCTTCTATCTATCTTATCTTTTGTGTGTTTCTGCATTGCTTTGGTCCTAATTTGGGTAATCAAAATTGTTGTTATTTTTATTTTCATTTTTGATGTATAATTTACTAATTTAAATTGAAAATGTTATTGTTTATTGTATTAGTGTTCATAGTCAACGTTATGAAAAGACAAAAAACTTATGTTGTTAGAGCAATATGATTTAATATCTTTTTATGAAGTTATATTGTTCACAAAGTTTTATGAAAGATCAAGGTCAAGCCATAATTTTTTTAGGTAAAACATTATGGGAAGTTTTTAAACTAGAAATTTGATGTGTAGATAAATTTGTTTTACGTGTTGATGCGAGGATCCGTTACAAGTTGGAACCTTCCAAAAAATGCATCGTGGAGACCAAACCACCTATGCCATTATGTTGCATAGATTCTTGCAATTCATTGCGGAGGCAGTGTCTTAGAGCGAGGATTTGAGAAAGGTGGACAATGTTATGCTCCAACGAGCACGAATTATTGTTGTTGTTTTAAGTAATGAGTTCTCATGTATGGAAACAATAGAAAATAAAAAATGAAATAAACTATGTTTTAGGATTTACGATTTGGGAGAAACTTGTATCCACACTTTTCAATTAATGCAATTCAAGATGAAATAGTTCACTCATAGTCACTCCTATACAAATTATTAGCAAGTTTTTTTGGTGATCTTTAATTTATAACTCTATCAAATTCAGGATTAAAAAACTTGCATTTTTGTGTATCACCCAGAACTGAACTTAAGACATAGTAGTCCAGTAAATTATGAATCTAATGTTGATCGAGTTGTGAGACATAGAAATCCAGATATGTGGTTGAAATGTGAGTATGAAAAATTTAATGATATTGATATAATGGGTTATGGACATCATGCCCTTTTGGTCTCGGTCTTATGTTCCATTTATGGTTTGGACGCTCTTTCACACACATAAAATAGGTTTTAGATTATTAGAAAATTGTTGTGGAGTAAGTCTTATGTGATCGCGCGGTAGTGGAGTCATGACCACAACAAATCATAGTGGCGAATTGAATGCTATGACGCGTCAATGCCTAAATGTATTTATTCCATTAAAGGTCAAATGCTTGATCATGAGAAAGCGAGATTCAAGTTATTTTTTCTCATAGTGAATGAAGTTATATTTTCATAATTTTATATTGTAGTTTTGAATTTAATTTTTTTGTGACTTTACTATGACAAAGGTTTTACCTATTTAATCCGTAATACTATTATAAACTTTGTTTATATTGTTTGAAAAATTTAATAACATCTCTTTCTTTGGGAAAAAGATTTTGTAAACTTTTTTTGAAAACAAAAATTTATCATTTATTGTGACTAACTTTATGGTTAATGTAGCCACAAGAATCCCTAAAACAATTATTAAATTTTGACTTTGAGAAATTAGATATTGTAACTTATATTTTATTTGAGCGTATTACTTGAAGAGATTACTTGGTAAATCAAGAAATAATCATCTCCAATGAATCATACTCGCGGTATTAAAAAGACAATATATTCTCTAATTTCTCAACTAATTACTAAGTTGAAAAATAATAGTTTGAATTTACAATTCAAAATGATAACGTTGATTTATAAATACCTAAACTTCCACGAAAATCTTTTATTTAAGTAAAATGTTTCTTCATAGGTAAAAGATTAGTTACTGAAAGAGTTTTCATTAATTATATCTATAGTCTGTATAATACTCAATTTTATAGAAACCTGCATATGCTATTATATATGTTGCTACTTTATATTTAAAAATATATTCTTGAATTTTATATTTTTAATAAATAAATTAATCTTAATTTAATGTCAAAATAAATAATTAAAATAATTCTACAAATTATCAACACGTTCCTTTTTTTTTGACCAACTTATTAAACACATTCTTATCCACTACCGTCTTATATATATATATATATATATATATATATATATATATATATATATATATATATATATATGTATAAAATTAAAGTTTGTTCTATCGATTACATTCAAACTTTTTCAACCTTGCTATGAAAATTATTACTTTATTATTATTATTAATGGGAATGCAATCAAATGAATCATTAATGCATTCTACCCAATTATTAAAACTTTCAAGTTGACTATAATATAACAATCACTCGTATCGTAGACTGATATTTATATGGATAATATGCATTTGGATATATTACTAATTTACATTATTAAAATTGGTCAAATGATATATGGAATTAAAAAAAATTATACTTTATCACATTTTTGTAATTTTCAAGTCTATAAAATGAAAACGTAGCTGAACTTACTTCTCACAATTGAAAGTACAAGGTTAATTCTTACAAAATGACCTCCCGCTTCTATCTATCTTATCTTTTGTGTGTTTCCTGCATTGCTTTGGTCCTAATTTCAGGTAATCAAAATTGTTGTTATTTTTATTTTCATTTTTGATGTATAATTTACTAATTTAAATTGAAAATGTTATTATTTATTGTATTAGTGTTCATAGTCAACCGTTATGAAAAGACAAAAAACTTATATTGTTAGAGCAATATGATTTAATATCTTTTTTATGAAGTTATATTGTTCACAAAGTTTTATGAAAGATTCAAGGTCAAGCCATAATTTTTTTAGGTAAAACATTATGGGAAGTTTTTAAACTAGAAATTTGATGCGTAGATAAATTTGTTTCTGTGTTGATGCAGGATCCGTTACAAGTTGGAACCTTCCAAAAAAATGCATCGTGGAGACCAAACCACCTATGCCATTATGTTGCATAGATTCTTGCAATTCAGTTGCGGAGCAGTGTCTTAGAGCGAGGATTTGAGAAAGGTGGACAATGTTATGCTCCAACCGGCACGAATTATTGTTGTTGTTTTAAGTAATGAGTTCTCATGTATGGAAACAATAGAGAAAATAAAAAATGAAATAAACTATGTTTTAGGATTTACGATTTGGGAGAAACTTGTATCCACTTTTTCAATTAATGCAATTCAAGATGAAATAGTTCACTCATAGTCACTCCTATACAAATTATTAGCAAGTTTTTTTTTGGTGATCTTTAATTTATAACTCTATCAAATTCAGGATTAAAAAACTTGCATTTTTGTGTATCACCCAGAACTGAACTTAAGACATAGTAGTCCAGTAAATTATGAATCTAATGTTGATCGAGTTGTGAGACATAGAAATCCAGATATGTGGTTGAAATGTGAGTATGAAAAATTTAATGATATTGATATAATGGGTTATGGACATCATGCCCTTTTGGTCTCGGTCTTATGTTCCATTTATGGTTTGGACGCTCTTTCACACACATAAAATAGGTTTTAGATTATTAGAAAATTGTTGTGGAGTAAGTCTTATGTGATCGCGGTAGTGAGTGGAGTCATGACCACAACAAATCATAGTGGCGAATTGAATGCTATATGCCAGCGTCAATGCCTAAATGTATTTATTCCATTAAAGGTCAAATGCTTGATCATGGAAACCGAGATTCAAGTTATTTTTTCTCATAGTGAATGAAGTTATATTTTCATAATTTTATATTGTAGTTTTGAATTTAATTTTTTTGTGACTTTACTATGACAAAGGTTTTACCTATTTAATCCGTAATACTATTATAAACTTTGTTTATATTGTTTGAAAAATTTAATAACATCTCTTTCTTTGGGAAAAGATTTTGTAAACTTTTTTGAAAACAAAAATTTATCATTTATTGTGACTAACTTTATGGTTAATGTAGCCACAAGAATCCTAAAACAATTATTAAATTTTGACTTTGAGAAATTAGATATTGTAACTTATATTTTATTTGAGCGTATTACTTGAAGAGATTACTTGGTAAATCAAGAAATAATCATCTCCAATGAATCATACTCGCGGTATTAAAAGACAATATATTCTCTAATTTCTCAACTAATTACTAAGTTGAAAAATAATAGTTTGAATTTACAATTCAAAATGATAACGTTGATTTATAAATACCTAAACTTCCACGAAAATCTTTTATTTAAGTAAAATGTTTCTTCATAGGTAAAAGATTAGTTACTGAAAGAGTTTTCATTAATTATATCTATAGTCTGTATAATACTCAATTTTATAGAAACCTGCATATGCTATTATATATGTTGCTACTTTATATTTAAAAATATATTCTTGAATTTTATATTTTTAATAAATAAATTAATCTTAATTTAATGTCAAAATAAATAATTAAAATAATTCTACAAATTATCAACACGTTCCTTTTTTTGACCAACTTATTAAACACATTCTTATCCACTACCGTCTTATATATATATATATATATATATATATATATATATATATATATATATATATATATAAAATTAAAGTTTGTTCTATCGATTACATTCAAACTTTTTCAACCTTGCTATGAAAATTATTACTTATTATTATTATTATTAATGGGAATGCAATCAAATGAATCATTAATGCATTCTACCCAATTATTAAAACTTTCAAGTTGACTATAATATAACAATCACTCGTATCGTAGACTGATATTTATATGGATAATATGCATTTGGATATATTACTAATTTACATTATTAAAATTGGTCAAATGATATATGGAATTAAAAAAAATTATACTTTATCACATTTTTGTAATTTTCAAGTCTATAAAATGAAAACGTAGCTGAACTTACTTCTCACAATTGAAAGTACAAGGTTAATTCTTACAAAATGACCTCCGCTTCTATCTATCTTATCTTTTGTGTGTTTCTGCATTGCTTTGGTCCTAATTTGGTAATCAAAATTGTTGTTATTTTTATTTTCATTTTTGATGTATAATTTACTAATTTAAATTGAAAATGTTATTATTTATTGTATTAGTGTTCATAGTCAACGTTATGAAAAGACAAAAAAACTTATATTGTTAGAGCAATATGATTTAATATCTTTTTTATGAAGTTATATTGTTCACAAAGTTTTATTAAAGATTCAAGGTCAAGCCATAATTTTTTTTAGGTAAAACATTATGGGAAGTTTTTTAAACTAGAAATTTGATGCGTAGATAAATTTGTTTCTGTGTTGATGCAGGATCCGTTACAAGTTGGAACCTTCCAAAAAAATGCATCGTGGAGACCAAACCACCTATGCCATTATGTTGCATAGATTCTTGCAATTCAGTTGCGGAGCAGAGTGTCTTAGAGCGAGGATTTGAGAAAGGTGGACAATGTTATGCTCCAACTAAGCACGAATTATTGTTGTTGTTTTAAGTAATGAGTTTTCATGTATGGAAACAATAGGGAAAATAAAAAATGAAATAAACTATGTTTTAGGATTTACGATTTGGGAGAAACTTGTATCCACTTTTTCAATTAATGCAATTCAAGATGAAATAGTTCACTCATAGTCACTCCTATACAAATTATTAGCAAGTTTTTTTTTGGTGATCTTTAATTTATAACTCTATCAAATTCAGGACTAAAAAACTTGCATTTTTGTGTATCACCAAGAACTGAACTTAAGACATAGCAGTCCAGTCAATTATGAATCTAATGTTGATCGATTTGTGAGACATAGAAATCCATATATGTGGTTGAAATGTGAGTATGAAAAATTTAATGATATTGATATAATGGGTTATGGACATCATGCCCTTTTGGTCTCGGTCTTATGTTCCATTTATGGTTTGGACGCTCTTTCACACACATAAAATAGGTTTTAGATTATTAGAAAATTGTTGTGGAGTAAGTCTTATGTGATCGCGCGGTAGTGGAGTCGTGACCACGACAAATCATAGTGGTGAATTGAATGCTATGACGCGTCAATACCTAAATGTATTTATTCCATTAAAGGTCAAATGCACTTGATCATGGCGAGATTCAAGTTATTTTTTCTCATAGTGAATGAAGTTATATTTTTCATAATTTTATATTGTAGTTTTGAATTTAATTTTTTTTTTGTGACTTTACTATGACAAAGGTTTTACCTATTTAATCCGTAATACTATTATAAACTTTGTTTATATTGTTTGAAAAATTTAATAACATCTCTTTCTTTGGGAAAAAGATTTTGTAAACTTTTTTGAAAACAAAAATTTATCATTTATTGTGACTAACTTTATGGTTAATGCAAATACAAGAATCTCTAAAACAATTATTAAATATTGACTTTGAGAAATTAGATATTGTAACTTATATTTTATTTGAACGTATTAACGAAGAGATTACTTGGTAAATCAAGAAATAATCATCTCCAATGAATCATACTCGCGGTACTAAAAAGACAATATATTCTCTAATTTCTCAACTAATTACTAAGTTGAAAAATAATAGTTTGAATTTACAATTCAAAATGATAACGTTGGTTTATAAATACCTAAACTTCCACGAAAATCTTTTATTTAAGTAAAATGTTTCTTCATAGGTAAAAGATTAGTTACTGAAAGAGTTTTCATTAATTATATCTATAGTCTGTATAATACTCAATTTTAGAGAAATCTGCATATGCTATTATATATGTTGCTACTTTATTTTTCAAAATATATTCTTGAATTTTATATTTTTAATAAATAAATTAATCTTAATTTAATGTCAAAATAAATAATTAAAATAATTCTACAAATTATCAACACGTTCCTTTTTTTTTTGACCAACTTATTAAACACATTCTTATCCACTACCGTCTTATATATATATATATATATATAATTAAAGTTTGTTCTATCGATTACATTCAAACTTTTTCAACCTTGCTATGAAAATTATTACTTTATTATTATTATTATTATTAATGGGAATGCAATCAAATGGATCTTTAATGCATTCTACCCTATTATTAAAACTTTCAAGTTGACAATAATATAACAATCACTCGTATCGTAGACTGATATTTATATGGATAATATGCATTTGGATATATTACTAATTTACATTATTAAAATTGGTCAAATGATATATGGAATTAAAAAAAATTATACTTTATCACATTTTTGTAATTTTCAAGTCTATAAAATGAAAACGTAGCTGAACTTACTTCTCACAATTGAAAGTACAAGGTTAAATCTTACAAAATGACCTCCCGCTTCTATCTATCTTATCTTTTGTGTGTTTCCTGCATTGCTTTGGTCCTAATTTCAGGTAATCAAAATTGTTGTTATTTTTATTTTCATTTTTGATGTATAATTTACTAATTTAAATTGAAAATGTTATTATTTATTGTATTAGTGTTCATAGTCAACGTTATGAAAAGAAAAAAACTTATGTTGTTAGAGCAATATGATTTAATATCTTTTTATGAAGTTATATTGTTCACAAAGTTTTATATGAAAGATCAAGGTCAAGCCATAATTTTTTTAGGTAAAACATTATGGGAAGTTTTTAAACTAGAAATTTGATGTGTAGATAAATTTGTTTTACGTGTTGATGCGAGGATCCGTTACAAGTTGGAACCTTCCAAAAAATGCATCGTGGAGACCAAACCACCTATGCCATTATGTTGCATAGATTCTTGCAATTCAGTTGCGGAGCAGTGTCTTAGAGCAGGATTTCAGAAAGGTGGACAATGTTATGCTCCAACCGGACCGAATTATTGTTGTTGTTTTAAGTAATGAGTTCTCATGTATGGAAACAATAGATAAAATAAAAAATGAAATAAACTATGTTTTAGGATTTACGATTTGGGAGAAACTTGTATCCACTTTTTCAATTAATGCAATTCAAGATGAAATAGTTCACTCATAGTCACTCCTATACAAATTATTAGCAAGTTTTTTTTTGGTGATCTTTAATTTATAACTCTATCAAATTCAGGACTAAAAAACTTGCATTTTTGTGTATCACCCAGAACTGAACTTAAGACATAGCAGTCCAGTCAATTATGAATCTAATGTTGATCGATTTGTGAGACATAGAAATCCAGATATGTGGTTGAAATGTGAGTATGAAAAATTTAATGATATTGATATAATGGGTTATGGACATCATGCCCTTTTGGTCTCGGTCTTATGTTCCATTTATGGTTTGGACGCTCTTTCACACACATAAAATAGGTTTTAGATTATTAGAAAATTGTTGTGGAGTAAGTCTTATGTGATCGCGCGGTAGTGGAGTCGTGACCACGACAAATCATAGTGGCGAATTGAATGCTATGATGGCGTCAATGCCTAAATGTATTTATTCCATTAAGGGTCAAATGCGATCATGAGAAACTGAGATTCAAGTTATTTTTTTCTCATAGTGAATGAAGTTATATTTTTCATAATTTTATATTGTAGTTTTGAATTTAATTTTTTTTTTTGTGACTTTACTATGACAAATGTTTTACCTATTTAATCCGTAATACTATTATAAACTTTGTTTATATTTTTTTTGAAAAATTTAATAACATCTCTTTCTTTGGGAAAAAGATTTTGTAAACTTTTTTGAAAACAAAAATTTATCATTTATTGTGACTAACTTTGTGGTTAATGCGACCACAAGAATCCTAAAACAATTATTAAATATTGACTTTGAGAAATTAGATATTGTAACTTATATTTTATTTGAACGTATTAACGAAGAGATTACTTGGTAAATCAAGAAATAATCATCTCCAATGAATCATACTCGCGGTACTAAAAAGACAATATATTCTCTAATTTCTCAACTAATTACTAAGTTGAAAAATAATAGTTTGAATTTACAATTCAAAATGATAACGTTGGTTTATAAATACCTAAACTTCCACGAAAATCTTTTATTTAAGTAAAATGTTTCTTCATAGGTAAAAGATTAGTTACTAAAAGAGTTTTCATTAATTATATCTATAGTCTGTATAATACTCAATTTTAGAGAAATCTGCATATGCTATTATATATGTTGCTACTTTATATTTAAAAATATATTCTTGAATTTTATATTTTTAATAAATAAATTAATCTTAATTTAATGTCAAAATAAATAATTAAAATAATTCTACAAATTATCAACACGTTCCTTTTTTTTTTGACCAACTTATTAAACACATTCTTATCCACTACCGTCTTATATATATATATATATAATTAAAGTTTGTTCTATCGATTACATTCAAACTTTTTCAACCTTGCTATGAAAATTATTACTTTATTATTATTATTATTATTAATGGGAATGCAATCAAATGGATCTTTAATGCATTCTACCCTATTATTAAAACTTTCAAGTTGACAATAATATAACAATCACTCGTATCGTAGACTGATATTTATATGGATAATATGCATTTGGATATATTACTAATTTACATTATTAAAATTGGTCAAATGATATATGGAATTAAAAAAATTATACTTTATCACATTTTTGTAATTTTCAAGTCTATAAAATGAAAACGAGTTGAACTTACTTCTCACAATTGAAAGTACAAGGTTAAATCTTACAAAATGACCTCCGCTTCTATCTATCTTATCTTTTGTGTGTTTCTGCATTGCTTTGGTCCTAATTTCAGGTAATCAAAATTGTTGTTATTTTTATTTTCATTTTTGATGTATAATTTACTAATTTAAATTGAAAATGTTATTATTTATTGTATTAGTGTTCATAGTCAACGTTATGAAAAGACAAAAAAAACTTATGTTGTTAGAGCAATATGATTTAATATCTTTTTATGAAGTTATATTGTTAACAAAGTTTTATGAAAGATCCAAGGTCAAGCCATAATTTTTTTAGGTAAAACATTATGGGAAGTTTTTAAACTAGAAATTTGATGTGTAGATAAATTTGTTTTACGTGTTGATGCGAGGATCCGTTACAAGTTGGAACCTTCCAAAAAAATGCATCGTGGAGACCAAACCACCTATGCCATTATGTTGCATAGATTCTTGCAATTCAGATTGCGGACAGTGTCTTAGAGCGAGGATTTGTAAAGGTGGACAATGTTATGCTCCAACCGGCCCGAATTATTGTTGTTGTTTTAAGTAATGAGTTCTCATGTATGGAAACAATAGATAAAATAAAAAATGAAATAAACTATGTTTTAGGATTTACGATTTGGGAGAAACTTGTATCCACTTTTTCAATTAATGCAATTCAAGATGAAATAGTTCACTCATAGTCACTCCTATACAAATTATTAGCAAGTTTTTTTTTGGTGATCTTTAATTTATAACTCTATCAAATTCAGGACTAAAAACTTGCATTTTTGTGTATCACCCCAGCTGAACTTAAGACATATGATCCAGTCAATTATGAATCTAATGTTGATCGATTTGTGAGACATAGAAATCCAGATATGTGGTTGAAATGTGAGTATGAAAAATTTAATGATATTGATATAATGGGTTATGGACATCATGCCCTTTTGGTCTCGGTCTTATGTTCCATTTATGGTTTGGACGCTCTTTCACACACATAAAATAGGTTTTAGATTATTAGAAAATTGTTGTGGAGTAAGTCTTATGTGATCGCGCGGTAGTGGAGTCGTGACCACGACAAATCATAGTGGCGAATTGAATGCTATGACGCGTCAATGCCTAAATGTATTTATTCCATTAAGGGTCAAATGCACTGATCATGAGAAACTGAGATTCAAGTTATTTTTTTCTCATAGTGAATGAAGTTATATTTTTCATAATTTTATATTGTAGTTTTGAATTTAATTTTTTTTTTTGTGACTTTACTATGACAAATGTTTTACCTATTTAATCCGTAATACTATTATAAACTTTGTTTATATTGTTTTTTGAAAAATTTAATAACATCTCTTTGCTGGGAAAAAGATTTTGTAAACTTTTTTTGAAAACAAAAATTTATCATTTATTGTGACTAACTTTGTGGTTAATGCAGCCACAAGAATCCCTAAAACAATTATTAAATATTGACTTTGAGAAATTAGATATTGTAACTTATATTTTATTTGAACGTATTAACGAAGAGATTACTTGGTAAATAAAGAAATAATCATCTCCAATGAATCATACTCGAGGTACTAAAAAGACAATATATTCTCTAATTTCTCAACTAATTACTAAGTTGAAAAATAATAGTTTGAATTTACAATTCAAAATGATAACGTTGGTTTATAAATACCTAAACTTCCACGAAAATCTTTTATTTAAGTAAAATGTTTCTTCATAGGTAAAAGATTAGTTACTAAAAGAGTTTTCATTAATTATATCTATAGTCTGTATAATACTCAATTTTAGAGAAATCTGCATATGCTATTATATATGTTGCTACTTTATATTTAAAAATATATTCTTGAATTTTATATTTTTAATAAATAAATTAATCTTAATTTAATGTCAAAATAAATAATTAAAATAATTCTACAAATTATCAACACGTTCCTTTTTTTTTTGACCAACTTATTAAACACATTCTTATCCACTACCGTCTTATATATATATATATAATTAAAGTTTGTTCTATCGATTACATTCAAACTTTTTCAACCTTGCTATGAAAATTATTACTTTATTATTATTATTATTATTATTAATGGGAATGCAATCAAATGGATCATTAATGCATTCTACCCTATTATTAAAACTTTCAAGTTGACAATAATATAACAATCACTCGTATCGTAGACTGATATTTATATGGATAATATGCATTTGGATATATTACTAATTTACATTATTAAAATTGGTCAAATGATATATGGAATTAAAAAAAATTATACTTTATCACATTTTTGTAATTTTCAAGTCTATAAAATGAAAACGTAGCTGAACTTACTTCTCACAATTGAAAGTACAAGGTTAAATCTTACAAAATGACCTCCCGCTTCTATCTATCTTATCTTTTGTGTGTTTCCTGCATTGCTTTGGTCCTAATTTCAGGTAATCAAAATTGTTGTTATTTTTATTTTCATTTTTGATGTATAATTTACTAATTTAAATTGAAAATGTTATTATTTATTGTATTAGTGTTCATAGTCAACGTTATGAAAAGACAAAAAAACTTATGTTGTTAGAGCAATATGATTTAATATCTTTTTTATGAAGTTATATTGTTCACAAAGTTTTATGAAAGATCCAAGGTCAAGCCATAATTTTTTTAGGTAAAACATTATGGGAAGTTTTTTAAACTAGAAATTTGATGTGTAGATAAATTTGTTTTTACGTGTTGATGCGAGGATCCGTTACAAGTTGGAACCTTCCAAAAAAATGCATCGTGGAGACCAAACCACCTATGCCATTATGTTGCATAGATTCTTGCAATTCAGATTGCGGAACAGAGTGTCTTAGAGCAGGATTTCAGAAAGGTGGACAATGTTATGCTCCAACCGGCCCGAATTATTGTTGTTGTTTTAAGTAATGAGTTCTCATGTATGGAAACAATAGATAAAATAAAAAATGAAATAAACTATGTTTTAGGATTTACGATTTGGGAGAAACTTGTATCCACTTTTTCAATTAATGCAATTCAAGATGAAATAGTTCACTCATAGTCACTCCTATACAAATTATTAGCAAGTTTTTTTTTGGTGATCTTTAATTTATAACTCTATCAAATTCAGGACTAAAAAACTTGCATTTTTGTGTATCACCAGGCTGAACTTAAGACATAGCAATCCAGTCAATTATGAATCTAATGTTGATCGATTTGTGAGACATAGAAATCCAGATATGTGGTTGAAATGTGAGTATGAAAAATTTAATGATATTGATATAATGGGTTATGGACATCATGCCCTTTTGGTCTCGGTCTTATGTTCCATTTATGGTTTGGACGCTCTTTCACACACATAAAATAGGTTTTAGATTATTAGAAAATTGTTGTGGAGTAAGTCTTATGTGATAGCGCGGTAGTGGAGTCGTGACCACGAC
Organism: Oxytropis ochrocephala; assembly: GCA_020916435.1. Lineage (NCBI taxonomy): Eukaryota > Viridiplantae > Streptophyta > Magnoliopsida > Fabales > Fabaceae > Oxytropis > Oxytropis ochrocephala. Next base: position 63,875,960 of record CM037090.1, read on the forward strand.
AAATCATAGTGGCGAATTGAATGCTATGACGCGTCAATGCCTAAATGTATTTATTCCATTAAGGGTCAAATGCACTCGATCATGAGCCCGAGATTCAAGTTATTTTTTCTCATAGTGAATGAAGTTATATTTTCATAATTTTATATTGTAGTTTTGAATTTAATTTTTTTTTGTGACTTTACTATGACAAATGTTTTACCTATTTAATCCGTAATACTATTATAAACTTTGTTTATATTGTTTTTGAAAAATTTAATAACATCTCTTTCTTGGGAAAAGATTTTGTAAACTTTTTTTGAAAACAAAAATTTATCATTTATTGTGACTAACTTTGTGGTTAATGCAGCCACAAGAATCCCTAAAACAATTATTAAATATTGACTTTGAGAAATTAGATATTGTAACTTATATTTTATTTGAGCGTATTACTTGAAGAGATTACTTGGTAAATCAAGAAATAATCATCTCCAATGAATCATACTCGCGGTACTAAAAAGACAATATATTCTCTAATTTCTCAACTAATTACTAAGTTGAAAAATAATAGTTTGAATTTACAATTCAAAATGATAACGTTGATTTATAAATACCTAAACTTCCACGAAAATCTTTTATTTAAGTAAAATGTTTCTTCATAGGTAAAAGATTACTTACTGAAAGAGTTTTCTTTAATTATATCTAAAGTCTGTATAATACTCAATTTTATAGAAATCTGCATATGCTATTATATATGTTGCTACTTTATATTTAAAAATATATTCTTGAATTTATATTTTTAATAAATAAATTAATCTTAATTTGATGTCAAAATAAATAATTAAAATAATTCTACAAATTATCAACACGTTCCTTTTTTTTTGACCAACTTATTAAACACATTCTTATCCACTACCATCTTATATATATATATATATATATATATATATATATATATATATATATATATATATATATATATATATATATATATATATATATATATAATTAAAGTTTGTTCTATCGATTACATTCAAACTTTTTCAACCTTGCTATGAAAATTATTACTTTATTATTATTATTATTAATGGGAATGCAATCAAATGGATCATTAATGCATTCTACCCTATTATTAAATCTTTCAAGTTGACAATAATATAACAATCACTCGTATCGTAGACTGATATTTATATGGATAATATGCATTTGGATATATTACTAATTTACATTATTAAAATTGGTCAAATGATATATGGAATTAAAAAAAAAATTATACTTTATCACATTTTTGTAATTTTCAAGTCTATAAAATGAAAACGTAGCTGAACTTACTTCTCACAATTGAAAGAACAAGGTTAAATCTTACAAAATGACCTCCCGCTTCTATCTATCTTATCTTTTGTGTGTTTCCTGCATTGCTTTGGTCCTAATTTCAGGTAATCAAAATTGTTGTTATTTTTATTTTCATTTTTGATGTATAATTTACTAATTTAAATTGAAAATGTTATTATTTATTGTATTAGTGTTCATAGTCAACGTTATGAAAAGACAAAAAAACTTATGTTGTTAGAGCAATATGATTTAATATCTTTTTATGAAGTTATATTGTTCACAAAGTTTTATGAAAGATCCAAGGTCAAGCCATAATTTTTTTAGGTAAAACATTATGGGAAGTTTTTAAACTAGAAATTTGATGTGTAGATAAATTTGTTTGTGTTGATGCAGGATCCGTTACAAGTTGGAACCTTCCAAAAAAATGCATCGTGGAGACCAAACCACCTATGCCATTATGTTGCATAGATTCTTGCAATTCAGTTATGGAGCAGTGTCTTAGAGCGGGATTTGAGAAAGGTGGACAATGCTATGCTCCAACCAAAGCACGAATTATTGTTGTTGTTTTAAGTAATGAGTTCTCATGTATGGAAACAATAGAGAAAATAAAAAATGAAATAAACTATGTTTTAGGATTTACGATTTGGGAGAAACTTGTATCCACTTTTTCAATTAATGCAATTCAAGATGAAATAGTTCACTCATAGTCACTCCTATACAAATTATTAGCAAAGTTTTTTTTTTGGTGATCTTTAATTTATAACTCTATCAAATTCAGGACTAAAAAACTTGCATTTTTGTGTATCACCCAGAACTGAACTTAAGACATAGCAGTCCAGTCAATTATGAATCTAATGTTGATCGATTTGTGAGACATAGAAATCTAGATATGTGGTTGAAATGTGAGTATGAAAAATTTAATGATATTGATATAATGGGTTATGGACATCATGCCCTTTTGGTCTCGGTGTAACACCCTCATATTTCTATCTAGTAGAAATACTAAAGTGTACCTATTTAGCATACATCAGAGATACATTTCCTGCTTAGATTTACAATCTTTACAAGAATAGCGGAAACAATACATAACTTAGAATAAATTCAAGTTATATACATCGAATACAAAGATAACAAGGGTAAACATAAGTAAAACTAGAAGAACTACATCTTCAATTTCCTTCTCGAGCTCTCCATCCACTCGAGCCATAAAGGATCTTATTTCCCTGTTTCTCTGAAAAACAACAACATTTGTAGGGTGAGACAACTTGTCTCAGTGAGTCTTACCGTGACCCCTTACCTATCACTCGGTCCATTTATAAAACCATAATTAGTAATTCAAAAAGAATTACAATATACAATCAATCATGTGTAATCCGATAAATGAATTACATACGAGTTCATAGTCCAGATTACGGATGACTATGTACAACTTAAATTACTTATCTATAGTTCATAGCCCAATTCTTGATGGCTATGCACTATCCTCTTTATTAATCACTTGTGACATGTCACCAACAACCTAAAGAAGCTCGAGTGACAAAATCACAATATACACATTTAAAAGTTTTAGCACATCACCAACTCCATAGCTCGAGTGAACCCCATATAGCTAATAGGAGCGCAAATCCTAAGAGCAGCATAAATATATGAACGGGGCCTAGGTCAAGGGCTCATTGTAACATCCCTAATTTCGTTAATTTCAAATTAAGAAATTAACGAGTGATTTATTATCCGAATAAATAATAAATCAAGTTTTGGATGTAAGGTTATTCTGTAAAGCAATTTATAGTTGCTAGAGGAAACTATTTAAATGCATAACCGAGTGGAAATTAGTTCTCTAAGGGTATTTTAGGATTTATACCACTTAGTTAAATGATCTCAGAGACATCAAAAATATCCAAACACTCTCTCATTACTCACTTGTGTGAAATAAAGGGAAAATAAGTGAGAGATAAAGTGAGAGAGAGAGAGAAAAGCAACGGAATAAAGAAAGAGAAAAGGAAGGAATAGTGAAAATAAAAAAGAAGAAGAACGTGAGAAAGGAGGAAGCAGGACCGTAGAGAGAGAAGGAAGAAAGGCGATGGAAGGAAGAAAAAAGGAGCTCGATCTCCTTCAATCCGACCTCAAGGTAAGGGGCTTTTTATACCATCCTCTCTCATTTTTCCTCATCTTTCCGATGGTGTAACTTTTCGTTACTGATTTCTACTTATTTTCGTTCCACCATTTTTGACCCATTCGAGCTTAAGTGGAGAAAAATGGAAGTTGAAGCACGAAAATCAACCCCGTTGCTGTTGGTTCGATTTGGGTCGGTGGGAGAGAGTATTGGAGGCTCGGTTCGGTTTTGGAGCGGATCGGGCGTGTTCGTGAAGTTTCAAATCGTGAGCCGGAGCGATTTCGATTTTGTGTGATTTTCATCACACGAGGTGAGTTTTACTCACGTTAGGGAATTTCAAATATTGTTTTCGTGTTATGTTTGAATAATTTAAAAATTCGGAGTTTCGAGAATTTTAGAGTCAAAAAAAAGCATATTTTACGAGATTATGTGTTTTTGAAACATAGAAACGAAACAATATGATTTTGATTGTTGAATTGAAGTGCTGGACTGGTTTTTGGTGATTATTATTTTTGGGATGTCCAGTATTACAGAGGAAACTCTGCGAATTTTTGTTAGACATTTTAATACAAATTCAAAGTGGTTTTTGAAATAACGATTAATATTATGATTATTTGAAAAACCGGCAAATGTAAATACGTGTGGGAACCAAATGTTTTCTAACTTGAATGTTAAGCTGGACGGCTTTTCATGAGCGTGTGTGTGTAATAATATGTTATTGCAACATATTATGTATTGAGTTATGTTGGTATATGAGTTATATCGTGTATGTATAAGCGGCCCTATGTGGGTGTGATATAAAAATTATATCGAGTCGGGGTGGCGACCTGTTGTATTAGCATACTAGGCGGGGATGTCATATGCCCTAACCTAGGCCCCATAAAATAATTTCCATGTGTTGGAAAGGGGTTCAGGGGTTAGCATTGTGTATGCAGTCGGTGTTATGCTATGAATTCAAGGATTTGCATTGTGTATGCGATCGGTGATTAGCCTTGTGTGTGTGCGATTGATGGTTAGCTTGTGTGTGCAATTGATTATGTGCGTGGTTTATTAGTTAAACCACGAAGTAAATAAATGTTTTTATAAATGGACCGAGTGATAGGTAAAGGGTCGCGGTAAGACTCACCGAGATATGTTATCTCACCCTATCATATGTTGTTGTTTTGAGATAAGCGAGGGAAAGAAAGAAGGTCGTATGGCACGAGTAGATGGCGTGCTAGAATAGAAGATTAAAGATTTAGTCTTCCTTTTGTCTTTAGGTTTTCCTTGTTATTTTTGTATCAGTTTATAACTTAAATTTGTTTAAGTTATTTATTGGTTTTCTGCTATTCTTGTAAGGATTGTAAATCTAAGCAAGGAAATTTATACTCTGATGTAAGCTAATTTGTATGTTTTGGTATTTCTATTAATTAGAAATACTAGGGTGTTACACTCATGACTTCCCTCACCTAGCATGCTAACAAAAAAAAAAAGGGTCGTCACCCCGACACGATATAATTTACATATCACACCCGCATTGGGCTCCTATACTCGATATAATTTATATATCGAAACATAATTCAATCTATGATATGTTATAATACCATACTAGAACAATCAAGAACCTATATCACGGTCCAAGCATCACTTTATAGTCAAAAGTTTGATTCCCACACGTATACTAGATTTGTCGGTTTTTCGAAATATTCACAACATTAACCGCTTAATTCAAAACCACTTTGGATATGTATCAAAAAGTTCTAACCAAAATTCGGCAGAGCTTCCTCTGAAATATGGACATCCCACAATAATACATTTACCTGTATAACCAGTCCAGACATCAATTTTGTTCAAAAATCATTAATTCCCGCACATACAAAATTTACGGTTTTCCAAAAGATTTGTAAATTCAACTAACACAGACCCACAACCGAAAACCATATTCAAACATAACAATAGTATCCATATAAGATATGAGTGGTTAGGAAAAGGATTTAAAAGAAGTTTGAAGCCGAACGGAGCGTTGAAACGAAACATTGGATATTGGGGACATAGGAACTTCTCAACTTAGTGCTCAATTCCGTTCTGTTTCGTTCTCCGATCGATCCCAAACTATATTTCAATCCAATTTCAACCGCGCACTGTTACACATACATAAATCCCAATCCAGCACAAGAATTCAACAATCAAAATAATATGGTTTCTTTTTAAATTTCCAACACGCGTAATTTTTTGTAAAATACCGTTTTTGACTCGAAATTTGCGAAACTCCGAATTTCGAAAACCATTCAAACGTAACACAAAAACAATATTTAAAATTCCCTAAACGTGAGTAAAACTCACCTCGTGTGATGAAAATCACAAAATACCGAAATGTCGGAATGTGCTCACGAACGAGAAAACACACGAACAATCCCCGTATCCTCGAACTCAAACCGAATAACTCCGAAGTCGAAACCCATAAGCTTAATCTACATAACCGCACGATCGTTCCTCGCATAAACTTTACGCTCCGATGACAATCGAATCCTCTCCCAATCCTTTGAACCTACAATAAATCACAAAACCTCCATGAAATTACTATTCATCGTCTTCAAGCTTCAATTCACTATTCACACATAATCCCAATTTGAACCCTAACCTTTTGATTCTTCACAAACCCCAAATTGGACCTCAATATTTGCGCAATCCACCTTAAACTCGCTCCCAAATACCATTCAAAGCTTTCCTTTGAGCTTGAACAACAAAACCTCCATTTTCCACTTAAATTCGAAAATGGCAAAGTGAGAGAGTGTGAGTTGATGATGATGATTTTGGTACCAAATCGAAGAGGATGACGAGGAGATCATTTTTGGTGAAGGAAGAATTGTGTTTTGATGAGTTTAAAGCTCCCATTTTTCCTCTTCTTCCTCCTTACCCATTTCTTCTCTTCTTCTTCTCTTCTTTCCTCTTCTTCTCTCACGGCTCCAATCTCTCTCTCTCTTTTTCCTTTTCTTTTTTTTTTCCACAATATAAGTGAGAGATTTGACTTATAGTCAAATGTCCAAAATGCCCTTAATTCATTTTCACTCACTTAAGTCCGTTTTAATCCGATTTCTTACAAAATCGCTACATAGCTTAATTACTAGAGCACTTTAATCCTCTTATTTAATTGATAGACAATGCTATCTCGTCTGTCCCAAATCCGATATTGGATTTATTTATCACTCCGAATAATAAATCGCTCGTTAATTTCTTAGATTGATATTAACAAAGTTAGGGATGTTACACTCGGTCTTATGTTCCATTTATGGTTTGGACGCTCTTTCACACACATAAAATAGGTTTTAGATTATTAGAAAATTGTTGTGGAGTAAGTCTTATGTGATCGCGCGGTAGTGGAGTCGTGACCACGACAAATCATAGTGGCGAATTGAATGCTATGACGCGTCAATGCCTAAATGTATTTATTCCATTAAGGGTCAAATGCATCGATCATGAGCGAGATTGAGTTATTTTTTCTCATAGTGAATGAAGTTATATTTTTCATAATTTTATATTGTAGTTTTGAATTTAATTTTTTTTTGTGACTTTACTATGACAAAGGTTTTACCTATTTAATCCGTAATACTATTATAAACTTTGTTTATATTGTTTGAAAAATTTAATAACATCTCTTTGCTGGGAAAAAGATTTTGTAAACTTTTTTTGAAAACAAAAATTTATCATTTATTGTGACTAACTTTATGGTTAATGCAGCCACAAGAATCCCTAAAACAATTATTAAATATTGACTTTGAGAAATTATATATTGTAACTTATATTTTATTTGAACGTATTAACGAAGAGATTACTTAGTAAATCAAGAAATAATCATCTCCAATGAATCATACTCGCGGTACTAAAAAGACAATATATTCTCTAATTTCTCAACTAATTACTAAGTTGAAAAATAATAGTTTGAATTTACAATTCAAAATGATAACGTTGATTTATAAATACCTAAACTTCCACGAAAATCTTTTATTTAAGTAAAATGTTTCTTCATAGGTAAAAGATTACTTACTGAAAGAGTTTTCATTAATTATATCTATAGTCTGTATAATACTCAATTTTATAGAAATCTGCATATGCTATTATATATGTTGCTACTTTATATTTAAAAATATATTCTTGAATTTATATTTTTAATAAATAAATTAATCTTAATTTGATGTCAAAATAAATAATTAAAATAATTCTACAAATTATCAACACGTTCCTTTTTTTTGACCAACTTATTAAACACATTCTTATCCACTACCGTCTTATATATATATATATATATATATATATATATATATATATATATATATATATATATATATATATATATAATTAAAGTTTGTTCTATCGATTACATTCAAACTTTTTCAACCTTGCTATGAAAATTATTACTTTATTATTATTATTATTATTATTATTATTATTATTATTATTATTATTATTATTAATGGGAATGCAATCAAATGGATCATTAATGCATTCTACCCTATTATTAAATCTTTCAAGTTGACAATAATATAACAATCACTCGTATCGTAGACTGATATTTATATGGATAATATGCATTTGGATATATTACTAATTTACATTATTAAAATTGGTCAAATGATATATGGAATTAAAAAAAAAATTATACTTTATCACATTTTTGTAATTTTCAAGTCTATAAAATGAAAACGTAGCTGAACTTACTTCTCACAATTGAAAGTACAAGGTTAAATCTTACAAAATGACCTCCCGCTTCTATCTATCTTATCTTTTGTGTGTTTCCTGCATTGCTTTGGTCCTAATTTCAGGTAATCAAAATTGTTGTTATTTTTATTTTCATTTTTGATGTATAATTTACTAATTTAAATTGAAAATGTTATTATTTATTGTATTAGTGTTCATAGTCAACGTTATGAAAAGACAAAAAAACTTATGTTGTTAGAGCAATATGATTTAATATCTTTTTTATGAAGTTATATTGTTCACAAAGTTTTATGAAAGATCCAAGGTCAAGCCATAATTTTTTTTAGGTAAAACATTATGGGAAGTTTTTTAAACTAGAAATTTGATGTGTAGATAAATTTGTTTTTGGTGTTGATGCAGGATCCGTTACAAGTTGGAACCTTCAAAAAAATGCATCGTGGAGACCAAACCACCTATGCCATTATGTTGCATAGATTCTTGCAATTCAGATTGCAGAACAGAGTGTCTTAGAGCAGGATTTCAGAAAGGTGGACAATGTTATGCTCCAACCGGCACGAATTATTGTTGTTGTTTTAAGTAATGAGTTCTCATGTATGGAAACAATAGAGAAAATAAAAATGAAATAAACTATGTTTTAGGATTTACGATTTGGGAGAAACTTGTATCCACTTTTTCAATTAATGCAATTCAAGATGAAATAGTTCACTCATAGTCACTCCTATACAAATTATTAGCAAGTTTTTTTTGGTGATCTTTAATTTATAACTCTATCAAATTCAGGACTAAAAAACTTGCATTTTTGTGTATCACCCAGAACTGAACTTAAGACATAGCAGTCTAGTCAATTATGAATCTAATGTTGATCGATTTGTGAGACATAGAAATCCAGATATGTGGTTGAAATGTGAGTATGAAAAATTTAATGATATTGATATAATGGGTTATGGACATCATGCCCTTTTGGTCTCGGTCTTATGTTCCATTTATGGTTTGGACGCTCTTTCACACACATAAAATAGGTTTTAGATTATTAGAAAATTGTTGTGGAGTAAGTCTTATGTGATCGCGCGGTAGTGGAGTCGTGACCACGACAAATCATAGTGGCGAATTGAATGCTATGACGCGTCAATGCCTAAATGTATTTATTCCATTAAGGGTCAAATGCGATCATGAGAAAGCGAGATTCAAGTTATTTTTTCTCATAGTGAATGAAGTTATATTTTTCATAATTTTATATTGTAGTTTTGAATTTAATTTTTTTTTTTGTGACTTTACTATGACAAATGTTTTACCTATTTAATCCGTAATACTATTATAAACTTTGTTTATATTGTTTTTTGAAAAATTTAATAACATCTCTTTGCTGGGAAAAAGATTTTGTAAACTTTTTTTGAAAACAAAAATTTATCATTTATTGTGACTAACTTTGTGGTTAATGCGACCACAAGAATCCCTAAAACAATTATTAAATATTGACTTTGAGAAATTAGATATTGTAACTTATATTTTATTTGAACGTATTAACGAAGAGATTACTTGGTAAATCAAGAAATAATCATCTCCAATGAATCATACTCGCGGTACTAAAAAGACAATATATTCTCTAATTTCTCAACTAATTACTAAGTTGAAAAATAATAGTTTGAATTTACAATTCAAAATGATAACGTTGATTTATAAATACCTAAACTTCCACGAAAATCTTTTATTTAAGTAAAATTTTTCTTCATAGGTAAAAGATTACTTACTGAAAGAGTTTTCATTAATTATATCTATAGTCTGTATAATACTCAATTTTATAGAAATCTGCATTTGCTATTATATATGTTGCTACTTTATATTTAAAAATATATTCTTGAATTTATATTTTTAATAAATAAATTAATCTTAATTTGATGTCAAAATAAATAATTAAAATAATTCTACAAATTATCAACACGTTCCTTTTTTTTTACCAACTTATTAAACACATTCTTATCCACTACCGTCCTATATATATATATATAAAATTAAAGTTTGTTCTATCGATTACATTCAAACTTTTTCAACCTTGCTATGAAAATTATTACTTTATTATTATTATTATTATTATTATTATTATTATTATTATTATTATTATTAATGGGAATGCAATCAAATGGATCATTAATGCATTCTACCCTATTATTAAATCTTTCAAGTTGACAATAATATAACAATCACTCGTATCGTAGACTGATATTTATATGGATAATATGCATTTGGATATATTACTAATTTACATTATTAAAATTGCTCAAATGATATATGGAATTAAAAAAAATTATACTTTATCACATTTTTGTAATTTTCAAGTCTATAAAATGAAAACGTAGCTGAACTTACTTCTCACAATTGAAAGTACAAGGTTAAATCTTACAAAATGACCTCCCGCTTCTATCTATCTTATCTTTTGTGTGTTTCCTGCATTGCTTTGGTCCTAATTTCAGGTAATCAAAATTGTTGTTATTTTTATTTTCATTTTTGATGTATAATTTACTAATTTAAATTGAAAATGTTATTATTTATTGTATTAGTGCTCATAGTCAACGTTATGAAAAGACAAAAAAACTTATGTTGTTAGAGCAATATGATTTAATATCTTTTTTATGAAGTTATATTGTTCACAAAGTTTTATGAAAGATCCAAGGTCAAGCCATAATTTTTTTTAGGTAAAACATTATGGGAAGTTTTTTAAACTAGAAATTTGATGTGTAGATAAATTTGTTTCTGTGTTGATGCAGGATCCGTTACAAGTTGGAACCTTCCAAAAAAATGCATCGTGGAGACCAAACCACCTATGCCATTATGTTGCATAGATTCTTGCAATTCAGATTGCGGAACAGAGTGTCTTAGAGCAGGATTTCAGAAAGGTGGACAATGTTATGCTCCAACCGGCACGAATTATTGTTGTTGTTTTAAGTAATGAGTTCTCATGTATGGAAACAATAGAGAAAATAAAAATGAAATAAACTATGTTTTAGGATTTACGATTTGGGAGAAACTTGTATCCACTTTTTCAATTAATGCAATTCAAGATGAAATAGTTCACTCATAGTCACTCCTATACAAATTATTAGCAAGTTTTTTTTGGTGATCTTTAATTTATAACTCTATCAAATTCAGGACTAAAAAACTTGCATTTTTGTGTATCACCAGAATGAACTTAAGACATATGTGAGTCTAGTCAATTATGAATCTAATGTTGATCGATTTGTGAGACATAGAAATCCAGATATGTGGTTGAAATGTGAGTATGAAAAATTTAATGATATTGATATAATGGGTTATGGACATCATGCCCTTTTGGTCTCGGTCTTATGTTCCATTTATGGTTTGGACGCTCTTTCACACACATAAAATAGGTTTTAGATTATTAGAAAATTGTTGTGGAGTAAGTCTTATGTGATGATCGCGTGGTAGTGGAGTCGTGACCACGACAAATCATAGTGGCGAATTGAATGCTATGACGCGTCAATGCCTAAATGTATTTATTCCATTAAGGGTCAAATGCACTGATCATGAGAAACTGAGATTCAAGTTATTTTTTTCTCATAGTGAATGAAGTTATATTTTTCATAATTTTATATTGTAGTTTTGAATTTAATTTTTTTTTTTGTGACTTTACTATGACAAATGTTTTACCTATTTAATCCGTAATACTATTATAAACTTTGTTTATATTGTTTTTTGAAAAATTTAATAACATCTCTTTGCTGGGAAAAAGATTTTGTAAACTTTTTTTGAAAACAAAAATTTATCATTTATTGTGACTAACTTTGTGGTTAATGCAGCCACAAGAATCCCTAAAACAATTATTAAATATTGACTTTGAGAAATTAGATATTGTAACTTATATTTTATTTGAACGTATTAACGAAGAGATTACTTGGTAAATCAAGAAATAATCATCTCCAATGAATCATACTCGCGGTACTAAAAAGACAATATATTCTCTAATTTCTCAACTAATTACTAAGTTGAAAAATAATAGTTTGAATTTACAATTCAAAATGATAACGTTGATTTATAAATACCTAAACTTCCACGAAAATCTTTTATTTAAGTAAAATGTTTCTTCATAGGTAAAAGATTACTTACTGAAAGAGTTTTCATTAATTATATCTATAGTCTGTATAATACTCAATTTTATAGAAATCTGCATTTGCTATTATATATGTTGCTACTTTATATTTAAAAATATATTCTTGAATTTATATTTTTAATAAATAAATTAATCTTAATTTGATGTCAAAATAAATAATTAAAATAATTCTACAAATTATCAACACGTTCCTTTTTTTTTTACCAACTTATCAAACACATTCTTATCCACTACCGTCCTATATATATATATATAAAATTAAAGTTTGTTCTATCGATTACATTCAAACTTTTTCAACCTTGCTATGAAAATTATTACTTTATTATTATTATTATTATTATTATTATTATTATTATTATTATTATTATTATTATTATTATTATTAATGGGAATGCAATCAAATGGATCATTAATGCATTCTACCCTATTATTAAATCTTTCAAGTTGACAATAATATAACAATCACTCGTATCGTAGACTGATATTTATATGGATAATATGCATTTGGATATATTACTAATTTACATTATTAAAATTGGTCAAATGATATATGGAATTAAAAAAAAATTATACTTTATCACATTTTTGTAATTTTCAAGTCTATAAAATGAAAACGTAGCTGAACTTACTTCTCACAATTGAAAGTACAAGGTTAAATCTTACAAAATGACCTCCCGCTTCTATCTATCTTATCTTTTGTGTGTTTCCTGCATTGCTTTGGTCCTAATTTCAGGTAATCAAAATTGTTGTTATTTTTATTTTCATTTTTGATGTATAATTTACTAATTTAAATTGAAAATGTTATTATTTATTGTATTAGTGCTCATAGTCAACGTTATGAAAAGACAAAAAAACTTATGTTGTTAGAGCAATATGATTTAATATCTTTTTTATGAAGTTATATTGTTCACAAAGTTTTATGAAAGATCCAAGGTCAAGCCATAATTTTTTTTAGGTAAAACATTATGGGAAGTTTTTTAAACTAGAAATTTGATGTGTAGATAAATTTGTTTCTGTGTTGATGCAGGATCCGTTACAAGTTGGAACCTTCCAAAAAAATGCATCGTGGAGACCAAACCACCTATGCCATTATGTTGCATAGATTCTTGCAATTCAGATTGGAAGCAGTGTCTTAGAGCAGGATTTCAGAAAGGTGGACAATGTTATGCTCCAACCGGCACGAATTTTTGTTGTTGTTTTAAGTAATGAGTTCTCATGTATGGAAACAATAGAGAAAATAAAAATGAAATAAACTATGTTTTAGGATTTACGATTTGGGAGAAACTTGTATCCACTTTTTCAATTAATGCAATTCAAGATGAAATAGTTCACTCATAGTCACTCCTATACAAATTATTAGCAAGTTTTTTTTTGGTGATCTTTAATTTATAACTCTATCAAATTCAGGACTAAAAAACTTGCATTTTTGTGTATCACCCAGAACTGAACTTAAGACATAGCAGTCTAGTCAATTATGAATCTAATGTTGATCGATTTGTGAGACATAGAAATCCAGATATGTGGTTGAAATGTGAGTATGAAAAATTTAATGATATTGATATAATGGGTTATGGACATCATGCCCTTTTGGTCTCGGTCTTATGTTCCATTTATGGTTTGGACGCTCTTTCACACACATAAAATAGGTTTTAGATTATTAGAAAATTGTTGTGGAGTAAGTCTTATGTGATCGCGCGGTAGTGGAGTCGTGACCACGACAAATCATAGTGGCGAATTGAATGCTATGACGCGTCAATGCCTAAATGTATTTATTCCATTAAGGGTCAAATGCACTGATCATGAGAAACTGAGATTCAAGTTATTTTTTTCTCATAGTGAATGAAGTTATATTTTTCATAATTTTATATTGTAGTTTTGAATTTAATTTTTTTTTGTGACTTTACTATGACAAATGTTTTACCTATTTAATCCGTAATACTATTATAAACTTTGTTTATATTGTTTGAAAAATTTAATAACATCTCTTTGCAGGGAAAAAGATTTTGTAAACTTTTTTTGAAAACAAAAATTTATCATTTATTGTGACTAACTTTATGGTTAGTGCAGCCACAAGAATCCCTAAAACAATTATTAAATATTGACTTTGAGAAATTAGATATTGTAACTTATATTTTATTTGAACGTATTAACGAAAAGATTACTTGGTAAATCAAGAAATAATCATCTCCAATGAATCATACTCGCGGTACTAAAAAGACAATATATTCTCTAATTTCTCAACTAATTACTAAGTTGAAAAATAATAGTTTGAATTTACAATTCAAAATGATAACGTTGATTTATAAATACCTAAACTTCCACGAAAATCTTTTATTTAAGTAAAATGTTTCTTCATAGGTAAAAGATTAGTTACTGAAAGAGTTTTCATTAATTATATCTATAGTCTGTATAATACTCAATTTTATAGAAATCTGCATATGCTATTATATATGTTGCTACTTTATATTTAAAAATATATTCTTGAATTTATATTTTTAATAAATAAATTAATCTTAATTTGATGTCAAAATAAATAATTAAAATAATTCTACAAATTATCAACACGTTTTTTTTTTTACCAACTTATTTTCTTATCCACTTTACCAATATATATTATATATATATATATATATATATATATATATATATATATATATATATATATATATATATAAAATTAAAGTTTGTTCTATCGATTACATTCAAACTTTTTCAACCTTGCTATGAAAATTATTACTTTATTATTATTATTATTATTATTATTATTATTATTATTATTATTATTATTATTATTATTATTATTATTATTATTATTATTAATGGGAATGCAATCAAATGGATCATTAATGCATTCTACCCTATTATTAAATCTTTCAAGTTGACAATAATATAACAATCACTCGTATCGTAGACTGATATTTATATGGATAATATGCATTTGGATATATTACTAATTTACATTATTAAAATTGGTCAAATGATATATGGAATTAAAAAAAAATTATACTTTATCACATTTTTGTAATTTTCAAGTCTATAAAATGAAAACGTAGCTGAACTTACTTCTCACAATTGAAAGTACAAGGTTAAATCTTACAAAATGACCTCCCGCTTCTATCTATCTTATCTTTTTGTGTGTTTCTGCATTGCTTTGGTCCTAATTTCAGGTAATCAAAATTGTTGTTATTTTTATTTTCATTTTTGATGTATAATTTACTAATTTAAATTGAAAATGTTATTATTTATTGTATTAGTGTTCATAGTCAACATTATGAAAAGACAAAAAAACTTATGTTGTTAGAGCAATATGATTTAATATCTTTTTTATGAAGTTATATTGTTCACAAAGTTTTATGAAAGATCCAAGGTCAAGCCATAATTTTTTTAGGTAAAACATTATGGGAAGTTTTTTAAACTAGAAATTTGATGTGTAGATAAATTTGTTTCTGTGTTGATGCAGGATCCGTTACAGTTGGAACCTTCCAAAAAAATGCATCGTGGAGACCAAACCACCTATGCCATTATGTTGCATAGATTCTTGCAATTGATTGCGGAGCAGTGTCTTAGAGCAGATTTGAGAAAGGTGGACAATGTTATGCTCCAACCGCACGAATTATTGTTGTTGTTTTAAGTAATGAGTTCTCATGTATGGAAACAATAGAGAAAATAAAAATGAAATAAACTATGTTTTAGGATTTACGATTTGGGAGAAACTTGTATCCACTTTTTCAATTAATGCAATTCAAGATGAAATAGTTCACTCATAGTCACTCCTATACAAATTATTAGCAAGTTTTTTTGGTGATCTTTAATTTATAACTCTATCAAATTCAGGACTAAAAACTTGCATTTTTGTGTATCACCAGTAATCGAACTTAATAAATAGCAGTCCAGTCAATTATGAATCTAATGTTGATCGATTTGTGAGACATAGAAATCCAGATATGTGGTTGAAATGTGAGTATGAAAAATTTAATGATATTGATATAATGGGTTATGGACATCATGCCCTTTTGGTCTCGGTCTTATGTTCCATTTATGGTGTGGACGCTCTTTCACACACATAAAATAGGTTTTAGATTATTAGAAAATTGTTGTGGAGTAAGTCTTATGTGATCGCGCGGTAGTGGAGTCGTGACCACGACAAATCATAGTGGCGAATTGAATGCTATGACGCGTCAATGCCTAAATGTATTTATTCCATTAAGGGTCAAATGCACTGATCATGAGAAACTGAGATTCAAGTTATTTTTTTCTCATAGTGAATGAAGTTATATTTTTCATAATTTTATATTGTAGTTTTGAATTTAATTTTTTTTTGTGACTTTACTATGACAAATGTTTTACCTATTTAATCCGTAATACTATTATAAACTTTGTTTATATTGTTTGAAAAATTTAATAACATCTCTTTGCAGGGAAAAAGATTTTGTAAACTTTTTTTGAAAACAAAAATTTATCATTTATTGTGACTAACTTTATGGTTAGTGCAGCCACAAGAATCCCTAAAACAATTATTAAATATTGACTTTGATAAATTAGATATTGTAACTTATATTTTATTTGAACGTATTAACGAAGAGATTACTTGGTAAATCAAGAAATAATCATCTCCAATGAATCATACTCGCGGTACTAAAAAGACAATATATTCTCTAATTTCTCAACTAATTACTAAGTTGAAAAATAATAGTTTGAATTTACAATTCAAAATGATAACGTTGATTTATAAATACCTAAACTTCCACGAAAATCTTTTATTTAAGTAAAATGTTTCTTCATAGGTAAAAGATTAGTTACTGAAAGAGTTTTCATTAATTATATCTATAGTCTGTATAATACTCAATTTTATAGAAATCTGCATATGCTATTATTTATGTTGCTACTTTATATTTAAAAATATATTCTTGAATTTTATATTTTTAATAATTAAATTAATCTTAATTTAATGTCAAAATAAATAATTAAAATAATTCTACAAATTATCAACACGTTCCTTTTTTTTTACCAACTTATTAAACACATTCTTATCCACTATCGTCTTATATATATATATATATATATATATATATATATATATATATATATATATATATATATATATAAAAATTAAAGTTTGTTCTATCGATTACATTCAAACTTTTTCAACCTTGCTATGAAAATTATTACTTTATTAATATTATTATTATTATTATTAATGAGAATGCAATCAAATGGATCATTAATGAATTCTACCCTATTATTAAAACTTTCAAGTTGACAATAATATAACAATCACTCGTATCCTAGACTGGTATTTATATGGATAATATGCATTTGGATATATTACTAATTTACATTATTAAAATTGTTCAAATGATATATGGAATTAAAAAAAATATTATACTTTATTCCATTTTTGTAATTTTCAAGTCTATAAAATTAAAACGTAGCTGAACTTACCTCTCACAATTGAAAGTACAAGGTTAAATCCTACAAAATGACCTCCCGCTTCTATCTATCTTATCTTTTGTGTGTTTCCTGCATTGCTTTGGTCCTAATTTCAGGTAATCAAAATTGTTGTTATTTTTATTTTCATTTTTGAAGTATAATTTACTAATTTAAATTGAAAATGTTATTATTTATTGTATTAGTGTTCATAGTCAACGTTATGAAAAGACAAAAAAACTTATGTTGTTAGAGCAATATGATTTAATATCTTTTTTATGAAGTTATATTGTTCACAAAGTTTTATGAAAGATCCAAGGTCAAGCCATAATTTTTTTTAGGTAAAACATTATGGGAAGTTTTTTAAACTAGAAATTTGATGCGTAGATAAATTTGTTTCTGTGTTGATGCAGGATCCGTTACAAGTTGGAACCTTCCAAAAAAATGCATCGTGGAGACCAAACCACCTATGCCATTATGTTGCATAGATTCTTGCAATTCAGATTGCGAACAGAGTGTCTTAGAGCAGATTTGAGTAAAGGTGGACAATGTTATGCTCCAACCGGCACGAATTATTGTTGTTGTTTTAAGTAATGAGTTCTCATGTATGGAAACAATAGAGAAAATAAAAAATGAAATAAACTATGTTTTAGGATTTACGATTTGGGAGAAACTTGTATCCACTTTTTCAATTAATACAATTCAAGATGAAATAGTTCACTCATAGTCACTCCTATACAAATTATTAGCAAGAAATAATCAATTCTCAACTTAATGGTTGCATTTCAATATATTTCAATTAATGTGACAATTCTCAACTTAATGGTTGCATTTCAATATATTTCAACTTAATGGTTGTATCCACTTGTTTTAGGGATTCTTGTGGTTGCATTTCAATTAATGCAATTCAAGTATTGACTTTCTCAAAGTCAATATTTAATAACATACTCGCGGTACTAAAAAGACAATATATTCTCTAATTTCTCAACTAATTACTAAGTTGAAAAATAATAGTTTGAATTTACAATTCAAAATGATAACGTTGATTTATAAATACCTAAACTTCCACGAAAATCTTTTATTTAAGTAAAATGTTTCTTCATAGGTAAAAGACTAGTTACTGAAAGTGTAACACCCCAATACTTCTATTTGGTAGAAATACTAAAGTGTACCTCTTTAGCATACATCAGAGACACATTTCCTGCTTAGATTTACAATCTTTATAAGAATAGCGAAAACGATACATAAATTAGAACAAATTTAAGTTATAAATCGAATACAAAGATAACAAGAGAAAACATAAGTAAAACTAGAAGAACTACATCTTCAATTTCCTTCTCGTGCACGTCGTCTACTCGTGCCATAAAAGAACTTCTTTCCCTGTTTCTCTGTAAAAACAACAACAATGATAGGGTGAGATAACATATCTCAGTGAGTCTTACCGTGACCCCTCACCTATCACTCGGTCCATTTATAAAACACTTATCCTTTCAAAAAGATTATTTATGACGCACCCAATCCCTCGCCGAATTGGTCAATAGCGTTGGAAATTTTCGTCCAACCTAAGTACGCCCATTTATTAAAACCATAGTTGGTAATTCAATATTAATTACCAAACACAATCAATCACTAGTTAAATGACTTACATTAGGGTTAATAGTCCCATTCTTGATGACTATGTACAATTAAATTACTTATCTATAATTCATAACCCAATTCTTGATGGCTAATCACTATCCTCTTACATAATCTAGTACAACACCTTAAACCATTTTTCTTTTCTTCGGTTTGCGGTGAACCCAATCCACTCACAGTGAACATCCTCATATGGGCCTAGCTCGAGGGCTCATAACTTCTCTCTCCCTAGTGTACTATCCTCTTGGGTCGTCACCCATAATCGATATAATTACATATCGTACCCGCATTGGGCCGTCTACTATATTCAATATAATTCATATACCGAAAACATAATTCTATCTATGATATGTTTTTTATATCATATTGTCACAATTATGAACTTATATACTCAGACCAAACATCGTTTGATTTATAAAACATTGGTTCCCACACGTACTCTAGGTTTTTCGAAAGATTTGTAAATTCAAAACCTTTCATTCGAAACAACTTTGATCATACTCAAGAACAAACCATTATCAATCCATACTAATCACAATTTGGTTGGAAAGAGGATTAGAGGAAGTTTGGAATCGAAAGGAGCGTCGAAACGAAGAATTGGGACTCGGGACTAAACTTCGCTTGTTTTTGTTTCGTTTCGCCCTCCGTTCGTATCCAAACCGTGTTCCAATCGAATTACAACCTACAAACAGAACATATAACACCAAATTCCAGAACAAACAACACCAATCACACACAATTACATCAAGTAATTCATTTCGAGATTTGTAAGGATACGACATAAGTGCAGATTTTTCTACAGCCGTGCACCTACTTCGGTGAATTAATTAAAATAGCAAACGATATCGGATTTCAACAAACGACCACTCTTTGGAAAGCTATCTCAGTGTAGTTTCTGCCTATGATTTTCATTTTTCAAAATAAGCATCCAGGTGGTACAGGTTTACAAAATACTACACTAAGGTACCAGAAATTGACAGAACTGTTTGCCCAACTTACAAACCAATTTTCTTTCTCATTTCTTAATGAAATTTGGTGAAACCAGTGCCTACTTTGTAGGGAATTCAGTCTACTTTCTAACGAAATAAGAATCATTCAAAACGGAGTTCAATTGAGAATACAAAACCTGAAAAACCGAACCTATACACAGTTTAATTCCAGAAATTTGACCTAACTTTGGAGACTCATAACTTGAGCTACGCAACTCCAAATTGAACGAAACCAGTGCCAATACGACCGGCGTTAAGTCTATTTTCAAAAAGAGTCAGCCACAAAATTTTTGGATTAACCAAACAGTCCCAGTTCTAAAGAAACCGAAGCTGTGTCCAGATTTTCTAAAACAGCGAGTTCGAGACCAAATTTGCGGTTTTCGCGATTCAAAATTTACGAAACGCAAACAATTTCAACGATCACAGAAATCAACCAGTCAACACAACATAAAACAAAACCCTAAGCGAGTAAACTCACCAATCGTGATGAAAATCACGAAATTCTACGAAGTTCGAACGACCCGAAACACCCATCTAGCTCCGAACTCGTCCGAATGCTCCGAAACCGAACCCAAACTCTTCCAAACTCAAACCCCCAGCCACTGAACCTCCTCAAAAACTTTCTCAATCCACAATGTTTCTTGTTATTGAGCTTCTAAACGGAACCTTGAACCTCCAAGTATCTTATGCTAGCCTCAAAGGTTCCAAAAACCCATTGTCTTCCCCTTTTGAGCTTGAAACTTCATCCATGGCAAAGTGAGTTAGAGGTGAATGTGGGTTCTGAAATTGGTATGGGTGAATAGAGGAAGAAAAATGGAATGGAATGGAAGAAAGAACACTTACATTCAATGAAGAGTTTGAAGATTCCTTCACCTTCTTCCTTCTCCTTCTCTCACGTTTCCCTCTCTTCTCCCTCTCTCAAGGTTTTCTCTTTTCTTTCTTTCTTTCATTTCTCTCGGTTCTCCCCTTTCTTCTATTCACTTTACCAATTTTTTTTTCTTTTGTTTTGGGTAAAAAGAGGGGTTGGGCCTTGGAATTGATTTGGGCTTGGTGTAATTAGCAAATTCTGATTACTAAAATAAAACACCCCCTTCTATTTACTTGCACCACATCTATCCACTCATACACTACCTAAATAAAATAAATAACTAGCAATCACATACAAGCAGTTATTTAATTAGGTAATTTGAAATCATGTTTTCAAACATACCAATCACATAGTTCAAACAATAATGCAATTAAATTACATAGCTTAGCGATTATATATATTGCTTTCGCGACAATCATATATCCGTGACTTGATTTATTACCTACTCGAGTACACTCGTTAATTTCTTAATTCGAAATTAACGAAATTAGGGATGTTACAGAAAGAGTTTTCATTAATTATATCTATAGTTTGTATAATACTCAATTTTATAGAAATCTGCATATGCTATTATTTATGTTGCTACTTTATATTTAAAAATATATTCTTGAATTTTATATTTTTAATAAATAAATTAATCTTAATTTAATGTCAAAATAAATAATTAAAATAATTCTACAAATTATCAACACGTTCCTTTTTTTTTGACCAACTTATTAAACACATTCTTATCCACTACCATCTTATATATATATATATATATATATATATATATATATATATATATATATATATAAATTAAAGTTTGTTCTATCGATTACATTCAAACTTTTTAACCTTGCTATGAAAATTAAATTATTATTATTATTATTATTATTATTATTAATGGGAATGCAATCAAATGGATCATTAATTCATTCTACCCTATTATTAAAACTTTCAAGTTGACAATAATATAACAATCACTCGTATCGTAGACTGATATTTATATGGATAATATGCATTTGGATATATTACTAATTTACATTATTAAAATTGTTCAAATGATATATGGAATTAAAAAAAATTATACTTTATTACATTTTTGTAATTTTCAAGTCTATAAAATGAAAACGTAGCTGAACTTACTTCTCACAATTGAAAGTACAAGGTTAAATCTTACAAAATGACCTCCCTCTTCTATCTATCTTATCTTTTGTGTGTTTCCTGCATTGCTTTGGTCCTAATTTCAGGTAATCAAAATTGTTGTTATTTTTATTTTCATTTTTGATGTATAATTTACTAATTTAAATTGAAAATGTTATTATTTATTGTATTAGTGTTCATAGTCAACGTTATGAAAGACAAAAAAACTTATGTTGTTAGAGCAATATGATTTAATATCTTTTTTATGAAGTTATATTGTTCACAAAGTTTTATGAAAGATCCAAGGTCAAGCCATAATTTTTTTTAGGTAAAACATTATGGGAAGTTTTTTAAACTAGAAATTTGATGTGTAGATAAATTTGTTTCTGTGTTGATGCAGGATCCGTTACAAGTTGGAACCTTCCAAAAAAATGCATCGTGGAGACCAAACCACCTATGCCATTATGTTGCATAGATTCTTGCAATTCAGATTGCGGAACAAGTGTCTTAGAGCAGGATTTCAGAAAGGTGGACAATGTTATGCTCCAACCGGCACGAATTATTGTTGTTGTTTTAAGTAATGAGTTCTCATGTATGGAAACAATAGAGAAAATAAAAAATGAAATAAACTATGTTTTAGGATTTACGATTTGGGAGAAACTTGTATCCACTTTTTCAATTAATGCAATTCAAGATGAAATAGTTCACTCATAGTCACTCCTATACAAATTATTAGCAAGTTTTTTTTTGGTGATCTTTAATTTATAACTCTATCAAATTCAGGACTAAAAAACTTGCATTTTTGTGTATCACCCAGAACTGAACTTAAGACATAGCAGTCCAGTCAATTATGAATCTAATGTTGATCGATTTGTGAGACATAGAAATCCAGATATGTGGTTGAAATGTGAGTATGAAAATTTTAATGATATTGATATAATGGGTTATGGACATCATGCCCTTTTGGTCTCGGTCTTATGTTCCATTTATGGTTTGGACGCTCTTTCACACACATAAAATAGGTTTTAGATTATTAGAAAATTGTTGTGTGTAACACCCTCATATTTCTATCTAGTAGAAATACTAAAGTGTACCTTTTTAGCATACATCAGAGATACATTTCCTGCTTAGATTTACATCTTTACAAGAATAGCGGAAACGATACATAACTTAAATACAAATTCAAGTTATAAATCGAATACAAAGATACAAGGGAAAACCATAACTAATAATAGAAGAACTACGTCTTCCATTTCCTTCTCGAGCACGCCATCCACTCGAGCCATAAAGGATCTTCTTTCCCTGTTTCTCTGTAAAACAACAACATTTGTAGGGTGAGATAACAAATCTCAGTGAGTCTTACCGTGACCCCTGACCTATCATTCGGTCCATTTATAAAACATTAATTAATTTCTTGATTTAATAAATAAACCATGCACGTTACTAATTGCACAATACCGACTGCACATCTGCTAATCCCGGTAAACAGTGCATTCATAACGTCAAAACAATTGTACCATACCGACTGCATATCTACTAATCCCGGCACAGTACATTAATTCTCTTTAGCATAACACCGACTGCACATCTGCTAATCCCGGTGAACTCTATCGCTGAGAGCCTAGGTTTAGAGGCTCATGACTTCCCCCTCCTAGTATGCTAACCGGTGGGTCATCACCCAGACTAGACATAATATATATATCAGACATAATTTACTCTATGATATAAATTCATATCATACGGTTCTTCTTATGAACCTGCATAATCAGTCCAGACACCAATTTGGTTCTTAAAACAATTGTTCCCACACGATACTCTAAGTTTCACAAATTCAACTATATATGATATAAGTGGTTAGGAAAAAGGATTTGAAAGAAGTTTGAAGTCGAACGGAGCGTCGAAACGAAACATCGAATTTTGGGGACATAAGGAACTTCTCAACTTTGTTCCCAATTTCCGTTCCGTTTCGTTCTCCGATCGAACCCAAACTATGTTTCAATCCAAATTCAACCACAACAGCCAACATATACCCCAATTCCAGAACAGACCACACCAATCACAAGCAATTACTTCAAGTAATTCGTTTCGAGATTTGGAATAACACACACCCACATTTTTGTACACACATAAGTGCAGAATTTCCTACAGCAGTGCACCTACTTCGACCAATGATTTAAAATAGCAAACGACATCGGATTTCAACAAACGAACACTCATTGAAAAGCTCTCTGAGTGTAGTTTCTACATGTTATATCCATTTTTCAAAACAAGGCTCCAGTTGATACAGTTTTTAAAAATACTACACTGCTGTACAAAATCAGACAGAACTTTTTGCCCCACTTGTAACTCAATTTTCTTTCTCATTTCTTAATGAAATTTGATGAAACCGGTGCCTAATTCGTAGGGAATTCAGTCTACTTTCCAACTAAACAAGAATCATTTAAAACAGAGTTCAATTGAGAACTCAAGACCTGAAAAACGGAACCTATACACAGTTTAATTTCAGAAATTTGACATAACTTGAGACACTCATAACTTGAGCTACAAAACTCCAAATTTAACGAAACCAGTGCCAAAACGACCGGCGTTCAGTCTATTTTCAAAAACAATCAGAAACATAATTTTTGTACTAACCGAGAAGTCCCAGTTCTAATAAAACCGAAGCTGTGTCCAGATTTTCTAAAACAGCGAGTTCGAGACCAAATTTGCGGTTTTCGCGATTCAAAATTTACGAAACACAAACAATTTCAACGATCACAGAAATCAACCAGTCAACACAACATAAAACAAAAACCCTAAGCGAGTAAAACTCACCAATCGTGATGAAAATCACGAAATACCGAAACTTCACGAAGTTCAACCGCTCCGAAATACCACGAACTCAAACCGAACTCGTTCCCACTATTCCAAACAGCTCCCAACCGAAAAACCAGCAGCTCAAACCTTTCCCCTACTGTTCCAAATCGATTCCAAGCAGACCCAAGCTCTCCAATTCGAACCCAAGCCTTCAAAACCCTTGCTTGAGCTTCCCAAACCTTAAGCTAGCTTCAAAATCACCAAAACCTCCATTTCTCTCCATTTGAGCTTCAAGCTTCAACAATGGCAAAAAGAGTTTGAGGAGGAATGAGTTTATGAAACTTGAACCAATGGAAAGAGAATTGAAAATGGAGTGGAATGGTGGAGAGATTACTTACTAGCATGGAGGATCCATGGAGATCCTCTTCTTCTTCTTTTCTCTCTTTTCTCTTCTTCTCCTCGGTTCCTCACTCTCTCTCTGTTTCCTTTCTTTTTTTTTTCTATTTCTTTTATTTCTTTCTCTTCCTTTTATTTCCTTTTCTTTCTCACGGTTCCTCACTCTCTCTCTCTAACTTTACCTTTTCTTTATTCACTTAAGTGAGGAATGAGAGAGTGTTTGGATATTTTCGGGTCTTGGATCTCATTTAGTGTGAGTGGTATAAAGACTAAAATATCCCTAGTGTTCTAATTTCCACTCAATTATGTATTTAAATTATATACTCAAGCAATTATAAATTGCTTCCGCGACAACCTCACATCCGGGACTTGATTTATTACCTACTCGAGTAATAAATCACTCGTTAATTTCTTAATTCGAAATTAACGAAATTAGGGATGTTACATTGTGGAGTAAGTCTTATGTGATCGCGCGGTAGTGGCGCCATGACCACGACAAATCATAGTGGCGAATTGAATGCTATGACGCGTCAATGCCTAAATGTATTTATTCAATTAAAGGTCAAATGCATTGATCATGTAAAACTGAGATTCAAGTTATTTTTTCTCATAGTGAATGAAGTTATATTTTTCATAATTTTATATTGTAGTTTTGAATTTAATTTTTTTTGTGACTTTACTATGACAAAGGTTTTACCTATTTAATCCGTAATACTATTATAAGCTTTGTTTATATTGTTTGAAAAATTTAATAACATCTCTTTGCTGGGAAAAAGATTTTGTAAACTTTTTTTGAAAATAAAAATTTATCATTTATTCTGACAAACTTTATGGTTAATGCAGCCACAAGAATCCCTAAAACAATTATTAAATATTGACTTTGAGAAATTAGATATTGTAACTTATATTTTATTTGAACGTATTAACGAAGAGATTACTTGGTAAATCAAGAAATAATCATCTCCAATGAATCATACTCGCGGTACTAAAAAGACAATATATTCTCTAATTTCTCAACTAATTACTAAGTTGAAAAATAATAGTTTGAATTTACAATTCAAAATGATAACGTTGATTTATAAATACCTAAACTTCCACGAAAATCTTTTATTTAAGTAAAATGTTTCTTCATAGGTAAAAGATTGTTACTGAAAAAGTTTTCATTAATTATATCTATAGTCTGTATAATACTCAATTTTTATAGAAATCTGCATATGCTATTATTTATGTTGCTACTTTATATTTAAAAATAGATATATTCTTGAATTTTATATTTTTAATAAATAAATTAATCTTAATTTAATGTCAAAATAAATACTTAAAATAATCTACAAATTATCAACACGTTCTTTTTTTTTTTGACCAACTTATTAAAACACATCCACTTCTTTATATATATATATATATATATATATATATATATATATATATATATATATATATATATATATATATATATATATATATATATATGTGTATAAAAATTAAAGTTTGTTCTATCGATTACATTCAAACTTTTTCAACCTTGCTATGAAAATTATTACTTTATTATTATTATTATTATTATTAATGGGAATGCAATCAAATGGATCATTAATGCATTCTATGACATCCGGGGCTGAAGAGGGCGGGGAGTGATCGTCGGTGCCCAAAAAAAGGTGGCATGGCAAAGAGCGGCTCCTGACAGCTTCAAGGGAAAGGGGCGCATGAATGAACCGAATACGCACCGGAATGAGAGGGATCATGAGGCTGTGCAGGTATGAGACTGTACAGTTGAAGGAAGTCTTAAAAGAATTGATTTGGACTACCTATACCAACAAGGTGCATCTTCTTTTCGGGAGCCAATCCCATAAGAACTCTATAGTTAAGCGTGCTTGGCTTGGAGTAGTAGTGGGATGGGGGACCTTCTGGGAAGTTTCCCAGAAAGCATGCAAGTGAGGACAAAGCATGCTGAAAAGACTCGTGTTGGTTCGTGGGGGCGATCAACGATTGGAAGTAGTGCAGGATGTTACAAATGGAATCGAGAGCGCAGACCTCTCTCGATGCGGTGTGGTTCGGGGACGAACCAAGCGGAAGCTGGTGGGCATGTGACATCCGGGGCTGAAGAGGGCGGGGAGTGATCGTCGGTGCCCAAAAAAAGGTGGCATGGCAAAAAGCGGCTCCTGGCAGCTTCAAACTAAAGGGGCGCATGAATGAACTGAATACGCACTGGAATGAGAGGGATCATGAGGTTGTGCAGATATGGGACTGTACAGTTGAAGGAAGGCTTAAAAGAATTGATTTGGACTACCTATACCAACAAGTTGCATCTTCTTTTCGGGAGCCAATCCCATAAGAACTCTATAGTTAAGCGTGCTTGGCTTGGAGTGGTAGTGGGATGGGTGACCTTCTGGGAAGTTTCCCAGAAAGCATGCAAGTGAGGACAAAGCATGCTGAAAAGACTCGTGTTGGTTCGTGGGGGCAGTCAACAGTTCTGGAAGTAGTCTGGGATGTTACACATTCTACCCTATTATTAAAACATTCAAGTTAACAATAATATAACAATCACTCGTATCGTAGACTGATATTTATATGAATAATATGCATTTGGATATATTACTAATTTACATTATTAAAATTGTTCAAATGATATATGGAATTAAAAAAAATTATACTTTATTACATTTTTGTATTTCAAGTCTATAAAATGAAAACGTAGCTGAACTTACTTCTCACAATTGAAAGTAGAAGGTTAAATCTTACAAAATGACCTCCCGCTTCTATCTATCTTATCTTTTGTGTGTTTCCTGCATTGCTTTGGTCCTAATTTCAGGTAATCAAAATTGTTGTTATTTTTATTTTCATTTTTGAAGTATAATTTACTAATTTAAATTGAAAATGTTATTATTTATTGTATTAGTGTTCATAGTCAACGTTATGAAAAGACAAAAAAAACTTATGTTGTTAGAGCAATATGATTTAATATCTTTTTTATGAAGTTACATTGTTCATAAAGTTTTATGAAAGATCCAAGGTCAAGCCATAATTTTTTTAGGTAAAACATTATGGGAAGTTTTTTAAACTAGAAATTTGATGTGTAGATAAATTTGTTTCTGTGTTGATGCAGGATCCGTTACAAGTTGGAACCTTCCAAAAAAATGCATCGTGGAGACCAAACCACCTATGCCATTATGTTGCATAGATTCTTGCAATTCAGTTGCGGAGCAGTGTCTTAGAGCAGGATTTCAGAAAGGTGGACAATGTTATGCTCCAACCGGCACAAATTATTGTTGTTGTTTTAAGTAATGAGTTCTCATGTATGGAAACAATAGAGAAAAAAAATTGAAATAAACTATGTTTTAGGATTTACGATTTGGGAGAAACTTGTATCCAATTTTTCAATTAATGCAATTCAAGATGAAATAGTTCACTCATAGTCACTCCTATACAAATTATTAGCAAGTTTTTTTTTGGTGATCTTTAATTTATAACTCTATCAAATTCAGGACTAAAAAACTTGCATTTTTGTGTATCACCCAGAACTGAACTTAAGACATAGCAGTCCAGTCAATTACGAATCTAATGTTGATTGATTTGTGAGACATAGAAATCCAGATATGTGGTTGAAATGTGAGTATGAAAAATTTAATGATATTGATATAATGGGTTATGGACATCATGCCCTTTTGGTCTCGGTCTTATGTTCCATTTATGGTTTGGACGCTCTTTCACACACATAAAATAGGTTTTAGAATATTAGAAAATTGTTGTGGAGTAAGTCTTATGTGATCGCGCGGTAGTGGAGTCGTGACCACGACAAATCATAGTGGCGAATTGAATGCTATTACGCGTCAATGCCTAAATGTATTTATTCCATTAAAGGTCAAATGCACTGATCATGTGAAACTGAGATTCAAGTTATTTTTTCTCATAGTGAATGAAGTTATATTTATCATAATTTTATATTGTAGTTTTGAATTTAATTTCTCTTTTGTGACTTTACTATGACAAAGGTTTTACCTATTTAATCCGTAATACTATTATAAACTTTGTTTATATTGTTTGAAACATTTAATAACATCTCTTTGCTGGGAAAAAGATTTTGAAAATGATTTTGTAAACTTTTTTTGAAAACAAAAATTTATCATTTATTGTGACTAACTTTATGGTTAATGCAGCCACAAGAATCCCTAAAACAATTATTAAATATTGACTTTGAGAAATTAGATATTGTAACTTATATTTTATTTAAATGTATTAACGAAGAGATTACTTGGTAAATCAAGAAATAATCATCTTCAATGAATCATACTCGCGGTACTAAAAAGACAATATATTCTCTAATTTCTCAACTAATTACTAATTTGAAAAATAATAGTTTGAATTTACAATTCAAAATGATAACGTTGATTTATAAATACCTAAACTTCCACGAAAATCTTTTATTTCAGTAAAAGTTTTCTTCATAGGTAAAAGATTAGTTACTGAATGAGTTTTCAATAATTATATATATAGTCTGTATAATACTCAATTTTATAGAAATCTGCATATGCTATTATTTATGTTGCTACTTTATATTTAAAAATATATATATTCTTGAATTTTATATTTTTAATAAATAAATTAATCTTAATTTAATGTCAAAATAAATACTTAAAATAATTCTACAAATTATCAACACGTTCCTTTTTTTGACCAACTTATTAAACACATTCTTATCCACTATCGTCTTATATATATACATATATATATATATATATATATATATATATATATATATATATATATGTATAAAAATTAAAGTTTTTTCTATCGATTACATTCAAACTTTTTCAATCTTGCTATGAAAATTATTACTTTATTATTATTATTATTATTATTATTATTATTATTATTATTATTAATGGGAATGCAATCAAATGGATCATTAATGCATTCTACCCTATTATTAAAACTTTCAAGTTGACAATAATATAACAATCACTCGTATCGTAGACTGATATTTATAGGGATAATATGCATTTGGATATATTACTAATTTACATTATTAAAATGGTTCAAATGATATATGGAATTAAAAAAAGATATACATTATTACATTTTTGTAATTTTCAAGTCTATAAAATGAAAACGTAGCTGAACTTACTTCTCACAATTGAAAGTAGAAGGTTAAATCTTACAAAATGACCTCCCGCTTCTATCTATCTTATCTTTTGTGTGTTTCCTGCATTGCTTTGATCCTAATTTCAGGTACTCAAAATTGTTGTTATTTTTATTTTCATTTTTGATGTATAATTTACTAATTTAAATTGAAAATGTTATTATTTATTGTATTAGTGTTCATAGTCAACGTTATGAAAAGACAAAAAAAACTTATGTTGTTAGAGCAATATGATTTAATATCTTTTTTATGAAGTTCTATTGTTCATAAAGTTTTATGAAAGATCCAAGGTCAAGCCATAATTTTTCTTAGGTAAAACATTATGGGAAGTTTTTTAAACTAGAAATTTGATGTGTAGATAAATTTGTTTCTGTGTTGATGCAGGATCCGTTACAAGTTGGAACCTTCCAAAAAAATGCATTGTGGAGACCAAACCACCTATGCCATTATGTTGCATAGATTCTTGCAATCCAGATTGCGGAACAGAGTGTCTTAGAGCAGGATTTCAGAAAGGTGGACAATGTTATGCTCCAACCGGCACAAATTATTGTTGTTGTTTTAAGTAATGAGTTCTCATGTATGGAAACAATAGAGAAAAATATTTGAAATAAACTATGTTTTAGGATTTACGATTTGGGAGAAACTTGTATCCAATTTTTCAATTAATGCAATTCAAGATGAAATAGTTCACTCATAGTCACTCCTATACAAATTATTAGCAAGTTTTTTTTTGGTGATCTTTAATTTATAACTCTATCAAATTCAGGACTAAAAAACTTGCATTTTTGTGTATCCCCAGAACTGAACTTAAGACATAGCAGTCCAGTCAATTATGAATCTAATGTTGATCGATTTGTGAGACATAGAAATCCAGATATGTGGTTGAAATGTGAGTATGAAAAATTTAATGATATTGATATAATGGGTTATGGACATCATGCATGTAACACCCTCATATTTCTATCTAGTAGAAATACTAAAGTATACCTAATGGCATACATCCGAGTATAAAAATTCCTGTCTCAGATATTGATTTGACCAAAAACTCTCGAATCCAAATCAAAGAGTCGTAAACATAATATAGTCCAAAGTTCAATATCCCAAAACAAGTTAAACCTTTTGAGTCATTGATAAGGAAAAGAATATCTATATTGAATAATTCTCTCTATATACATGTACAGTGAAGACTACAATGCCTTATATAGGCAAGGTGAAACAACAAATGATTAGATCGGTTCTAAGCGACTCTAACTTCTCTAACAAACTAATAGCATGAATGCTAGAAACTAAATCGAATATGTAAATACAACTTAATAAAATACAATAGAGAAAGATAAACTAAGTTATATCCCTAATACTCCCCCTCAAGATCAAGGGGAGAGCAATGAAATGCTTGTGACATTGAGCTTGGACCTTAAGCTGCAGAATGTAATTTTGGACAGAGGTTTGGTTAGAACATCAGCTATTTGGGCTTCAGCAGAACATGATAGACTATAAGTTGCTTGCTAAGGACCTTTTCTCGAACAAAATACGGATCAAGCTCCATATGCTTGGTTCTCGAGTGAAGCACAGGATTGTGACTAAGTGCAACAAAGACTTTGATTGTCACAATAGATAATAGGAGTAGTATGAGCAACATGTAACTCGGTCAAGAGTGATTGAACCCAAACTAATTTCGATGTAGTGAGAGCAAGGCTCCTATATTCGCCGCCTCAAGACTAGATCTAGCAACAATATGTTGCTTCTTAGACCACCAAGAGATCAAGTTAGGCCCAAGGTAGATGCATGCTCACGAAGTTGAGCGCCTATCATCAATGTCACTTGCCCGATC
Organism: Oxytropis ochrocephala; assembly: GCA_020916435.1. Taxonomy (NCBI): domain Eukaryota; kingdom Viridiplantae; phylum Streptophyta; class Magnoliopsida; order Fabales; family Fabaceae; genus Oxytropis; species Oxytropis ochrocephala. The sequence continues at coordinate 63,908,406 of CM037090.1, forward strand.
GGCATCACAAGAAGCTTGAAGAGTTAGAGGAGATGTAGATGAAGCGAGGTTGAAGTAAGAGACCGTGATCAATTGTTCCTTTAAGATACCGAAGGATTCTTTTCACGGCGGACCAATGACTATCTAGAGGTTGAGCAAGGAATTGACAACATTTGTTAACCGCATACCCAATTTACGGTCTAGTAATCGTTGCATATTGAAGAGCCCCACGATAGATCGATATAGTGTAGGATCGGAAAAATAGTTAGAGCCAAATTTTGACAATTTTTCGACTGCGGAGCAATGGAGTAGAGATGCCCTTAGCTTGCTCCATGCCGGCCCGTTGCAAGACCTCACGAATGTACTTAGATTGTGTGAGTAACAGAGAGCCGTCTTAGTTTTAGTGACCTCTATGCCCAAGAAATAGTCTAGTGCGTTGAATTGCTTAAGAGCAAAGCTAGCGAGAAAGTGTGGTAATCGGTTGTTGAATAGCGGTGGAGGAGGAACCCGTAAGAATGATGTCATCAACGTAGATTAGAGCATAGAGACAGCAAGATCCCTTATGATAGACAAGTAGAGAAGGATCACACTTACTTTTAACAAAGCCAAGGTGGAGCAAAGTAGAAGTTAACCGCTCATACCATGCACGAGGGGCCTGTTTTAGGCCATAAATAGCTTTGTTGAGTTTGCAAACTAAGTCTCTCGCTACCTTGTTCAAAAAACCGGCTGGTTGGGTCATATAGACCTCTTCTTCAAGAATGCCATGAAGAAAGGCATTGTTTATATCAATTTGCTTGAGATCCCATCCATATGTAAGAGCCAAAGTGAGAATTAACCTAAGCTGTGATAGGTTTAATAACCAGGAGCAAAAGTTTCGAATAGTCACAACCAAGTCTTTGATTAAAGCCCTTTGCAACAAAGCGAGCTTTGTATCTATTAATTGTACCATCAGATTCTCCTTGATACGAAATACCCACTTACTACCAATAGGTTTCTTCCCACTAGGGAGAGAAGTTAATGTCCGGTATTATTAGCCAAGAGTGCATCATATTCCAATTGCATAGCGACCTTCCAATTAGTAGAGTGAAGAGCCACGAGTAACTATGGTAGGTTAGTGGTTGTCATAAGGAGAGTTGGTTGAATTCTAGGTTGTACTATCCCATCTTTGCCACGAGTAATCATAGGATGAGTGTTGTTAGGGTGAATGAAATGTGCAGAAGCAGTAGCGGTGCTATAGGCGGTGTGTGTTCAGGTTGCTAGATGTAGAGCTAGTGGTGAGTTTGGGTTAATAGTACTAGAAGCATATGATGGTAAAGGTGTAGGAGGGTGTGAGTAAGGTGGTGAGAGAGGGGTAGGGATCAATGAGTTGTGGGAAGGAGGAGGGTAACATTCGGTGAGGAGATGGTGGAGGAGGGCAACATTCGATGAGGAGATGGTGGAGGTTGGAAGGTGGAGAGATAGTGTTGGCTATGTGTAATGATTGAAGAGAGCAAGTAGAAGGGGATTGGCGGGTTGCTTAGCTAAACAGTGGATCGATAAGGATAAGCATTTTCATTAAAAATAACATCCTTTGAAATAAACAACCTACCATTGGGATCAAGGCACTTGTAACCCTTGTGATGAGGAGAGTAACCGGGGAATAAGCATTCTGCAGATCCGAATTCAAACTTATGAGAGTTGTAAGGCCTAAGTAAAGGAAAACAAGAGCATCCAAATACCTTGAGAAAATTAAAATCAGGTTGCTTATTGTACAAGGTTGTGTATGGGATAGCATGTTGATGATAGGAGATGGTAGCCTATTAATTAAGTAAAGCTGCGAGTGTGGAAAGCATGATCCCAATAATGAAGTGGCATAGAGGCTTGAGACAAAAGAGATAAGCCCATATCCACTATATGTCTATGTTTGCGCTCAATGACACCATTTTGATGATGTGTATGAGGGCAAATTAGACGATGAACTATTCCAAAAGACTCAAGATATCTCGATTAAAGGACCTAAACTCACCCCCAGTCGGTTTGAAAGGATTTGATTGTACAATTAAACCGATTTTCAACCAAAGTTTTGAAGGTTTTAAAAGTAGGTAGAGCATCGATTTTTGTTTTAAAAAATAGATCCAGGTATACCTACTATATGCATCCACAAAAGAAATGTAATATTTATATCCCATAGAGGAGGACATAGGGGCGGGGCCCACACAGTCACTAAAAAATTAATTCTAAGGGATGATTATAGACGATGACGAAATAGTGGAAGGCAACTGATGAAGCTTTCCCATACAACAAGCAACGCAAAAATCAGTTTTATTGATACGAACTATAGGTTTATTACAAAACTTGAGAACACTATTCAAGACATTAATGTTTGGATGGCCTAATCTATTGTGCCACAGGCACCAGATGGCTAAAGTGTGTGAGTTCTGAGAATTTGTAGAAGCTACAGTTGCATGAGCCTTAGGATTACTATCATTACTAAAACTAGAGTTTGAATTATGAGCTGCAGAGCTTATTCTGGGAGATGATAAAGACCACCCTTTGTGCCTTGTCCCTTGAGTAGAGTTGTACCATCACTGTGATTTTGCAAAACAAAAATTAGGATGGCCCGAAAGTATGCATCATTATCATCACAAACTTTTTGATACTAAGAAGATTTTTATTGAGTTGTGGCACATATAGGATATTCTTATAGTGAAGTAAACGATTAGGATTAAGAGGAGAGGGTATAGTTTCATTACTAATCGAGTGTATAGGCAAACTGTCCCATTTCCTAGGAAAACATGATCTTGACCGGAGAGAAGCGTGGCGATTCTTTGGATTCGGAGGAATACCGCTCATGTGATGGGAGGTGCAGAGTCGCCAAGTTGATTCTTCGGTAGCAAAAGATGGACTGCAATGAAGATAGGCTTGTGGAGGAAATGGAGAAACCGAAGGTACTGAGCATAAGGAGCGATGTAGGGTGTAGGCCAAGCAAAGTGGCATGTCATGTGCGGTAGGAATAGGCCAGAGAGGAGCATTCACAAGTGAGTGGAGCAAGCCAAACCGTAGCATTTGCGATGAGGGGCTTGTGGAGGTGTGTATCCGGGCCGAAGATATTGATATGAATTGTTGAATGCAGGGACAGTAGAGTTGGCATCACAGGGGCGAGTATCTATGATATGCATCGAGACATCATGCCCAAATTTAGAGCAAACCCGACATTGCCACGCTCCTCGACCACCTTTACCATTTCTACCTCCACGATTGAACTTACCTCCATTTCGACCGCCACGACCATTACCTTTATTGACATCAAAGTTGGCTTGATGGTTGTTTGGTGAAGTTTCTTGATGCACACTAGGACTAGAAGTAGCACGAGACTCCTGTTAGTATGTGTAAGATTCAAAGTGGCAACCTTGGGAAGCCGGTGTTATGAGATAAGCGAGTTTCATGTGCAAGAAGCAGAGCTTCAAGCTCATCATACTCAAACCACTCAGCCTTTGTAGCTAGTAAGGTAGTAATTGACTCAAACTCCGGTGGAAGACCACGGAGGACAAAGATCATCTTGTTCTTGATTAGTAACGGTCTCTCCAATTGAAAGCAATGCATCGGTGATTGACTTGATCTTTGCGAAGAATTTCGTGATGGATTTTGATCCTTTCTTGATGTTCGAAGGAGGTCGACGACGCAAGCCGTCGTGCTTGAGCCTTAGTTTTTCCCAAGGAATGGCTATGTATCTTGTCCCATAGTTCAAAGGAGTACCTACACCCGATAACTTTTGCAAGAACAGAGGGTGAAAGTGAAGATTGAAGCCGGGCAAGAAGCAATTGGTCCTGCAATTCCCATTCTATATATGCAGGATTTTCTATATCGCAGCAAGTCTATGTTGTTCATCAACATATCTAGGAGGTAGGCGAGGTGACACACAGAATCGGTGAAGCTTGTGTGCCCTTAGTGCCGGCTCAATTTGTTGGAGCCAAAGAGGAGATTATCTCCGTTAATTTTTTCGTTACTTGATATGAAAACGATTTGAAAGGTTTGGTGGCGGCAAGGTACTACGGTTTGTTTGTCATGATGAAAAGAAAGCAAAAGAAAGAAAAGCAGAGAAGATGCGAAGACGCAGAAACAGAGGAATGACGATTGACACAAGAATTAGAGAAAAGCGACAGCAAATCGGGAAGAAAAGGAGAGCGAAAGAGGAACTAGAATAGAAAAGCGAGAGACGAGAAAGCAGAAAAGGCGAGAGAAATGGAAAAAACAGAAACAAAGAAGAAAAACGCGAAGACACAGAAAAAGCGCAAAAGAAAAAGAAAACGAAAACGACGAAGAAATAAAAAGAAAGGAAAGAAAAGGAAAAATTAGCGATGGAAGATAATCGGGAATGAAAAAGCGAGAGAGAAGGAAAAAAATTTTAAGAGAAGACAGAACCAGAAGAATAGCAGAGACACGGTGGTGCACGGCGAGAGTACGGCGGAAGCGGCGGTAGCTCAGGATCGCAATTCACGTTTGTGGTGCGATGGCGCTCCTGATACCATGTTAAACCTTTTGAGTCATTGATAAGGAAAAGAATATCTATATTGAATAATTCTCTCTACATGTACAGTGAAGACTACAATGCCTTATATAGGCAAGGTGAAACAACAACAGTTAGATCAGTTCTAACTGACTCTAACTTCTCTAACAAACTAATAACAGAATGCTAGAAACTAACTGAATATGTAAATACAACTTAATAAAATACAATAGAGAAAGATAAACTAAGTTATATCCCTAATACAAGACAACAGCGGAAACGATTACATAACTCAAATACAAATTCAAGTTATAAATCGAATACAAAGATACAAGGGAAAACCATAACTATTAATAGAGGAACTACGTCTTCCATTTCCTTCTCGAGCACGCCATCCACTCGAGCCATAAAGGATCTTCTTTTCCTGTTACTCTGTAAAACAACAACATTTGTAGGGTGAGATAACAAATCTCAGTGAGTCTTACCGTGACCCCTTACCTATCACTCGGTCCATTTATAAAACCATAATTATTAATTCAAAAGAATTACAATATACAATCAATCATGTGTAATCCGATAAATGAATTACATAAGAGTTCATAGTCCGATTCTTGATGACTATGTACAACTTAAATTACTTATCTATAGTTCATAGCCCAATTCTTGATGGCTATGCACTATCCTCTTTATTAATCACTTGTGACATGTCACCAACAACCTAAAGAAGCTTGAGTGACAAAATCACAATATACCCATTTAAAAGTTTTATCAATTCTAGCACATCACCAACAACACATAAGGAAGCATGAGTGAACCCCAACATAGCCAATAAGTGTAAAACTCTTAAAGGAGGATAGCTTTAATTTTAACATGGGGGCCTAGGACCAGGGCGCATGGCTTCCCTCTCCTAGTATACTAAACGCATGGAGGTCGTCACCTCAATTCGATATTTCTTATATATCGTGAAACGTGGACCGGTTTAGAGGAACATAATCATCTCGAGCCAATTATAAATTAAGAAATGGAACATTTTGTTCAATTCACTTTCCAAAACATATGTCCTCACACGTATACTAAATTTGTCGGTTTTTCAAGAGATTTGTAAATTCAACCAAAACCAACCAAACCACATTCAAAACATAACAATATCATCAATATATAATATAAGTGGTTAGGAAAAGTATTGGAAGGAAGTTTGAAGCCGAACGGAGCGTCGAAACGAAACATTGAAATTTGGGGACATAAGGAACTTCTCAATTTTGTGCCCAAATTCTGTTCCGTTTCGTTCTCCGATCGAACCCAAACTATGTTTCAATCCAATTTCAACCACAACAGCCAACATACACATATTCCAGAACAGACCACAGCAATCACAAGCAATTACTTCAAGTAATTCGTTTCAAGATTTGGAATAACACACACCGACATTTTTGCACACACATAAGGGCAGAATTTCCTACAGCAGTGCACCTACTTCGACCAATGATTTAAAATAGCAAACGACATCGGATTTCAACAAACGAACACTCATTGAAAAGCTCTCTGAGTGTAGTTTCTACATGATATATCCATTTTTCAAAACAAGGCTCCAGTTGATACAGTTTTTAAAAATACTACACTGCTGTACCAAAAATCAGACAGAACTTTTTGCCTAACTTGCGACTCAATTTTCTTTCTCATTTCTTAATGAAATTTGATGAAACCAGTGCCTACTTCGTAGGTAATTTAGTCTACTTTCCAATGAAACAAGAATTATTTAAAACGGAGTTCAATTGAGAACTCAAGACCTGAAAAACTGAACCTATACACAGTTTGATTTCAGAAATTTGACATAACTTGAGACACTCATAACTTGAGCTACACAACTCCAAATTTCACGAAACCAGTGCCAAAACGACCGGCGTTAAGTCTATTTTCAAAAACTATCAGAAACATAATTTTTGGACTAACCGAACAGTCCCAGTTCTAAAGAAACCGAAGCTGTGTCCAGATTTTCTAAAACAGCGAGTTCGAGACCAAATTTGCGGTTTTCGCGACTCAAAATTTACGAAACGCAATCAACCAGTCAACACAACATAAAACAAAAACCCTAAGCTAGTAAAACTCACCTAACGTGATTAAAATCACGCAAATCTCGAGACTTTTCCGAAGCTCACGATTCCGAAACTTCACGAACTCTCTTCGGAATCGTACCAAGCTTCCCAATGCCTCCAAAACCGAAATCCCAGCTACCCCCAAAACGAAACCAGCAGCTGAAACCTTTCCCCTACTGTTCCAAATCGATTCCAAGCAGACCCAAGCTCTCCAATTCGAACCCAAGCCTTCAAAACCCTTGCTTGAGCTTCCCAAACCTTAAGCTAGCTTCCTAATCACCAAACTTCATTTTCTTCAACCTTGAGCTCTAATGGGTCATCAATGGCACTTGGAGAATGAGAGGGAACCAAGTCAAGAAATTAGTACCTTTGGATTGAGAAGAAGAAATGGAGTATAATGGAAGTGTTTTTACTTACCTGCAATGGAGGATCTTGAAGATCTCCTCCTTCCCTCTCTTCTTCCTCCCCCACGGCTCACCTCTCTCTCTCGGGTCTCCCCTTTCTCTCTCTTTCTCTATTCCTTTCTTTCTCTTCTATTTCTTTTATTTCTTTCTCACGGTTCCTCACTCTCTCTCTCTCTCTAACTTTACCTTTTCTTTATTCACTTAAGTGAGGAATGAGAGAGTGTTTGGATATTTTTGGGTCTTGTAGCTCATTTAGTGTGAGTGGTATAAAGACTAAAATAACCTTAGTGTTCTAATTTCCACTCAATTATGCATTTAACTTATATTCTCTAGCATTTATAAATTGCTTTCGTAACAACCTCATATCCATAACTTGATTTATTACCTATTCGAGTAATAAATCACTCGTTAATTTCTTAATTTGAAATTAACGAAATTAGGGATGTTACAATGCCCTTTTGGTCTCGGTCTTATGTTCCATTTATGGTTTGGACGCTCTTTCACAAACATAAAATAGGTTTTAGATTATTAGAAAATTGTTGTGGAGTAAGTCTTATGTGATCGCGCGGTAGTGGAGGCGTGACCACGACAAATCATAGTGGCAAATTGAATGCTATTACGCGTCAATGCCTAAATCCGTAATACTATTATAAACTTTGTATATATTGTTTGAAAAATTTAATAACATCTCTTTGCAGGGAAAAAGATTTTGAAAATTGTAACACCCTCATATTTCTATCTAGTAGAAATATTAAAGTGCACCGTTTAGCATACATCAGAGATAAATTCCTGCTTAGATATACAACTTTACAAGAATAGCGGAAACGATTACATAACTTAAAACAAATTCAAGTTATAATCGGATACAAAGATAACAAGGGAAAAACATAAATAACAAGAGAAGAACTAAATCTTCAATTTCCTTCTCGTGCACGCCATCTACTCGTGCCATAAAGGATCTTCTTTCCCTGTTTCTCTGTAAAACAACAACATATGATAGGGTGAGATAACATACCTCAGTGAGTCTTACCGTGACCCATTACCTATAACTCGGTCCATTTTTAAAAATCTTATTAACTTCGTGATTTAATTAATAAACCACGTGCATTATCAATTGCACAATACCGATCGCCTCCGACTAATCCGTAAGCAGCGATTGCAATCATAACTTCCTAGCAATTGTACCATACCGATCGCCTCCGACTAATCCCGTAATAAAGACAATCATAACTTCATAGCATAACACCGACTGCCCTCCGACTAATCCCGGTGAACCCCCTTCCAAATAGGACTTTGCCTAATGGTAAAATTTTATAGGGCCTAGGTTTAGGGCTCATGACTTCCCCGCCTAGTATGCTAGCAAAAACAGGGTCGTCACCCCGACTCGATATAATTCCTATGATATGTTATGTTATATACCGAATCTATTTCAATCTATATTCGATATATTCGATATAATTTATATACCGAATCTATTTCAATCTATGATATGTTATAATCACATATTATCATAAGTATAAACTCATGAAATCAGTCCAGTCAACATTTAAGTTACAACACATTTGGTTCCCACACGTACTCTAGGTTTTACAGTTTTTTTTGAAATATTTATAACATTAATCGTTTAATTCAAAACAACTTTGAACATGCATCAAAACAATGACAATATCAATCCATAATAATCACGATTGGTTGGGAAAAGGATTAGAGGAAGTTTGGAGTCGAAAGGAGCGTCGAAACGAAGAATCGGAACTCGGGAATAAACTTGGCTTGTTTTTGTTTCGTTTCGCTCTCCGTTCGTATCCAAACCGTGTTCCAATCCAATTACAACCTACAAACAGAACTTATGACACCAATTTCAAGAACAAGCCACATCAATCACAAACAATCACATCAAGTAATTCATTTCGAGAATCGGAATGACACAAACCGCTATTTTAACACACAACATGAGTGCAGAGTTTCCTACAGCAGTGCACCTACTTTGGAGAATTACTTAAAATAGCAAACGACATCGGATTTCTACAAAAGACCACTAATTGGAAAGCTCTCTGAGTTTAGTTTCTACCTATGATTTTCCTTTTTCAAAATAAGCATCCAGTTGATACAGTGTTTCAAATTACTACACTGAGGTACCAAAACTGGACAGAACTCTTTGCCCAACTTGCAACTAAATTTTATTTCTCATTTCTTAATTAAATTTGGTGAAACCAGTGCCTATTATTTAGGTAATTAAGTCTACTTTCCAATGAAACAACAATCATTCAAAACGGAGTTCAATTGAGAACACACGACCTGAAACACTGAACCTATACCTAATTTAATTCCTGAAATTTGACCTAACTTCAGAGACTCATAACTTGAGCTACACAACTCGAAATTGAACCAAACCAGTGCCAAAACGACCGGCGTTAAGTCTACTTTCAAAAACAATCAGACACATAATTTTTGGACTAACATAACACTCCCAATTTCAAGAAAACCGAACCTGTGTCCAGAATTGCTAAATAATGAGTTCATGACCAATTTGCGATTTTTGCGACTCAAAATTTACGAAACGAATGTAATTCCAACAATCATATCATTAACACAGTCAACACAACATAATATAAAAACCCTAAGCGAGTAAAACTCACCAATCGGGATGAAAATCACGAAACACCAAAACTTTCCGAAGCTCACAATCCCAAACTTCACGAACTCGCTCCGAAACCGAATCCAACCTCTTCCAAACAGCCCCCAACGAAAACCAGCAGCTCAACCTTTTCTCCTACCACTCCAATCGACTCAAATCAACAGTGTAGATGGTACTGAGGGTTCTAAATTGATTGTTGAGATTCCCACACCAAAAGCAAGCCTTTAATGTCACCAAACTGGTGAAATGGAATAGAGGGAGAGATAGTTAACAAAACTGGTATCAATAGGTAGATCGTGAAAAATGGAGAAGAATGGCACAAGAATCACTTACAGACATTGAGAATCCATGGAGAACCTTCTCCTCTTCTTTTTCTTCTCTCGCCAACTTCTCTCTCTTTCTCTCAACTCCTCTCTTTTTTTTTCTTTCTTTCTTTCTGCCGTGTTCTCTCTCTCTCTCTATATATATATATATATATATATATATATATATATCTTTTCTTTTCTTTTTCTTTTCTTTCTTTTCCTTCTTTCTTTCTTTCTTTCCTTTTTCTCTCTCTTACTTTCCCTTTCTTTTATTTCACACAAGTGAGGAATGAGAAAGTATTTGGATGTTTTTGTGTGTTGGAGCTCATTTAATGTGAGTGGTATAAAGACTAAAATAACCTTAGTATTCTAATTTCCAATCAATTATGTATTTAAATTATATACTCTAGCAATTATAAATTGCTTTTGCGATCGACAACCTCATATCTGCGACTTGATTTATTACCTACTCGAGTAATAAATCACTCATTAATTTCTTAATTCGAAATTAACGAAATTAGGGATGTTATAAATCTTACAAAATGACCTCCCGCTTCTATCTATCTTATCTTTTGTGTGTTTCCTGCATTGCTTTGGTCCTAATTTCAGGTAATCAAAATTGTTGTTATTTTTATTTTTATTTTCATTTTTGATGTATAATTTACTAATTTAAATTGAAAATGTTATTATTTATTGTATTAGTGTTCATAGTCAAAGTTATGAAAAGACAAACAAACTTATGTTGTTAGAGCAATATGATTTAAAATCTTTTTTATGAAGTTATATTGTTCATAAAGTTTTATGAAAGATCCAAGGTCAATCCATAATTTTTTTAGGTAAAACATTATGGGAAGATTTTAAACTAGAAATTTGATGTTGTAATACCCCAATTTTGTCCGAGTTCTTATTAATAGTTTATAATTTGGACTTTTTCAACCATTTTATTTTGGACTTTTCTGAAAAGTACAAAAAATAGTAGTTTTTTTGCGTATTTTCGGGTGTTAGTTTTTAGCTACTATTCGAAGGAAATTTCTCTCTCCTTGGACCTCGTTTTTACGATCTGAACGGTGAAAGTGAAGAAATATTTCCCACGAAACCGCTGTAAAAAAATGAAGACGATCCGACGGTTAACGAATCCGGAATCGCACTTTTACAATGAGAGGTGTGAGAAAAACGGACCAAAAACTGCAGCTATTGCGAAGGCAATTTCTCTCTCATCAGACCTCATTTCAACGATCCGAACGTTGAAAGCGTAGATATATGTCTCACGAACCTACTGTAAAAAAAGGAAGACGATCCAACGGTTAACGAATCCGGAATCGCAATTTTACGGTGACAGGTTTGAGAAAAACGGGAATTGTGTTTTAAAGGGGAATTACTTTCTCTACCTTGTTTTAGTCCCACATCGTTCGCAAGAAACAAGAGCTCCCTAGCAATTGGATATAAAAGGGGTTGAGAGGTGAAGTCAAAGGGAGGATCATTGGCGGGTTAAGTGATCTTTTGGGTCAAAGCGTTCGCGGCCCATTTCACTAAAAGCCCGTCTTTGATCATTTGGACGTTTTGAGTCGGCTTTCCGATTCTCAAAGCGGTTCTTACGGTCTTGGGGTCAAAATGGACCAGATAGGAGTCCGGTTCGCGATTGACCTGGTCAGACTGCTCGGTTCGGTTCGGCACTCGTCGAGTCCAGGTTAGTTTTGTATTTATTTTGTTTATTTTTATGTACATATTTATTTATCATTTATTTATAATATAATCTATTTATTTATTTATTTGTTTATGTATATATCTATTCATATTTATTTGTGTATATAGTTATTTATTTATTTATTTATTTATTTTAGCCTAGTATTTATTAATTATCAGTTTTTGTCTTTTTTTATGCACAAATTAGTTTATTTCTTCAAAAATCAAATAAAAGACTAAGTCGGTTGTACAACAGTTAGGTTAGTCATCATCCTAGACCAATGAGTATGCATGCAGATTCAAGTAATCCTAAAAATTTATAAAAATATAAATAAATCATTTCTCCAAAAAATAAAAGACTAAGTCGGTTGTACAACTGGGTTAGTCATCATCCTAGGACAAATGAGCTGTACAGTTCAGTAATCCTAAAAACTTATAAAAATACAAATAAATTATTGTTTTCTAAAATAAAAGACTAAGTCGGTTGTACTAACTTGGGTTAGTCATCATCCTAGGACAAAATGTATGCATCTGATTCAAGTAATCCTAAAAACTTATAAGTAAATAAATAAATCATTTTTCCTAAAATAGGGGACTAAGTCGGTTGTACAACCGGGTTAGTCAGCGTTCTAGAACTAATGAGCTGTATAGTTCAGGAGTTCTAGAATACCTATTCTAAAACCAACTCACCTCACATCAAACAAACTTCTTTCATAAAACCTCAAAAATACTTTCAAAAGTAGGGGACTAAGTCGGTTGTACAATCGGGTTAGTCAGCCCTAGAATCGATGGTATGCATGCAGTTCAAGGAATCCTAGGACCCCTACACTAAAAAATACCAACCCACAAACCTTTTTCAGGAAGAACTACGTAGCTTTGATTCCTCCATTGCATCCGGATGTCGTGGGGTAGATATTAAAGTATAATTAATTAGACAAAGGATGTCGTGGGGTGCTAATACCTTCCCCACGCATAATGACTCCCGAACCCTAAACCTGCTTTGTCCTAAACCAAAAGGGATTTTCCGAATTTGCCCTTAAACTAAAATTTGGTGGCGGCTTCCTATGAACCTTCGAAGAATCCTTTCCCGGATTTTTCGGTCGCTACAGCTGGTGACTCCACTGGGGACTTAACTTTTTAGAGTGTCAAAACCTAGTCTAATTAATTATAGGATTTATTTAATTTAATTTTTACCCTTCTCTTATTTATTTATCTTTGCACATTATATTATTTATTTATGTGTAAACCCTAGGATAGAAGATGATATTTGTATGAATGTTTGTTTTGTTTGCTGCTTTGGGTTTGTTTTAAACTGCTCCTACACACACTACACTTCTACACATCACACACATGTGAGAAGAGTCCTCTACCCGGACTCGAGCGTAAACCTAAGTTAGAACGAGATTGTGTAGTGATGGCCTACGGGACGTACGTCTCGTCGGGTGGTCATGAAAATCTCACCTAGAGTTTGATTCCTTTTGAGGATGCTATCCTTTCTAATAGCTTGCCTATTGTTGGGGTCAGTATTCTTGACTGGGGTCCTTGGCTCTAGGAACCATGTGTAGGATTATTTAGATCTACCCTTGTGAGGTTCACTATAAGAGAAACCTTAGACCCACTCCGTAAGATACCTTTTTAGGGTCACAAAGGAGCTTCATACCCTTGCATTCAAACAAATATTTATGCATACCGTCTTTTATCCAAAAAAATCCAAACAAATAAAAAAAACAAAAATCATTATTTACTACATTTTTAGAAAATATACCACATGCATTTTTCTTTTTCTTTGTACTACAAAAACAGCAAATAAACATCTCATGTTGCATGAGTTTTTATGACCGCTTGAGAATTAAAAGCTTTATTTTTGGAGAGAAGCCATGCATGCTAAAGTCAAAATCAAACTTTGTACTTTACTCTCCAAATGAAAAACTTATAATTCTCCGGCGCGATAGATAAATCATACGCGCGATAGATAAATCATACATTCGCATTCTCATTCATCGCATCCTCATTTCATTCGCATTCTCATTTCATATACATTCATCCATTTGCATACTTACATCATGCATAAAAAAAGCATAATTCTAGAGAAACAATAATAATTCTAGAAAAAATTGTGATGAGAGATGCGACTTTATTGTGAAATAAATTACTCTTCTTTGGAAAAGTTTAGTCTTACTTAGTTGCAAGCTCAAGGTGTTTCAAGGCACTCAATTTTTTAAATTAGCAGCTCGTTCACATTTTTTCTAACAAAGTGTTGCATCCCATGATGAATGACCGAAATGGTCTGTCCAAAATTTCTTTCATGCTTTAACTAATGTTAACTCTCTACGAAGCATTTGTATAGTAACATGCGTGTAACATGTGTCTTCATTCTTGTTTGAGTCAGTTAATGTTCGTACTTTATCATCATCCCCCGTCCAAGTCTAATCCCACCCCGACCACCCTAAAGTACATACTTCCCTACTTAGTCAACTTTTTGGTTTGTTCTCACTGATGAAATAACACTTTAGGTCCTCCATACTGGAGCAAATTTGTGATCTCTAAAATACCTTGTCAACATTGTATTCCCTTTGTGCAAGTCCTTTACAAAAAAATCAAAAGAAGCTCGTTAGGTTGAAAACTCGTAAGAGCAGCATAAGCAAAAATTAGAGCATGAAAAGAAATAAAGAAAAAGAGCAAATATATAAAAGTAAATAAATTATTGTCCTTAAGTTAATTTTTGAGAAAACGAGCAATCATGATGAAGTTTGACCATCTTCCCATACCCCCGAAAAAAAAACCTTCGCTACCCACCTTAAGCCAAAAAAAAAACTTCCAATCACCTTAGACAAAGATCTATCTCACATCGAAAATTGTGTATCACCTTTATCAGCTCACCCAGCTCAAAAGAAAGAGAAAGAAAATCACAAAAAAGTGAAAAAAAAAAGGGATTGAAAAATCCAAAAAAAAAAAAAGTAGTAAAAATCGTGAGCTGATATTTCGTACAATTAAACGCATAAGAGATCATTGTCTGAAATAAACCCTCAAACACTTCCCAATGTCCTATCCTTCATTAATCCATCTAAACAGATCCGTTCTACCACGAGACATGTAAGAGATTCTTGTCTCAATAGACCCTCAAACACTCCTTTGAGCCTAATAAACCCTTCTTTCATAAGTCATTAACCATTAGCCAAACTACACTGCTGAATATAAATCATTTGTCTCATCAATCCCCAAACCATTCCTTTGGCCTCAACATCCTATCCTCCATAAACCCTTGGCTACATTACAATTCTAAACAAGTCCATTCAATCATGAGGCACATAAGAGATTATTGTCTCAATAAAACCTCAAACACTCATTTGAGCCTAATAACCCTTTCCTTCAAAAATCATTACCCGTTAGCCAAGTTACATCACCAAATAAAAGTCCTATGTGCTATCACTTCTTTGAGCCTAATTATCCCTTCCTTCATAAACCATTAACCATCAACCACATTACAACTCCAAAAATCCATTCCGATCAATGACCGATTGTTTTTGTTTTTTTTCAAAGTTTTAATCTTAGGACAAATAAGTATATTTATTTACAATATGTTTGCTAAAAAAATGTGTATCTCAAAAAAAAAACACAAAATAAAGAAATCAAACAGGGCTTGCACTCCATAGGTTCATTCAAGTTCCATTGATATAAAGGCAAGGTTTAGTGATCACCAAGTGCAGATTTCATCATGGTAAACTCAGGGACTATCATAGCCTGAGAGTCGTTCTAAAGACAACCAAAAGGCTTATGCTAGGATCGTCACCTAGATCTTAAATTGGGGCATCCCTTTCACCATTTGTTCCACTTAAGCTTGGGGAAATGTGTCCAGCGTCCATCCCACACCACACCCAATCTATACAGCCATATTTGACCAAACCCATAACCTTAACTCTGTCACCTTTTCCAATCTCACTAAAGGCAACCATTCGAAATACCATTCCAAGTGGGGCAACCCTGTCACTCTTCACTCCACCTACAAATGAGGACATTCACCATACACCCATCTCATCCCCTTGTTATATTCACGCCCGCAAAATCATATCGGGGCAATTTCTCAACCCAGTATCCCAAATACACCTTTTCACAATGCTACTCTGGTTGGGGCGATTTTGTCCTTACCATAAATGGGGCAACACCATACTCTATGGATCGAGATAAAATCTCTTGCTTTCCGCCTCTCATTCCAAAGCCAATGCATTCCCAATTCATCATCTTCTACACCCCTAGCTTGTCACCACTAGACAGGGGCAGACACTCACCGTCATCAGATCTAAGTTGGGGGCAGTCCTGCATTTTTTAGCTTGGAAAAACGTATCTTTGATGACCTTGACAAAGACCAGTCAGTCATTCACCCCTTCATGTGCCACAAATATCCTCACCCTAGGCCTTTAGAACCCCAAGTTAACTTACTCATTCATACTTGCACTAACATATGTCTTTACCAAACAAAGCTTCAGAGAGAGAGAACACAAGTTGATCATGTGATGCTAAAAATCCACTTAGGTAACTTTGTGGACATAAACTTCGATCATCAAGGGGCATCATAATAGAAGGAAAAATAACCGAGCTTGCAAATACGGTCAAGTACTTTTTCATATCAATGTCTATAGATAATGACCTTGAGAATGCCGAAGTTTGAATCAAAACTAATTTTTCCAAAGAATGATCAATATTCACCCATGCTTCTCGCATCCAAAGTCTCGCATCTTATCATTACAAAAAAATGTTTTGCACCCAATCACTCATATCATATCATATCATCGCATCATGCATGCACCATGGCATTAGCATTCAATCATTCCATTTGCATCATATTCACATTTGCATTTCATGCATTTATTACGTAACAAGCAAAAAAGCAAAAAAACAAAAGAGAAAAAATCATTCCACCAGATACCAATCATTGCACGTACGCGTGCACCATTAATTGCATTGCCAAAAGAAGAAAGCTTTTCCCCCCTCGGGAAGATGCATTTGTGAGGTGTGCTCGGATAAACACGATAAGTGTCGTTCCCTATATTTTTTTCCTCTAATAGCAGCACTTTAAGCGTTGATCTCATATCATATCACAGATCACCAGGTTGATCTCTATAGACCCCAAGTGGTCCTTCAGAGCAGTGCCCTAAGTGGCCCAGGTCGCAACGTCGAAGTCGAGCCCGACAGACCTTCGCAGACCCCGCGTGGTCCTTCAGACTAGTTGTGTCAGCCTAAGACACAGTGGACGTCCTTCATGGTCAACATATCAGTTCTAGACCTGATCTTGACCCATCATGGCCGCTCGAGTATAAAGGCCCCTATAGACCGTTTAACTAGTACCGTAGCTAGTTGCGCTCCTTCAGACCACCATGGTCCTTCAAATAAGGCCTAGGCAGCCTTCCAGACCCTTAGTGGTCCTTCCGAGCCTTAGTGTTCCTTTAAGGCCCCAAGTGGCCCTTCAGAGCCTTAGTGCTCCTTCAGATCCCGAGCGATCCTTCATTTTGTTCTCGGTTAATGCTCCAAGTGTTAATCGTTCCTCCTCCATTCTCAAACCCTTCGTTTCCTCTTAAACGGACAAAATTGACGTCTATTCTATCTTTATTTCTATTTTCACTACGAAAATTTGAATACACTTCACCTTTTCTAGTAAAATATAAATAAAGAGGGGCAGCTGTAATACCCCAATTTTGTCCGAGTTCTTATTAATAGTTTTTAATTTGGACTTTTTCAACCATTTTATTTTGGACTTTTTCTGAATAGTACAAAAAATAGTAGTTATTTTGCGTATTTTCGGGTGTTAGTTTTTAGCTACTATTCGAAGGAAATTTCTCTCTCCTTGGACATCGTTTTTATGATCTGAACGGTGAAAGTGAAGACATATTTCCCACGAACCCGCTGTAAAAAAATGAAGACGATTCGACGGTTAACGAATCCGGAATCGCACTTTTACAATGAGAGGTTTGAGAAAAACGGACCAAAAAAACTGCAGCTATTGCGAAGGAAATTTCTCTCTCATCAGACCTCATTTCAACGATCCGAAGAGTGAAAGCGTAGATATATGTCTCACGAACCTACTGTCAAAAAAGGAAGACGATCCAACGGTTAACGAATCCTGAATCGCAATTTTACGGTGACAGGTTTGAGAAAAACGGGAATTATGTTTTAAAGGGGAATTACTTTCTCTACCTTGTTTTAGTCCCACATCGTTCGCAAGAAACAAGAGCTCCCTAGCAATTGGATATAAAAGGGGTTGAGAGGTGAAGTCAAAGGGAGGATCATTGGCGGGTTAAGTGATCTTTTGGGTCAAAGCGTTCGCGGCCCATTTCACTAAAAACCCGTCTTTGATCATTTGGACGTTTTGAGTCGGCTTTCCGATTCTCAAAGCGGTTCTTGCGGTCTTGGGGTCAAAATGGACCAGATAGGAGTCTGGTTCGCGATTGACATGGTCAGACTGCTCGGTTCGGTTCGGCACTCGTCGAGTCCAGGTTAGTTTTGTATTTATTTTGTTTATTTTTATGTACATATTTATTGATCATTTATTTATAATATAATCTATTTATTTATTTATTTGTTTATGTATATATCTATTCATATTTATTTGTGTATATAGTTATTTATTTGTTTATTTTTTTTTAGCCTAGTATTTATTAATTATCAGTTTTTGTCTTTTTTTATGCACAAATTAGTTTATTTCTTCAAAAATCAAATAAAAGATTAAGTCGGTTGTACAACCGGGTTAGTCATCATCCTAGGACCAATGAGCTGTACAGTTCAGTAATCCTAAAAATTTATAAAAATATAAATAAATCATTTCTCCAAAAAATAAAAGACTAAGTCGGTTGTACAACCGGGTTAGTCATCATCCTAGGACCAATGAGCTGTACAGTTCAGTAATCCTAAAAACTTATAAAAATACAAATAAATTATTGTTTTCTAAAATAAAAGACTAAGTCGGTTGTACAACTGGGTTAGTCATCATCCTAGGACAAATGAGTTGTACAATTCAGTAATCCTAAAAACTTATAAGTAAATAAATAAATCACTTTTCCAAAAATAGGGGACTAAGTCGGTTGTACAACTGGGTTAGTCAGCGTTCTAGAACTAATGAGTCATGCAGATTCGGGAGTTCTAGAATACCTATTCTAAAACCAACTCACCTCACATCAAACAAACTTCTTTCATAAAACCTCAAAAATACTTTCAAAAGTAGGGGACTAAGTCGGTTGTACAATCGGGTTAGTCAGCGTCCTAGGAATCAGTGAGCTGTACAGTTCAAGGAATCCTAGGACCCCTACACTAAAAAATACCAACCCACAAACCTTTTTCAGGAAGAACTACGTAGCTTTGATTCCTCCATTGCATCCGGATGTCGTGGGGTAGATATTAAAGTATAATTAATTAGACAAAGGATGTCGTGGGGTGTTAATACCTTCCCCACGCATAATAACTCCCGAACCCTAAACCTGCTTTGTCCTAAACCAAAAGGGATTTTCCGAATTTGCCCTTAAACTAAAATTTGGTGGCGGCTTCCTATGAACCTTCGAAGAATCCTTTCCCAGATTTTTCGGTCGCTACAGATGTGTAGATAAATTTGTTTCTGTGTTGATGCAGGATTCGTTACAAGTTGGAACCTACCAAAAAAATGCATCGTGGAGACCAAACCACCTATCCATTATGTTGCATAGATTCTTGCAATTCAGATTGCGGAACAGAGTGTCTTAGAGCAGGATTTCAGAAAGGTGGACAATGTTATGCTCCAACCGGCACGAATTATTGTTGTTGTTTTAAGTAATGAGTTCTCATGTATGGAAACAATAGAGAAAATAAAAAATGAAATAAACTATGTTTTAGGATTTACGATTTGGGAGAAACTTGTATCCAATTTTTCAATTAATGCAATTCAAGATGAAATAGTTCACTCATAGTCACTCCTGTTGTAACATCCCTAATTTCATTTATTTTGAATTAAGAAATTAACGAGTGATTTATTACTTGAGTAGGTAATAAATCAAGTCGCAGATATGAGGTTGTCGCGAAAGCAATTTATAATTGCTTGAGTATATAATTTAAATGCATAATTGAGTGGAAATTAGAACACTGAGGGTATTTTAGTCTTTATACCACTCACACTAAATGAGCTCCAAGACACAAAAAGATCTAAACACTCTCGCATTCCACACTTGTGTGAATAAAGAAAGGGAAAGTAAGAGAGATAAATTGAGAGAGAGAGAGAACACGGATAAGGAAAGGAAGAAATAAGGAAAAATTGAAAAAAAGGAAAGTTAGAGAGAGAGAAGAAACCGTGAGAAAAAGAGAGAAAGAAAGAAAAAGAGAAAAACCTAGAGATAGGGAGAAGAGAG
This sequence comes from Oxytropis ochrocephala, assembly GCA_020916435.1. Taxonomy (NCBI): domain Eukaryota; kingdom Viridiplantae; phylum Streptophyta; class Magnoliopsida; order Fabales; family Fabaceae; genus Oxytropis; species Oxytropis ochrocephala. Next base: position 63,928,354 of record CM037090.1, read on the forward strand.
AGTGGCGAAGGGAAGAAGAGAAGGAAGGAGGAGATCCTCTTGATCCTCCATTTCAAGTAAGTAAAAACACTTCCATTCTTCTCCATTTCTCAAGATCTATCCTTTGATACTAATTTCATACCCTATTTCTCCATCTTTCTCAAATCACCATTGATGGATTTTGAAGCTTTCAAGCATCTCAAATAGAGTTTGAACACATTTGATGCTTTCTTGAGGTTTTATGAAGTTCAATAACTGATTTGGGAGCTTTGATTGGGTCAACATTTATGTTTGGAATCGATTTGTTCAGTAGGTGGGAGAGTTGAGGTGCTGGCTTTTCGGTTTGGGAGTGGTGGAAGTGTTTGGAACGGTTCGGTTTGAGTTCGTGAAGTTTGGGATCGTGAGCTTCGGAAAAGTTTCGGTTGGTTTCTTGATTTTCATCACGATTGGTGAGTTTTACTCGCTTAGGGTTTTTATATTATGTTGTGTTGACTATGTGAATGATATGATTGTTGGAATTACATTCGTTTCGTAAATTTCGAGTCGCAAAAACCGCAAATTGGTCATGAACTCACTATTTAGCAACTCTGGACACAGGTTCGGTTTTCTTGAAACTGGGAATGTTCTGTTAGTCCAAAAATATATTCTTGATTCATTTGAGTTGGTCTAGCTTTAGTAGGTATCTCACTTTCATTAAAGTCATCAATATAGGGTAAAGCAACAACATGTTGTTTCCTATTCCAAAAATCATTAGGTAGATCATTACATACCTCTGAGACAAATTGTTGTTCAATAAGTTTGATTTGTCTCCTAATTTCTTCTCTATTCAAATGATCCTTAATATTGAATATATTAATTTCACTTTTGAGAAAATATAATTGTTTTTCTTTGTTAAGAAGAATATCATTAACCTCATTAAGCATCCTTGTATGAGGATCGGTAATAAACTTAAAAATAATTTCCTTATTATCAATAACGGTAGTAATACCATTTTGATCAATATTTCTAATAGGCATAATATTATGCAAAAAAGGAGTACCTAAAATAATTCTATGAGTTAAATTTTTAACAAAAATAAAATGAGTTGGCAAACAAATATTTTGATTGCAAATATAAGCATTTGAAAGCTTATAATTAACTTGTAATTTATCTCCTCCAGCTTGTGTAAGAGATTGTGTAGTTTTTGAAAAATATTTTGCAGGGATAATACCTTCTTGAATACAATTAAGATCAGCTCCACTATCTATGAGTGCTATCTCATTTTCTAAAATAAAATTTTTATTGATAACTAAAGTAATTCTCACAAACCATTTTTGTGAAGTTACTCTGTCTAATATAGACAAATAGTTATTGTCTGAAGTAACAGTCTCTTTTATTTGAGTAGGAATATCTAGAGAAAATATTCTCTGGGATAATATATCATGATTCTTTTTTATCTGAGCAATTTCAGATTTTAAGAGATTTATTTCTCTTCTTAGATCAATAGAAGAAACTGGTGTTTCTTTGATATTAGATTCTTGAAATCTAGATAAAACCTCACTTATTTGGTAAGGAGCCTCTATAATTAGAGGAGTTTCTTTCTTATATTACTCTCTCATAAGAGTGTCTATCATTTTTCTTTTCAAATTACCATCAGTTATGGCTTCCAAAGCTTTTAAAGCTTCATCCTGTTCTCCTGTAAGAACATTTAATCCATTCATTTCAACAATGGATTTCCAATAATTTAATTCATTGCACTGACAATCATTATTGTTAGTGGTAGATGATTCAGAAGAGGTGTCATTTATACATTCTATGCCTTCACTTGAAGAATTAAACTCTTGTTTTGATTCAGAACTAATTAATAAAACTTTTTCTAATTGAGCCCTTAATTGACCATCTTCAATCTCATTTAAGGCTTTTTTAGTCCAACATTGGTTGGCATAATGGCCTATTTTGCCACACTTATGACATGTTATGTCCAACTTTTTAGCCTTTCTTTTTCCTTTTTTCTGGAAAGGCTTATCTTTTGGTTTTCTTTCTTGAAAACTTTTTCTTTTAAAATTCTTTTTTCTAGAACTTTTGTAAAAGTTTTTTGCTTTATTATCAAAGGGTTTTCTCCCTTTTATTTTTTGACCTTTCTTGCCTTCTTTCGGCTCTTTTCCCAAATCAAAAGCAAATTGTTCACAGAATTCACCTAATTGGTGTTTTTCTGTTAGCTTTTGCTTTTTCAATTGATTTCTTAACTTTATGTCATTGCATAAAGCTAAACCTTCATTAATACAGCAACTAATAATTTGGTCATATGTTAAGTTAGCATAATTAATATTTATGCCATCATTCTTATTCCTTAAAGATTGTCTAACCTTTTCAGAAAATAGATAAAGAAGATCATCAACAAATTTTGCCTTCCAATGGATAGAATTAGGGTCTTTTAATTGGAAAACCCTAGATAAAAAAGTGTCCTTATACCATCCAAAATGAGTTAAAGATGGACATCTCAGATTTTGTAAAAGAGAAGATAATCTTTCTCCTATAGGAACATTTGTACCTACAAAATGTTTTAGTATGGATAAACAGAGGGTATAGACCGCATCCTCTTCACCCGTACTAACAGTAGTAGTACTAGAACTAGTTTCTAGCTTAACTTCCTTTTTATGGTCAAAAATTTCTTTTTTTTGAGCATCAGTAAGATAATGATCCCACCAACCTCTTAATTGACCAACAAAACCAGTAGCTATGAAAGAAGCTATTGAGCTATCGGAATTTCCATGTTGTTTACAAATAGTAGAATACATAATCATTCTATGTACCGTGTCTATAATTTGCTTATCATTTAAGCCATCGATATTCCATTCATAAATGGCTTTACCAGAATAGGAATTCTGATATGGTTCATGTTCCTCAAAAAGTAAGTCTTGAGGTGAAGACCTCTTATAATAATATTTGTCTATGGCCTTAGGAGTGTAAATAGGATTAATATCAATATCCTGGTTAGCAAACATATTTGCTAAGTCATCAGTATTATTTATATCCTTACTAAAATCGAAAGGACTCTAAGAACCATCAGAAATATTTCCCTGAGATAGAACACTTAAATTTAAATTCTTTAATTTTTCTTGCAAAATATGAATAAATTCAGAAGTATTATCTTCCATTTTGAAACCTTTTATTGGCAAAGGAGGTTGTACTATAGGAGTCTCTGTAATCATAGGTGCTTTAGACTCATTAGTCTGTTCAAAAATCAATTTTTGTTGAAAAATTTGTTTTTCAACTAACTCTTTTAAAGATAATAAATCTTTTTCAAGAGAAATAAATTGCTCTCCTAAACAATTAAGGAAAATATTTATATAATTCTGAGCTTTTAACAAAGAATTTAATTCTCTAATAGTAACTTGGTTACTTTCAACCTTTTGTAAACTGGCAAAAGCATTGACTTCTACATTTTGACCTAAATTTATAGGTTGTCTTGGAGGAAAAATGCTATTAATTTTTTCTCCTTTCATAGTTTCCTAATTCTTTGAATTAAGAACTAAAATCTCATTATCAATCTCATTCTTGATTTTATTAGTGAAATACTTAACAAACCATTTCACAAAAGGAATATAATCCTGTGTCATAGTCATGTCCTCATAATAATCATCCTTAAACTTATTAAGTTCAAGAATAGAGAATTTCTTAAAATACCATTCCCTAAATTGGGTATATCTATCCTGTTGGAACTCATCATTAATGAGTTCTCTCATTCCACTACCAGGAGAGAAATCTAATATATATCCCATTTATAGATGGAAACTCATTTCTGATTGAGTAGGAGATTCCCTACTCTGGGAGGTTTTTTGATATATACCATGTGAAATTTTATTCTCACTAATTCTAATATTTTCTACTGTCTCTATCTCTTCTATTGGATGAGAAGTAGAAGGTCTATGTAGTTCACTAGGAGTTGTATAAAACTCACTAACAGAATGCCTTGCTGAAAGACTTCTTAGTATTCTAATAACCCTTTGGGGATTAAACTTTATTTCTATATCCCCTTCATTTGTCTGGGTAATTTGATCTATCTCTTTATTTAAGATAGGTTCAGGTTCCACCGCCTGGGGTAGTGACCATGTCTCAGAAAAGTTGATTTCCTTCCATTTAATCAACCTATTGGTCACTATATTTGAAGTTAATAAATTAGTCTGGACAAGAGTGGTTGTCCCTGGGAAAAATATTTGCTTAACCTTTGGATTAAGCGTATTCAGAACTTTATAATAAACTCTATAGCATATTGCTATAATTTCACTACCTGAAGTATAATTATACCCACTAGTATTGACATTGAGTTGCATAGCATCAAGAATATTTTTGTCAGATAAAGACAAGCTTAAATTCGGAAACACATCAAAATAAACAGGTCCATGACATAGACTTGTTTCTATTAAAGCAGCTAGAGAAGATTTGAAATCTCTGCATCTTCCATCTCTAACATATGCTAGAATACTAGCATTTAATCCTAACAAAGTTAAAGGTTTAAAGGCAATTTGCACAAGACCAATATGAATAAAATTATAATCTTTATATGGAAGTAAATCTTTTTTACTTAATAATTTTATTGTCTGAATATTATCAGCAACTTTAACAGCCTGCTCAGTAGTCTTGACAGCATATCGTGATTTGATATCAAACATACCAAATTTATATATTTGGCTAGAAGGAACTGCAGGAACTGTCCATTTGTTTAGTTGATCCAATTTTTTTGGATATTCAACCAATTCTTCATTTTTTATAGAATTATCTTGATGATTATAATCATCTAATTCCATAATAAAAGTTTGATTTATTGTTGTGACGCTTAATCAGAATCAGAACTACACTACAAGAAAATCGTTGATTTGCCACGGACATTTCCGTGGCAAATGTACAAATTTCCGTGGCAAAACAACATTTGCCACGGATTTGCCACGGACCAAAAATGGTGGCAAAAACGCTCGTCGCAAATCGTTTGCCACGGACTTTTCCGTGGCAAATTTTTTCGTCGCAAACCCGTGGCAAATCCGTCGCAATTATCCGTGGCAAAGTCGTCGCAAATTTCATCGCAAATCCGTGGCAAATCCGTCGCAAAAATTAAAAAAAAAATTAAAAAAAAAATTAAATCATAATTTTAATTCTTCAACCCATTCATCAGTCAATTTAATTAATTACATTATAACCAACTAAAAGACCAACTAAAAAGACCAAAAGACCTTGCTTTTAATGGCTGTTTTAATCCACATACATCCTTACTATTTAAAAAATAAAATAAACCAACTAAAAAATTTAATTAATTACATTATAACCTATTGAGTCTCCTAAGGCTATCTCCAAAAATTCCAAAAAGCTTGATTATCTCTTCAGCCCCCTTCTCTAAAATTGCCCTAAAACTTCAACATCTTCCACAGATGTATTTTGGTTTTACTCAAAAAATGATACAGCACCCCTGAAAACAAAAAAGTAACATTCTCAATCCTCAATAAAATAGCACCCAACCAGAGAGGTTTAATTCTTTTTCTCAAATATAAAATTTTATTGAGAATAAGATTCCCACAAAACCTTCAAAGATAATGACATATGTGCATGTTAACAAAACCTTCAAATTTTATTGTTAAAGATGGCAATACCTCTACGCCTTTGTTACGTTTCACTTCTTTCATTTGAAACCTGAATGGAATTTTGCAAATTTTAATTCTTTTGGCTCTGCAACAAAGATAGAACAGAAATATAATTGATTAGTTAATTGATTAGTCACAGTTATTGAGCATCAATCACAATTCGTGGCAAGATTAGTGAATCACAATTGTCACTAATATAATTGATTAAACGGATGTAACTATAGCGATGTAGGGACCTTAAATTTTACATTAAAATTGTTAAGAATATATATCTAAAAATCATCATCTAATAGCTTAAAATTGTTAAGAATGTCACTAATATGTTCAACATTTACACTGAAGTAAGCTTTGGTAACTAGGAATGACTTTATGAAAAGGGCTCACCTTGACGAAATGTACTTATCAATATCACCTTTACGTTCAGGAAAATAAACCAACCACTTTTCATCAGCAACCGCACCATCTTCAACTTGTACATTGACATCTGTATGTTACTAACCTTTAGAAACTCACTAGATCCTAAATCTTAACAATATCATACACGAAAACTAAGCTAATTCATTTTGAGAATTACCTTGCAGTAAACTGAGTCACCATTATAACTTTTGGTTTCTGAATTTCGACCACTACTATCCAAAAACTCGGGCTCAATTCTCACAAGATCGAATATTGGTTGCCTACAGTGTTAAAAAGAAGAAATGGCAACCACTTCAAAAGTGAAAACATTTAACTCTTACAAGACAGAGGGTAACCACATATTCACATATTTTCTATATTTACCTAGTTAAGTGCATTTGTTTGTTTACCAAATTCAGTTCACTATGGATATTGAAAAAGTGCTCATGCAAAAATCATATTTTTTATAAATTAGAAAATTTAGACCAACTGAATTTAAACAAACTACAAGATATTGAATAAGTAAATGTAATCTTGTTAGAATACAAACAAGATCTAAAATAATAATAGCATATGCAAATATAACTACTAGAGTATATGCAAAAGAATGAGATACTAACACATGGCTGAGATATGTGAAGATATTAACCTTACTACCATAGTCAAAGTGTAATAATAAAACTACCAATATTCAATTTTTGTTTCGTTTGCTTTGCTATTTATTACTTGTTTACAACTTAATCTTTTCAATTGCACACAAAGATCATCTATATTATGCAGTGAATCAGAATGAAGGACTTTAGTAGGCATGAAGTTAGCTAAAGTTAAAACATAAACTCAAACATCATAGCATACGTTTAGGAACTGTGCCCTTTGCCTCAGACATTTCAGCATGAGCTTTAGCTGCTTCACTTTTTATCTTTAAAAGAAGAGCATCGTGCTCTCGAATTGAAAGGTTATCCTCATTTGACATAACTACTTTCGCCATTTCATCTTGCAATTGCTGCTTAAGAGATTTATTCTGCAGATAACATGTACATAAACATGAACACGATTAGACAGTACAGGCAATAGTCCAGAAACAATGAAAATACCACCTTGTTTCCTCTTACCTTTTCTTTAGCTGCAGCAAACTTAGATTTTGCTTTTTTCTTTTTTTCATCAAATTTTTCATTCTGATCTTGGATATAACTCCTTATCTTCCTGCACATATTAGGCAAGTCCCAACCACTTTAAACAAGATGTTGACTATTATTAAGAAGACGAGGGAAGAAAAAATGGATATAAATGAGTACTATATTATAAAATAACAGCAAAGTTCTCGTAATATTTTTGCTAATCGAACTTGGAATACTTACATTGTGCAAGAGCTTTGTCACGAGATAAAGTTGAGTAGGCTAGTTTTTTTGAGAGAAGTCTAAGCCATCGTATCCATCTATGCCTTTCTTACTCCAATCACAGAAAATTCTTTAAATACAGGATCAGAGTCAAGAACTAGATGATCCTCTATAGCTTTCGACCATGAATTTTTTCGAGTGGAAGTAGTTAAGGATGGGGACCTACACCAAAGTGATCCAGAAATAACTCTACTGCATACACAACTCCTGTCTATATAAACACAACATAATCTAATCAGTCTTTGATACCACATATGTAAAGATTAAGCAAATTTAAGTTAGTACTCTAAAGTTAACTAACATTTTCAACCTTGTGCTTTTATAAAGGGGAGAGAATGAAAAAATTTCAGATTTAGAAAGCAGAACAAGAGTTTGGTTAGGGACATTTGAAGCAGATTGAAGATTTGCTATTGCTTATGATACTGAAAGATATATATTAAGAGGTGAATGTGCACCGTTAAATTCGATTTAAAGCATGTTATTCAAAGCTAATTCTTTGAATGGAACTATTGCTTCACTTGTTGAAGCTAAACTACAAGCTATATCACAAGGTGGTGTTTCTAATTCTTCTTCTTCTCATAGTAAGAATGGAAACAGATTTTTGAGAAAAGCCATGCACATATGCAAGCCCCATAGATTCACATAAGTAAGAAAAATCACCATCAATATCGCATAATCGGCTTAGATGTGTTTATTTTTCTTTTGCATTTAACTTTATGCACTTTTTCTACAAGTGCCTTAGAATTAGATAACCAAAGGAAAAAGCATAAAACAAGCTGTACCTCATGTATATAGGTTTTCAACCAACTCGTCCATGCTTCTTTACGCCCCGACCATTGTCAAGGTCATGGAACAATGCGAAACATCGTCAAAGAGCTTGTCACGAACTTCACGCCCCAACAGACACCTACTAGTCATCAAGATGATGAGATGCTCAAGCTCAGACTTCAAATCGACCTCACCGCTTGACCCCCACTTTGAGAAATATTCCTGCAAATTTGGTTCATGTTTGGGAAAGAACACAAACACAGCCAAAGAAAATTAAAATTAAGGAAACAGGGAAATCATTCAGCTCCCTAAATAAAGAAAATAAAGGAGAATTCCATAAAGAAGATACGAGGAATTAACCTCTAGTTTCGTATTTTTCGCCTCGACTTTTGCCTTCGCAAGTTCTCCCATGCGATGATTTTGGCTTCCTCTCTTGTATTACAAGACAAAGTGCAAATACAAAATAGTACTAGCTTATTCTTGTCTTTGTCTTGTATTACAATTTATTTCTGCATGTACACAATGAGTTTTATTGCCATCAAAATCTAACTTTTACTACTCTGATGATAACTTTAAATGTATAAAACTTTTGTTTTCACTTAGGCAAAACCACATGTCCTAGCTACTAGTAACTTAGGATTGCTACTTTGACAAATTGCAGATAACACTTAAAGCATGGTTTTGCTCTTACTGGAAAATAAATTTTGGACATCATCCAACAAAATGAAATATATAACATTTAAGGTATGGTTTTCAAATTGCTCATTCAACAGTTTACTCCTTTCTGAACTGAACATCATCCAACAAAATGAAATATATAACATTTATGGTTTATTTACGCAGCATATTTACATCATTCAATTACACAAATTAAAGGAAAACATCTAGGGAAGAAAAAAAAATCTAGGGATAAATCAGCTATTTGAAAATTCAGATAAATAAAAGGTATCAAGACTCAAGATAATGTCAAGGAACAGGCTAAGCATTTCATCACCCTTCAATTCTTAACCAATGATCAAAAATCAAGAGTCATAGAAGTCAAATGTGAAAACTACTTAGTTCAATCATTCCATTATTGTTTCAGGAACTCTGGCATCATTTACTTACCAGATGAACCATTTGTTAGTTCCACCACACTTTTGGCATCTGAGCTTTGCTTCTCTTCAATGCCATCAGCACCTTTTGTTGCCCGATTGCAGCAGATTTGTCTACTTCCAAGCCACTTTACGAAAAAGACATAGGCAAGGGATCATTATGTATTTAATGTATACAGGTGAACATGAAATAAAATGAGCTTCATAGAATCAATTAAACAAATTGCATATACTAGAAGTAATAGTCTTGAAAAGTCTATAAGACACTTGTTACCATGAATTTTGAAATAGCTAAACATATCATACGGAAGAATGTGAATGCACATCTTTGAGTTGAGACATTAATTTTGTTTTAAGTGATATTAATGATGAAAATTCAATGGAGAAATACCCAAATTTTGATCACTTAAATAAGATTTTTTGAGCTAATGACAAATTTCTTACCAGTCAAATCATTTATAGCACTTTGAGCATCCTGTAAAAACAAGAAAAATGCAAGTTTAAAAATCATAGTTTTCTTACACCCAAAAAAACAAAAGATTTCAAAAATTAAATTGGACCTGCTGAGTACGGAATGAAACAAACCCAAATCCCTTGAACATAAATATCTTATATTTAACTCGAACGAACTCGATGTATCTTCTCTCTGACCACTGGCATATGCCCAGTTAACTTTGATAGGCTGCCCAAATCTACAAACCATGAACTAAACATTGAGTGCAAATCCAAACCAATCGAACACAACAATAAAAGAACTTCACTTACAGGTGCCTGATGAATCCCCATCACATGATGTTTTTCACTGCGGAAAAGGGGGATTTTACTTGGTAATTTGATGAATGAATGGAAATTGTTAGGAGAAAATTAATGAGTTGTTCTATTTGAGATTTAATTGTCTTGCAGTGTTTATGCTGGGTTTTGTGGTGTTTTTGTGCCCAGGGACTAGGTGGAAGAAAAGAACGAAGAAATGCAAGTGAGCAGAATAAAAAAAAATGCAAGAAGAGAGCATTCAGTCAAGTTGCGCTGCAGTGGCGCTGGGAGCGCGAGTCGCGCGCGGATTGGCTCGAGCAGGCACGCTGAGTTGCGCTGCAGTGGCGCTGGGAGCGCGAGTCGCGCGCGGAATGGCAGCAGCAGACAGATGAGGGGCGCGTAAGTTGCGCTGGGAGCGCGAGTCGCGCGCAAGATACCGGAAAAACACGTCAAAACAGCAGAGATGCGTTTAGGGAAGGCACTTTTTGACAAATTGGGAACCCTAGGAGACGGAGAATAACTCATTGGAGCTGACGGCTATTGGAGAATCAAGACTTGGGAACAAGGATTGAGGCTTCTCATGCATTCATCTTCATCATCAACTTGTAATTTCCCCTTTTCCTCTCTTTTTATCATGTGTAACTAATCTCATTATGTTAGGGATGATTGAACTTTGATGTAAAACTATGGTTATTGATTTAATTTAGTACTTTACCGTTTTCTCTCTTCGTTTGTGGATTGAATTTCTATTCTTTAGATGTTTATATTTGGAAAAATATAGATTATTACTTGTTTCAATAATTTAAATGGAAATTTGGATATTGAATAGCTTGAAATTCGATTCCTTCAATTTCGTCGTTTAGGGATAATCGCCGATTTGTTGTATGTGTATGAATTCTCGTAGTTAATGCTTGTTATGATTATTAGCACCAAAGGGATTAGGGATTTTATGAATTAACAAAGGCTAATCACCTAAGGGATTAGGGCTTAGTAAAAGAGTGAATTCTATAGCGAACGATAGAGAGGAATTATCTTTTAAAGAATAAATCAATGACATAGTGGAAATCGAAGGGCCTTCATCCCTAGCATCTTCTCATCGCATATCTTTCATCAGGTTCATCATTCTCTTATCATAAAAACTCCAAAAATATTTTATTGCTTTACTTCGAGCTTGATAGCTCAACAAATATCAAACCAAAACCCCTTTTAAACTTGGTTCCTATTAGTAGTTGTTAACGTCTCTAGTAAAATAACTTCGATCCTTGAGGACGATATCCCGGTACTTACCGATTTTATTACTTGTACGATTTGGTACACTTGCCAATATATTAACAAGTTTTTGGCGCCGTTGCCGGGGATCGAAATTACATTTACTAGTATTTCGAAGGCAACAACTAATTTGAACCCGTACATACTTTAGTTTGTTTTTAGTTTTCTTATTTCTTTTTAGTTTATACATATTGTTTTTATCTTGTTACCACTTTTACTCTCTTGATTCTATGAAAGCCAGGTGAATATTTTGTAAATCATGGAGTCCATACTACCACAACTTTGTTGTTGTTGTTGTGGAGGACCACATTTAACTGGTAATTGTGAGATACACTCATATTGTGATATTTGTGGAAAGGATCTTGTGTACTGCTCGTGTGAGCCAGAATGGGTACTCATTGGTGGCTCTTGTCCTTGGTTGGCTCGACCTAAAATTCATGAGGAGCCAGAGTGGATAGTCATTAACAAATCATATCACTGGTTAGCAGATGATTGGTTAGCAGAAGACCAACCGCTTAATCAAAGTAACCAACCACTTCATCATCTAAGTGGAAATTGTGAGCCTCTCGGTTTTACCTCAGATTCGGAACAAGAAGAACAAGGATTAATAATAGAAGAATCATGGGAGAAAAACAAAGATGGGGAAGAAAAAAGAATTGAACGTGAGTATCCTCTTGTTTGGAAGGAAGCTAAAAATTCTCAATCTTGGGAAGGTGTGGAAATCCAACAAGAAATCACCCAAAAATCGGTTTTCCTACTCATCTTTTGAGAAGCAAGGAATATGGGAGTGAAGAGCTTGACCGATATTTAGACTCCTTCTATGCCTTGTTCATCATCCCTTCCCCTTGAGAGAGGTATGGAAGCATATGCAATTGTACCTCAAGTTCATGAATTTTCTGCCTCATAAGCGGAAGAAGAAGGATGATGTGTTCTTCGTGTCATATATTCCACCTTGAGAGAGTGGAATTGGAGCGTCAAGCTATAGACGATAAACAAGCGCTTCTTGGGAGGCAACTCAAGTTTCTCAATCCCTATCTTTTTATTTTTTGCATTATTTTTCTTTGATTAGTAGTTTAGGGTGCATCTAGGGCACATTCACACACTTGTTCTCATCTTCAAAGTACAATTTTCTCAAAAATAATTTCTTGACACTTAGCTTGATGAATTCGAAATTGATGATGATATGAATGTAAAGCTCGTTATGTGCCCGTGCTTTTGTTAAATTGTGTCTTTGGACTTTGAAAAGAAACAAATTTGGGGTATGTAAAGGTTGTGATGATTTGTTGTTCATATGAAGAGTAATTGTGCATATTGGATGTTTGTAAAAATGTCTAAGTCCAAATTTTGTGAGCAGCAAGCATTGTGCATGAAAACTGTTTGATCAAATGTTTAAGTGAGTCTCTTTGTTCTATTATTGATGAATGATTGTGAAATTATTTGAGGAACATTACTCACTTTATTATTTTTTGTGTGCATTAACCCTTCACCCCACTTGTATACAAATTTTGAATGTGTTGTGAATAGGACATGGCAGACAGAGTACCAATGAAGAAGAAGTCTGCTCGTACTTCAACAACTCGGAGTGAAGAGCAGCTTGATTTAATGCTAATGTATCCCAGGCACATTCTCAGTGGTCCGATCCTAATGGACATGGGCAGTAGTTCCCCAGATGCAGGTTTTGCGGTTGAGTGAGCTACTCACCGCCAGGTTACTTTTTATCTTTCCCTTCTCTTTTGCTTTATTTGATTGTGCACCTGGTGTTCCTTTAGTAGTTGTAGTTTCGTAGTTTAAATTTTAATTTTATTTTTGTTTTAGTCTTAGTCTTTGTAAACAGGTCTTCCCCTAAATTAATCAGTGAGGACACTGCTGTGTTTAAGTGGGGGGGAGGACCTATCGTCAGTTTCATGAATAAAATGCAATCATATGGTGAATTTCCTGTTTAAATGTTTTTTTTTAAAAAAAAAGGACAGTTGAGCAAACTTTGTGATGATTCGGTGAGAATTGAGCGAATAATACCCCTGTGGTGATCAAATTAGCGCATTCTTGCTTCCACACATAAAGCACTAACCTGTGGAACTTAGTGATCCTAGAAATGCTGGTAGCTAAGCTAGTTGTCGGTGGACCATGGGAGTTGCAAAATTTTTATTAAAAATTTAAGGTAGTTGTAGAAGCTAGGTTGGGGGTGCATAAGTTGTACTAAGGCTGGGCATGAGGATTGTAGAAAGATCAGTGCATTGTGTGTGTGTGTGCAGCACTGTAGCGTCTACCCGTAACGCTATAGTGTATGCCGTGTCGTGTGTTAATGTGTGTGTGCAGCACTGTGGCGTCCACCCATAACGCTATAGTGTATGCCGTGTGTGTCGGTGTAACACCCCAAAAATTAATTAGGTGATTACTTAACTAATTTAATTAAGTAATTATTTGACTAATTTAATTAAGTAGTATTTTAGTCGGCCATATTTAAATAATGGTAAGTTAATTAATTAATTTGGAGTTTCGTGTTATTTAGGAAGTGTTATAGTGATTAGTTATATTAAAATAATAATAAGGTGTTTAAAATAAACAAGAGGTGGTGGTTAATAAATAAGGGAGTAGTGATTTTATTATGATAGGGAGTGGTTGAAATAAATGGGGGTGGTGCAATTAATAGGCCCATGATCCAATAGGCCCATTTAGTGTCTTAAAAAGAAAAGAAAAGTTAGAGGGAACGTAGGGTTGAGAGGGAGTGAAAGGAAGAAAACAAAAAAAAATAAAAATAGAGAGAAGGAATAGGGGAGTGCCGTGAGCAGCTAGGAGGATAGGGGAGGAAGGAGAAAAATCATCTTCTAGCTTTGGGTAAGTGTATTTGGTACCAATCTCTTTCATTTTTCTTTCTTTACCTTTTAGTGTAAATTTTCTACACTAATTCCTTCCCATTTTCCTTTTACCATTGATGGGGTTTGGAGCTCAAGTGTTGGAGAGAAGCCATTGTTGGGTGGTTCTTGGGTTGTTGGAAGAGGGGTTTGCTTGGGTTTGCAATTCTAAGGTATGGGGGCTCTCTTTCATAGTTAATAATTTATAAACCTTGAAATCATAGAGGTTAGGTGTTAGGAGTATTTGTTTGATTGTTTGAGTTGTGTGTTAATTCTATGTTTATTGTTGTATTGATATTTAATTTGGTGATACCATGATGCTTGATGTTGGAAATAAATGTGTTGTTAAATGTGCATGCCATGTGTTTGATAAAATGCTTCAATGTGGTGAAATATGAGAATATGTTGATTTAAGGATGTTGATTAAATGCCTAAGTGTTGTGGAACTTAAATTGATGCTCATGTATTTGTTGGATTAAATGGTGTTTAAGTGTTGTTGAATTTATTGGGGGTTGATGATGAGTCTTACTTGTTTATGGTTTTTGTGTGTTTTCTGGACACTGTTTCGGTTTTCTCAAACTGGTACTGTTTGGTTGATCCAAAAATTATGTGGCTAATTGTTTTTGAAAATAGACTTAACGCCGGTCGTTTTGGCACTAGTTTCGTTAAATTCGGAGTTGTGTAGCTCCAGTTATGAGTCTCCAAAGTCGGGTCAATTTTCTGGAGTCAAACTGGGAGTAGGTTCAGTTTTTGCAGATTTTGTGTGCTCAATTGAACTCCGTTTTGAATGATTCTTATTTCATTGAAAAATAGACTTAATTCTCTACGAAATAGGCACTGATTTCACTGAATTTCATTAAGAAATGAGAAAGAAAATTTGGTTGCAAGTTGGGTAAAACGTCCGGTCCGATTTTGGTACCTCAGCGTAGTGTTTTGAAAAACTGTACCAACTGGACACTGATTTTGAGAAACTAAAATCATAGGTAGAAACTAAACTCAGAGGGCTTTCCAATGAGTGGTCTTTTGTAATTTTTCGATGTCGTTTGCTATTTTAAATAAATCGCCGAAGTAGGAGTACTGCTGTAGGGATCCCGCACTTGTTGCCAATGTTGCCCAAATTGTCAAAAATACTGTTTTGGTCCCTCTGAACTTTTTAGTCCTTAAAAATACTATTTTGGTCCCTATGCACTATTGGTCCTTCAAAAATGTTGTTTTGGTCCCTATGTGTGAAATTAGTCCCTATGTGTGAAATTAGTCCCTTAGTGTCTAATTAATCCCAATATGTCAACATAATTTCCTAAGTACCAAATTAATCATAAAGGGTTAAATAATTCCTTAAGTACTGAACTAATATTGGGTGTATTAAAATGGTCCTTAGGTGTTGAAAAGGTCCTTATGAGGTGTTTTGGTCCTTAGGTGGGATTTAATTCTTGATGTGAGATTTTATTTAATAAAAGCGACGGGTTGTGTTGTGGGGATGAATAAGCGATGGGTAGGCTTCGGCCAAAGTGGTGGGTTAATACTTGATGTGATGAATTTATGAATGATGTGGGCTTCGGCCAAAAGCGGTGGGGGCTTCGGCCAAAGAGGTGAGTTGATAATTGATGTGATAAATTTATTGTGTGGTGATGCATTGTCATGGTGTCAAATAAATCATATGCATATAAAAGCGGTGATGTGGCTTCGGCCAAAAACGGTGATGTGGCTTCGGCCAAAAGCGGTGATGTGGCTTCGGCCAAAAGCGGTGATGTGGCTTCGGCCAAAAGCGGTGGGGGCTTCGGCCAAAAGCGGTGGGTGCCCGACGGGGTTATTGAGGTGATGATGGATCCACATGCATACTTGCACTCATGCATACATTCATATGCTTGGTGTGGCTTGATGACGATTGTGAGCTGGTGTTCATAAACTATTGGTGTATTTGGTGTAACTGTATATTTGGCGTGACTGTATTAATGGTGTGTTTGAATTGACTGTATATCTGGCGCACCTATTCTACTGTGTTTCTCGTTTTATTTATTATTATCTATGTATTGAGACTCACCCTACTGCGTCGTGTTGCCTCGTATGCCGGCAACCTGCAGGTGACGGTGACTAAAGGTGTTTAGAGATCCTCCTTCTAGTGTGGTTGAGTCGGCTCTGATACGTAGCACCGGGGGAATGTTTAGTTTATTATTTTCCTTATATTCTGAACTAAGATGTTAAGTTGTTATTTTCCGCTGCTGTAATACTTATTCTCGTATGCCATTTGGTGCTATGTATCTTATACACTGAAGTCTATAAAAATTAATAATTTGGAGTTATGTAAGGTGTTTTGATTAAATGTAGCACTCTCTTTGAGGTGCGTGGAAAAGTTTGAAAGAACTCTGATTTTAAAATTAACTAAATAGTAACTATGTATAAGGGGGTGTTCTGATCGGTGTGTGTGTAAAGATCTTTGTAGCGTCTACCCGTAATTATTTGGAGTGTATGTCGTGTTGTGTAGTTTAAATTAATAATTGTTGCAATGTCCCGAAGCACATGTGGATCAAATCCACATGCCAATGAAAAAAAAAATAAAAATAAATAAATAAATAAATAAATAAATTGGTGCAGTTGAAATGCGTGAGTATAATAGTTAGTGCACTGGTCGAATCTAAAATGCCTATTTAAGACCCTTTGTTGTGCTTGAAGCCCCCCGATCATTTTGTGAAAACGTGAATCTACCCTATGTTTTGAACCATCTTTTGCACTCTCGGAAGAAAACCATCTAGTCTTAGGTAAATGCATTTTGAAACTAGCTAATGTCCAACTGAGTCAAGTGTCACACACGCACTATTGAGCAAGTTTATGCTAGTGAGAGTACCACGTGTGGGTTGGAAATTGAGTGGCCGGTCTGAAAGTTGTTGCTCAACTTGTCCTTCGGATGTTTGTGATTGTCTTGTTTAGTAAGGGATTCATAATTGATTGCATGTTATCTGAAGTTGGCAATGTTTTGTTTTTGTCTGGTCTTGTCATTGCTTGAGGACAAGCAAATGTCCAAGTTGGGGGTTGTGATGAATCCCCATCACATGATGTTTTTCACTGCGGAAAAGGGGGATTTTACTTGGTAATTTGATGAATGAATGGAAATTGTTAGGAGAAAATTAATGAGTTGTTCTATTTGAGATTTAATTGTCTTGCAGTGTTTATGATGGGTTTTGTGGTGTTTTTGTGCCCAGGGACTAGGTGGAAGAAAAGAACGAAGAAATGCAAGTGAGCAGAATAAAAAAAATGCAAGAAGAGAGCATTCAGTCAAGTTGCGCTGCAGTGGCGCTGGGAGCGCGAGTCGCGCGCGGATTGGCTCGAGCAGGCACGCTGAGTTGCGCTGCAGTGGCGCTGGGAGCGCGAGTCGCGCGCGGAATGGCAGCAGCAGACAGATGAGGGGCGCGTAAGTGGCGCTAGGAGCGCGAGTCGCGCGCAAGATACCGGAAAAACACGTCAAAACAGCAGAGATGCGTTTAGGGAAGGCACTTTTTGACAAATTGGGAACCCTAGGAGACGGAGAATAACTCATTGGAGCTGACGGCTATTGGAGAATCAAGACTTGGGAACAAGGATTGAGGCTTCTCATGCATTCATCTTCATCATCAACTTGTAATTTCCCCTTTTCCTCTCTTTTTATCATGTGTAACTAATCTCATTATGTTAGGGATGATTGAACTTTGATGTAAAACTATGGTTATTGATTTAATTTAGTACTTTACCGTTTTCTCTCTTCGTTTGTGGATTGAATTTCTATTCTTCAGATGTTTATATTTGGAAAAATATAGATTACTACTTGTTTCAATAATTTAAATGGAAATTTGGTTATTGAATAGCTTGAAATTCGATTCCTTCAATTTCGTCGTTTAGGGATAATCGCCGATTTGTTGTATGTGTATGAATTCTCGTAGTTAATGCTTGTTATGATTATTAGCACCTAAGGGATTAGGGATTTTATGAATTAACAAAGGCTAATCACCTAAGGGATTAGGGCTTAGTAAAAGAGTGAATTCTATAGCGAACGATAGAGAGGAATTATCTTTTAAAGAATAAATCAATGACATAGTGGAAATCGAAGGGCCTTCATCCCTAGCATCTTCTCATCGCATATCTTTCATCGTGTTCATCATTCTCTTATCATAAAAACTCCAAAAATATTGTATTGCTTTACTTCGAGCTTGATAGCTCAACAAATATCAAACCAAAACCCCTTTTAAACTTGGTTCCTATTAGTAGTTGTTAACGTCTCTAGTAAAATAACTTCGATCCTTGAGGACGATATCCCGGTACTTACCGATTTTATTACTTGTACGATTTGGTACACTTGCCAATATATTAACAATGCCTTCCATTGAGAGATAATATGGCAAGAGTAGCAGATCTACGATCAAAGTAATGAATGAATCCATAGGATGACTGCATAATACATGCACAAGATGTCAAACATAAATCTCCAATGGAGTCTAGTAAATTAAATCAATATCAATATATAAGACAAAACTACTATATCAGAAACATACCTTCTCCTTTCTAAAGAGTTTACAACCCTCAACTGGGCCAGTACCTGCGAAGACTTCTTGCAGAAGCGGTTCGGTTACCTGTGTATGGATATTGCCCACATACCTACATTTTCTCAAAGATACTGAGGGTGGAGGCTAGAGTTGGGTTGGGGTTTGGGGAAATCGGAGGTTAGGGTTTGGGGAAATCTGAGGTTAGGGTTTCGCGAAAATTGGGGAGAAAGTGAGGGCGAGAGGAGAGGGAGAGTGGAAGGCGTCGGAGGAGGGCTGAAGTTGAAGCCGTGGAGGTGGAAGAAGGCGGAGGTTGAGGTGGCGGAGAGTAAGAGTGAGAGTGTGAGCGTAGAGAGTGAGAAGTGAGAAGTGAGAGTGAAAGACTCGTGAGGGGGCGATGGTGGAGGACGATTAGAAGAGGGCGACGGTGGGAGGAGGGAGGAGGGCGACGATGGGTGGAGGGAGGAGGGCGATGGGGTGGAGGGAGCCGGTGAGGGTGATGGTGAGAGTGAGAGTGAGAAGGAACGTTTTTGTGAGAGAGTGAGAACGATATGAGAGGATCGGGGGTTGTTTACTTTTATCAATACGTTGCCACGGACTTGCCACGGCATGTCCGTCGCAAATGTTTGTCCTTTCACATGTCCTGGCAAACCCGTGGCAAACACCAGCAGGAAATTTCGCGCTCACATAATTTGCACTTGCCGTCGCAAATCTGTGGCAAATTACTGACGGAATAAGCTCCGTGGCAACTGCTGGTGGCTAAAACAAGGTTTTCTTGTAGTGGATGAGTCAGTTAAAGTTATGAATATACCCTACTCCCAACATCTTATTTGTCATCTTTGCAAACAGTAAAACTGTTTAACTATCAACCCAAAGGGATAGAAGGATTTCTCCTAAATCAAAGATGTCAAATGTTTTTAGCAAAAATTTTCTTTTTAAAATCATCCTAATACTTCCTTTCTCTGGAAAAAGATGATAATTTTTTAAGAAAACACCAAAAACATTCTTAGATTTAATAAACCACAAATAAGATGTTGTTAGGATAATAAATTCATAATAATAACTCACCCATTGAATGGCTCTGATACCATTCAAGCATCCTCACCTCAACAATAAATCAAAATTTTATTTTATATATATATATATATATATATATATATATATATATATAGGCCCTCGTCATCCACTTTCCTAGCCAACATTTGCCTACTGTTGGATCAACTAAAGATCAACGCATCTCATTGCTCCCGAGCCCTAAAGAAACAGAGCCACTACCCACGATCTCCACTAGAACGGTTAGTGGGGTGGAACCTCTTCGCGCCACTCTCCAAGGCTTTGCTTCTTCGCTTGATCTTCAGCTAGTTGATAACTCTATTTTATATAGAGTTATTCATGCATCAAAACATAAAAATTGCTCTCTTTCAAGTAAAGATAGGGAATAAATGTAGTATTATATGTGGTATAGCAATACTTGGGTGTTTAATATGGTTAAGATTATGATTAGGCCATTTTATATATATTGTGGTATTTAATGTGTTTGTTAGTGCAGCTTTACAAGACTCCTGCATTGGATTATCACGGTGCACCTGCACTGCAATGCACCTGCACCAGTTTACAACAATGCACACTGGAACTTCACAATGCATGAAGGTTTCATGGACCATCAAATTGCACCACCACTTGATTGATGACATCATGCTTAGTCATAAAGGCATATGCAACTTGCAAATTTCGGCGCCAACCATAGAAGCATAGCTTTGAAGAGTCACTCATATAAGGACACATGCTCATCTCTTATTGGACCTCCCTATACATATGAGCATGGGCTTCTACTTGCCATACGACAAGTTCTGATCTTGACCATGGTTAAGCCTCAAGTTAACTTCATCTCCAAGGAAGGATGCACCTTTTTGAAGGCTATATAAGGACCTCCACTCTTCACTTGGAAATATATCACAATCCATAAATTAGATTCAAATTTCAATAGATATAGTTAGTTTCTATTTTGTAAGAAGGCAAGGAAGGAATTGACACATCTTCCTTCACTTCAACCGTAGTATTTACTAAGTGCAGTGTAGCTGATGCACCTGCATTAATAGGAGATTTCATGCAAAGGGCTTCAACTTGTGTAACTTCTAACTTGTTGTTTCTCTTTCGTGATTTTCAATAATATAAATATGATCTATTCAGTTTATATATGTCTTGCAATGTCTAACATGAGCTAAACTTTTCTTAGTTGGAATGTTCTAACCTTATAATGATCGTTTAAGTAAGTTATTGTGCTTATATGTAATGTGTGCACTTTAGTTCTTGCTTGATACCTCTTTCAACACTTATTTTGAGATTGATCACTTAGAATAAGTAGAGTTATAAAAGCAGACATGGTTTATAACTAGAACTCAAGAACTAATATGGGTGAGTGTTTTAAATAAAGGAAACTTTGTTAATAACTGTGAATAAAAATTAAATTATAACTATAAATTAAATGTGAAGATTATAAAACTAAAAAGAAACATTAACAAAAACATTTAAATTGAACATCCTCTATAGATAAAAAGAAGAAAAAGTCTAAAGAGTTTTAATAACATAACCCACATTCACAAAATGTAAATATAAAACTGAACACATGGCTATAATGCATGGTTGGATGGTTGGATGAAAACAATTAAAAAGTTAAACACATGGGCATAATGCATGGTTGGATGAAAACCCGTGATAAAATAGAAGCACTAGTTATACAAAGTTGAAAGAAGATGATGGAGGTTCTACTGCAAATGTGGCTGAAGTTCCTGTTGAAAGAAGATGATGGAGGTTCTATTGTAAATGTGGTTGAAGTTCCCACAGTAGTCAATGCAGCAACGTTGTACTCGAATATTAAAGAAACATAAAAATATAAACACCAATTTAAGTATACTTCTACTCGTTGGTGTGAAATGACCAAAATAAAGAAAACAACATAAATAGAAAGTGAAACATGTGAGTATCGTGCATGGTTGGATGAAAATTACCAATAAAATAGAAGTATCTATAGAAAATTGAAAGAATATGATTAAGGGGATCAATTGTAAATGTTCTGAAGTTCTCGTGAATAAAATTTAAATTATAGCTATAAATTAAATAAGAAGATTATAAAATTAAAAAGAAACATTAACAAAGAGATTGAAATTGAACATCCATAGATAATAAGAAGAAAAGGCGTATTAATAACATAATCCATATTCAATAAATCTAAATATAAAAGTTTAAACCATCATTAGAAAGAAAATAAGATAACACAAATAGAAAGTGAAATATATGGGTTCATGCAGGGCTGGATGAAAACGAACCAATAAAATAGAAGCATCTATACAAATTTGAAAAAGATGATTGAGTTCTACTGTAAATATGGCGGAAGTAACCCATAACTAATGAAAAGAATACAACACAATTGAAAAGTGAAACACGTGAGTATCATGCGCAGAGTTGGATGAAAACCACAAATAAATTGAAGAACCTATACAAAGTTAAATGGAGTTCCCGCGATAATAAACGTTGCATCGCAGTTCTCGAATATAAAGGAAAGATAAAAATATAAACAAAAATTTAAGTATGATTCTAATACCCATCGGTGCGAAATTACAAAAAGTTTTTAATACTTAAGAGACTAGTTACTTCACACAAAGTCTGACATTTCTTTTTAGATAAGCAAAGTCTGACATCGTTAATGTTTAATATTTAAGAGGCTAACTTAAAAAAGAAATATAAATGCAACTTTATAATAAATGGTACGGTTTGTCAAAAAAATATAATAAATGGTACAGACACTCGATGTACTAGCTCAGTGGTAAGAATTTAATCTTGTATATTCAAGGTGTTGAGTTCAAATCCTCTCGAAGACATTCACTAAAATGGTCATTAATGCCACTTTAATTAATAAAAATTTCTCCTTTCCAAATTTTTAAAAAATAAAAAATAATGAAGTCATTCCCCTAGCTAAACCATACGATTCATACCATCATTTTTTTGCAGAGCCCGCCCCCCTGGGTCCAGATTTAAATTATGTTCGTTGGCTACAGGTTTAGGAAGCGCAGTAGCATTAATTATGGGTTGGTGACATTCTGTATCTATATTCACTATGTTATATATATATATATATATATATATATATATATATATCCAATAACTCATATTGAATTCCCTCCATAATTATGTCTCATGATAACGGTGGAGCGTGTCATTGTGGACTGTGTTCTTCAAGGTGACTGTTGCAGTTTAGTGAGAAGCCATATCCTTGTTATTGACAATTGCCGCAGCTTGCATGCGTCGACCGTATACGTGCTGCAACACCTGATAATCAAACAGCGTCAACTACGGTAGAGGGTTTGATTTCTCTGAGAAGGTCTGATTTCCATGGGAGGGTGTGATTTTTGTGGTTGCTACACGTATTTTCATTTTGGTTTTGTTTGACAATGTCAACCAATTAGTTTATAATTCTTAAAATGTGACATGCTTGTAGGATTGACAATGAACTGAACTAACTTGAACAAAGTTCGAAACTCGATAGGATAAATAATTCGCCGAACTCGACTCGTGAACCAAATGAATTGAACTTGAACTGAAAATTGGAGCTCGTTAAATATATGAATTGAACTTGATGAACCTCGTATAACTCGACTCGTTTGATTCATGAACCTGCTCGATAATTTTATATTTTTCTATTTTAATATAATGTTTGTTGTACATTTGTGTTTCTGAGAAATATTTTTTGTTCATTGGTTCGTGCTTGTTAAGAATTGATTATATTATTATGTTTGTTTATCAAACACGTTAAATTCAATCTTTTAGCTTATTTGGTATTACTTATCCCATATTAGTTTATCCGTTATTAACTAACTCATTCACTATCCTCTGTTTTAATTAAATGTTGTCATATTTTAGTTGCTTTTTTTTTCACGTACGAGTTCTTGTTAATTCTTAAAATGTGGCATGCTTTAACTAACACAGTTTCCTCAGTGGCTTAACTTATCCTAGGACATGGGGAATCGACTCAGTGCTCGAGGGTTCGATTCTCCCAGTAGATAAATTTGGTGCTGACTAATATAAAATTTGATCATTTCATTAAAAACATTGGAACACTATGTGGATAGCCAACAATGGTCCGAACAAAAATATTTGGCATGCTCGAGTATAAAAGAGTATTTAGTATTGTACCGATTACACACACCCATTGTCATTCTCTTTGTTGACACAATTCAAGACACACATTAGTCGATATGCTGATGTCCTTGTTTCTGTATATTACATTACTTTTAGTGGTTCCCATTCTCATATTCATCCACAATTTGATATGCAACAAAAATATCCTTATGCCAAATTGGCCAATATTTGGCATGCTACCAAACATTTGGCATAATTTGTCCAATAATGTTCATGATTATGCAACCCGAGTTTTGAAACATCATCGAGGAACCTTGTTGTTTAAAGGACCATGGCTCACAAACACAAACTTTATCCTCACCAGTGATCCCATGAATGTGTACCATATCACCAACAAGAATTCTAGCTACTACGGTAGAGATTCTAATTTCAATGAGATTTTTGAGGTACTTTTCGGGAATAGTTTATTAAATTCTAACGACAATTAATGTTTGGAAACAAAAGAGGACATTACTTCATTCATTGCTAAAGAGAAAAACCTCAGAGATCTCTCTTCGACAAAACATTCAAAAGAAGGTGGTGAATTGCTTGTTCCATATCTACATCATCTTGCATCAAAAGCAGTAGCTGAGGTGGATTTACAAGATATCTTTGAAAGGTTCACCTTTGACACCACTTGCACTGTTCTATTTGGATTTGATCCTAATTGTCTTCCTTATAACTTCACTGATCAGCTCTCAGAAGTTCCTAATTATTTAAAAGCTATATATGTGCTTGACAGCTTGAGGATACCATATTGTATAGACACTATATTCCAAGATGTTTATGGAAGCTACAAAAATGGCTACAAGGTAGCTCAACAAAACATTAACCAATTTGTACGTCAATGTATATCATATATTTCCAAAGATGGAGACCAATCTGAAGAAGTAGATCAATTTCATAATTCTGGGTAAGTAATAATATTAATTTCATTCGTAATACACCACGCCAGATTTAAGGATTTGCAGCGTTTTTTTTGGGCATTGGTAGCGTTTTAAAACGCTAGAGAAGCTGACGCTACGAATGCGTACACACCATTAGTAGCGTTTTAAAAAACGATAGCCATTGACCCAGCGTGTTTTGGACTTACGTAGCGTTTTATAAAAAACGCTAGCCATTGACCCGGCGCCTTTTTACAATTCCTAGTGTTTTCTGTAAAACGCTAGGGATCCTCTAGCGCCGGCTTTTTACAATTCCTAGCGTTTTCTGTAAAACGCTAGGGATCCTCTAGCGCCTTTTTACAATTCCTAGCGTTTTCTTTAAAACGCTAGGGATCCTCTAGTGCATTTTGTCCATAGCTAGCGTTTTCTACAAAACGCTAGGGATCCTCTAGTGCATTTTGTCTATAGCTAGTGTTTTTTCTATAAAACGCTAGGTATTGAATGAATTTTTTAATGTCATTTCTAGCGTTTTCTCTATAAAACGCTACCTATTGACTGAATTTTTTTTAAAATATTTTTTTATTTTTGTTTGTTCTCCATTTTAATTACAAACTATAAATTCATTCTCTTCCAACAAACTTCATCAAATATCATTCCAATCCAATATCATTCAAACAAAATTCAGTCAACAAAATTCATCAAATGTTCCAATCCAATATCATTCTAAGAAGTACTTACAACATAATATATATCCAATATATACAACATATATAATAACTAACTATTATGAAACTCAAAACTTGCTACAAAAAGCTAGAAACAAAACGGCACCACCACCCTTCATCGTTGTAAGTTGTTCATCGAGTAATCTTTGGATGTCTTTTTAAAGATGGGGAAAATACTGAAAAATAAAATGAAATAAAATTAGAATTAAAATGGTTATTGAGTAAGTATTATAATATCAATATAAAAAAGAAATCTAAGTAGTTACCTTGATTGGGTTACTACTCTGTCGTGAGTGATAATCTCTCTCATATACCTCATAGTGTAGTACCCACAATCATTATTATTTGGTTGTTTAGGACACTACAAAGCAAAAGATTAGTTAATTAATTGTCACATTTTTATGACCAAAAATTCAATTAAAATTATAAGAATATTGATAAAAAACTTACAGTTATGGGTATCCATTTTGTTTTACTCGTAGAGTATCCCCAGTATTGTCTCAAAACACTGTAACGTTAAGTTAAACAAAATACATATATTAAATTATACAAAATGAGAGGGTTACACATACACACCTGTGAACTATCTCTACGAAGTCTACGTAGACTTTGTAATGACCTTGAAGTGAATCCAGATAGTAGACAGCATTTCTCTTAGGGTTTATTGCAAAGAGTACCCAATGTTCCCTGCAAGTAAATGAATCACGAATGAGTACACATTTACACTATAATACAATCCTCAAAATAAATAACCAAGTGATTGAAGACTAAATTTCTCACCTTATATTGAGTGGTGCAAAAAATAAAGATTCGTGATCAAAATGCTTGGCATCCCTGAAGCGCGAAATGATATAACTTTCAATTTGACTCTTCCTAGCCATAATATCCTCTGGTTTACCTTGATCCCACACAATAATACACTCTGGGCACAAGAACAAAAACTTTTGTGTCCAGTATGTGAAGGACCAGAAACTCATTGTACAAAAACCTATAAATAATATATATACAACTTTCAGATCCTCATATATATACTCTAATATATACTCTAATATATACAACTATTGTGTACAAATAATTTAATACATACCTCATATATACTCTAATAAAAACCATAGTGGCCCATTCCATGTCATATACAGCTTTCAGATCCTCAACATTGATAATCATATCCTGTTCCACTCCCACAATTTGATCGGTCGGTAAGATAATAAGGTCATCGGGCTTCATTTTTTGAGTGACGTGGACCTTCACATAAGTGATGAACTCCTCGAATTCATCATTGGGAGATTTAACAACGTGTTGGACTGGCTGTATTTCCTTTCCTTTAATAGAAGGAGATGGTCGGGAGACTTTGGTATTGTCGGTGGAAGGGGAAGGTCGGGACACTTTAATAGAAGGAGACGGTCGGGACACTTGGGGTACCTGTATATATTAAAAAAATTATTAATTAGTTAGTTAACACACATTATATATAACAATGAGTCATTAACTTATTAACAAAAATATTGTCACTTACAACGACAAGTTGTGCAGGCCATGCCACAAAAGTACTAAGTGCTTGATCCACAGTAAATATATCCGCACTAACAATTGGAACAGGGAATGGTGCAGACCCCTCAATTGAATAGTCTACTCTAACTCTCAAATGGTTTTCAGGCATGGGTAAATTGTGCATTGTGGCACTCAATTGGTTACATAACATGCCCACTGCAACCTTTCGGTGTGGGTTTGCAATATATAGCTCACATTCACAGTTATCCTAAATCAATTATAAAGAAAAATAAATATACATGATAATTTTGATCAAATACATATGTACAAAAAACAGGTCGAGTAATAATAAATACGTGTTGAAGGGATGGTGCGACTATCTCGCGTGCGCTATGTTGGGCGGTGAGGTGCGGCAAAGAGTAATATAGGTTCAAAGCAGGGGTCTTTGCAATAGGAGATGGTGCACCAATGGATTGTGCACCAATGGATTGTGCCAAGAGCTGCTTATACATTTGTCTCTCTTCCATTAATACAGCAATATTCTTGGATAGCTCGTCATACTGTGCCGCCATCACTTTACATTGCCCGCACCCCCTGCTATGGCTCTTTGGCCCAAACACAGTGGTAGGAGGAATGCCATATCCATAACCTCTTATACGACCCTTATACTCTTCCCTTCCCAAGGCACGAGCAAGGACATCTTGTTCACTAGAGCAATCTGTTAAATCTCCTTGTGATACAGATTGTGATATGCTTTGTTGATGCACAAACATAAGTATATAATCAGACATAAATTCCAACTTGCTGGGAATCATAAAATTAAAATTACAATACTTGAATTTTGGAATACTTACAATTTTGTCCTTGACCTCCTTAGTTTTCGGATCCACAATGTCACCTTCCTTGTTTTGTCGGGCCTCTAACCAGACAGTACAACGATTAGGGGATTCTTTAGTTGGATCTTTCCCCTCTTGCAGTAACTATTTAAGTTTAATAATTGTTAATCAACTGTAAATTAAAAGATTCATTAAATCATAATAAATTAAACTAATTGTGTCTTACCAATCTTTCTTCGAGAATTTGATATCCACTAGAACCTCCTCTATAAGGGTACTCGGGATTAGAAGCTCTTTCTTTATTCGCTTTGCTCTTTTTCTATTTAAAAAGATAAGTATATATTAATGAATGATATCTAGTTGTCAAATATATATATATATATATATATATATATATATATATATATATATATATATATATATATAACTTAAATAATTAATATACTAACCAAGAAATCCAGATCTCAGAGTGCGTATATGTACAAATTTGATCCAATCCTCCTTACTTATAATTCCTAATACAATGTCGAGGCTCTCGCTGTCGATGGTCCCATCGGGAAGTTTGAATACTTTTTCCTACATCGTTCTATAAGCCCAATGCAACTCGCGCCACTTCCTTGAGTATCCAATCTCTTGGGCATCATCCACATCAAAGTGTTTCTACTTATACATAAAAATGGATTAAATAAATATAACTAAAAATCACTAAATAAGATTATTAAAGAGGTCTAAAATTATATACCGTATTAAGGACCCAGAAATCATCTTTCAGTTTAGGCAAAACTCTATTATCTTTCTCATTCCAACTTTTAATCGAAATTGGAAACATTTGCTTCACCTTAGTACCAATAAAACTAATCAAATTTGTGTCGTTCTCTCCAATAGGCAAA
Organism: Oxytropis ochrocephala; assembly: GCA_020916435.1. Lineage (NCBI taxonomy): Eukaryota > Viridiplantae > Streptophyta > Magnoliopsida > Fabales > Fabaceae > Oxytropis > Oxytropis ochrocephala. The sequence continues at coordinate 63,956,980 of CM037090.1, forward strand.
CCTTTAACACTCCATCTGACCTGCATTAATTAAATCATTAAATAATTAGATAACTTTGAAAGGTAGAGAACAACATTAATAATTAGTAATTAACTTACTGAAAATTTCTCGTGTCCTTTACTTATCCGATGGATGATATTCTTTTTCGCTGTCATTCCAAAGGGAGTGAACTTCTTTGTGTTTCTATGACCACCCCCATCACCACCCTCATGACTACTCTCATGATCACTAAGTGATGCCATCTGACTTGCAATGGCCCAAATGAAATAGACTCGGTGAGTTTTAGCTTTCTAATTGTTTAGAACCAACAAACACTTAACAAAATATAGAACAAGCATACGCCTCACCTATAAATACATATATAATGTAAATGAAATATTGGAAGTTACTAGTAGCTATATAAATGTTATGAAAAACAATGCTTGCTAGCTAAGGCAATTGCAAATGAAGCAACTTTCTGAAAAACAAAATAAGAACCTCTCCTCTTTTCTCCTCTAAAATTCCTTTGGTCTATTAACATTCTTACAGAGTCAAACTAGTCAATAAGGGTCTTTGCAATCATAGCCTTTAATTTGTTGATGATTATTGATTTAGTTTCAATGAAATGCATGCCATGTAAATTAGTATTGTACTTTTCCACTACACAACCATATAACATCAGAGTCAACTAGTCATGCTGTAAGAACCTAGAGTAAACATATATAGGAAAGCCATGCACTAAGAAACAGAGAAAGCCATGCACTAGGAAAGCCATGCACTAGGAAAGCCATGCACTAGTCAAGTTAATAATGCTAGCTAAGCTAGACTAATCTAACAACTAATTAAATACAACATTGAGCTAAGTAACAGAGAAAGCCATACAAAAGAGAACTACATAACAAACCATAAAAAACCAAAGGAGAGTATGTGCGTAAATACCTTTTGAAAGGGAGAGAGAGCGAGAAAAAGGAGACAAATGGGAGGGAGCTGCGTGGTAAGATAGCACCAAGGAGAGAGAGGGAGAGCTGTACGCGTTTGGGGTTTCTCGGTTTTAGGATTCCTGGTCGGGCGTTTTCGGGTTTCGGGTGATGAACGAAGAGGGTAACGGGGGTTGTTCGCAAGGGATGAACGAAGAGGTGGAGGTTTCTGAGAGTTCGCAAGGGAGAGTTCTGGGTTTCCTGGGTCGTGAAGGTTTTTTGGGTCGTGAAGGTTTTGCAAGAGAGGAGTTAGGTAGATGAAGAGACTGCGTGAATTTGTGTGAGAGAGATGAGAGAACGCGCCTTGTGAAAATTATAATAACAATGCCTAGCGCTTTCTAGCAAAAACGCTAGGGAAGCCTAGGAATTATAATTACAATTCCTAGCGTTTTCTGTAAAACGCTAGAGATGCTATAGCGCCTTTTTACAATTCCTAGCGTTTTCAGTAAAACGCTAGGGATCCTCTAGCGCCTCTTTACAATTCCTAGCGTTTTCTGTAAAACGCTAGGGATCCTCTAGCGCCTATTTACAATTCCTAGCGCCAAGAAAACGCTAGGGATCCTCTAGCGCCTCTTTACAATTCCTAGCGTTTTCTGTAAAACGCTAGGGATCCTCTAGTGCATTTTGTCCATAGCTAGCGTTTTTTCTATAAAACGCTAGTATTGAATGATTTTTTTTAATTTCATTTCTAGCGTTTTCTCCTTAAAATGCTATGTATTGACTGATTTTTTTTAATTTCATTTGTAGCGTTTTTTTTAAAACGCTACCTATTGACTGATTTTTTTTTATATATTTTTATTTATTCTCCCTTTTAATTACAACCTATAAATTCATTCCCTTCCAACAAAATTCATCAAATATCATTCCAACAAAATTCAGCCAATATCATTAATTACAATCCAATATAGATACACACATATGTACATATCACCAAAAGACCATGTTAAACTAACAACTACTTACAACATAATTAATATATATCTAAATCATACAACATAATAACTAACTAACATTATGAAACTCAAAAGTAGCTACAAATTAAAGCTAGAAACATAACGGCACAACCCTCATGACTACTGTCTTGACCACTCTCATGATCACTAAGTGATGCCATCTGACCTGCAATATAACATAATCCATGTTATTGTTAAATTTACAAAAACAATATAATTATCTATTAATAAAAAATAACGAGATATCATTAAGTCTATATTACCTTTTCCTTTTCCTAGATAAAATTTTGTTTGCAATTCGCGTCTTGGTATTTTTTTCCGACGAATAGTAATTCCATCATTATGATCTTTTCTAAAATATACAACATCCTCTATAGAAGTATTTTCCCCTATTATTGGTTCTGATGTTCTGAAGAAAGGGTCGTCCTCAACACCAACATCATCGGGTGCTTCATCATCATCATTGTTATACACAAATTTTTTGTCAGTCAATAGAACAATAGACCAATTGATATTAACTGGATCAGTGACATAAAACACTTGTTGAGCTTGCGATGCTAAAATAAAAGGTTCATCTTTATATCCTAACTTGTTGAAATTCACCTGCATGAACCCTGATTCATCAATATGTAAACCAGTATTATTGTCAACCCATTCACATTTGAACACAAAGCTCTCAAACATATTGTAATCCAACTCCCATATGTGTTCAATGAAGCCAAAGTATGACATATTCGCATATATGGGATTTGTCTTTGCATGGATGCATGCATAGAATGAGCTACAAGAGTCACCCCACTATTTTGCATTTTACTCTGATCATCTTGTTCTTTTGTATAGAAAGTGCACTCATTCATTAGATAGCTGTTGTAAGAGAAGACATGTATATTTGGACCTTTTGCTAACCATCTCAATCTTTTGAAATCAAGTAGGATTCAAACACACTCACCATCAATGTGATGTTTTAGCCACACTATGAAACTCCTATTGTGTTCTTTTGCTAACCAAACTTGCTTCTTTCCCGGGAATTGACTCTTAAGAATATCCTTGTGCTTGGCAACATATGAATCAACCTCACTATCATTGTGAAGAACGTACAAGTGTGCTTGCTCTAGTTCTTTCCTTGATACCATCACTAATTTAGTTCCTGTCATCCCTTTACTAATCCTTCCTACATGACGAGACCTTGGCAGTCCCACAAAATATTCAAGACTAGATAGATAGCTCGTGCAAAACTCAATAGCCTCTTCAACTATGTAGCGCTCAACAATACAACCCTCAGGTCGTGATCGATTTTTCACATATCCTTTTAATATCTTCATGTAACGCTCAAACGGATACATCCATCTCATGTAACATGGGCCACACAATTGTGTCTCTCTAACCAGATGAACTATTAGATGAATCATTATGTCAAAAAAGGAAGGTGGGAAATACATCTCAAGCTCACACAAAGTGACAGTAATTTCTCTTTGCAATGTTGGCAACTTTCTAGGGTCAATCACTCTACTACAAATCGCCTTAAAGAAGAAACAAAGTTTGGTTAAGGTCTGACGCACTTTCTTAGGCAAAATGGATCGTATACCAATGGGTAGCAAATGCTCCATGAGAACATGACAATCGTGGGACTTTAGAGACTTTAACTTGAGGTCTTTAATCGATACAAGAGTCGCTACATTTGAAGAGTATCCTCTGGAACTTTAACTCCATGAAGAAACTCACAAAAGACAGATCTTCTCCTTTCTAGATAGAGTATGAGTCACGGAGGTAGATATGTACGTGTACCCTTCTTTACTAGGACCCAATTCAGGTCTCAAACCCATACTAACCAAATCCAACCTTGAGTTGATGGTATCTTTAGTCTTACCCGGCATATTGAGTAAGGTACCAATGACACTTTCAAGACATTCTTTTCAACATGCATCACATCAATGAAATGCCTTACATATAATGACTTCAAAGATGGCAACTCAAAGAAAATCGACTTTTCTTCCACCCCGTTTGGCAAGCTCTCCGCAAAAGGCTTCCCAATATTAATGTTCAAATCTTCCACCTTTTCAAATACATGTTCTCTCCGTCAAAGGCGGGGGAGCTCTACGTGTTTCAGTATTCCCATCAAATGCCTTTCTCCACAATCGATAGTGATGAGTTGATGGCAAAAATCTACAATGACCAAGATAGATATTCTTCTTACCATGTTCCAACCACATCCAATCTGTGTTATCTTCACATATAGGGCATGCACACTCGCCCTTTGTTATTGCATCGAGATAGATTGTGATGCAGGAAAGTCGTTAATTGTGCCAAAGATCATAGCCTCGTGGGGAAACTTTCTTCTCTCGAACCCATCATACACTCTACCCCAGCCTCCCACATTTGCTTCAAGTCTTCAATTAAAGGAGCCAAGTATACATCAATATCATTTCACGGTTTTTTGGGCCCGTAAATTAACAAAGACAAAGATCATATATTTTGCGTTTCATGCAAAGCTACTACGGTAAGTTATAAATCGCCAAAATCACGGGCCATGTCTTCGTGGGAGCTACTCTAGATACCGTGCGGGTTAAATCCATCACAGACAATGCAAGGCGTAGGTTTTCGGGTCATACCCGAAATTAGGATACTCAATATTAATTTTTTCCATTGCGGAGAATCACGGGTGTCGTAGCATACCATCTTTAATCCTTTCATTCTCATGCCATGTCAAGTGTTTTGCATCTTCTGAACTACGATACATGCGCCTATATCGAGGAATTATAGGAAAATACCACAACACCTTTTCTGGAGCACACTCTTTCTTCTTATACCGCGGTGCATTACATTTAGGACACGACTTTAACAACGCATGTTCATTCCGAAATAAAATGCAATCATTCGGACAAGCGTGTATCTTCTCATAGTTCAAGCCAATAGACCCCAACATTTGCTTTGCATCATACGTCCGAGAAGGAAGCACATTATCATTCGGCAACATTTCTTTCAGAAGTGAGAGTAAATCGGTAAAGCTCTTATCCGTCCATCCGTGACGAGTTTTCAAGTTATACAACTTGATCACAGCCAATAATTTTGTGAATTCAGTACAACCCGCATACAATGGTGTCTCTGCATCAGTTATCAACTTCTCAAACATTTCAGGACAATCATTAAGATCCTCTTCAACCACCTTTGCCATCTCTTCAAATTCGTCCGCATCAAATGAAGTGTTCCGGTGTCAACCGGCGGCGCATATCTCTTACTAATATCATTCATATTTGAAGATTCACCTTTTTTCTCACCGTTCATTATCCAACAAGTGTAACTTTGATCAATTTCATTCGCCTTTAAATGTCGTGCCAACTCCTCTGCAGTAACTGGTTTTACATAACAACACCTTAAACAAGGACATTTCATACCACTAGAAGTCCCTAAACGTTCAACAAAGACAAACTCACAAAATAATCCACTCCAAATGCATACTCCTTGGACAGACGATTATTGGCAGACATCCAATTTCTATCCATAATTTCCAAATATTTATAATAAAATCCTGAGAAGAGAACTTTAACATATGACCCATCAAGCAATTTGAATATAATGAAGAATCAATTCATATAAAAAAAACAAACAAAATTTCCTCTTTTAAATTTTTTTCAATTCCACTCCTTATTTTCCCAAGCTATATCTATCTCATATTCTATTTCTATTCTCGGTCCTTTGGTCAAGACAAAGGAACCATAGTCTAGTCTTCCAAATAATTAATGAACTTAATTTATGTGTAACAAGAAGAGGCTAGTGGTAAAAAAAAAAGAGTCTAGTGTGCACAAGTGACAAAACTAATATATTTCTAAACTAGAACCCACAATTAATATCTAACAAATTTCCTAATTGTAATTTACAAGAAAAAATTGCAACAAGAGACTATTGTAATTAGAGAAAGGAACGAAATTAATAAAGGAACCCGAAACAGAGAAAGGAACAGAAAACTCACCAATGTTGTGCGAGAGTGAGAGACTGAGAAAGATGATGTTCACTGAGAGAGATGATTTTCGTTGAGAGAGATGATGTTAATTTGCGTTAGGGTGTTAGGGTTTTGCGTTTCTGGGTGAGTGATTTTGCGTTTCTGGGTGAGAGTGTTCGCTGAGAGAGGGAAGTAGCTCAATGGGAAACGAAAAAAAAAAAAATTATTTAACCATACCTAGCATTTTATGAAAAACGCTAGGGATCTATCTAGCGTGTTTTCTAAATACCTAGCGTTTTGAATAAAAGCGCTAGGGATCTGTCTAGAGTGTTTACTAAATAACTAGCGCTTTCTAAAAAACGCTAGGGATCTATCTAGCGTGTTTTCTAATTGGCTAGCGTTTTGATAAAAGCGCTAGGGATCTGTCTAGAGTGTTTTCTAAATACCTAGCGCTTTTTAGAAAACGCTAGGGATCTATCTAGCGTGTTTTCTAATTGGCTAGCGTTTTGAATAAAAGCGCTAGGGATCTGTCTAGCGTGTTTTCTAATTGGCTAGCGTTTTGAATAAAAGCGCTAGGGATCTGTCTAGCGTGTTAACTAATGGGTAGCGTTTTACCTTAAAACGCTACTAATGGTGTAGCATGTTATTAAAATGGGTAGCGTTTTTTTATAAACGCTACTAAAGGTGGCGATCTCTTTTTACAATTATGGCGTAGTGATATTTTAGACACATATTATTAATTTTACTCAATAGTTTTATTAGCTTTTTTTAGATAAGCATTAGTTTTATTAGTTATTATATTAGCAACAACACCCCACTAGCGAGGCCGGCCCAAGGCCCAAGCAACTAAAACAAGGGCTTTGGGCCTCATATTTTGGAAAAATAAAGGGGCCTCAAAAATATTTGTAATGTATTATTAAAGAGGAAATTCGTTCACATCAGGAATGTGATTGTAGCTCAGTTGGCGAAGGGGAGCCTTAGTTTTTATCAATGGACGATGTTTGATTCCTCCTGATCACATTTATATATTGTTTTTGATTTTTTTTGTCAATATTGTTTTTGATTTATTCATTTATTTATTTGTTGGGCCATTAGTTCAGCCTTTTTTTACATGGCCCATGCTTCAGCCAACCCCCTTCTACTCACTAGACACCCCTTTATGGGGTGAAAAGACCAAAAGCCCTTACTGAAAGTTGGATTTTATATTTTTTTAAAAATTACATACGGTTCGGCACACGGTTGATCGAACCTGATCGAATCTGGTAGCGCTGAACTGTGTATCTTTCAATGCTCGATGGAGGTCCAGTCGAATTGGTTCAATTACGCGTGTGCCGAACCTGCATTTTTGTCTGTCACCTAATTTTCACGTGAAGACAATTTGAGATTAAACCAAATTTGGGGGTGACTGGTGAGTAGCAGGGGGGGTCGGTTGAAGCATGGGCCTTTTTACATTGATTAGATTGGCTTGGAACAATAAAAAAAATATCATTGGTATGTAAATTCTTTATCTAACATATGATAGTTTTGCTATTAAATTTTCTGCTCTTTAAATAATTATATTAAAATATTTTTATGTGCATAAAATTGAACTAAAATTCTGCATATAAAAATAGTTTATTATCAAAATTTTCTTACAACATTGGATTTTTGTGTATTACAAAAAGATTAAAATAGTTGATCATTAAATTTTCGTACAACATTCAGATTTTGATAAATTATTTTTTATAAAAAAAAACTCGATAAAATTTTATTAAAAATGTAATTTTTTAGTTTTTTTACAAAAAATTATTATTAAAATATAAAAGGGTCTCATTTTAGAGTTTACTTTAGGCCTCGCTTAGTGTTGGGTCGGCCCTGCCCACTAGGGAGTGGTTTCAACTCCCGCTCTCAACGTGGGGATTTCTTTGGTGGGTGATCTGTAAGTATGGTAAGCGCTCAAAGAGCCTTAAGGCCTGTCATGACCCTGGTGAGCCCCGGACTCAACTCACCTAAACTTTTCATAACAAAAAATATATAATAATAGCAACAAAATTATTAGTGAATCATGTGAAAGCATTCCATATTTATTTTTGTGTAGTATAATATTGTAAAAATAATTAGACTTAAAAAGCATCTAATTTTGTATCGTTAATTGTAAGAAAATCTCACTTCGATCAAATTTGGTTCAGAGAGATGGATATCAGAGAGAGGAGAGATTATACATGTGCCATCTTATAAGTTCATAGCTTTCAATTCAGGACCTAGAAGTTGTCATGGTAAAGATATTAGCTTCCTTCAAATCAAGATGGTTGCAAGTGTTTTGTTATGCAAGTTTCAAATACGTGTGGTTGAATGTCATCTTGTAGTTCCAAAGTTTTCTATTATTCTACGCATGAAACATGGATTGAAAGTCAAGATCAGTCAAAGAGATGCAGATGATAACACGAGCATATGTAATCATAAAGGTTTGAAAGAGGTTATAAGAGTCATTATTATTATTATTATTATTATTGTTAATTTGGCATACAATTTTATGCATGCATAGTGTGGTTTGATGAAATCAAAATATTAATTTTTTCAGGGAGGGTGCCAAATACAAGGAAGGCTAGGCTATTGATCGTGTCAAATCACTCTCTTGGAAGTAGTTTTTGGCGCAGGCAAAGTCTTATCCATGTCTATACTATGAGTGGAATCTATTAAAAATACATTTATATAGGTAACTCAAAGTCAAAAATCTGATGTGTCATCATATAAGCAAAGACACATCAGCATAACAAAACTACATGAAAAATATGACACCTAAGCAAATTTTAATTTGACAACACAAGTACACAAATTTTAAATACTTACAAATTTTAAATACTCAGCCATTGGTTTTCATATTGACCAAAAAAAGAAACGTATACTAATAGTGCTCCATAATAAAAATGTTAAACGTTACAACATAAAACACTTAAAATGGTTGTTAATAGGAAAAACGGCTATAGACTAAAACCTCGCCTTTAAATTCCTCTATTAACACACACCAATTCCTCCAAGACATTGAAATGGAAGACATACCAAATACCAAATTTTATGCTTCAAAAAATACAATGTCATCTCACACACACTCATCCCATAAACATATGTTCTTCAAATCCCACCACCAAAACCGTCAACTTATTTCCAAATTGATCAACCAAGATTAACATATTTGCTGTCAATTTCACTCATTTGCATCCAAAAACATGCATCATGTTATCCCCTGAAAACAACTGTCACAGATTTTTTTTTCTTGACAAAATTAAGTCTGTGCACCAAATTCATTCAATTTCTTCCAAATTCTATCAATTTCTCTCAAACTCAGCCATTTTTGTCCAACTTTGCGGTACTAAACATTTTTCTCATATTGCTTTCAATCAACTTTCGTGTTCAATCTCCAAATGATTGGTGCTCATGTGAGGTGAGAATCGTTGAAGGTTTCGTGGGATAGATAAGAGATAGATCGCAACTGGATCTTAATCTATATCGTTGAAGCTATGGTGTGTAGAAATATGTCTCTATGCTTCCATTGTGGTTGTGTCCCTATTAGATAGATAAGAATGGATAGATACATTGAGAAAAGGGATAAGATTCAATACATGGATTTAGATTAAAATCACAACGTACTGGAATTTGGGAATGGGTTTTCGGTGGTGTTCGGGATTTGGGGGTATGTATTGACCTAAGTTAATTGAAGACCACATAAAACTTTATATATTATTATATTTGTTTTTTTAGTAATACATATTATTTTTGCTTAGTGGAATATATATTATATATTTTAATTATAGTATACAATATGAACCAAAATGAGATAAGTGTTAAAAATGGTCAGAAATTTTTATTCAGATGATAGAGTATATAGCATAGGGGATGTATATGCAAGAATGTCAGATTTTTTTCAAGGATTGAAATTTTCCCTATTTTTTCCCCATCCATTTTTTTAAAAAAATATATTATTTCTATTTGATTTATATACTCAACCTTGACGGTCATTTTTTTTTTAAAAAAAAAAAAACATTGACGGTCATGATAAAGTGGACATAACCATAAAGATCCTTCAATTTCCCTATCAACTCAACTAGAAAACTCAAAGTCAATAATCTGAGGCGTCAAACAATTAGCCCCTCCACATCCTCAATTAGCCTAATCATCCAACATGTAACTACTAATCCATGTCCCTTGCCACATATTGAATGTGAATAAAGTGGACAATTTATTTGCAAAATGAAAACCGTTCCCTCTATTTCAATGCTAACAAGTTATTATTATGGATACTTAATTAATGCTTATTATTCTATTTTTTTCTGTTACGACATTAACTTTAATGCTCAGCCAAATGGTTTTTCTACATTGGAAGAGATATTTATACTCCCAAATACATGTTCAATATAATTGTCATTTTTTTATATACAAGATGATAAAAGAAAAGGAAAAAAATATAATTGCCATTTATTTTACGTTATGTAGTGTTCAAAAGTTGAAATTCAACACGAAGTTAATTTTATCCATAAAACCAAAAAACTTTCACCATACATTTCTCCATTTGCTTAAATATTAAATAAATTCAAAAAGTTATCAACAATACAAGTCCAAAGAGGCATTTGTTCAATTGTAATTCAACTATAATAATGTTTATGATTCTATGGTAACGCCTCCCATATATGTAACGCAAGGATTAACACACATTTTTTTTCTTTCTTTTTAGTTCTTGATTTGTTTTGTCTACAATTTTCCCTTTGTTTCTATTATTAATTGAGCGCATTACTATTTGTGTTTATCATGCTATTAATTTTATTTCATTTCCCTTCTGATATTGTCATTCTTTTTTTAGTATAACTTTTGGATTCTTTTAAGTTGCAGAGAAATGAAGTTGGTCCAACATCACACAAGCTACTTGATGCAAAGGTATGGTTCCAATCTTCTCTTTTGCTTTTTCTCTTAATTATTGTTGATTCTTAGAGCTATTGTAAAACTCTTCACATGGCCTATACATTGAGATGAGAGGGCAATACCAATTGGGTGCAAAGAAAATTAAGTCGCCTCCGGGAAAAGGTGTGTCCTATAGGTAAAGTTGTTTCTTCTTTGCTTGGTTGCTTATATTTAGTCACTTGAACCATGTTGTGGATTTGGCTTACTTTACCAAAAGTTGCTTCAATGACTAAGATGATTGTTTGTGGTTTCATAATATAGTGGAGCATTTCGTTGGCTTTGGTTCTTTTCATTTTTCAATTCATATATCTCTTGGGAACTCATATTCCCCTTTTATATTTTGTATGAGATAGTGGTGAAGCCAAGGAGTGGAAAGCTGGAGTGAACTACATGACAATTCTTGCCTAAAGTTTATCAAGGTGATCAACATAGAGTTTGATTTGCTATATTGTATGATGAGGTATATCAATGCACGCTTGATAGTTCTATTAGTCTTTTTAACTCTCTACTCTCTCAACAATAATGGATGTGTACTTGATATGCAAAATGTGTGAAGAAAGAAAAATAATATTTTTTAAATTATAGGAGCATTTTTTAATGATATTTATGGACTGTGGTGAACTTGATTCTTATCTACTCATTAATTGTGTAATGTTTCATTGGTTGCTTTAATTTGATACTTTTTAGGTTCTATCAAATTTGTGCTCCCTGATAACTCTATTTTATATAGAGTATTTCATATGTTTAAACGTAGTATTTGCTCTCTTTCAAGTAATAATAAAGAGTTTATATAGTATTTTATGTGATATATGCTAACTTGAGTGATTTGAATGGTTATAGTTAGTTATAGGCCATTTTGGATATATTGTGGTATGTTTGATGTTTTTGTTCAGTGCAGTCTCAATGCTAACTGCATCAATGCTCCTGCACTGATCCTGCATCAATTCTGCGCTACTTGATGAATAAGCAGCCTGTTTCATATGCATCCACATGCAAAGTGATGACCTCCTGCTTGGTTATTTGATGGCATCCAACAATGTATAGTAGGCGCCTACCATTCACACATAGCTATAGGCTTAGCTTTGAAGAGTCACCAACATAGGGACACTTGTTCTATCACCATGGAACCGCCCTACAAGATCAAGTCAAAGATTTCAACATGGATAAACCTCTGAAAAGCAACTACAGCTATGATCCACTCAAGATGACTTCAACATGAAGGAAGGAAGCACCTCACTTGAAGGCTATAAAAGGACCTCACATCTTCATTTGGAAATATATCACAATCCATAAGTTAGATCAAAATTTCAATATACATAGTTTGTTTTTATATTTTTAGAGGAAGAGGAAGGAATTCATAAATCCTCCTTTACTCATTTTCATAGTGTTTGTATAGTGCTAAGGAGTAATGCTAGTGCATTGCTAGAAGACTTCATACAAAGGTTTTCAACATTTGTAACTTTACTTTTGTTGTTTCTCTTTTGTGATTTCTATATATATAAACATGGTCTATTCAGTTTATATATATCTTGCAATGTCTCTTGTTAGCTAAACCTTTCTTAGTTGGAATGTTCTAATCATTTAATAAGCTTTTAAGTAAGTATGTTGCATGTATGTATGTTTGTACTTTAGTTCTTGCTTGATAATATTTTTATTACTTATTTTGAACTTGATCACTTAGAATAAGTATGAATTGTAAATGACCAGAGATGGCTTACAATTAAGAACTCAAGAACTAATATGGGTGAGTGTGTTACATAAAGAAAACTTTGTGAAAACCATGCTAAGTCCTAGAGATAGGATAGTATAGTCCATAGGATAATTGTGGGTACTTAAAATACAAGAGTGAATTCACTTAAGCAAATTGGATAATTGTTAGGAGGCAAGATTGGCATTAACACCCCTTTCTTTACTGCATAGAACAAGGATCATAAGAGCTGGTAATGATACTCTGAAGAAAGTGACCGAAAGGCACATAGCTAATGCAACAGCATTCAGTGCAGCTGCATCACATACTGCATCATACACTTATAAGTAATTTACTTGATGAAGACATTCCAACTAGCTTTTCTCTTTTACACTATCAACATTCTTTACTTGCTTTCTTTCTAACTTAGTTGTGATCATCAAACAAAATCCAAAATTATTTTGTTACTTAGTGACTTTACACTATATTACTTTATATCATTTAAAAGTGAGTTTTTCAATCTCTGTGGGTTCGATCTTTTTACTACTTGTTTTTGGACAGTGTATACTTGCACTCAAGTGTATGTGGCATTTCCACACACCAAGTTTTTGGCGCCGTTGCCGGGGATTGAAGTAAATTCTTTTTAAAATTTTGATATTGAGTAATTTAGTGTTGTATATAAAATTCTGGTTTTTAAAGTTTCTGTCAACAACAATACATGGTACTTAGTATATGTACGAGAACTGCAAAGCAGAACTCAGAATATAGTTTAGATTTAGAAATAGAAAGAAAATTCGGGAGATTGCTAAGACTCGAAAGCAGAATCAACAAGCAAGCAACATGTCTTTCAGTGAAGAACAAAGCTCAAGGCCACACTCAGTGAGAGGAGGCCCTGGATCACAGCATGCTACTGAAGAAGAAGTTCATAGAGAAAATCTCATCCACATGGATCACATAGGTATGATTAATGATAGAGATAGACCTATGAGGATTATGCTCGATTTGATCATCAAAACATGCAAACTAGCATAAATAGACCTCATATTGATGCCATGCATTTTGAATTTAAGCCTATGATGTTTCAAATGCTTCAAACTATTGGTCAATTTGGAGGATCTCCTCATGAAGATCCTCATTTGCATTTAAGACAATTTCTAGAAGTATGTAGTAATTTTATTTTACCTGGTGTTAGTGAAAATGCATTTAGATTAAGGTTATTTCCATATTCTTTGAGAGATAGAGCCAAGGCTTGGCTAAATTCTTTAGAGCCTAACTCTATTCATTCATGGAATGAAATGGCTGAAAAATTTTTAGGAAAATATTTCCCACCTATCAAAAATGTCAGGTTAAGAAATGATATTACATCTTTTAGACAAAAAGAGTTTGAGTCTTTATTTGAAGCATGGGAAAGATGGAAGGAACTTTTAAGAAAATGTCCTCATCATGGTCTACCTGTTATTATTCAAATGGAAACATTTTATAATGGTTTAGAACCTCAAACTAGAATAATGCTTGATGCATCATCTGGTGGAGTGTTATTAAATCTGTCATACAATGAAGCATGTGAATTAATTGATAGAATAGCGACTAATAGCTCTAGTTGGCCTACGAGAGGGTAAGTGCCCAAAAGAAACCATCGGTGCATGAAATTAATGATATATATCGCTCTATCTGCTCAAGTAGCCACTCTAGCTAATTTGATGAAAAACTCACATACAGCAATGCTATCTTTGCATCTAATGCATTTGCATCACGACAACAACATCTTATAAAGCAGAGAGAACAAGTACCTCCGGGCACACCTAGTTGTGTGTCTTGTGGAGGAGGTCACTTGTGTATGAGAGTGTTCTAGCAACCCTATCTCTCTGTAAATTATGTAGGTTATAATAGGAATAACAACCCTTATTCCAACACTTATAATCTGGTTGGAAAGATCACCCAAATTTTAGATGGAGCAACAATAGTGCACTGCACCTAGAAGCTGCTCCAACTACACAAACCAACCCACCAGATTCCCAAACTCAAAATAACCAAAGAAACTCTCAACCTACCACCGAGAATTCTCTAGAAACCATGCTTAAAGCATTCATAGGTGAATCTAGAAGCGCTAGACAAACCCAAGATGCTTCCATCAAGAACTTAGAGAATCAAGTTGGTCAATTAGCCACACTACTGTATCAAAGGCCACAAGGTGCCTTACCTTCAAATCTGAAGCTACTCCTTCTCAAAACAAAGGAAAGGAGCAGGTTAAGGCTATTTCATTGAGAAGTGGTAAGGATTTGGTAGAGTTAACTGAGAAGGAAAGTGTAGATAAGGGAGAAAAAGCAAAAACTCAAAAAGAAACCAATGCAGAAGCATCTAGTGCTCCTGCATCACAAGAAGTTCAAAGTCCACTACCTAAGTTAGTACCTGAATACCCTCCTCCTCCTTATCCTCAAAGACTGAAAAAAGCACATGAGGAGAAGCAGTTTGGTAAATTCTTAGAGGTACTAAAACAATTACACATCAATGTTCCCTTAGTAGAAGCCCTCCAACAAATGCCAAATTATGCAAAATTCATGAAGGATGTGCTTACTAAGAGAAGAAGATTAGGTGAGTTTGAAAGCATTGCCATGACAGAAGATTGTAGTTTGCTTATGCAAAATAAGATCCCTAGGAAATTGAAGGATCCGGTAGTTTTACAATTCCATTTTCTATAGGAAAATCCTATCTTTAGTAAAGCTTTATGTGATTTAGGTGCAAGCATCAACTTGATGCCTAAATCTATTTTTTGACCGATTAGAAATAGGAAATGCAAAACCAACCACTCGTGACACTTCAATTAGCGAGATAGATCAATAGCCTATCCCGAAGGTATCATAGAAGACATCCTAGTTAAGGTAGACAAATTTGTATTCCTGTAGATTTTGTTATCCTTGACTTTGATGCGAATAAGGAAGTGCCTATTATCCTAGGTAGACCATTTCTAGCAACTGGTAAAACCATAATTGATGTGCAGAAAGGAGAACTCACTATGAGAGTGAATGATCAAGAGATCAAATTCAATGTAATGAATGCTATGAAGTATCCTTCAGAGGAAACAGAAGAGTGTTCATCCTTATTTTCTCTAGATCAATTGGTAGAAAAACAATTTTACAAACAGTATGATCACTTAGCCAATGCAGATGCATTAGATGCAGCTGCATTACTAGATGATGAAATACTAGAAAAGGAGAATCTGCCAATAGAAAACTCTTGTAAGGAAATATGGGTTAGGACTTATGAACCACTCAACCTTGAGGATCCAAGTCTCAAGAAGAACTTACCCTCAATAGAACAACCTCCTAAGTTAGAATTGAAGATACTGCCTGAACACCTTAAATATGCATTCTTAGGAACAAATGAGACTTTACTGTTATCATTGCCTTTAAATTTAACATCAAAACAGGAGAGTGATCTCATTAGTACTCTCAAGAAGCATACCAAAGCTATAGGTTGGCAAATGGCAGATATCAAAGGAATTAGTCCTTCTATATGCATGCATGAGTCATTTTGGAAGAAAATTCAAAAACAAAGACATAGAGAGTCAAAGAAGACTAAATCCTATCATGAAAGAGGTTGTGAAAAAGGAAATTATTAAGTGGCTAGATGCTGGAATCATATACCCCATATCAGACAGTGCTTGAGTAAGCCCTGTCCAATGTGTACCAAAGAAAGGGGGTGTGACAGTGATAGCCAATGAAAAGAATGAATTGATACCAACAAGAACTGTCACAGGGTGGAGAATCTGTATGGATTACAGAAAACTCAACAAAGCCACCAAAAAGGATCACTTTCCTTTACCATTCATAGACCAAATGTTAGATAGACTAGCAGGGAAAGAATTTTATTGTTTCCTAGATGGCTACTCAGGCTATAATCAAATAGCCATTGAGCCTAAGGATCAACACAAAACCACCTTTACATGCCCTTATGGTACTTTTGCTTTTAGGAGAATGCCATTTGGCTTATGTAATGCACCTGCTACATTCCAAAGATGCATGATGTCTATTTTCTCAGATTTCATTGAGCAATCAATGGAAGTATTCATGGATGATTTCTCTATCTTTGGAGAAACATTTCAAGTTTGCTTAACAAACTTGGAACAAATTCTCAATAGATGTGAGGAAACAAATTTAGTTTTAAACTGGGAAAAGTGCCATTTCATGGTACAAGAAGGCATAGTGCTAGGACATAGGATTTCAAAGAAAGGTCTAGAGGTAGACAAAGCTAAAGTTGATGTCATTGAGAATCTACCACCACCCAATACAATTAAAGGTATCAGGAGCTTCTTAGGCCATGCTGGTTTCTATAGAAGGTTTATCAAAGACTTTTCAAAAATCTCAAAACCATTATGCATGCTTTTGCAACATGATGTAGAATTTATCTTTGATAACTATTGTATAGAAGCTTTTGACAAGCTTAAAAAGGCATTGGTGACAGCACCAATTATAGTAACTCCATATTGGAGCAGGCCATTTGAATTAATGTGTGATGCTAGTGACTTTGCAGTAGGAGCAGTCCTAGGGCAAAGGTATGATAAGGTCTTTCATTCCATATATTATGCTAGCAAAACATTAATTGAAGCTCAAGTGAACTACACAGTTACAGAAAAGGAATTATTAGCTGTGGTATTTGCATTTGAAAAATTCAGATCATACTTAGTTGGCACTAAGATTATTGTCTATACTGATCACTCTGCCATTAAGTATCTAATTTCAAAAAAGGATGCAAAGCCAAGGTTGATAAGGTGAGTTTTACTCCTACAAGAATTTGATTTAGAAATTAGAGACAAGAAAGGAGTAGAAAACCAAGTAGCAGACCATTTATCAAGGATTGAAGGAGAATCACTTGGTACACAAGGAGAAGAAATCAAGGAAAGCTTTCCTGATGAGAAACTATTGGCAATCACGATCAATGCAAAACATGAAGCGCATTTGCTATAAGCAATGCAGAGCATCAAATGCATCTGCACCATGGTTTGCTGATATTGTAAATTTCCTTGCAAGCAAAGTAGTACCAGTGAATATGACATATCAACAAAGGAAAAAGTTCTTCCACATGGTTAAGCAATACTATTGGGATGATCCATTCCTTTACAAGATGTGCCCCGATCAATTAATGAGGAAATGCATACCGAAGAGGAGCAACAAGCAATTATTTCGCATTGCCATTTCGCACCTTATGGAGGACACTTTGGAAGCACTAGGGACAGCAGCTAAGGTATTCTGATCTGGTTATTTTTGGCCTACTTTATTTAAAGATTCATATTTTATGGTCAAATCATTGTGATAAATGTCAAAGAAGCAGGAATATCTCGATAAGCATGAAATGCCTAGAACAAATATTTTAGAAATTGAATTATTTGATGTTTGGGGCATGGATTTTATGGGACCTTTTCCACCCTCTTTTGGCAAATCATATATCTTAGTGGTGTTGATTATGTATCCAAATGGGTAGAAGCGGTAGCATTACCTAATAATGATGCTAAATCGGTGAGTAAATTTCTTCAAAGAAATATATTCTCTAGATTTGGAACTCCTAGAGCTATCATTAATGATGAAGGTTCACACTTTTGCAATAAGATCATAGAAAACCTTCTAGCTAAGTATGGAGTTAAGCATAAGATAGCTACTGACCTACCATCCTCAAACTAGTGGACAAGCGGGAATTATCCAATAGGAAATTAAGAGAATGCTAGAAAAATGGTAAGTCCAAATAGGAAAGATTGGTCTTTACATTTGGATGATGCTTTATGGGCATATAGAACAGCATTCAAAACACCCTTAGGAATGTCCCCTTACAAATTAGTCTATGGAAAAGCATGCCATTTACCTGTGGAATTGGAAAACAAATCCTATTGGGCTATGAAGAAGCTCAATTTCAATTTGAACAAGGCAGGTAAAAAGAGAATGATAGAGCTTGATGAGTTAGAAGAAATTAGGCAAACCTCTTATGAGAATGCTGAAATCTACAAAGCTAAAACTAAGAAATGGCATGACAAGAAAATTCACAGAAGAGAATTGAAAGAAGGAGGACTAGTTCTGCTATACAACTCTAGGTTAAAGCTATTTCCTGGGAAACTAAGATCAAGGTGGTCAGGACCATATAAGTTGATAAAGGTTTATCCACATGGAGCAGTAGACTTATTTGATAAAACCTCAAATACTGTCTTCAAAGTAAATGGTCAGAGAGTTAAAGAGTACTATGGTGAACATGTGGTGAGAGACAAAATCACCACCCATTTGAAAAAACTCTAAGTAAAAAGAGGTAGTCAGGCTGACAAGACTCTTAAAACAAGCGCTTGATGGGAGGCAACCCATTGTTTTTAATTATTTTTGTGCAATTTTATGTTTTTAGTTGTTTTGCAGAAATGCAGGAAACTAATGCAGCTGCATCAAATGCACCTGCATTGAAGGAAAATATGCCCTGCATCAGAAATTTAAAAACTTGAAGAAAATTGGTTAAGTGTGAATCAAAAGGCTTCAGGAAGATCAAAGGGAGGTTATGCAAGATTAATGACGCATTGGTAGCCAAAGCAAGACACTTGGCATGATGCATGCGCAGCACGCAATGCTAACGGCTACCTAATAAATCCACTAACTTCCCTCTTCCTGAAACATAAAGCCTTCATTGTTACCGTTACCCCTTCATTCGCAAAAACTCACCAATTTCTCTCATCTGAAACACAAACTACCCTTCTCATTCTCAATCCAATTTTTTCTCAATCACACAAGCAATCAAAAACCTAGACTTTCAAAGCAATCACAATGGTGAAGAAACAATCAGCACAGAAATCATCAGGCAAGCAGGCCAGAACTCCTCAGAAGGAGAAGAAAGCCATGCATGCAGGATCATCATCATCAAAGAAAGGCAAAGCCAAAGAATCATCAATCGAAACGATGACAATGTTCATCTGTGGAACATGCATCTACTACCCGAGAGAGGGTATGATTTGAAGAAGGCAAGCCCATCATTCATGTCAACAGTGGCCAATCTCAATTGGGACCACTTCGTGCTACCAAGAGGAGGCTATATTGAAGACATAGTGAGAGAGTTCTATGCTGGAATTACACCACAAGAAGGAGCAGAACATTCCTACACTTCCATGGTGAGAGGTAAAATTGTGCACTTTCATGCCAAGAAATTAAATGAACATTATATCTTTGAAATATAATGGGAATGATTTTGAGAATAGAGTGGCAAATGCCTTTAAGAAAGAAATGGAAGAAATAAGGAATAGGATTGCTATACTGAAAGGTTTGTTTGGGAAAAATTCACACCTAATGAGATTAAGCTTAGAAGTAACTATTTGATAAATGCATTAGGTAATTGGCATTTGTTCATAGCCAATTCAATTCTGCCTACATCACACACATATGCTATGACCAAAGAGAGATTGATCTTGCTAGATACAATTCTCTCTGAGGGACATGTAGACATAGGTATATTGATTGCTAGGGAAATTCTTGCATGTTCAAATAAGTCAAAGGGATTTCTGTTTTTCCCTTGTCTTATTACTGAGCTATGCATGAAAGAAGGAGTCCCTATAGCTGCTAATGAACAAAGGAAATTTCCCCCTGGTAATTTGAGTGCTGAAGTAAAGGAAAAGTTTAGGAATGTAAGAGGCCCTGCACCTGCAATGCAAGAGCATTACATGCAGAAGCAGAGGGCTGTCTGGAAATTTCAAAATGATCAACATGATTGGCTTCAATTGGTCTTTGACAAGATCTTTGATCTTGTGGGCCAAGTGAATGCCCCTGAATTCCCAAGTTGGGTACTGAGATATGAAGGTGAAGAAGAAGAGGAGAAAGAAGTAGAAGAAGAAGGGAAAGGAAAGGAAAAGGTAGAGGAAGAACCTAGCACCAAGAAGAAGGTGACTAGGAAGCAATCAACAGGAAAGAAGAAGTTTGTGGTAGAACCTGTGATTGAAGAAATGTTTGATTCTGATAATGAGGATGAGGAACTAGAGAAGGAAATGGATAAGGAAGTTGAAAAAGAAGAGGAAGAAGAGAGTGATGAGGAAATTGATGAAGAAGAGGAGGAACAGGCTAGAGGTGTGATCTTAGAGGAAATTGCTAGGCAGAAATATGCCAAACAAACTTTAGCATCAACCCAACAACAAACCCCTATCACTTCACCAGTCACCAAAACACCCATCATCTCACCAAACCAAGAATCCTCCTCCATTCCAAAATCACCATTACCCTCCCTCAATGATCCACCAGTCCTATCACCACCACAAACAACCCCTCCACCACCCTCTCCAAGAACTGAACCACAAGAAACAACTCACACAGAAGAACCAAATTCTGAACAAACCCCTGTTATGCCAACAAAACAAGAAGTACCTTCTAACCCAAGCAACATTATTTCTAATGTTGTTTCTGCTCTTGAGAAAGAGGTTTTGCAGGAAAGAGAAGAAGAAGGACTCAACAAAGAAGACAAAGAAGAAGAATCATCTGCCAAAGAGACTATAACTCAAACTGTTGAGATGCAGAGTGATGCTCCTGCATCACTTGCTGCTGCATCACAACAGGCAACAACTGTGCATGATGAGGCAACAATTAAAATGGTTCTGGAAGAAATGGCAAAGCAGAAGAGGGAAGCATTGCACAACACTCAGAAATTCTTCAAACAACCTGCAGGAAGGCAGGCAAAATTAAATCCAAAAAGAAAGAAATATGATGCAGTCAAGACTGATGCACCTGCATCAGTTCCAGAACAAATTCCTGCAACTACACCAGAAATAGGAGGCGCATCTGCACCTACAGAAGCAACACCAAGCAAGCCCAAGGAGAAGAAGCAGAAGGTGAAGCACACTCCTCCATCCAGGCATAGCACCAGAATTAGGAGTGGAGCTAAGAAATGAGTATCACTTTACAAGTTTTCACATAAACTGCTATATGCTTGTTATGTTTGTTTCTGTCTATTTCCCTGGTTGTACTAATCCCTTTCCCCTATTTTGAACAAATGTTTGTATTTCTAAACAAATTTGCAGTGAGGGCACTGCAACCCCTTAAGTTTGGGGGGGATTTGCATGTTATGTTTAATTATGTTTGTTTTTATCTAAAATGTTGTGTGTTTAAATTAAATATGTTTTAGATAGTAAATATATATGTTTTAAGTAGTTTTTAGTTTGTTTAAATATTAGATGTACTTAACAAAGTAGTATCCAAATATTTTAGTAGAAAAGATCAGTTTTTCAAAAATATGGTGAAAATCCTATGGATGGAATTTTTATGATAAAGAGAAAAAGAAGCCTTATTTCTCAGAAAAACCAAAATTATTTTCACTTCAACACTTCAAAATTGAGTTTGTGAAAAGAACCTTGCTATTTAAAAGATCAATCTGATGCAAGGGGAATTTTTGGTAAGCTTAGGTCAAAACAAAGCTTTACTAAAAAGAAAGAAGAGCTTAAAGAATTAAGTTTGGGGGTGTTTTATGAAAACAAAGGCTGAATTTCAAAAGTGAAGAGTAAACAATGTAGAAAAAGAATACAAAAATGTGGACAAAGCCATATCCTGAATCTTTTGAAACTATACATGTGCCTAAGTACATGAATGCATCTGGAGGTCAAAGACCTGTGCCATGCGAAATAAATGTATCTGGAGGATAGTTCAATAAACTGAACCTGTGCCAAAGTGCAAAGAAAAAAAAAATATATGCATCTGGAGGTCAAAGACCTGTGCCAAAGTGCATTTGCATCTGGAGGTCAGTGAGGAAGGTAATATGAGCTAGAAAAAGAAAAAGCATTATCGGTCAGTTGCATTTGCATCACTGCAAACCTTGATGAAGAAAAAGCAAAATGCAGAAAAAATCAATGCACAAAATCACTTCAAAGAAGTATTGCATTTGCACAAAAAGATCCACACAAAAAAATAGAAAAATGCATTGGCTCAAAAGCTTTGAAAGATTCAATCAAGTCCTTTGATTTTAGAACTCCCCAACACTTGAGAAAATTTTGTGAGTCTAAACTTTCTTTTGAAAAATATTTTGGTATGACCAAAGATGAACCAATCCTTTCAAAGGCTAGGAGGAAATTTTTCACTTAGTCTTGGAACCAATCTCAACTCAGTGGGTTCACACACACACAAAAGAGTTTGAATAGCTTTGGTAGTTTTGAAGAAATGAAGGCTCAAGAAAGATTGTCAAGAAATGAAGTTCATAGGGAACTCCTCATGAAAAATCCAAAATCAAGCTGATCTATCTTCTAGAATTATAGTTTTTAATAGTTTGTCTTTGTCATTACTTGCGGACAAGCAATGGTTTAAGTTTGGGGGTGTGATAACTCTATTTTATATAGAGTATTTCATATGTTTAAACTTAGTATTTGCTCTCTTTCAAGTAATAATAAAGAGTTTATATAGTATTTTATGTGATATATGCTAACTTGAGTGATTTGAATGGTTATAGTTAGTTATAGACCATTTTGGATATATTGTGGTATGTTTGATGTTTTTGTTCAGTGCAGTCTCAATGCTAACTGCATCAATGCTCCTGCACTGATCCTGCATCAATTCTGCGCTACTTGATGAATAAGCAGCCTGTTTCATATGCATCCACATGCAAAGTGATGACCTTCTGCTTGGTTATTTGATGGCATCCAACAATGTATAGTAGGCGCCTACCATTCACACATAGCTATAGGCTTAGCTTTGAAGAGTCACCAACATAGGGACACTTGTTCTATCACCATGGAACTGCCCTACAAGATCAAGTCAAAGATTTCAACATGGATAAACCTCTGAAAAGCAACTACAGCTATGATCAAGTCAAACATGTATGTATGTTTGTACTTTAGTTCTTGCTTGATAATATTTTTATTACTTATTTTGAACTTGATCACTTAGAATAAGTATGAATTGTAAATGACCAGAGATGGCTTACAATTAAGAACTCAAGAACTAATATGGGTGAGTGTTTTACATATAGAAAACTTTGTGAAAACCATGCTAAGTCCTAGAGATAGGATAGTATAGTCCATAGGATAATTGTGGGTACTTAAAATACAAGAGTGAATTCACTTAAGCAAATTGGATAATTGTTAGGAGGCAAGATTGGCATTAACACCCCTTTCTTTACTGCATAGAACAAGGATCATAAGAGTGGTAATGATACTCTGAAGAAAGTGACAAAGAAAGGCACATAGCTAATGCAACAAAGATTGAAGGCACTGTTGCATCACATCTTTGCATCATACACTTATAAGTAATTTACTTGATGAAGACATTCAAACTAGCTTTTCTCTTTTACACTATCAACATTCTTTACTTGCTTTCTTTCTAACTTAGTTGTGATCATCAAACAAAATCCAAAATTATTTTGTTACTTAGTGACTTTACACTATATTACTTTATATCATTTAAAAGTGAGTTTTTCAATCTCTGTGGGTTCGATCTTTTTACTACTTGTTTTTGGACAGTGTATACTTGCACTCAAGTGTATGTGGCATTTCCACACACCACTCCCTTTAACAAAAATGGTGAATGCTTAGCATGGCACTGAGCGGCTTTGTGAAAGGCTTGATGACTTCTTAATGAATATTTTCTTATTAAGAGCTTTGTTAGGATCGTGCATTTGTTTTTCTCTTTTTGCTCTCTATAAGAGCCCGCCGGTCGCAACATTTAGCACAACTTGTGATTTTTTTCATTTAGAACTTTGGCTTATAAAAAGAGGATCATCTCATGATTCTCCAGATTATTCTTATCGGAAATTGTATTTTATTACAAAATCATGCTTGATATAGTAATTTGTTAACAACGACTCCTATGAAATACACAAAACAAAAAACTAACATAATTAAAAGGATTAACTGTTTTGATATTTTCTTCTGATAAAGATTGCATTGGTGTTTTGATCATGATAATAAAAAGATTAAATGTTTTTTATAAATCTCCAAACGGGTAAATTAAGTGCATAACCCATGATGTGAAATATTCACTTTAAATTAAAAATACAACAATATATGTTTCTCAAAGCATTTTTTCCAATGTGTCATCCATAGAGCAATTCAATGGAAAACGAAATAAGTGCTGAACCTATGTGGCTCTAAATGTAATTCAATTTAACCAAATCACTTTATCTCCAAATAATTTAAATATGATTTTGTACTTAATTTTAGACAACTTATTTAAAAAATTGTAATATGATTAGTTTTGTATGCAAAATATTTGTAATTTGTAATATGATCGAGATTAATTTGAAAAAAAAAACAACATTTTTTATTTCAAAAGAGAAAGATGTTTAAAAAACAATATTTTTGAAGTCGTGGACATGAATATAGATAAATATTCTCCTAAAGGGTTTGTTTGTTTGGGGTTTGTTTGTTTGGTTTGATTTAAGTTTGCAATTTTTCTTTAATAATTCTGACATGTATTTAATATATTAATTAACTCTATTGTGCACATCTAACTTTCAATGAATTATATACAATTTTATGGAAGCTAATATATTTTAACTTAAACGAGGAAAGTGTCGATCTAAGGCAAAGGGTATTCATCATACTCTTCAACTGGAGTGATTTACATCTAACACAAATGGCCTTCTACCACCCTCTTCTAGACAACTTTGCAGTTGGTTTTATCTTTCGTATTCTTTCTTCTTCAACCTATTTTCAAGAACAACTAAGTCGTTTTGTGCAATCATATATATTTTCTTGAATATTTTCATCTCATATATTATATGAAAAAGCAGAATTGGGAAAGGGATTGTACTATGAATTATGCCTTACCATCCCTATTTATTTTATTTTATTTTATTTTTATATAGAAGAATGGGTGCAAGCATTAGAGGAAAGTATTGACATAAACAGTTATTGAATGCACACACCAACTTGTCTTACTCTGTATTAACTTACTTTAGGAAAGTAGGTTATGTGCTTTTCCATAGTATTAATTAAGCATTAAATTTTCTATACAAGATGAAAAACCCCTTTCCTATATATATTTTTAAAAACTCCGTAGTGTTAACAAGTCTACTGGCATTATACAGATTCGTGACAGTAAATATGAATTTTGGGTATAAAGTAATGACTTTGTTCATATTGACACATTTGATTGTATTATTTAGCATGACGATTTTCTTATAGAGAAGACATTGTCTTTATATCAGGCAACATGCTTTTGATTAGTAAGTATTATATATTCCAACTGACCATTGTTGTTTAAATTGCTAAGCGATGTTCTTATTGGCAATGTTGTCTTATCCTCTAATTCAGCAACTCAATTGATTTTCACCATTTGAGTTTGAGTTTTGCACATCCATCTTCCCCGACAAAAACAAGCAGTGTACTATGGAGATGCAAAAGGTTGCCATGTTTCCTAAGATGGGTAGAAGAACTAGGAGTGAATACTATTTGCAATAGAATATTGAATTTTGATTCAGTAAAATGTTAAGCATATGATATTTACCCAAATATATTACATTTGAACACAAAAAACTACGAAATAAAAAAGAAAAGGAAACACAAATGATATTGGCACAAGGACAAATTAGGAAGAATACTTTCAACAAAATGAGAGTGAAGAACAAACGAAAATCTCATCATCGATGGTACTTTTAGGGTGGTGAAGCGAAAAATCACCGCACAAGGAGGTCGGTCGTTTAGTTGCTGAGAAAGAATGCAAGCTATCTATCGTCTACCAAATACGATGGTAGTGAGGAGCAGTGTGACAAGTGATCAATCAAGTCTATCAAATATTATGGTTGTTGAGACAGTTTGAGAGTTTGTGCACAACAACAAAACCCTAACGGATGAACTTTCCAAATTGGATATTTGTTCCCTTTTTTTGGGTGCAAAAGACTATGTTTGTTCCTAAACTAGCCACAAATTTATAAATAAAACATTTTTTGTAATATTAAAAAAGCATATAATCAATATTTCATTTTATAAATAAAATATTTTTTGATTTTTTTAAATTACTATTTAATTTCATATTTTATCAATTTATATATAATCAATATTATCCTTTTCAGCTGTCAATATTATTTTTTTTGTTCAAAAATTTAATTTAATTCCATATTTTAAACCGAAATTGTTTCCCGTGCATCGCACGGGTTACATACTAGTATATAGACATTTAAGATTGTATTAATGTAGAAGTTAGTCGATGTGTTTTGGGAGTTATTCGATGGTGGTGTAATGGGGAGATTATCTGCATTTTATGTGAATGATTTGTAGATGTGTTGAAATACTCCTAGTGCTCCCGTTAATTTATTTTAGCTATTCAAATAATAATCTTGGACATGTCTCGGTTTTAATTAGGATTTATTTTAGCTACAAGTAGCTAGTTTGTATCTCATGATTACACCAGCTGACACACCTATAAAACTCCTACAACACCTCGAGGAGATCAAAAGGATGCTCTTTTAAGATTACGATCGACACACCTATATTTAGCTGAACATGGACATACTACTAGACACCGAAACTATAACTTATAGTTTGGATCACATGCATGCTATATCAATATAAGGTCCTCCTACAAACTCACATGGTGTCTTGTATATTCCTGGCACTTCATGCTTAAGCCACGTCTCTAAGACATTTGCTTGTAAATTTGCTAGAGCTAAACAACCAGTCTACTTGTTTAGAAGGTATTTATATCACCTTGGGTCGTCCTTTTCTTGGAACTTCTACATATTTTTGATAGGTTCCGGATCACCTCAGCAATCTCTGCATATTGCTTCTTGGTTGTCTGCATATGATTCCTTTTGAGAGCTTATATGCATGGTGGCATCTTTCCCTTTTTTTTCTGTTGAGCGCTTGATTTCTCCTTACCTTTGACTAAGAGGTTCACTATGGGTTCCCTAAAATGGCAAATTAGGCCCTCATCCACTTGGCTGCTTGCCTGATCTCGGGTCACCCCGTCCTCCCTTTTGCCTACAATCACGATCGTCCTTGGTGTCCTTGGCTTTCTTCAATGTTATGACCTCTTCGTCGTCAATATGCTTTTCGGCACACGTGCGGATTTCATCCATAGTTATTGGCTTCTGGATGAATAGTGCCTCATTGAAAGTTTCTGTGCGCAAGCCCTTGAGGAAAGCGACAACAAAGAATTCCACGTTCGGCTCATCGACCTGTATTGTCATGTTGTTGAAATGAGACAAAAAACAATTGAGTGGTTCCCTCTAGCCTTGATGGAGGTTGAATAAATTAGACGTACGGTCTGCTTTCCTCGGTTGGTCGAGAACTGGGAAGTGAATTTGCTAGTTAGGTCTTCAAAGTTGGCGATGGATATCGAGGGTAAGCCGATCAAACAACAATGCACTACATTTTTCAACGTTCCAGCCAACATCTTGCAGCTGACGGCATCATTGTCGCCACTATGGACATTTTTTGTATAGAAAGCTGCAACGTGATCATGAGGGTCGCCAAATTCGTCCTAGGTTGTTATGACTGTGGCTCAGGGTCAAAGGAAGGATAGAGAAAGAGAGAACTCCCTAATTTTCTCAAGAGAACTTATTAATGCTTGGATATTGCTTGGATGACAAATGCTTGGTGATGAGCCCTATTTATACTACTCTTGTAGGGCGTCACATTACAAAATAGAAAGATCTATAACATTTATTACAAAAGAAAATTTTAGAGATATGGATACTCTAGTTCCTATGACTAGAAGGATCTAGAAAAGTAAAGATTTCCCTAGTGTTTAATTTCATCTTATTTAGTATAGAGCCTTGAAGATTCCTTAATATTATTGAGTATTCTCTATTTCTAGAGACTTCCATATGATTCTTCATCATTCTGGATGGGTTGGAGGAGACTCGTTCTCGAGTCGAAGTCTTCTTCATCGTCAATGTATGGTGAAAGATCAGCAACATTGAAGGTTGCAGAGACTCCATAGTCACCTGGAAACTCGATTTTGTATGCATTATCATCGCAAGTATCCATACCAAGTCTCCTTCCTTGAATGTGTGCAACCTACGATGTTTGTCTCGCTGAATCTTATACCTTCAATTTTGTTTTTCAATTCTTTCACAAACTTGTTCATGCAACTTTTTGATTTCATTAGCCCTTTGTTCCGCATCTGCAATGTACTGCTGAGTATTAGGTGATGGAGTTAAGTCCAAGGAGCTCAGGGGATGCATGTCATAAACCACCTCAAATGGACACTTCCCAGTAGCTTGATTGGTGGAGTTATTGTAAGCAAATTCAATATGTGCAAGGATAAGATCCCATTGTCTTAAATTCTTCCCCACAAAGCTTTGAAGTAGATTTCCCAAAATCATATTTATTGCCTCTGTTTACCCATCTATCTGAGGGCTGAATTTTAGCACCCACCTTCTTCCACAGTGTTCTCCAAAAGTGGCTTAAGAATTTTACATCTAGGTTGGATGTGATGGTTTCGGGGATGCCATGAAGACGAACAATTTCCTTGAAGTACAAGTTTGCAACTTGGACAGCATCGTTAGACTTCTGAGATGGTATGAATTGGGCCGTTATAGAAAAACTGTCTACGACTACCATTATGGAATCCTTTTGTCGTTGAGTTCGAGGTACTCCAAGCACAAAATCCATACTAACATCTTCCCAAGGTGCCTTAGGAACTGTAAGTGGGATATATATCCATGTATTCTGACTTTTAGTTTTGGCCAAGTGACAAATTTTGCACCTTTGGATGTGCCTATTGACATCTCTTTCCAGCTCAGGCCAATAGAAATTCTCCTTGATTAAGGCCACTGTTTTATCTCGTCCAAAATGTCCTGCTAGACCTCCATCGTGGGTCTCCCAAATAATTGCTTCCCTTAGAGAGCATTGAGAAATGCATATAGTTTTTCCTTTAAACAAGAAGCCATCATGTTTGTAGTATCCTTGAGATGACTGCAGATCAACAGAACTAATAACTTTTGTTTGAAGAGTGGTAAGTAAACTATGGCGTCGATTGAGAGCATTTGCTACAACATTTTGAACTCCAACCTTGTGGTTGAGTAGAAATGGATAAAACTGTAAGAACTCACTCCAATCGGCATGTCTGTGGTTGATCTTTTGTTGAGATTTTAAGCGTTAGAGGGCTTCATGGTCAGACTAAAGAACATACTCCTTATTCAACAAGTAGTGGCTCCAGTGCTGAAGAGCACGAACAACGACATAAAACTCCTTGTCATAAAAAGAGTACTTGAGCTTACCATTGTCGAGTTTCTCACTAAAGAAATCTATAAGGTATCCCTCTTGGCTGAGAATGGCTCTAATTCAAGTGTTTAAAGCATCACAACTGGCTTCAAAGACATGGTCAAGGTTGGGAAGTGCTAGTACAAGTGCCTCGGTCAAACGCTTCTTTAGCTCCTCAAAAAAAATTTGGCTTCTTCTGACCACTTGAATTGCTCTCCTTTGATGTGAAGTCAATAAGTGTCACAAGGAAGGGGGTTGGAATTGTGACCCTTTTAAAATTAACCTGAAACCAGATAAGTAACTTCTCAACTTGACTCTTTTCATCATGACTCTTCTGATCTTGATACTTCTTATCATGATGCTTCTCAACTTGACTCTTCTCATGGTGATGCTTCTCATCTTGATTCTTCTGATGACTTATTGACTCTTCTCATGTTTAATCTTCTCATGAATCTTCTAAGGTTAACTCTTCATGATGACCCTTCTCATCATGAATCTTCTCATGTTGACTCTTCTCATGATGATCATTCTCAAGTTACCCTATTTTGTCTTGTCTTTTGATCATGTCAAGAGAGGTATCTTTCCATGTTTGTCTCTGGTCAACATTTTATGTCTTTGCTTTCAAGTCTTCTCATATGTATGCTTCTTATAAGCAGATATCTTCTTGAGAAATGGCTAACAGTTCCTGTTCTTATTTTTCAGTCAAGAAGAGACATTAGTAACAAATGAAATCAAACAACTTAAGCTTCTCACATTTGAAGTTTGTTAACCATCAAAACCATTCTGGGATTTTGCCTCAACATTATGCATCCTGTAAGAGAGGCAGGAATCGTGCTAAAGTTTTCAATGAACATCCTGTAGAAAGAAGCTAACCCGTGAAAACTCCTTATGTCATGGACTAACTTTGGAGTTGGCCAGCTATTGATAGCTTCTATCATGCTTGGATTAACTTTTATCCCTTCAGCAATGGTGATATATCCAAGAAAATTTACTTTGTCGGTCAAGAACGAGCATTTCTTGAGGTTGGCATAAAGTTTTTACTCACGAAGAGTTTGGAGAACTTGTTAGAGACACCGTAAATGTTCTTCTTTACTTTTGCTATAGATCAAGATATCATCAAGTAAACGACAACAAACTTACCAATAAAGGGCCAAAGTACCTGATTATTAGCCGCATAAATGTACTCGGAGCATTTGATAGTCTGAAAGGCATAATTGTCTACTCATACAGGCTGTATCTTGTCCTGAAAGTTGTCTTCCATTCGTCTCTTGGGAGAATTCTGATTTGATGATAACCACTTTGAAGATTAATCTTTGAGAAAACATTGGGATCATGTAATTGATCCAACATATCATCGAGCCTAGGTGTCGGAAATCGAGACTTAATAGTGATCTTGTTGACTGCTCGGCTGTCCATGCATTCTCCAACTACCATCCTTCTTTGGTACTAGAAGTGCAGGTACAACACATGGGCTAACACTTTCTCAAATCAACCCTTTTTGTAGAATGTAACACCCCAAAATTAATTAGGTGAGTATTTAACTAATTTAATTAGGTGATTATTTAATTAATTTAATTAAGCGATTATTTAGCTAAATTAATTAAGTAATTATTTTAGTTGTCTATATTAAAATAAATATAGGGTGATTAATTAATTAAGGAGTGAGGTGTGGTAAATAAATGGTGAGTATTTTAGTTAAGTGGGGAGTATTTTAATTAGATTGGGAGGGTGTGGAAAAGTACCTAGAGGGTGTAAATAAGGGGCCCAAGCCCACTAAATAGGCCCAAGTTCATGACTTAAACTAGGGTAAAGGTTTCCATCCCATTAGAAAGGAAGAAAACAGAAAAAATAAGAAGAGAGGGAGGAGGAGAGAGGTGCGCAGCTGGGCAACTTTAGGGGAGGAAGGAAAAATTCATTTCTTGCTTTTGGGTAAGTGTTTTTGGTACCAAATGTAACGCCCCAAAATAATTTAATTAAATAATTAATTAAGTTATTTAAGGCTTGCAACATCTATTTAAGTCCAATAATTAATTTAGAGTTTTATTTTATTTAGGAGGTGTTATAGTGATTAGTTATATTAAAAATAGAGTATTTAATATAACTAAGAGGTGTTGGGTAGTTGGTGTGTGGAAATGCCACATACACTTGAGTGCAAGTATACACTGTCCAAAAACAAGTAGTAAAAAGATCGAACCCACAGAGATTGAAAAACTCACTTTTAAAACAAATATAAAGTAATAAAGTGTAAAGTCACTAAGTAACAAAATAATTTTGGATTTTGTTTGATGATCACAACTAAGTTAGAAAGAAAGCAAAGTAAAAAATGTTGATAGTGTAAAAGAGAAAAGCTAGTTGGAATGTCTTCATCAAGTAATTTACTTATAAGTGTTATGATGAAGTATGTGATGCGTGTTTGCCTTTGAATCTTCATTGCATTAGCTATGTGCCTTTCGGTCACTTTCTTTGAGTATCATTACACTCTTATGATCCTTGTTCTATGCAAAAAGAAAAGGGTGTTAGTGCCAATCTTGCCTCCTAACAAGTATTCATTTTGCTTAAGTGAATTCACTCTTGTATTTTAAGTACCCACAATTATCCTATGGACTATACTATCCTATGTCTAGGACTTAGCATGGTTTTCACAAAGTTTTCTTTATGTAAAACACTCACCCATATTAGTTCTTGAGTTCTTAATTGTAAGCCATGTCCGGTCATTTACAAATCTACTTATTCTAAGTGATCAAGTTCAAAATAAGTTTTGAAAAGATTATCAAGCAAGAACTAAAGTACAAACATACATACATGCAACATACTTTCTTAAAAGCTCATTAAATGATTAGAACATTCCAACTAAGAAAGGTTTAGCTAACAAGAGACATTGCAAGATATATATAAACCTGAATAGACCATGTTTATATATATAGAAATCACAAAAGAGAAACAACAAGAGTAAAGTTACAAATGTTGAAAACCTTTGTATGAAGTCTTCTAGCAATGCACTAGCATTACTCCTTAGCACTATACAAACACTATGAAAATGAGTTAAGGAGGAATTATGAATTCCTTCCTCTTCCTCTAAAAATATAAAAACTAACTATGTATATTGAAATTTTGATCTAACTTATGGATTGTGATATATTTCCAAATGAAGATGTGAGGTCCTTTTATAGCCTTCAAGTGAGGTGCTTCCTTCCTTCATGTTGAAGTCATCTTGAGTGGATCATAGTGTAGTAGTTGCTTTCAGAGGTTTATCCATGTTGAAATCTTTGACTTATCATATAGGGCGGTTCCATGGTATTAGAACAAGTGTCCCTATGTTGGTGACTCTTCAAAGCTAAGCCTATAGCTATGTGTGAATGGTAGGCGCCTACTATACAAGTTTGGATGGCATCATGGAAGCAGGCAGGAGGTCATCACATTGCATGTGGATGCATATGAAACAGGCTGCTTATTCACCAAGTAGCGCAGAATTGATGCAGGGTCAGTGCAGGAGCATTGATGCAGACAGCATTGAGACTGCACTGAACAAAAACATCAAACATACCACAATATATCCAAAATGGCCTATAACTAACTATAACCATTCAAATCACTCAAGATATCATATATCACACTAAATACTATATAAACTCTTTATTATTACTTAAAAGAGAGCAAATACTAAGTTTAAAC
This sequence comes from Oxytropis ochrocephala, assembly GCA_020916435.1. NCBI lineage: Eukaryota > Viridiplantae > Streptophyta > Magnoliopsida > Fabales > Fabaceae > Oxytropis > Oxytropis ochrocephala. The sequence goes on from CM037090.1 coordinate 63,990,248, forward strand.
ATATGAAATACTCTATATAAAATAGAGTTATCACACCCCCAAACTTAAACCATTGCTTGTCCGCAAGTAATGACAAAGACAAACTATAAAAACTTAAAATTCTAGAAGATAGATCAGCTTGATTTTTGGATTTTTATGAGGAGTTCCCTATGAACTTCATTTCTTAACAATCTTTCTTTTGCCGTTATTTCTTCAAAACTACCAAAGCTATTCAAACTCTTTTGTGTGTGTGTGAACCCACTGAGTTGAGATTGGTTCCAAGACTAAGTGAAAAATTTCCTCCTAGCCTTTGAAAGGATTGGTTTATCTTTGGTCACACCAAAATATTTTTCAAAAGAGAGTTTAGACTCACAAAATTTTCTCAAGTGTTGGGGAGTTTTTAAAATCAAAGGGCTTGATTGAATCTTTCAAAGCTTTTGAGCCAATGCATTTTTCTATTTTTTTGTGTGGATCTTTTGAGCAGATGCAAATACTTCTTTGAAGTGTTTTTGTGCATTGATTTTTTTCTGCATTTTGCTCACGGATCTACTAGCAACAATTAATATGCAACAATGCAGATTCTTCCCCCTTAGTAGAAGGAAAGCTCACGGATCTACTAGCACAATTAATATGCACTTGGTTATCAACTAACCAGTCCATACCAAGAATGATGTCCAAACCTCCTAAAGGCAAGCAAATAAGATCAACAAGAAACTCTCTGCCAAAAACTGACAGAGGGCACCTAGCACACATTAGGGAAGTAGTTACTGAACCTTTAGCTGGGGTATCAATAACCATGTCCCTTCTCATAGTAGACAAAACAAGACCAGTTTCTCAGCACACAATGCAGCAATGAAAGAATGAGTAGCACCAGTATCTACTATAGCAATCAAGGGAGTACTGTTAATAAAGCAAGTACCTCTAATCTCGTTAGCATCTTCAGAACCCGCCAAAGCAAACACCTTCCCTCTAGCTGCCTCCTTCTTGGGCTTAGGACATTAGTGCTAACATGTCCCGTCTCACCACAGTTGAAACACACCACTTCTTTCTTCTCACAGGCAGTAGTAGACTTGTGGCCCCTCTAACCACACTTGTAGCAACGAATCTCAGTGCACTCACTACTCCTATGACCAGGTTTCTTGCACGCAAAACACACAACACCTGCAGATTCACCTCCCCCACTTGAACCTTTACCCGCACTTGCCTTCCACTTTCCTTTACCTCCACCAACATCATATGGTTTTCCCCAAAACTGAGCATTCTTCTTCTCTCTCACAATCTTGTATGCAGCAGCACTGTCTTCCTCATAAATCCTACACTTGTCCACTAACTTGGCAAAATCCCGAATCTCCTGGTACCCTATGGCTTTCTTAATCTCTGGCTGCAGACCATTCTCAAATTTAACACACTTGGAAAATTCTGAATCAGCTTGGTTGTCATAGTAAGGGCAGAATTTGACCAACTCCTCAAACTTGGCTGCATATTCAGCTACAGACTTCTTTCCCTGCTTTAGCTCTAGAAACTCCACCTCTTTCTTGGCCCGCACGTCTTCAGGATAGTACTTCCTTGTGAATTCCTCCTTGAATACACCCCGGTGATCTCTTCACCCGCAGCTTCTAGTCTCTGTTTCTTCCTCATCCACCAATCATCAGCTTCTTCTTTCAGCATATGAGTCCCAAATCTCACCTTCTGCGCTGGGGTACATGCCATAACACGGAAGATACGCTCTATCTCCCTCAGCCAGGTCAATGCTCCATCTGGGTCATACCTACCCTTGAAGGTAGGTGGGTTCTCGCGTTGAAATGTGGCTAACTTGCGATCCTCAGCATCCTCTCTACCACCTCTCTGCTCCCCCATAGCCTGAGCAATGGCTTGCAGAGCCTCAGCTAGAGCAGCATCAATCCTTCGGGCCATTTCCAACCTAACACTGCAGCATTAACATTCATTAAGAAACAAATTAACACTACCTAATTGTCATAGATACTATGACAGACAGACTTGGCCGGACAGACCGAACTGCTCTGATACCACTAATGTAACACCCCCTTCTACTTAATACTAATTATAATAAGTAAAATCAGAGTTTTAAAAAAACCTGTCCACGCACCTCAAAGAGAGTGCTACATTTTATAAAAACATCATCAAGGCATATTTAAAGTTCCAATGCATCTAGTGCGAGAAATATAATTCATATCCAAATGGGACGAACCCTCAAAACATGTTTAGTGTTTACAATAATCCAGAAAGCAGTTCACAGCACAACGGAAAATAAAACTGAGTTCAACATACTCAATACATAGTCTAAATCAGTTTAATACATAACATAAAATAATGATACTAGAACCCCATCCCCGGTGTTACTACATCAGAGCCGACACAAAAATCCCAAGAAAGCCTAGACATCTTCACTCAGAATCACCTGCATGTCGCCACGAGAGCAGGCAACATAAAAATGCTAGGGTGAGTCTCTTTACATAAATAATAATAAATAAGGTAAGCATTATATTAGAAAACATCTAGCAACAACAATCCACAGAGATCAAGGCATCTACCATTCAATTAAAATACCACATCAACAATAATGAATTAATTAATCATCATCAAGAATTCTAAGAATGCATGGTTGTATGCATGTGTGCAATATGCATGTGGATCCATAACCACCTCAAAAACCCCGTCGGGCAACCACCACGTTTGGCCGAAGCCACCCACCATGTTTTTGGCCGAAGCCATACCACCACTTTTGAAATGCATATGATTTATGTGACACTATGACAATGCATCACAACATCACAGGTTTATCACATCAAGTATTAACTCACCACTTTGGCCGAAGCCCTCATCATTTATTAACCACCTCTTTGGCCGAAGCCCACATCATTTATTAACCACCTCTTTGGCCGAAGCCCACGTCAATTATTAACCACCACTTTATCATTTTCTCATCACCACACTCCATTTATTAAATTAAGTCCCACCTAAGGACCAAAGCACCTCATAAGGCCCCTTTCAACACCTAAGACCATTTTTGACACACCCAAGGTTTATTTAGTACCTAAGGATTATTTTGACACAATATTAATTTGGTACTTAGGAATTATTTTGACATAATTGGCTTGATTGGATTTTTGAGGAATCATTTGACACGTTATGATTTCATTTGATACTTAGGGACTTATGTTAACATACTAGGATTAATTTGACACTAAGGGATTATTTTGTCACGCCAAGGATTAATTTAATTCTTAGGGACCATTTTGTCACACAAAGGATTAAATTAATTCTTAGGGACTAAAAACATCCCTTAGACATTTTTGGCACCTCTAGGCGCCAAGGGGCAGCCAAAATGGCGCCCCATACCTTGACACCAACAGCCCCACACACGCACAAGGGATACACACGCACACCAGCACAGGGCGCCAAGTTTCCAGCAAACTGGCGCCCCCCTGCACCCGCCCCATCCCTTGCACGCACGCAACATACACTCACGCACCAGGCGCCAATTTCCCAGTGCATTGGCGCCCTCCCTGCACATGGCACGCACACACACTAGACACAAGCGCCTTATCCTTAGGGAATTGGCGCCCCTCCTGCCAACCGAGCCATTTCCTGCCAGACACCACCCAGGCGCCTAAATTCCTGGCATTTGGCGCCCTACACTCTGCCCACCTACCAAACAGTGAACTGGGCGCCACTTTGCCTAGCAAATGGCGCCCCTGCCCTGCACAAATACACCCAGCCAGAAAATCAGCCCCTAGGCGCCATTTGCCTATGCATTTGGCGCCCCCCCCTCAAACACTTTCACCAAACCTCTTCAAACCTAATTTTTTTTACCCAACAACTTAATTCCCACATAAACAACACACATATAGGTATTAAATCAACTTCATTAAATTACCATATTCTCATACTCCTCCTCATGGAGACATTTCATCAAACATATAACATGCATAATTAACAACTCATATTCTTCCAACAACAAGCAACAAGGTATCACCAAAATAGGCTTCAAACATAACAATCAACATATAAACAACATCAATTTCACTCAATCAAGCCAATCCTAGAGCTATTCCACACATAATACATATCCTACAAATTATTATAAATGTAGTGGAGAATCCCCTAACCTTTAATGAGCCAAAGCTTCAACTAACCACCAAGAATCAACAAAACAAGACCCCCACCTTTGATTTCCAGCCCAAAACGAAATGCCTCCTTGCTTGGGTAAAAATGGAAATTCAAAATGACAAGAATAAGCTTATGGAACTTAAGGAAATGGAATGGGGAAAAGAAATGATGAAGATTGAGACTAGAATCTCACTTACCCAACCAAGAGCTCAAGAAAAGTTTCCACCTTTCCCCTCCTCTCCCTTCGCCATCGCTGCCCTCTTCTTCTCTCTATTCTTCTATTTTTTTTTTCTTTCTTTCCAAATGAGGGTAATGAGACCCTAGTGTAGGAACCCCTAAGTTTTAAGACTAACATTGGGCCCATTAATGGCCCTTGGGACTTATTCCCACTCCTACAATTAATTTATTCCACCTCCTGAAATAAAAATAAATCCAACTTAAGTATCCTATTTAAAATAGATTAGACCCCTTTTTGATAAATAAACTTTAACTATTTAATTAACTTAATTAAATGTTGCAAGCCTTAAATAACTTAATTAATTAAATAATTAAATTATTTTGGGCGTTACATTATACGCCAAATACAGTAGGAAAAACAGCAGCCAAAACAGCCACCTTTTACGCGCCAACAGCAGAATTTTTTTATTTGTATAAAAAGTGACACAAAACAGTTTATTTCGCCTTAAAAATAGAATATTCAGTTAGGCCTCTGAATAAGATTTCCAACGCATTTTAGAACACCTCAATCGGGTTGCCGGTTCGAAAGATATCAATTTTACAAGAACATTACAGCACTTTATTTTTAGACAAACAGCAGCATTTTATTCGTATAACAGCAACTACAAAACAGTTTATTTTGCCTTAAAAATAGAATATTCAGTTAGGCCTCTGAATAAGCTTTCCAACGCATTTTAGAACACCTCAATCGGATTCCTGGTTCTAAAGATATCAATTTTTCAAAAACATTACAGCACTTTAAGAAATACAGCAACTCATATTTTAATTAAGAAAGAAAAACAGCAACAGCATATGATCTCTTTTAAAGGAAAACAGCAGCTGATTTTTCAATTGAACAGAAAACAGCAACAACATCAATTTAAATCGAAAAAAGCAGCTCTTTGTTAACCAAACAGCAGTCCTTACATCACTCTAAAGTCGATTCTAACCACACCAACATTACCAAACTCGAAATTCATCTCTACAATTCACCAAAACAACATCACAATTCATCAAAAACATCAAAAATCATATCACAACAACATCAAAATTCATCAATCAACATCAATAGTTCATCAACAACATCAAGAATCATCCAATCATATTGGTGTATGGAAAAAGGGCATACACTTGTGTGCAAGTATACACTGTCCAAAAACAAGTAGTAAAAAGATCGAACCCACAGAGATTGAAAAACTCACTTTTAAAATCAATATAAAGTAATTAAGTGTAAAGTAACAAAGTAACAGAAAATAATTTTGGATTTTGTTTGATGATCACAACTAAGTTAGAAAGAAAGCAAAGTAAAAATGTTGATAGTGTAAAAGAGAAAAGCCAGTTGGAATGTCTTCATCAAGTAATTTACTTATAAGTGTATGATGCAGTATGTGATGATGCAATTTGACTTTGAATGTTGTTGCATTAGCTATGTGCCTTTCGGTCACTTTCTTCAGAGTATCATTACCAGCTCTTATGATCCTTGTTCTATGCAGTAAAGAAAGGGGTGTCAATGCCAATCTTGGCTCCTAACAATTATCCAATTTGCTTAAGTGAATTCACTCTTGTATTTTAAGTGCCCACAATTATCCTATGGACTATACTATCCTATCTCTAGGACTTAGCATGATTTTCACAAAGTTTTCTTTATGTAAAACACTCACCCATATTAGTTCTTGAGTTCTTAATTGTAAGCCATTTCTGGTCATTTACAATTCTTACTTATTCTAAGTGATCAAGTTCAAAATAAGTAATGAAAATATTATCAAGCAAGAACTAAAGTACAAACATACATACATGCAACATACTTACTTAAAAGCTCATTAAATGATTAGAACATTCCAACTAAGAAAGGTTTAGCTAACAAGAGACATTGCAAGATATATATAAACTGAATAGACCATGTTTATATATATAGAAATCACAAAAGAGAAACAACAAAAGTAAAGTTACAAATGTTGAAAACCTTTGTATGAAATCTTCTAGCAATGCACTAGCATTACTCCTTAGCACTATACAAACACTATGAAAACGAGTTAAGGAGGACTTGTCAATTCCTTCCTCTTCCTCTAAAATATAAAAACTAACTATGTATATTGAAATTTTGATCTAACTTATGGATTGTGATATATTTCCAAATGAAGATGTGAGGTCCTTTTATAGCCTTCAAGAGAGGTGCTTCCTTCCTTCATGTTGAAGTCATCTTGAGTGGATCATAGCTGTAGTTGCTTTCCAGAGCTTTATCCATGTTGAAATCTTTGACTAATGACATAGGGCGGTTCATTGATGTGTGAACATGTGTTCCTATGTTGGTGACTCTTCAAAGCTATGCCTATAGCTATGTGTGAATGGTAGGCGCCTACTATACAAGGTTGGATGGCATCAGAGAACCAGGCAGGAGGTCATCACTTGCAAGTGGATGCATATGAAACAGGCTGCTTATTCACCAAGTAGCGCAGATTTGATGCAGGATCAGTGCAGAAGCATTGATGCAGTTAGCATTGAGACTGCACTGAACAAAAACATCAAACATACCACAATATATCCAAAATGGCCTATAACTAACTATAACCATTCAAATCACTCAAGATATCATATATCACACTAAATACTATATAAACTCTTTATTATTACTTGAAAGAGAGCAAATACTAAGTTTAAACATATGAAATACTCTATATAAAATAGAGTTATCACACCCCCAAACTTAAACCATTGCTTGTCCGCAAGTAATGACAAAGACAAACTATAAAAAACTATAATTCTAGAAGATAGATCAGTTTGATTTTTGGATTTTCATGAGGAGTTCCCTATGAACTTCATTTATCAACAATTTTTCTTGTGCCTTTATTTCTTCAAAATTACCAAAGCTATTCAAACTCTTTTGTGTGTGTGTGAACCCACTGAGTTGAGATTGGTTCCAAGACTAAGTGAAAAAATTTCCTCCTAGCCTTTGAAAGGATTGGTTCATCTTTGGTCACACCAAAATATTTTTCAAAAGAGAGTTTAGACTTACAAAATTTTCTTAAGTGTTGAGGAGTTCTAAAATCAAAGGACTTGATTGAATCTTTCAAAGCTTTAGAGCCAATGCAATTTTTTTTCTATTTTTTTGTGTGGATCTTTTTGTGCAAATGCAATACTTCTTTGAAGTGTTTTTTGTGCATTGATTTTTTTCTGCATTTTGCTTTTCTTCAATGCAGTTAGCATTGATGCTTCTGCATTGATGATGCTTTTTCTTTTTCTAGCTCATATTACCTTCCTCACTGACCTCCAGATGCAAATGCACTTTGGCACAGGTCTTTGACCTCCAGATGCATATATTTTTCTTTGCACTTTGGCATGAGTTCGATTTATTGAACTATCCTCCGAGATACATTTATTCTGCATGGCACAGTCTTTGACCTCCGGATGCATTCATGTACTTAGCACGGTATAGTTTCAAAAGATTCGAGGATATGGCTTGTCCACTTTTTGTATTCTTTTTCTACATTGTTTACTCTTTACACTTTTGAAATTCAGCCTTTGTTTTCATAAAACACCCCAAACTTAATTCTTTAAGCTCTTCTTTCTTTTTAGTAAAGCTTTGTTTTGACCTAAGCTTACCAAAAATTCCCTTGCATCATCATTGATCTTTTAAATAGCAAGGTTTTTTTCACAAACTCAGTTTTGAAGTGTTGAAGTAAAAATAATTTTGGTTTTTCCGAGAAATAAGGCTTCTTTTTCTCTTTTTCATCATAAAAATTCCATCCATAGGGCTTTCACCATATTTTTGAAAAATCGATCTTTTCTACTAAAATATTTAGATACTACTTTGTTAAGTACATCTAATATTTAAACAAACTAAAAACTATTTAAAACATATATATTTACTATCTAAAACATATTAATTAAACACACAACATATTAGATAGAAAACATATTAAAACATAACATAACATGCAAATCCCCCAAACTTAAGGGGTTGCAGTGTGTCCTCACCTGCAATTTTGTTCGTAAAAACAAACCATTTGTTCAAAATAGGGGAGAGGGATTAGTACAACCAGGGAAATAGTCAAAAAGAAACAAAACAAGCATATAGCAGTTTATGTGAAAACTTGTAAAGTGATACTCATTTCTTTGCTCCACTCCTGATTCTGGTGCTATGTCTGCTCGGAGGAGTGTGTTTCACCTTCTGCTTCTTCTCCTTGGGCTTGCTTGGTGTTTTCACAGAGTGCAGATGCACCTCCTACTACTCAGTGTAGCTGCAGGAATTGGTTCTTGGTGATGCGCAGTGCATCGATCTTGGATCTGCATCGATTTCTTCCTTTTAGGTGTTAATTTTGCCTGCCTTCCTACAGGTTGCTTGAAGAACTTCTGAGTATTGTGCAATGCATCCCTCTTCTGTTTAGCCATTTGTTCCAGAACCAGTTTGATAGTTGCCTCATCATGCATTGTTGTTGCCTGTTGTGATGCAGCAGCAAGTGATGCAGGAGCATCACTCTGTATCTCAACAGTTTGAGCAACAGGCTCCTTTGCAGATGATTCTTCTCCTTTTTGTTCTTTGTTGAGTCCTTCTTCTTCTCTTTCCTGCAAAATCTCTTTCTCAAGAGCAGAAATAACATTAGAAGTAATGTTGCTTGGGTCAGAAGGTACTGCTTGGTCTGTTGGCATAACAGGGGTTGGTTGTTCGTCGTGAGTTGTTTTCTGTGGTTCATTTCTTGGAGAGGGTGGTGGAGGGGTTGTTTGTGGTGGTGATTGTGATAGGACTGGTGGATCATTGAGGGAGGGTAATGGTGATTTTGGAATGGAGGAGGATTCTTGGTTTGGTGAGATGATGGGTGTTTTGGTAGCTGGTGAAGTGATAGGGGTTTCTGGTTGGGTTGATGCTGAGGGTTTGGCATATTTTTGCCTAGCAATTTCTTCTAAGATCACTCCTCTAGCATGTTCCTCCTCTTGTTCATCAATTTCCTCATCACTCTCTTCCTCCTCTTCTTCTTCTAATTCCTTATCCATTTCTTTTAATTCCTCATCCTCGAACTTGATTGAGAATCATATAATTCTTCCACAACAGGTTCTACCACAACCTTCTTTTGTACTTTGTATTGCTTCCTAGTCACTTTCTTCTTAGTGCTAGGTTCCTCTACCTTCTCCTTACCTTTTCCTTCTTCTTCAGCCTCTTTCTCTTCCTCTTCTTCACCTTCACTTCTCAGTACCCAAGTTGGGAATTTGGGGCATTCATTTGGCCCACAAGATCAAAGATCTTGTCAAAGACCAATTGAAGCCAGTCATGTTGATCATTTTGAAATTTCAGACAGCCCCCTCGCTCGCATGTAATGCTCTTGCATTGCAGGTGCAGGGCCTCTTACATTTCTCAACTTCTCCTTCACTTCAGCACTCAAATTACCAGGGGGAAATTTCCTTTGTTCATTAGCAGCTATAGGGACACCTTCTTTCATGCATAATTCAGTTATAAGACAAGGGAAAAACAGAAATCCCTTTGATTTTGTTGAGCATGCAAGAATTTCCCTAGCTATCAATCATTTATGTCTACATTTCCTCAGAGAGAATTGTATCTAGCAAGATCAATCTCTCTTTTTGGTCATAGCATATGTGTGTGATGTAGGCAGAATTGAATTGGCTATGAACAAATGCCAATTACCTAATGCATTTATCAAATAGTTACTTCTAAGCTTAATCTCATTAGGTGTGAATTTCTCCCAAACAACCCCTGGTATAGCAATCCTATTCCTTATTTCTTCCATTTCTTTCTTAAAGGCCTTGGCCACTCTATTCTCAAAATCATTTCCATTATACTTCAGCATATAATGTTCATTCAATTTCTTGGCATGGAAGTGTACAAGTTTACCTCTCACCATGGAAGTGTAGGAATGTTCTGCTCCTTCTTGTGGTGTGATTCCAGCATAGAACTCTCTCACTATGTCTTCAATGTAGCCTCCTCTTGGTAGCACGAAGTGGTCCCAATTGAGATTGGCCACTGTTGACATGAATGATGGGCTAGCCTTCTTCAAATCATACCTCTCTCGGGCAATAGATGCATGTTCCGAGAGATGAACATTGTCATCATTTCTTCTTTGTTGAATCCTTGGCTTTGCCTTTCCTTGTTGATGATGATCCTGCATGCATGGCTTTCTTCTCTTTTGGGGAGTTTTGGCACGCTTGCTTCGATGATTCTGTCTTTGATTGCTTCCTCACCATTGTAATTGCTTTGAATTTCTAGGTTTTTGATTGCTTGTGTGATTTGAGAAAAAATTGGATTGAGAATGTGAAATGTGGTTCGTGTTTTTGGATGAGAGAAATTTGTGAGAATTTGCGAATGAAGGGGGTAATTGGTAACAATGAAGGCTTTATGTTTCAGGAAGAGGGAAGTTAGTGGATTTATTAGGTAGCCGTTAGCATTGCGTGCTGCGCATGCATCATGCCAAGTGTCTTGCTTTGGCTACCAATGTGTCATTAATCTTGCTTAACCTCCTTTGATCTTCCTAAAGCCTTATGATTCACACTTAACCAATTTTCTTCAAGTTTATAATTTTCTGATGCAGGGCACGTTTTTTCTCAATGCAGGTGCATTTGATGCAGCTGCATTAGTTTCCTGCATTTCTGCAAAACAACTAAAAACATAAATTGCACAAAAAATAATTAAAAACAATGGGTTGCCTCCCATTAAGCGCTTGTTTTAAGAGTCTTGTCAGCCTGACTACCTCTTTTCACTTAGAGATTTTGCAAATAGGTGGTGGTTTTATCTCTCACCACATGTTCACCATAGTACATTTTAACTCTCTGACCATTCACCTTGAAGAGCAGTATTTGAGGATTTATCAAATAATTCTCTTTGCTCCATGTGGATAAACCTTTATCAACTTAAATGGTCCCGACCACCTTGACCTTAGTTTTCCAGGAAATAGCTTCAACCTAGAGTTGTATAGCAGAACTAGTCCTCCTTCTTTTAATTCTCTATTGTGAATTTTCTTGTCATGCCATTTCTTAGTCTTAGCTTTGTAGATTTCAGCATTCTCATAAGAGGTTTGCCTAATTTCTTCTAACTCATCAAGCTCTATCATTCTCTTTTTACCGCCTTGTTCAAATTGAAATTGAGCTTCTTGATAGCCCAATAAGATTTGTTTTCCAATTCTCTGTGTAAATGGCATGCTTTTCCATAGACTAATTTGTAAGTGGACATTCCTAAGGGTGTTTTGAATCTTTGTTCTATATGCCCATAAAGCATCATCCAAATGTAAAGACCAATCTTTCCTATTTGGACTTACCATTTTTTCTAGCATTCTCTTAATTTCCTATTGGATAAGTGCTTGTCCACTAGTTTGAGGATGGTATGTTTGTAGCTATCTTATGCTTAACTCCATACTTAGCTAGAAGGTTTTCTATAATTTTATTGCAAAAGTGTGAACCTTCATCATTAATGATAGCTCTAGGAGTTCCAAATCTAGTGAATATATTTCTTTGTGAAACTTACTCACCGATTTAGCATCATTATTAGGTAATGCTACTCGCCTCTACCCATTTGGACACATAATCAACAACTACTAAGATATATAAATTGCCAAAAGAGGGTGGAAAAGGTCCCATGAAATCCATGCCCCAAACATCAAATAATTCTATTTCTAAAATATTTGTTCTAGGCATTTCATGCTTATCAGAAATATTCCCTGCTCTTTGACATTTATCACAGTATTTGACCATAAAATAAGAATCTTTAAATAAAGTAGGCCAAAAATAACCAGGTGTAATACCTTAGTCTTTGTTCTAGTACTTCCAAAGTGTCCTCCATAAGGTGTGAGAATGGCAATGCGAATAATCGCTTGCTTGTTGCTCCTCTTCAGGTATGCATTTCCTCATTAATTGATCAGGGCACATCTTGTAAAGGAATGGATCATCCCAATAGTATTGTTTAACCATGTGGAAGAATTTTCTCCTTTGTTGATATGTCATACTCATTGGTACTACTTTGCTTGCAAGGAAATTTACAATATCAGCAAACCATGGTGCAGATGCATTTGATGCTCCTGCATTGCTTATAGCAAATGCAGTTTCATGTTTTGCATTGACTGTGATTGCCAATAGCTTCTCATCTGGAAAACTCTCCTTGATTTCTTCTCCTTGTGTACCAAGTGATTCTCCTTCAATCCTTGATAAATGGTCTGCTACTTGATTTTCTACTCCTTTCTTGTCTCTAATTTCTAAATCAAATTCTTGTAGGAGTAAAATCCACCTTATCAGCCTTGGCTTTGCATCCTTCTTTGAAATTAGATACTTAATGGCAGAGTGATCAGTATAGACAATAATTTTAGTGCCAACTAAGTATGATCTAAATTTTTCAAATGCAGAGACCACAGCTAATAATTCCTTTTTCAGAATGTAATTCACCTGAGCTTCAATTAATGTCTTGCTAGCATAATATATGGAATGAAAGACCTTATCATATCTTTGCCCTAGGACTGCTCCTACTGCAAAGTCACTAGCATCACACATTAATTCAAATGGCCTGCTCCAATCTGGAGTTACTATAATTGGTGCTGTCACCAATGCCTTTCTAAGCGTGTCAAAAGCTTCTATACAAGATTCATCAAAGTTGAATTCTACATCATGTTGCAGAAGCATACATAATGGTTTTGAGATTTTTGAAAAAACTTTGATAAACCTTCTATAAAAACCAGCATGGCCTAAGAAGCTCCTAATACCTTTAACTGTATTTGGTGGTGGTAGATTCTCAATGACATCAACTTTAGCTTTGTCTACCTCTAGACCTTTCTTTGAAATTCTATGTCCTAGCACTATGCCTTCTTGTACCATGAAATGGCACTTTTCCAGTTTAAGACTAAATTTGTTTCCTCACATCTCTTGAGAATTTGTTCCAAGTTTGTTAAGCAAACTTGAAATGTTTCTCCAAAGATAGAGAAATCATCCATGAATACTTCCATTGATTGCTCAATGAAATCTGAGAATATAGACATCATGCATCTTTGGAATGTAGCAGGTGCATTACATAAGCCAAATGGCATCCTTCTAAAAGCAAAGGTTCCATAAGGGCATGTAAAGGTGGTTTTGTGTTGATCCTTAGGCTCAATGGCTATTTGATTGTAGCCTGAATAGCCATCTAGGAAACAATAAAATTCCTTCCCTGCTAATCTATCTAACATTTGGTCTATGAATGGTAAAGGAAAGTGATCCTTTTTGGTAGCTTTGTTGAGTTTTTCGTAATCCATCTGCATTCTCCACCTGTGATGATTCTAGTTGGTATCAACTCATTCTTTTCATTGGCTATTCTTGTCACACCCCCTTTCTTTGGTACACATTGGACAGACTTACCCAAGCATCGCTCGATATGGGGTATATGATTCCAGCATCTAGCCACTTAATGATTTCCTTTTTCACAACCTCTTTCATAATAGGATTTAGTCTTCTTTGACTTTCTATGCTGTTTTTGGAATTTTCTTCCAAAATGACTCTATGCATGCATATAGAAGGACTAATTCCTTTGATATCTGCCATTTGCCAACCTATAGCTTTGGTATGCTTCTTGAGAGTACTAATGAGATCACTCTCTGTTTTGATGTTAAATCGAAGCAATGATAACAGTAAAGTCTCATTTGTTCCTAAGAATGCATACTTAAGGTGTTCAGAGCGATATCTTCAATTCTAACTTAGGAGGTTGTTCTATTGAGGGTAAATTCTTCTTGAGAATTGGATCCTCAAGATTGAGTGGTTCATAAGTCCTAGCCCATACTTCTTTACAAGAGTTTTCTATTGGTGATTTTCCTTTTCTAGTATTTCATCATCTAGCAATGCGGTGCATCTAATGCATCCTGCATTGGCTAAATGATCATCCGCTTGTAAAATTGTTTTTCTACCAATTGATCTAGAGAGAATAAAGATGCACACTCTTCTGTATCCTCTGCAGGATACTTCATAGCATTCATTACATTGAATTTTATCTCTTGATCATTCACTCTCATAGTGAGTTCACCTTTCTGCACATCAATTATGGTTTTACCAGTTGCTAAAAATGGTCTACCTAGGATAATAGGCACTTCCTTATCTGCATCAAAGTCAAGGATAACAAAATCTACAGGAAATACAAATTTGTCTACCTTAACTAGGATGTCTTCTATGATACCTTCAGGATAGGCTATTGATCTATCTGTTAATTGAAGTGTTACAGTGGTTGGTTTTGCATTTCCTATTTCTAACTGGTCAAAAATAGATTTAGGCATCAAGTTGATGCTTGCACCTAAATCACATAAAGCTTTACCAGTATAGGATTTTCCTATAGAAAATGGAATTGTAAAACTACCCGGATCCTTCATGTTCCTAGGGATCTTATTTTGCATAAGCAAACTACAATCTTCTGTCATGGCAACTGTTTCAAACTCACCTAATCTTCTTCTCTTAGTAAGCACATCCTTCATAAATTTTGCATAATTTGGCATTTGTTGGAGGGCTTCTACTAAGGGAACATTGATGTGTAATTGTTTTAGTACCTCTAGGAATTTACCAAACTGTTTCTCCTCATTTGCTTTTTTTTAGGTCTTTGAGGATAAGGAGGAGGAGGGTATTCGTGTACTAACTTAGGTAGTGGACTTTGAACTTCTTGTGATGCAGAGCACTAGATGCTTGCATTGGTTTCTTTTTGATTTTTGGTTTTTTCTCCCTTTTCTACACTTTCCTTCTCAGTTAACTCTACAAGATCCTTACCACTTCTCAATGAAATAGCCTTAACCTGCTCCTTTCCTTTGGGTTGAGAAGGAGTAGCTTCTGTATTTGAAGGTAAGGCACCTTGTGGCCTTTGATACAGAGAGTGTGGCTAATTGACCAACTTGATTCTCTAAGTTCTTAATGGAAGCATCTTGGGTTTGTCTAGCGATTCTAGATTCACCTATAAATGCTTTGAGCATGGTTTCTAGAGAATTATCGGTGGTAGGTTGAGAGTTTCTTTGGTTATTTTGAGCTGGGAATCCTGGTGGGTTGGTTGGTGTAGTTGGAGCAGTTCTAGGTGCAGGTGCACTATTGTTGCTCCATCTAAAATTTGGGTGATCTTTCCAACCAGGATTATAAGTGTTGGAATAAGGGTTGTTATTCCTATTATAACCTACATAATTTACAGAGATAGGGTTGCTAGAACACTCCTCACACAAGTGACCTCCTCCACAGTACACACAACTAGGTGTGCCTGGAGGTACTTGTTCTCATCTTTGCTGTGAAAGCTTTACGGTGATGCTGTTGCATTAGATGCTTGATAGCATTGCGAAGTGAAGTTTTTCATCAAATTAGCTAGAGTGGCTACTTGAGCAGATATAGGCGGATATATCATTGATTTCATGTACCCCGATGGTTTCTTTTGGGCACTTACCCTCTCAAGAGGCCAACTAGAGCTATTAGTCGCTATTCTATCAATTAATTCACATGCTTCATTGTATGACATGATTTAATAACACTCCACCGGATGATGCATCAAGCATTATTCTGGTTTGAGGTTCTAAACCATTATAAAATGTTTCCATTTGAATAATAACAGTAAACCATGATGAGGACATTTTCTTAAAAGTTCCTTCCTCTTTCCCATGCTTCAAATAAAGACTCAAACTCTTTTTGTCTAAAAGATGTAATATCATTTCTTAACCTGGCATTTTTGATAGGTGGGAAATATTTTCCTAAAAATTTTTCAGCCATTTCATTCCATGAATGAATAGAGTTAGGCTCTAAAGAATTTAGCCAAGCCTTGGCTCTATCTTTCAAAGAATATGGAAATAACCTTAATCTAAATGCATTTTCACCGACACGTGTAAAATAAAATTACTACATACTTCTAGAAATTGCCTTAAATGCAAATGAGGATCTTCATGAGGAGATCCTCCAAATTGACCAATAGTTTGAAGCATTTGAAACATCATAGGCTTAAATTCAAAATGCATGGCATCAATATGAGGTCTATTTATACTAGTTTGCATGTTTTGATGATCAAACTGAGCATAATCCCTCATAGGTCTATCTCTATCATTAATCATACCTATGTGATCCATGTGGATGAGATTTTCTCTATGAACTTCTTCTTGAAGAGCATCTTTGTGAACCGGGGCCTCCTCTCACCGAGTGTGGCCTTGAGCTTTGTTCTTCACTTTGAATGACATGTTGCTAGCTTGTTGATTACATTTTCGAGTCTTAGCAATCTCCTGAATTTTCTTTCTATTTCTAAATCTAAACTATATTCTAGAGTTCTGTTTCTGGTTCTGTACATATACTAAGTACCATATACTTTGGTTGACAGAAACTTTAAAAACCAGAATTTATATACAACACAAAATTACTTAATATCAGAATTTTAAAAAGAATTTACTTCAATCTCCGGCAACGGCGCCAAAACCTTGGTGTGTGGAAATGCCACATACACTTGAGTGCAAGTATACACTGTCCAAAAACAAGTAGTAAAAAGATCGAACCCACAGAGATTGAAAAACTCACTTTTAAAACAAATATAAAGTAATAAAGTGTAAAGTCACTAAGTAACAAAATAATTTTGGATTTTGTTTGATGATCACAACAAAGTTAGAAAGAAAGCAAAGTAAAAAATGTTGATAGTGTAAAAGAGAAAAGCTAGTTGGAATGTCTTCATCAAGTAATTTACTTATAAGTGTATGATGCAAGTATGTGATGCAATTTGATGAATCTTTGTTGCATTAGCTATGTGCCTTTCGGTCACTTTCTTCAGAGTATCATTACCAGCTCTTATGATCCTTGTTCTATGCAGTAAAGAAAGGGGTGTTAGTGCCAATCTTGCCTCCTAACAAGTATTCATTTTGCTTAAGTGAATTCACTCTTGTATTTTAAGTACCCACAATTATTCTATGGACTATACTATCCTATGTCTAGGACTTAGCATGGTTTTCACAAAGTTTTCTTTATGTAAAACACTCACCCATATTAGTTCTTGAGTTCTTAATTGTAAGCCATGTCTGGTCATTTACAAATCTACTTATTCTAAGTGATCAAGTTCAAAATAAGTTTTGAAAAGATTATCAAGCAAGAACTAAAGTACAAACATACATACATGCAACATTCTTTCTTAAAAGCTCATTAAATGATTAGAACATTCCAACTAAGAAAGGTTTAGCTAACAAGAGACATTGCAAGATATATATAAACTGAATAGACCATGTTTAGTAAAGTTACAAATGTTGAAAACCTTTGTATGAAGTCTTCTAGCAATGCACTAGCATTACTCCTTAGCACTATACAAACACTATGAAAATGAGTTAAGGAGGAATTATGAATTCCTTCCTCTTCCTCTAAAAATATAAAAACTAACTATGTATATTGAAATTTTGATCTAACTTATGGATTGTGATATATTTCCAAATGAAGATGTGAGGTCCTTTTATAGCCTTCAAGTGAGGTGCTTCCTTCCTTCATGTTGAAGTCATCTTGAGTGGATCATAGCTGTAGTTGCTTTCCAGAGGTTTATCCATGTTGAAATCTTTGACTTATCATATAGGGCGGTTCCATGGTATTAGAACAAGTGTCCCTATGTTGGTGACTCTTCAAAGCTAAGCCTATAGCTATGTGTGAATGGTAGGCGCCTACTATACAAGTTTGGATGGCATCAGGGAAGCAGGCAGGAGGTCATCACATTGCATGTGGATGCATATGAAACAGGCTGCTTATTCACCAAGTAGCGCAGAATTGATGCAGGATCAGTGTAGGAGCATTGATGCAGATGCATTGAGATCAAGATCGAAACAAAACATCAAACATACCACAATATATCCAAAATGGCCTATAACTAACTATAACCATTCAAATCACTCAAGATATCATATATCACACTAAATACTATATAAACTCTTTATTATTACTTAAAAGAGAGCAAATACTAAGTTTAAACATATGAAATACTCTATATAAAATAGAGTTATCAGTAGTAAATAAGGGAGTGGGGAATTAATTAAAATAGGGAGTGGTTGAAGTAGCTAGGGGTGTAAATAAGGGGCCCAAGCCCACTAAATATGCCCAAATGCAAGGAATTAAACTTAGGGGTAGGTTTTTCCCTTCTCATTTGCAACAAAGAGAAGAAAAATTGAAGAGAGGGAGAGGGAGAGGGTAGGAGGCGCTGCTGGACAGCAAAGGAGGAGGGGAGGAAAATGTCATTTCTTGCTTGGGTAAGTGGTATGTAGTACCAATCTTCCCCATTTTTCTTTCTCTACCTTTTAGTGTAAATTTCCTACACTAATTCCTTCCCATTTTCCTTTTCCATGGATAAGTTTTTGAAGCTCAAAGTAGGAGAGCTTCCATTTTTTAAGGTTTCTTGTGTTTTGAAGGAGAAGCTTCTTGGGTTTTCAATTTTGAGGTAAGGGGGCTCTCTTTCATACATAATAGGTTGTAGGATGAGTGGTTATGTGTGGGCTAGGTGTGTAGGGTAATTAATTGTTGTTTGTGTGTTATTTGAATTAATTGATTGTTTATGTGTTGTTTGAATTAATTGGTGTTATGCTTGAATTAGAAATTGATGAACTCATGCTAATTGTTGTTAAGATGAACATGATATGAACTATGCATGCAAGGTGTTTGATGTATTGCCTCAATGAAATTGAGTATGAAAATATGATGATTGTAAGGTGTTCGATATCTTGCCTAAATGAATTGGTGTTGAAATTGATGTGTGAGGCATTGTGCCGTGATTATAGTTGGGTTGGGTGATTGATCATGATGAGTTTTACTTGCTTATGGTTTTGTGCGTTTTCTGGACACTGTTTCGGTCTTTTCAAAACTGGTACTGTTTGGTCGATTCAAAAATTATGTGGCTGAGTGTTTTCGAAAATAGACTTAAAGCCGGTCGTTTTGGCACTGGTTTCGTTAAATTCGGAGTTGTGTAGCTCCAGTTATGAGTCTCCAAAGTCGGGTCAAATTTCTAGAGTCAAACTGTGGGTATGTTCGGTTTTTGCAAGTTTTAGGTCTCCAATTGAACTCCGTTTTGAACGATTCTTTTTCCATTATAAACTATTCTCAAATTGCTTTTGTTCGGGCTAAGGTTTTGTCCCATTTGGTCAGGTTTAAGTCATTCTAGAGTAAAATGAAGTGGGAGGACAGAATCTGTCCAGTCTGGGAACAGTTCGGGTTATTTATAAAAACTGTACTAATTGGCTCACTGTTTTGAAAATATAAAGACATATCCAGAAACTACACATCCGTGGCTTTCCGACGAGTGGTCTTTTGTAATTTTTCGATGTCGTTTGCTATTTTAAATACTCCGCCGAAGTAGGTGTACTGCTGTAGGAATCCATCATTTTGTGCGGGAGTTGCCAATGTTGCCCGAAGTGTCAAAAATGCCATTTTGATCCTTTGAACCTTTTTAGTCCTTAGAAATGTTATTTTGGTCCTTATGGTGTTGGATTGGTCCTTGGGAGGTGATTTAGTCCTTGGTGTGACATTTAGTCCAATAAAGAGGTGTGTTGTGTTGTGGTGACGAATAAGCGATGGGTAGGTGTTGTGCAAGTGTACACAATCGCAACAAGTAATATAATGATAAGTAAAGTTCGTCTCCACAGGGATTGATATTAATTTTAGAGTTTAAAAAGGAATTACACTTTAGAGGAACAAGTAGCAAATAGTTTGAGTAACAAAGTTTCAGTTGAACAAAGGTTGTTAAAGTAACAAGTTAACAGTGAATTAAACTATAAGAGAAATAAGTTGGATTGCCTTCACTTAGTAAATTCCCAGAAACAAGACGCTATAATGTCACACGCTATAGCGTTAAGCGCTGTTGCAAATATTTTGTGCCTTTCAGTCACTAGCGCCAGGGTTTCATTACAAGATGCCTATGTCTAGGTTCTAAATAAGTTCACCCCTGTATATTCAAGATCCCACAGCTACGCTTTATAAACTATTGCAACTTCTATGTCTAGAAGAAGCAAAAATTGGCTAAATGTCTTTAACCAACCTTCTCGTTTATATTAACCATTGAGTTCTTTCTATGGTTCATGTCTGAATCCACAGAAGTTCTTGTTTTACATGGCCAAATATAAAACAAGATTGAAAGAATTATAACACAAGGATTAAAACACAAAACGTGAGAAATTATATACGTAATATTAATGGTTCATTACAAGCTTATAGCAACCCAACTCAAAGAGTTTAGCTCATGTTGAGCATCATCAAAATAACACAAATACAAATACTTGCATTACCGTAGGTAAGAAGGGGAATACAAGTGCAAAAGATACAAGCTTGAAATCTCCTAATCATCCACGCATAGATGGTGCATCATCATCAGCCTTACACCATGAGAAATACAGAAATTACAAAGAAGAAAATAAAATGCAAAAGTTTCAAAAGTGTATCAATGGAGAAGAAGAGATGTCACGTTCTCTCTCTACCAATACTCTCTCTAACTCTGAAAATCCTAAGGTATGGTAAGGTAAATCAGCATCTCTAGTATATCTAGCATGAGGTACAACCCTCCTCCAAAAGTCAAGAAAAGTGATGTTTGCTTTTTCACCAACTCCACTATTCCTTTACGCATGCAATGACAAGTGTCCACACAAATCCAATAAAATCCGCACATGTCAGCAAGCACTGTGGACACAAGATATGGAACATGGATTAATGAGCTTGGCGCCAAAATTTCACTTTTTCCTTTAGATGCTCAGCTGCGCTGTCATCTTGACGCTATAGCGTTACACGCTATAGCGCTAAACAATGCACTACTTCACAAAATACATCAAAACAATCACAAGGGCACCAAATGTGCCAATTTCATAGCAAAGCAGTGTTTAGCCCTTCCTTACCTAATATAAACAGAAATACAATAAATACTATACTAATATTACTTGAGAACTTACTTAATTCAATGATTAGAGGCATAAATAACTCATATAAATATGAGTTATCACACCCTCAAACTTAAACCATTGCTTGTCCCCAAGTAATGACACTTGCAAAGACAAAACAAACTGACACTTATTCACAAACACAAGACCTGATCAGCAATTCACTTCTAAGCATACTCATTCAAATATTTTCTCAATGAGCTAACAATTCAGATTCACACTCACACCAACACACCAATGCATTTTACTCAACTTCTAAGCTTATTACTGCTCAATAGTGTGTGTGTGATCTCTTGACTCATCTCAATTCCTAGCTAGATTTGGATTTCTCTTTAGCCTTGGAAAGAATGGCCTTCTTTTGGTGAAATCAAGAACTTTTTCAAAACAGTGACTAGATTAACATTTTCACACAGAAATGGGGGATTTTCAAGCATGACAAAGGGTTTAACTAGGCATTTCAAGTCTATGGTCAGTGCTCCTAACTTATTGAAACTGAACAACTCACGCTATAGCGTTTGGCGCTATAGCGCTTTGAACACTGATAACAGATTTATTTACTAGCTGCAGCCCCCTCATTACTCGGCTCCACAGCAATTATTTATATATATATATATATTTTAAATATATGAGGCTTTGCCTCTTTGCCTTTGGGACAGCCGAGCTCTTGTTTCGGGAAACTCCAGCTTTACAACGTATTTACACTGAACTTCTAAGTCACTGACCACCCTAAGACCTTCGTACCTAACCTTTATATAGCCCAAACACCCCCAAACTTTGCTTCAAAAACTCTTCAAGTTTTTAGTCAAGCCTTGATGTCACCTTGGTTAACCAGGACTAACCTAAGCATCAGATAGTCCTAGGCTAACTAAGTTTTTCCTTAAGCACAGAGATTTTTATGTGTGGGAGCAATAATAAACAAAGATTTTATCTAAAAGCATGGCTCTCTTACTCACTCACACAATCATCATTAAAACTAGCCCAAAGAGAACGCATTCAATGATTATACTTAAAAATGAAACACATGAAACAGATCATTGATAACTTTAGGCCCTCCCCCCACAACAAAAGTGAGCAGTGTCCTCACTGCTCTTAAAGAACTAGGGAGAAGCCTAAGACAAAACAGAAACAAGATAAAACAAGTCTTTAAACATTTGTGAAGCGCAAGACAGACACTATAGCGCTTCACAACTTATTGGAACATAAAACACAACTAGAAACTACTACAGCAGAATGGGAAAATCATTTTTTTATTAGACCAGACCTGGTCCTTGAACTGACACGAGTTGGTGGAAGAGGCTTTGTAGCCTTTTTCTTCTTCTTCTCCTTCGGCCTTGATCGGGTGCTATAGCATCGACGCTATAGCGCTTTCCATCGGGGCTTCCTTCTCTTTAGCGGCCTTCATCTCTCGCTAACTTGCTAGCGAATTTCGCCTTCTTGATCGATAACTCCTTTTCGACTTCTTGTGCTTACGCCGCACACTTTCTTGATCCTCTTCCTCAATCACGCAAGCTTTGCTCTGGGCTCCTTACGCGGATACATATGTTGGCCTCTTTGCTGCTACGTGCTTTTCCTTCAGAACACGGCTTGGAGTGCCAGATGGCACTGGGCCTTGCACTACCTTCCTTGGAGGGCTGTCAGCCATGGCCTGAGCTTCTTCTTCAGAACCTGCAAGAAAATTAACCTTTGATTGAGGGCTCCTTTGGGCTCTTTGCTTAAGCCTAGGAGATTTTGTTGTACTTGACACAGATGATGATGGACTTTTCTGTGCTGCAGGCGCTATAGCATCAGACGCTATAGCGCTAGCAGATTTTTCAGCAGGAAATTGGGGATTGATTTGTTGTGGTGATGCAGGTGGTGAACTTGGTTCTTTTCTTGCTATGGGAGATTGGACAGGTGGTTCTGGTTGTGCTGGCTCATTTAGATTTGGTGTTTTCTGTGTAGGTGTGGGTGATGTTTCTTTTGTTGGGATGGGAGGAGGGATGGTTGCTGCAGATTGGGGTGTTTCAGGAATAGTTGGATCTTGGGCTGGTGGTGAAGGTATTTATGGTGAAGGTGGTCTAGTGGGGCTAGGTGTGGGATCAGCAGGCAATTCCTCATATTCTTCACTCTCTGATCCTTCCTCCTTTTCTGGGCTCTCCTCACCAGATTTCTCCTCACTTTCAGAATCTTCCTCTTCTTCAGAGTCATTTACTTCCTTCATCAGCCTCCTCGTCTCTTCTTCATCTTCTTCACTTAGTTCCTCCAAATCTTCAGTGTTTAAGGATTCTTCACTGCTCACTTTTGTTTTCTTTTTAGCAGGACTCCTTCCTTTCTTCAAGGCAGGGCTTCTTGGTCTCTTTTTGAGTGCCTCATCAGATGCCTTTTTACTTACCCTTTCTTCTTGTTGAGGTGGCTCCTTCACACCTTCTTCCTCAATTAACCACTCTGGAAACACAGGGGGTTCCAATAATTCCTTTCCCCTGGACAACTTCTCCATGACAGCTTTTTCCCACTCAAACTTTGCCTTCACAAACTTGCACAAGGCTTGTTGGTTCTTTTTCAACTGATTAAGCGCTATAGCATCAGACGCTATAGCGCTAGCACTTCTTTGCCTGAGCTTGAACACAGCAGGGATATCTCTTTGAGGAGTTCTCCTCTCATCACGAATCTCAATTTCTACCTCAGCCTGCTTACACAACTCGGTAATTAAACATGGGAAGTAAAGATTACCATCAGTCTTCAGCCTGCTTTTCTCAATCTCCCTTGCAATGATCTTGCCTACATCAATGCTCTCTCCTTCCAAAATAGCATCCAGCACTATTAACCTGTCCTTCTCCACATTGGTTGTGTGGGAAGTAGGCATGAGTGAATGCCTGATAAAAGTAAACCACATGGCAGCTTCATCCACCAGAAATGCTTTCTTCACCTTAAATTCAGATCCAAACCTTTCCCATGTAGCTTCCTCCACACAGATCCTCTTCTTGACCTCCTCCATTTCACACGACCCCATGTATCAAGCTTTTTCTCCAATGCTTTCCCAGAATAACCTAGCTTGAAGTGTTCATTGATGGCACTAGGACTGAAATCAACCATTTCTCCCCTAACCATGGAATAGGTTTGGGGCTTTCCCCCTTTTGGAGGAGGAATACCTTTGTAAAATTCTCGCACCAGTGGCACCACAAATTCCCCTCTGTGCTTGATGAATTTCTGCCACCCTAGCGCTATAACAGTAGACGTGAACACATCAGGGGCTTTTTCTGTTTTAAAACCCCTTTCTGCGATGAAATTCATCTTCCGAAGAACGCAGATCGTCTTTTGGGTCTACTGACTCAGAGAACTGGGTTCTGAGGTCTTGGTCTTTCTCTGGGGTTTTTCAATTGAATGTTTCTTCACCATTTTGAGATTTTTGAAGAGATGAAAGTGATTTGTGAATTTTCTGAACTGAAACGTGAGATCGGCTGCAGAGAAGACAAGGAATGAAGTTATGGCTGGATGGGGGTTAGGGAAGAAGAAGAAGAATCAACGGTTAGAAAGAAAGAGAAACAGGGGAGTGGTTGAGTGAGAGGTTATTGGGAATTGAATGAGGTGACCGTTGTTGATGGGGCGGAGTGACTGAAGTGATTGGGGCTGTCACACGTGGGCGCATAGGGTGAAGCAGTTGAAGTGCACAGAGCGCGCGTGCCACGTCATTTATAACCGTCCCATACTTTGAAATAAAAATGTTTCTTCCGGCCAGCTACCACCCCTTGACGCTATAGCGTCAACCTCACACTATGGGTCTTCAATTTTCCAAATTCCTCAACACAAAAATTTTCCTCCTGCACAATGAAAATAAAAATAACAGAAATGTTAATTAAAATCTTGGGGTGCCTCCCAAGAGCGCTTGTTTTAAGAGTCCTCAGCCTGACTTCTTCATTTGATGTTAGGGATCTTGAAGGTCAATTGAGGTCTTGTCCCTCATCACAGTGTCACCATGGTATTGTTTTACTCTCTGTCCATTCACCTTGAAAGTGGTGTTGGTTGCTTGATCATATAAATCCACGGCACCATGAGGGTAGACCTTGACTAATTTAAAAGGGCCAGACCACCTGGATTTGAGCTTGCCAGGAAACAATTTTAATCTTGAATTGAAGAGAAGCACTTGGCCTCCTTCAATCAGCTCTCTGTTCTGGATCTTCCTGTCATGCCACACCTTTGTTTTTTCCTTGTAAATGGCTGAACTCTCATAGGCAGCATGCCTAATCTCATCAAGTTCATTTAATTGCAGTAGCCTAGCCTTACCTGCCCTATCACAATCAAAGTTGAGCTTTTTTATGGCCCAATGAGCTTTGTGTTGCAGCTCAATAGGGAGGTGGCATGCTTTCCCAAAACACAAGTGCGTATGGAGACATTCCTGAGGTGTCTTGAAGGTCGTCCTGTAAGCCCATAACGCATCATCCGGATGGATTGACCAATCCTTTCTTGAGGTCCCACCATTTTTTCAAGCATCCTTTTGATTTCTCTATTGGACAATTCAACTTGCCCATTTGTTTGTGGGTGGTATGCGCATTGGCAATTTTGTGCCTCACTTCATATTTTCCCAATAGAGACTCAATCAACTTGTTACAAAAGTGAGAACCCTCATCACCGATAATTGCTCTTGGTGTACCATATCCTGGTGAATATGTTCTTTCTGCGGGAACTTGCGATCGACTTGGCATCATTGTTGGGGAGAGCCACGGCTTCAACCCATTTGGAAACATAATCCCATGACCACCAGTATGTACAAATTCCCATGAGAAGGAGGAAAGGGACCCATGAAATCCATGCCCCATACATCAAAGAGTTCAATCTCTAAGATGTTGGTTAAGGGCATTTCATGCTTGTTTGAAATGTTCCCAGTCCTTTGACACCTTGCACAGCTCTTTACCAATTCCTGAGCATCCTTGAATAATGTAGGCCAGTAATACCCACATTGCAGCACCTTTGCAGCTGTTCTAGTTCCTCCAAAGTGTCCACCACATGGTGAAGCATGACAATGCTCTAACACTTGAGGTTGTTCTTCTTCTACAAGGCACCTTCTTATCACTTGGTCTTGGCACTTCTTGTAGAGAAAAGGTTCATCCCAATAATAATCCTTCACTACATGGAAAAACCTTTTTCTTTGTTGATAATTCAGATCTGCAGGCACAATTCTGCTTACCAAGTTATTCACAATATCAGCATACCACGGAGCAGTATCTTCAGACGCTATAGCGTCTGGCGTTATAGCGGCAACCGCTATAGCGTTACACTTTTTCACTGCTACTGCCAACAACTTCTCATCTGGGAAGATTTCTTTAATCTCACCCTGCTCTGTACCTGCATTTTCTCCTTCAAGTCTAGACAAATGGTCAGCAACTTGGTTCTCCACCCCCTTTTTATCATGAATTTCCAAGTCAAATTCTTGGAGGAGGAGAACCCATCTTATTAACCGAGGTTTTGCATCTTTCTTTGAGATCAAATACTTGATGGCTGAATGGTCTGTAAAAATAATTACTTTTGTGCCAACCAAGTATGATCTAAATTTATCAAAGGCAAAAACCACGGCTAATAGCTCTTTTTCAGTAACTGTGTAATTTAGCTGTGCTTCAATAAGTGTTTTGCTTGCATAGTAAATGGAATGAAATATTTTATCATACCTTTGACCGAGCACAGCTCCCACAGCATAGTCGCTTGCATCACACATGAGCTCGAATGGCTTACTCCAATCAGGAGCAACAATGATAGGTGCAGTAATCAGAGCTTTCTTTAACTTCTGGAATGCTTCAAGACATGCAGCATCAAAGTTGAAAGTGGTGTCATGCTGAAGGAGTTGACATAGAGGCTTTGAGATCTTTGAGAAATCTTTAATGAATCTCCTATAGAACCCAGCATGCCCAAGGAAACTTCTTATACCTTTGACACTTGAGGGAGGTGGCAATTTTTCAATGACTTCAATCTTGGCCCTATCCACCTCTAAGCCTTTCTTGGAAATCCTATGCCCTAGTACAATTCCTTCTTGCACCATGAAGTGACATTTCTCCCAATTAAGCACCAGATTTGTTTCTTCACACCTTATCAGTATCTCTTCCAAGTTGTCCAAACACTTCTGGAAACTATCCCTAAACACAGAGAAGTCATCCATGAAAACCTCCATAGATTTTTCAATAAAGTCAGAGAATATGGACATCATACATCTCTGGAAAGTTGCAGGGGCATTACACAGTCCAAAGGGCATTCTTCTAAAAGCAAATGTGCCATAAGGACATGTGAATGTGGTCTTTTGCTGGTCTTCAAGAACTATTGCTATTTAATTATAGCCAGAGTAGCCATCAAGAAAGCAGTAATAGTCCTTACCAGCAAGTCTGTCCAACATTTGGTCAATAAAAGGGAGGGGAAAGTGGTCCTTCTTTGTGGCCTTGTTCAATTTCCTATAGTCCATGCAGATCCTCCAACCAGTCACTGTTCTTGTGGGAATTAATTCATTTTTGTCATTTGTGATCACAGTGACACCACCTTTCTTGGGAACACACTGCACAGGGCTCACCCATGCACTATCAGAAATAGGATATACAATCCCTGCATCTAACCACTTGAGGATTTCCTTTTTCACCACTTCCTTCATTATGGGATTAAGCCTTCTCTGTCCTTCAATGCTATGTTTAGCATTTTCCTCTAACACAATCCTGTGCATGCATATTGTAGGACTTATCCCATGTATATCAGACATTTGCCAACCTATTGCCTTCTTGTGCCTTTTCAGAGTTGTAATGAGCTCCACCTCTTGGTTTTGATCCAAACTAGCAGAAATGATGACAGGTAGAGTCTCATTTTTCCCCAAATATGCATACTTCAGGTGCTTGGGTAATTCTTTCAACTCTAGATCAGGTGGTTGAATAATAGAAGGCACACTCCTCTTGAGGTTGGAGTTTTCTTGCTCTAGTGACTCATATCTCCTAGCCCAAACCTCATTCACAGTTTGTTTTTCAATTGAAGCCTCCTCTTCTCCCAACAATTCATGTTCCTCAGTATTGTTAAGCACCTTTCCCAAGTGGTTGTTAGTTTTCTGAAAATGTTTTTGCACCACTTGGTCAAGAGAAACCACAAAGGAACACTCTTCAGTATTGACATCAGGAAGCTTTAATGCATTCAAAACATTGATCTTAACTTCTTGATCATTGACTCTCATTGTCAATTCCCCTTTTTGTACATCAATGAGTGTCTTCCCTGTAGCCAAAAAGGGTCTACCTAAAATGATAGGTACCTCTGCATCTGCTTCAAAATCTAGAATAACAAAGTCAACAGGAAAAACAAATTTATCTACTTTAATTAAAACATCCTCCAGTATTCCTTCGGGATAGGCAAGTGACCTATCGCCTAACCGGAGGCTTACGAAAGTAGGTCAGCGCAGTTCTATACCCAATTGTGTGTAAATGGACTTGGGCATTAAGTTAATACTTGCTCCCAAGTCACATAAAGCACGCACGAATAAAAATTTCCAATGGAAGCAGGTATTGTGAAACTACCAGGGTCTTTAATTTTTCTGGGAGTTTATTTTGCATCAACATGCTTTGCATTCCCGATCATTGCCACGATTTCAAATTCTCCCAACCTTCTTTTCTTTGTCAAAACATCTTTCATAAATTTGGCATAGTTGGGCATTTGTTGTAATGCCTCAACTAGAGGAACATTAATGTGCAATTGTTTTAACACCTCAAGGAATTTATTAAATTGTTTGTCCTCATGTGCCTTTTTTAACCTTTGAGGGTAAGGGGAGCGGGATATTCGTGCACCAATTTAGGTTCGTGTGTTCTGTTTGCATTTGACGCTATAGCGTCCAGTGCTATAACGTCTGAAAAATTCTTTTCATTTTCAAGCAACACTTGACTCTAAATTCTTGGGTGCGATGAGTTACCTCTTTACCACTTACGGTGGTTATTGCTTTCACATGCTCCTTGCTGGTGCATGAGATGGAGAAGGTTCGATAGTAGATGGGAGTCCACCATTCGCGCTTTGTGTGAGAGCGGATGCAATCTGTCCCACTTGATTCTCCGAGTTTTGATTGATGCTTCATGAGTCTGCATTGTTGTTTTACAATCACTGATGAATGACCTTAGCAGAGACTCCATTGAATTGTCCATAGCAGGAACAGGAACATTCTGTCTTGGAGGTTGTTGTTGTTGTTGTTGCCTTGGAAAACCTGGGGGAATAGCAGGAGCACTTGTGCTTGTGTTAGCATTATTTCCTCCCCCCCATCTGAAGTTAGGATGATTCCTCCAACCAGGGTTGTATGTATTAGAATAAGGGTTGTTACCCTTGTTGTAACCCACATAGTTGATGAGCGAGGATTCGTTGTACATTCTTCATACAGATGAGCCCCTCCACAATATACACAACTGGCTTCTCCAGGAGGAGCTTGTTCAATTGCTGCTGCAGTTGACCTTTCAGGAGCTATAGCATCAGACGCTATAGCGTTGGCAGTGTTCAACTCCTTTATCATGTTTGTTAGAGTGGCCACTTGGGCTGAGAGAGCAGAAACCTCACTCACTTCATGAACCCCAGCTACTTTCCTTGTAGAATTTAGCCTTTCAGTAGGCCATGAAGAACTGTTAATGGCAATGCGCTCTATGAGCTCACAAGCGTCATTATATGATGAATTCAGAATTACACCTCCAGATGAGGCATCCAACATAGACCTAGTAGGTGCCTCTAGCCCATTATAAAAAGTCTCCATTTGAATTACTATAGGAATTCCATGATGTGGACATTTCCTAAGCAACTCCTTCCACCTTTCCCAAGCCTCATGTAATGATTCACCCTCTTTTTGCTTGAAGGATGTGATGTCATTCCTCATCCTTGCATTTTTGTTTGGTGGGAAATACTTCTCCAGAAACTTCTTTGTCATATCTTCCCAAGTAGTGATAGAATTGGACTCCAAGGAGTTCAACCAAGCTTTTGCTCTGTCTTTTAAAGAATAAGGGAACAGTTTCAGCCTGAAAGCATCCTCACTCACCCCTGGAATAATGAAATTACTGCACACTTCAAGGAAGTTTCTCAGATGAGCAAAAGGATCTTCTTGAGAAGAACCTCCAAATTGTCCAATTGTTTGGAGCATTTGGAACATCATAGGCTTGAACTCAAAGTGAGTAGCAGTCACCACAGGCCTAGTGATGCTTGTCTCCATGGAATGTGGATCAAACACAGCATAATCTCTCATTGGCCTGTCTCTGTCATTTACCATTTGATCAGGTCCTTGATTAATGAATCTGTCTCTGTACCAGTATTCATTATCAACTTCAGTATGGGTAAAAGGACCTTGCCTTCCACCTCTTGGCATTCTTCCTCCTATTTGTGAGGGAGTTCTTCCCCCAAGAGTGCCTCTACCAGTATGATGAGAGTGTTCAGACATAGTTGTTCTGAATTGTTGTAACCTTTGTTGGCGTCTTAGCCTTCTGAATCTTCTCTCTGGTTCAGGATCAAACTCAAAAGTGGGTGATTCTGATCTGGACATACGCTATAGCATCAGACGCTATAGCACTTCTTGTAACACACCACAGAAAATTGCCAAGGTAAAACCTCCATAAGGATGTAATAATTTCTAAACAATAAAAATTAAATGCAATCCCCGGCAACGGCGCCAAAAACTTGTTGTGCGAAAAGTAGTTGTGCAAGTGTACACAATCGCAACAAGTAATATAATGATAAGTAAAGTTCGTCTCCATAGGGATTGATATTAATTTTAGAGTTTAAAAAGGAATTACACTTTAGAGGAACAAGTAGCAAATAGTTTGAGTAACAAAGTTTCAGTTGAACAAAGGTTGTTAAAGTAACAAGTTAACAGTGAATTAAACTATAAGAGAAATAAGTTGGATTGCCTTCACTTAGTAAATTCCCAGAAACAAGACGCTATAACGTCACACGCTATAGCGTTAAGCGCTGTTGCAAATATTTTGTGCCTTTCAGTCACTAGCGCCAGGGTTTCATTACAAGATGCCTATGTCTAGGTTCTAAATAAGTTCACCCCTGTATATTCAAGATCCCACAACTACGCTTTATAAACTATTGCAACTTCTATGTCTAGAAGAAGCAAAAATTGGCTAAATGTCTTTAACCAACCTTCTCGTTTATATTAACCCTTGAGTTCTTTCTATGGTTCATGTCTGAATCCACAGAAGTTCTTGTTTACGTGGCCAAATATAAAACAAGATTGAAAGAATTATAACACAAGGATTAAAACACAAAACGTGAGAAATTATATACGTAATATTAATGGTTCATTACAAGCTTATAGCAACTCAACTCAAAGAGTTTAGCTCATGTTGAGCATCATCAAAATAACACAAATACAAATACTTGCATTACCGTAGGTAAGAAGGGGAATACAAGTGCAAAAGATACAAGCTTGAAATCTCCTAATCATCCACGCATAGATGGTGCATCATCATCAGCCTTACACCATGAGAAATACAGAAATTACAAAGAAGAAAATAAAATGCAAAAGCTTCAAAAGTGTATCAATGGAGAAGAAGAGATGTCACGTTCTCTCTCTACCAATACTCTCTCTAACTCTGAAAATCCTAAGGTATGGTAAGGTAAATCAGCATCTCTAGTATATCTAGCATGAGGTACAACCCTCCTCCAAAAGTCAAGAAAAGTGATGTTTGCTTTTTCACCAACTCCACTATTCCTTTACGCATGCAATGACAAGTGCCCACACAAATCCAATAAAATCCGCACATGTCAGCAAGCACTGTGGACACAAGATATGGAACATGGATTAATGAGCTTGGCGCCAAAATTTCACTTTTTCCTTTAGATGCTCAGCTGCGCTGTCCTCTTGATGCTATAGTGTTAGACGCTATAGCGCTAAACACTGCACTACTTCACAAAATACATCAAAACAATCACAAGGGCACCAAATGTGCCAATTTCATAGCAAAGCAGTGTTTAGCCCTTCCTTACCTAATATAAACAGAAATACAATAAATACTATACTAATATTACTTGAGAACTTACTTAATTCAATGATTAGAGGCATAAATAACTCATATAAATATGAGTTATCAGTAGGCTTCGGCCAAAGCGACGAGTTGTGTTGTGGAGATGTTTAAGTGATGAGTAATGATTGTTGTGATAAATTTATTGTGTTGTGATGCATTGCCATGGTGTCACATAAATCATGCATATTCAGCGACGATGTGGGCTTCGGCCAAAATGACGAGGGCTTCGGCCAAAATGACGAGGGCTTCGGCCAAAATGACGAGGGCTTCAGCCAAAATGACGAGGGCTTCGGCCAAAGTGACGAGGGCTTCGGCCAAAGTGACGAGCGCTTCGGCCAAAGTGACGAGGGCTTCGGCCAAAGTGATGATGATGGATCCACATGCATACTTGCACTCATGCATACATTCATATGTTTGGTGTTGCCTTGATGATGATTGTGAGTTGATGTGACATACTTAATGCTAGATGCTAAATGTGATTTATGTTAGTTGCCTTCCCTAATATAATGCTTATCCTATTTGCTATTATTTATGTAAAGAGACTCACCCTACTCCGTCGTGTTGCTTCGTATGTCGGCAACCTGCAGGTGATAGCGAAGGAAGTAGTCTAGTTATGGTCATGCTCTGATATGTAGCACCGGGGGCGGGGCGTCCTAGTCACTTAGTATTTTATTTTGATGTATTTAGTCTGATATGTGATGATGTACTAAATACTTCTAGACTTGTTGATATTCCGTTGTGCTGGTGAATTATATTCAGGATGTTGTAAATAACTAAATCGGTGTTTTTGAGGGTTCGCCCCAATTTAATGTGCTATATATCACGCACTATGTTGTTATAAATGAATTTTTATGTTTTTGAAGAAATGTAGCACTCTCTTTGAGGTGCGTGGAAAAGTATTTTGGAAACTCTGATTAAAATTTATCTAATCAATAGTAAATAGAAAGGGGGTGTTACATTAGTGGTATCAGAGCAGTTCGGTCTGTCCGGCCAAGTTGTCGAGTCTGTTAACCCTCGAGTCTTGGTACTCGTTCTAAATCATAATTATGTTGCTGCTTATTACTGTTACCTTTGTTGGTTTGTCCTTTCATTGATATGTCTTGTAAATTATTTAATGGATAGCGATTGAAAGATTATATTGATTTATTGAGGTAGGTGTGATTGAAATATGTGACTGTTGATTGTATCATTGATTTTGATTATTTGTGACTGTTGTTGTATCATTAAGATATGTGTGATTAAAAGAGTTCTAACGATGTCAAAGGAGTGAAAGTCGTGACGACGCCTTCGCACTCCGGACTGCGTTAAAAATATTTTAATGTTGTAGTTATAAATTGAAAGAAAGTAGTTTTTGTGACCTTAATTAGTTGGTTGCATGAGTAGGAGGGACTGATCACCCCAAATACTCATCCCAATGAAAGGGGCGACAATAACTCGTGGTTATTATTGAATTTGGATGCATGCACTAATTTTAATTTGATTGGTTGCTTGATTAGCTTGATAGAATATAAAAAGTAATTTCATATGACCTAAACTTGGTGAGTTATGCACTGGACAATATTTGCAGTATTATTTGTTGGTTAATTGTTGCGCTTGATTGACATTTCTGCTATAGGTTGATTGTTGATGTAATGTATAGGAATTTTAGTTGACTTGTGCTTAATTGTTTCGAAGATTGTATGCCAAAATGAAATAATGTGTAAGGCTATATTTTCATTAACTCAATTAAGATTGCATAACTTGAAGTTTTGACATTTCCAGTGTTTCAATTCAGCTTGTTTCGTGAGCATGATATGATTTGTCAAAAATGAAACGATTAACTTTCCTTACCTTCTGAGTGTATGTCGGAAACTAAATTTTGAACTAATAAGTAGTTGTTTATGTGGTTGCATATTAGTAAGCTTTGGGGTTTGCATATAGTTTCCCTTTTGGACAAAACTGTGAGTTCTATGGTTTTCGAAAAACGGTACTTAGAAAATTTTGTACTATTGGGAATGAATGTGTTGAATTTTGTTTCCAAGTTGTTTTAGGATTTTTATTTCAAAATGTGACAAGACTTCGGCTTTTGAACTGATTAGGTTGTGGTTTAATGATGTTTGAAAATTATGAGATTTTACATAATTTGCAAGATTAGATGAGTTAGAATTTTTATGTTATGTGAATGTGAATCCAAATAATGATTGTCAAGGTCTTGGGAATAAATGTAAACAATTTTAAGTACTTTTTGACCGTGAACTACAATTGTATAATTGTGTTCGTTTTATGACTTAACTTTGGCATTGTTGTTGCTATCACTAGTATTAATCGTCACTTCTTGAAAATTGTTTACGTGGCTTATAAATCTAATGATGAAAACTGTGCAATGAGACTTTTTGTGCACTTCTATTACTTGACTAGTTTTTCTTTGCTAAATGTTGACAAGAGTATTTAATTTCAATTGGTTAAACTAAAGTCAAGTCGTGTATCAAAATGATTGTACTGTAATGCATGTGTTGGCTATGTTCTGCTGTGATAGGAAAGTTGTAAAATCGCATGTTAGCTAATCCCTAGGAATAAAGAGATCGAAGAAGATGCCTACATGTTTAATCTTTTCAGGCTTGTGTGTTTAATTTGTTTGCACGATTGGTTATGCTTATGTGTTTTATACGCGTGTTCTTTGGAGGCAGGGAATTAATTAAATCTTGTTATAATTTTCGTGTCCTAAATGAACCTTAGCAGTGTTTTGTACTTAGAATGAAAGCATGATTGTTATACAACCTAGGAGTAGAAATGATGTCAGAATCAATGTCTTAGGCTGAGACTCATGGAAACCGGTAAAGCTATGCATACTTTTTGCGAACTTTCTGAAAATGCTGTTTTCATAAAACTCGGTGTAGAATTATTAGTAATGGTGGCTGAATTATGATGGTTGTTTGTGTTGTTGAATTCACTGTTTTGAGATGTTCTGACATGGGTTCAGTATTTCAGTGACTGAGAACGTTTTACTAATTGAAAAATTATGTGGTTTGTCATTTCGAAAACTTGATTGAATGCTTGTTAATTTGCCACTGATTTGGTTGCATTTGGAGTTGTAGAACTCGAGCTATAGGTGAAACAAGTTAGGTTAAAATTCTGGAAACAATCTGGACATAGGGTCAGTGTTTTGGTTACTGCGTTTTCAAAAGAGCTCATTTTCGAACGAATCCAATTTCTTTGAAAACTTGACAGAATTTGCCTCACTTTATGCACAAGTTTCATGCAATTTGATTGAGTTTTGGTCATTATAGAACTGCTTGAATTTGAAGAACAGAAACTGCATCTTTTGAAACTAGTATGCATATTTTTGAAAACTGTACCTATTGAACACTCTTCTTCAAAAACTGAATTTAGGGATAAGAAATAGACCCATAGGGCTTTCCAACAAGTATTTATTTGTCGAAATCCGAGGTCGTTTACTATTTTAATTAATTCGTCAAAGTAGGCGCATAGTTACAGAATTTTCTGCACCTGAGTTTAGGTAGATTAATTTGAACGTTGAATAAGACGATAAGTTTGTTGAATAGCTTGAAGTTGAATTTTGTTGTGGTGGTCGTGTTAATTGTTGATGAGGATGATGTTGGATATATGATAAATTGTTGAGATTGGTATTGTTGTGTTAATTGCAATTGTGGTGTTGTTGGGCCTCTGGCCATGGTTGTTGATTATCTCCGGTGTCGTATGTGTTTCCTTCCGTTGAATAGGAAAATAAAAGTGACGATATAGGTAATTGTATCTAAAAGTAACGAGGTAGACTTAGCGTCTCAAAGCGACGACGAGGATTCGGTTCCACTTAATTGGTGATGATGCCACGAGTTAGCTATGTTGCGGTGATGGTTTGGTGGCGGGAGCTCTGCTCCAATTTTTGTGTCTTGGGTGAACCTTAGACGGTGTTTGGGTAGTCGAGTAGGATTTTGACAACCTACAGGTTAGAATACCTATTTGGGGAGTAAGAGTGTAGAGGAGGGTGTTTGGTCTGTTACGTGTACGATAGAACCTAGATGATAACGGTTAGAGGTAATAAGGGGGTTTGATGTTGAGTTCATAAGTTTGGCGTAGATTTTCGAGGACGAAAATATTTTAAGTGGGGGAGAGTTGTAACGCCCCAAAATAATTTAATTAAATAATTAATTAAGTTATTTAAGGCTTGCAACATTTATTTAAGTCCAATAATTAATTTAGAGTTTTATTTTATTTAGGAGGTGTTATAGTGATTAGTTATATTAAAAATAGAGTATTTAATATAACTAAGAGGTGTTGGGTAGTAAATAAGGGAGTGGGGAATTAATTAAAATAGGGAGTGGTTGAAGTAGCTAGGGGTGTAAATAAGGGGCCCAAGCCCACTAAATATGCTCAAATGCAAGGAATTAAACTTAGGGGTAGGTTTTTCCCTTCTCATTTGCAACAAAGAGAAGAAAAATTGAAGAGAGGGAGAGGGAGAGGGTAGGAGGCGCTGCTGGACAGCAAAGGAGGAGGGGAGGAAAATGTCATTTCTTGCTTGGGTAAGTGGTATGTAGTACCAATCTTCCCCATTTTTCTTTTTCTACCTTTTAGTGTAAATTTCCTACACTAATTCCTTCCCATTTTCCTTTTCCATGGATGAGTTTTTGAAGCTCAAAGTAGGAGAGCTTCCATTTTTGGTGGTTTCTTGTGTTTTGAAGGAGAAGCTTCTTGGGTTTTCAATTTTGAGGTAAGGGGGCTCTCTTTCATACATAATAGGTTGTAGGATGATTGGTTATGTGTGGGCTAGGTGTTTAGGGTAATTAATTGTTGTTTGTGTGTTATTTGAATTAATTGATTGTTTATGTGTTGTTTGAATTAATTGGTGTTATGCTTGAATTAGAAATTGATGAACTCATGCTAATTGTTGTTAAGATGAACATGATATGAACTATGCATGCAAGGTGTTTGATGTATTGCCTCAATGAAATTGAGTATGAAAATATGATGATTGTAAGGTGTTCGATATCTTGCCTAAATGAATTGGTGTTGAAATTGATGTTTGAGGCATTGTGCCGTGATTATAGTTGGGTTGGGTGATTGATCATGATGAGTTTTACTTGTTTATGGTTTTGTGCGTTTTCTAGACACTGTTTCGGTCTTTTCAAAATTGGTACTGTTTGGTCGATTCAAAAATTATTTGGCTGAGTGTTTTCGAAAATAGACTTAAATCCGGTCGTTTTGGCACTGGTTTCGTTAAATTCGGAGTTGTGTAGCTCCAGTTATGAGTCTCCAAAGTCGGGTCAAATTTCTAGAGTCAAACTGTGGGTATGTTCGGTTTTTGCAAGTTTTAGGTCTCCAATTGAACTCCGTTTTGAACAATTCTTTTTCCATTATAAACTATACTCAAATTGCTTTTGTTCGGGCTAAGGTTTTGTCCCATTTGGTCAGGTTTAAGTCATTCTAGAGTAAAATGAAGTGGGAGGACAGAATCTGTCCAGTCTGGGAACAGTTCGGGTTATTTATAAAAACTGTACTAATTGGCTCACTGTTTTGAAAATATAAAGACATATCCAGAAACTACACATCTGTGGCTTTCCGACGAGTGGTCTTTTGTAATTTTTCAATGTCGTTTGCTATTTTAAATACTCACTTGAAGTAGGTGTCTTCTTTGTAGGAATCCATCATTTTGTGCGGGAGTTGCCAATGTTGCCCGAAGTGTCAAAAATGCCATTTTGATCCTTTGAACCTTTTTAGTCCTTAGAAATGTTATTTTGGTCCTTATGGTGTTGGATTGGTCCTTGGGAGGTGATTTAGTCCTTGGTGTGACATTTAGTCCAATAAAGAGGTGTGTTGTGTTGTGGTGAAGAATAAGTGATGGGTAGGCTTCGGCCAAAGCGACGAGTTGTGTTGTGGAGATGTTTAAGTGATGAGTAATGATTGTTGTGATAAATTTATTGTGTTGTGATGCATTGCCATGGTGTCACATAAATCATGCATATTCAGCGACGATGTGGGCTTCGGCCAAAATGACGAGGGCTTCGGCCAAAATGACGAGGGCTTCGGCCAAAATAGCGAGGGCTTGGCCAAAATGACGAGGGCTTCGGCCAAAGTGACGAGGGCTTCGGCCAAAGTGACGAGGGCTTCGGCCAAAGTGACGAGGGCTTCGGCCAAAGTGATGATGATGGATCCACATGCATACTTGCACTCATGCATACATTCATATGTTTGGTGTTGCCTTGATGATGATTGTGAGTTGATGTGACATACTTAATCCTAGATGCTAAATGTGATTTATGTTAGTTGCCTTCCCTAATATAATGCTTATCCTATTTGCTATTATTTAGGTAAAGAGACTCACCCTACTGCGTCGTGTTGCTTCGTATGTCGGCAACCTGCAGGTGATAGCGAAGGAAGTAGTCTAGTTATGGTCATGCTCTGATATGTAGCACCGGGGGCGGGGCGTCCTAGTCACTTAGTATTTTATTTTGATGTATTTAGTCTGATATGTGATGATGTACTAAATACTTCTAGACTTGTTGATATTCCGCTGTGCTGGTGAATTATATTCAGGATGTTGTAAATAACTAAATCGGTGTTTTTGAGGGTTCGCCCCAATTTAATGTGCTATATATCACGCACTATGTTGTTATAAATGAATTTTTATGTTTTTGAAGAAATGTAGCACTCTCTTTGAGTGCGTGGAAAAGTATTTTGGAAACTCTGATTAAAATTTATCTAATCAATAGTAAATAGAAAGGGGTTGTTACACCAAACAACTCCATTTTTCTTCCTTTATCATTTAGTGTAAGTTTCTACACTAATTCCTTCCAATTTTCCTTTTACCATGGATGGGGTTTTGGAGCTCAAAATATTGGGGAAGCTAGTTTGGTGGTTTTTGTGTTATTGAAGGAGAGAGTACTTGGGCTCTTCAATTTGGAGGTATGGGGGCTCTCTTTCATGGCTAATAATTTATAAACCTTGAAATCATAGAGATTAGGTGTTAGGATTATTTATTTGATTGTTTGAGTTTGTGTTAATTCTATGTTTATTGTGGTATTTGCATTTAATTTGGTGATACCATGATGCTTGATGTTGGAAATAAATGTGTTGTTTAATGTGCATGCCATATGTTTGATGAAATGCTTCAATGTGAAGAAATATGTGAATATGTGATTTTATGATATTGATAAAATGTCTAAGTGAGTGTTGTTGAAGTGGGTGTTGTTAAGGTGAGTTATATGAATTAAATGCAATATGGTGTGTGATAAGTGTTAAATAATAATGAGGTGTTTAGTTGTTGGTTGACATAATTGATTAGGAGAAATATTGGTGTTATTAGGTGTTTAATAAATTATTGATTTAGAGTTGGTGGGAGGGTGTAGGTTGTTGTGGAGAAGTTAAAATTAGGTGTTAGGTGTGCAAGGTGTCTAAGTGTGGGTTTCAAAATAGCTCCTAAGTGTTAATTTGATCCTTATGGTGCCAAACTAGTCCCTAGGTGTCAAAATAGTCCCTAGGTGCTAAAATAATCCTTATGGTGACAAAATAGTCCCTATGTGTCTAAATGGTCCCCGAGGTGTTAAAAGAGTCCCTAGGTGTCAAAATAGTCCTTAAGTACTAAATTAATCTTTGGTGTGTCCAAATGGTCCTTATGGTGTGGGATTAGTCCTTAGATGCTAAAATGGTCCTTATGATGTTGAAAAGGTCCTTATGAGGTGATTTGGTCCTTAGGTGAGGATTTAGTCCTTGGGGTGATATTTAATCCAATAAATGAGGTGTGTGGTGTTGTGGTGGCGATAGAGAGGTGATGTAGGCTTTGGCCAAATAGGTGATGTGGCTTCGGCCAAAAGAGGTGGTGGCTTCGGCCAAAAGAGGTGGTGGCTTCATGCATGCATTCATATGCTTGGTGTGGCTTTGATGATGATTGTGAGCTGGTGTTCGTAAACTATTGGTGTATTTGGTGTAATGATATATTTGGTGTGACTGTATTAATGGTGTATTCAAATTGACTGTATCATTGGTGTACCTATTCTACTGTGTTTCTTGTTTTATTTATTATTATCTATGTATTGAGACTCACCCTACTGCGTCGTGTTGCTTCGTATGTCGGCAACCTGCAAGTGATAGCGAAGGAAGTAGTCTAGTTATGGTCATGCTCTGATATGTAGCACCGGGGGCGGGGCGTCCTAGTCACTTAGTATCTTATTTTATGTATTTAGTCTGATATTTGATGATGTACTAAATACTTCTAGACTTGTTGATATTCCGCTGTGCTGGTGAATTATATTCAGGATGTTGTAAATAACTAAACAGGTGTATTTGAGGGTTCGCCCCAATTTAATGTGCTATATATCACGCGATATGTTGTTATAAATGCCATTTTATGATTTTGAAGAAATGTAGCACTCTCTTTGAGGTGCGTGGAAAAATAATTGAAAACTCTGATTTTAAAATTGACTAATTAGTAGTAATTAGAAAGGGGGTGTTACATAGAAGCTCCTCAACTTGGCATTTCACTTCAACATGCTCTGTTGGACACATCCTATAAGTTGGTCTGTTAGGAATTGACACTCTAGGGATAAAGTCAATGGCATGTTGTATGTCTCGCGTTGGAGGCAGTCTTGTGGGGATTTCTGATGGAACAACATCTGAGAATTCAACAAGAAATTTCCCAACTTGATTTTAACTCCATCCTTCACAAATGTGTAAGTGTTGACATGACCGTCGTATAAGGCATGACGATCATACTGCCAATGTTTCCCAAGTAGAAGGTGGCAAGCATCCATAGGAATAACATCACAACATACATTGTCTTTGTACTTTTGACCAATGGAGAAAGATACAAGGCAGTGCTTAGATACTCCTACCTAATTTCCCTTGTTGAGCCATTGCAGCTTGTATGGATGTGGGTTCTCCTTTGTCGGAAACTTCAATTTTTCCACCATATAGTTTGACAGAACATTATTCCAGCTTTTACTATCGATGATGACATCACAAACCTTGCCTTGTGAGGTGCAATGAGTGGAAGATATTGTGTCTTAGCCATGGGTTCATCTTTGGCTGTCGTTGTGTGTAAGCTTCATCTAACTATCGGTGATTCACCATAGTCTACAGGAACATACTCTTCGTCGTATATTGGTTCACCAATCTCTTCTTCCAATGCTTCATGAATACCTTCTTCTTCAGAGGCTTCGTGTATCCCCCCTTAATGATGGTGATGGTTTTACGATTTGGACAATCGTAAGCAATATGTCCCAACTGTAACACCCCAACATAAT
Organism: Oxytropis ochrocephala; assembly: GCA_020916435.1. Lineage (NCBI taxonomy): Eukaryota > Viridiplantae > Streptophyta > Magnoliopsida > Fabales > Fabaceae > Oxytropis > Oxytropis ochrocephala. The sequence continues at coordinate 64,031,615 of CM037090.1, forward strand.
TCAATTAATTAACTTAATGAGTTATTAAGGGTTTGCAACATTTTAATTTTAAGTCAAGTAATTAAGTGAGTGTTAAGCATGTGTTATCCTTTAGTAAATTGTCTAAGTTAGTAGAGGGTGTGGGTAGTGGAAGCCCACGGCCTAAACAAGGCCAAGGCCCACTTAAGTCTTTAGGACATGTTAAATAGAATGTGCCTTCGAAGGAGACATTCCTTCATTCCAAAAAATTAGTTAAGTTGCTAAATTGAGAAGTAGAGAGAGAAGTGAGACCGAAGAGAGAAGGATGAGAAAACGAGCGTGGAGAGTCCAAGCTAGGAGAGGAGAGGAGAGCATTGTTGCTGTAGTTACTTGCAGAGTGAAGGATCCTCATTTTTCTCGAAACATTAAGGTTAGGGGGTCTTCTAATACTTGTAATGTTTTGTGTTTGGTTGTATTTTGGTGTGAGTGGTTTCTGAATCACCTTGCATGTGTGTTTTATGTGCTGATCATGACATGTTTGTACTGTGTTTTGCTCTTGCTATGATTTGTGGTAAATATACGACGGTGGATCATCTTGGAAAGAGAGAGGAGTGTAATACTCTCTCTGTTCTGAGTGCGATGGAGAGAGAGAGCACTGCATGGTGAGGCTTGAGAGTGTGGATCGTGTAGTGAGCTGAGAATGAGCTTGCATGTAGAGTTAGGGAGAGGATCGGTGCAATAGAGTGAGTATACGAGTGTGAGTGAGTGTGGTGAGCTAGAAATGAGCTTGCATGTTGAGTCTAACTTAAGAAACAGAGTAAAGGAGTGAAATGGGAGTTAAGCGCCTTATTTACGCACGTAAAACCGAAGTGTTCTTCAGATAGAGTGAGAGAAACCGAGTTGAGGGAAGTCAACGTCTAGCTGTGTCTTAGTTTGAGAAGTGCATTGGTGAGTTTGAGGGTGAGTATGTGTCTAAATACCATAAGCGAAGGGTAAGGACGCCTAAAACGAAGTGTAGGTGTTTCGCCTTAAGATTACCGAGCTGTAGTGATAGTGAACCGAGGTCTTTAGGCCGAGGTAGCGTCACCGAGGTGAAACGCCCAAGTGCCTAAGTGTAGGTGAGCTGAACCGGGAAACACAGAGGAGGGAATTTCCATGACTTAGGTGATTTTGGTGTAAGGTAGTGCTTAACTGTGAGCACGTTACCGAGTTGAAGGTTGAGTGTGTTTAGCCGAGGTACACATATAGTGTGCCGAGGTGATGACTAGGCGCCAATGTTGTCCAACACATTGTGGGACGCCACTGTGAGTACCATTTAGCACCAATGTGTATAAGTGTTGGAGCGATTAAGTCCATTTTGGTCCTTAGGTGACAAATTGGTCCCTAAGTGTAGTTGTGGTCCTCGGTGTGACACTTAGTCCACTGTGAGTGCCGAGGTGATTAAGAGGTGCCGAGGTGACTGAGAGGTCGGTTGTAGGTCCTAGGGTGATTCTACCGGTGTTGTAGGGTCGACCTTAGCACTGAGATGATGTCTAAGTGGTGTAGACGTCATGTGAGCGACGGAGTATAACGACGGAGTAGAACGACGGTGAACGACGGTGTAAACTTTCATATACGCTATGATTTGATTTGTGTGTGATTGCATTTGTCATGAGTCACATGTTCATGTGCATATAACGACGGAGGAGGTCTCGGCCTCGGATATGGTAAGACTTCGGTCTCCATATCAAAATAACGATGGAGTTAACGACGGAGAATGCCGACGGGCTAAATAACGACGGTGGAGGTACCTCATTGCATAAGGCCCTGTGGTTGGGTTGCATTTCATGCATACATTACATGATTTAATGTATTTTAGCTGATTGATGATGTGTGTGATTGTTTGAGCTATCGGTGAGTGGCTTTGTTAGCTGAACCGAGGTGCTTTTAGTGCCATTTCTATCCTTACTGCTTTCCTTCACATTATATTACTTGTGTTAAGAGACTCACCCTAGCTGCTATTGTTGCCTGCTCTCGTGGCAACCTGCAGGTACTCATGAGTGATTGGTTGTGCCTAGCTCAAGTCGGTCGTGTCTGCTCTGGTCATGTAACACTGGGTTGGGGCCGAGTAGTCTATTTTGTGCTATTTAGGCTGAACTTGTGTATATTTTGGATAGATAGTCTTTGAACTGAAAACTATCAATATTTTGTGTAATCATTACTATGTATTATGACTTGGTATGTACTGGCCGAGGTGCCTTATATGATGGGCTGAGCCCCCTTGCCGTGGTGATGTGTATGATGGCATGCTTTGTATGATGCTGTGAACTGTTTTGAACTTAATCAAATTCGGTTTTCATTTTAATCACTAAATGTAGCACTCCTTTGAGTGGATTTTTGAAACTCTGATTTGAATTTTAGTAGACCGATTGATTAGAATAAGGGGGTGTTACATTGTTGGTATCAGAGCATAAGTTCGGTCTTGTTCGACCAAGTAGTTGAGTCTAAGTGTCTTAAGCCTCGAGTCTTAGGCTCGTTCTAAACCAGTTCTTGATTGTGTGATCAGTGAAGTAGAAATGGCTGGAAGAGTGGAAGAAATGATCTTTGCTATAGGCTCGCTGCGTTGGAGGCGATGGCAAATGCTATGGGAATCGACCTCAAACAAAATGCCGAGGATGTTGGAACTCGTAGACTTGCTACCTTCGGAGGAAAATCCTCCTACCTTGAGGGGAGCACGATCTGATGGGGCTCTAGTATGGTGAAGGAGATAGAGAGAATTTTGGGGTGATGGATTGCACCGATGAGCAAAAGGTGAGGTTTGGGACTCATATGCTCATTGAGGAAGCCGACGATTTGGTGGCTTGAATCTCTTCAAAGGTTGAGAGGCACTGAAGAAGGGATCACATGGGATATTTTCAAGAGGAGTTTATGAGGAAGTACTAGCCGAGGAGGATGTGAAGGGAAAGAAAGAAATGGAGTTCTTGGAGCTCAAGCAATGTAGCATGACTGTGTCTGAGTATGCAGCCAAGTTTTCCGAGCTGGCAAAATTCTACCCCCATTACACTGGAGCTACTTCTTTGAGTTCTCCAAGTGTATTAAGTTTGAGAACGGCCAAGCCCGAGATCAAGCGGGCCATTGGGTACCAAAGGATAAGGGTGTTTTACGAGTTGGTGGACTGCTGCGCAGAATTTATGAAGAGGATAGTATGGCTATTATTAGCCGAGTGGGAAGGATAAGAAGACCTTCCAACCTCGTAAGCAGTTGGAAGCCCTATGACCATTACGGTAGTAGAGGAAAGGGAAGTGCGGGAAGAGGAAAGCCTAGTAGGGGAGATGCTCCTGCTATTCTGACTTGTTACAAATGTGGACTGCCTGGGCACAAGGCAAAGGAATGCAAGGCTGAGGTGAAAAGGTGTTATAGGTGTGGCAAGGAAGGCCACCTGTCTGCTGAGTGTGGGAGAAAGGAGATAGTTTGTTTCAATTGTGGGGAGATGGGGCACATCAGTCCTAAGTGTCCTAAGCCAAAGCAAGAGAAAGGCGTGGGGAAAGTGTTTGCACTAGTTGGGTCCGAGGTGGTGAACGAAATCAAAGGTACGTGTTATATCAACGGTGTTTCCCTAGTTGCCATCATAGATACTGGTGCAACTCATTCATTCATTTTTGCCATGTGTGCTAATAGACTAAGTTTAGTGTTGTCTTCATTGGGAAGGGAGATGGTCATTGTCACTCCGGCCATGGGTACAGTGACTACCTCTCTGGTATGTTCGAAGTGCCCACTGACTATATTCGGCAGGGACTTCTCTGTTAATCTAATCTGTTTACCACTAGAGGGAATGGACGTCATCCTTGGTATGGACTGGTTAGTGTGATCACAAAAGTTTGCAGTACCTGTTTGATCAGAAGGAACTGAATATGAGGCAGAGGAGATGGTTGGAGTTATTGAAGGACTATGACTTCGGCCTGAACTATCACCCAGGGAAGGCCAATGTTGTAGGCGATCTATTTGAGTAGGAAATCTCTGCATGTGTCATCAATGATGGTAAAGGAGCTGGAACTGATTGAACAGTTTAGGGATTTGAGCCTGGTATATGAAGTAACACCTCGGAGTGTTAAGTTGGGGATGCTGAAGATCACTAATGAGTTCATGGTTAGTATAAGGGAAGCACAGAAGGTTGATGTGAAGTTGGTTGATGTGTTTGTAAGTGTTGGCCGAGCTGATAACAAAGATTTTGAGTTGGATGCGCAAGGTTTGTTGTAGGACGGATATATATGTGTACCTAATGATGAAGAGATCAAGAAGGCTATTCTAGAGGAGTGTCACAGAAGTCGGTTGAGTATCCATCCAGGGGCTACGAAGATGTACCAAGACTTGAAGAAATTATTCTGGTGGCAAGGTATGAAGAGGGATGTAGCTCGGTTCGTTTATGCGTGTTTGACTTGCCAGAAGTCAAAGGTGGAGCACCAGAAGTCGGCAGGGTTGATGCAACCGTTGCATATTCCTGAATGGAAGTGGGACAGCATTTCCATGGACTTTGTAACCGGGTTGCCGAGGACAACAAGAGGATTTGACACCATTTGGGTGATTGTTGATAGGTGACAAAGTCATCACACTTTATTCCTATTAGCATCAACACCCAGTCTTGAGGTTAGCGAGAAATTTATATCAATGTCATTGTGAAGCTTCATGGAATTCCTTTAAGTATTGTTTTGCACAGATCCAAGGTTTACTTGAGAATTTTGGAAGGGCTTGCAAGAGGCGTTGGGTTCCAAGTTGCGTTTGAGCTCGGCGATACCATCCTCGGATCGATGGTCAATCCGAGAGGACTATCCAATCCTTAGAAGACTTATTGAGGGCTTGTGTTTGGAGCAAGGAGGTGCGTGGGACTCGTATCTACCATCGATAGAATTCACTTACAACAATGAGTCATCATTCAAGTATTGGAATGGCACCATTTGAAGCATTGTATGGCCGTAGGTGTAGGACTCCACCGTGTTGGCATGAAGCAGAGAGAGAGGGTTGTGTTGGGACCCGAGTTGGTTAGGGAGACTACCGGAGAAGGTAAGATTAACAGAGAGAGAAGATGAGGGCGTCACAAAGCAGGCAGAAAAGTTACCATGACAAGAGAAGGAAGGACTTAGAATTTCAAGCCGGTGACCATGTATTCCTTAGAGTCACCCCTGTGACTGGAGTTGGACGAGCTCTGAGGTCCAAGAAACTATCACCTCGTTTCATTAGACCCTATCAAATCTTAGAGAGAGTTGGGAAGGTGGCGTACCGGATTGCACTACCACCTAATCTGTCAAATTTGCACGATGTGTTCCATGTATCTCAGCTGAGGAAGTATGTTCCTGACCCGTCCCATGTCATTCAAATGGATGATGTGCAAGTGAGAGACGACCTCACTGTGGAGACAATGCCAATCAGAATTGAAGACCGAGAAGTAAAGACTCTTAGAGGAAAAGAAATCAAGTTAGTGAAGGTGGTTTGGGTAGGAGCTGCTGGTGAGCATGCTACTTGGGAGCTAGAGAGCAAGATGAAGGAGGCCTATTCCGAGTTGTTTGATTAAGGTCAGATTCCGAGGACGTAATCTCCTAAGTAGGGGAGAGTTGTAACACCCCAACATAATTCAATTAATTAACTTAATGAGTTATTAAGGGTTTGCAACATTTTAATTTTAAGTCAAGTAATTAAGTGAGTGTTAAGCATGTGTTATCCTTTAGTAAATTGTCTAAGTTAGTAGAGGGTGTGGGTAGTGGAAGCCCACGGCCTAAACAAGGCCAAGGCCCACTTAAGTCTTTAGGACATGTTAAATAGAATGTGCCTTCGAAGGAGACATTCCTTCATTCCAAAAAATTAGTTAAGTTGCTAAATTGAGAAGTAGAGAGAGAAGTGAGACCAAGAGAGAAGGAGGAGAAAGCAGCGTGGAGAGTCCAAGCTAGGAGAGGAGAGGAGAGCATTGTTCTTTGTAGTTACTTGCTTGCAGTGAAGGATCCTCATTTTCTCGAAACATTAAGGTTAGGGTCTTCTAATACTTGTAATGTTTTGTGTTTGGTTGTATTTTGGTGTGAGTGGTTTTGAATCACCTTGCATGTGTGTTTTATGTCTTTGATCATGACATGTTTGTCTTGTGTTTTGCTCTTGCTATGATTTGTGGTAAATATACGACGGTGGATCATCTTGGAAAGAGAGAGGAGTGTAATACTCTCTCTGTTCTGAGTGCGATGGAGAGAGAGAGCACTGCATGGTGAGGCTTGAGAGTGTGGATCGGTGTAGTGAGCTGAGAATGAGCTTGCATGTAGAGTTAGGGAGAGGATCGGTGCAATAGAGTGAGTATACGAGTGTGAGTGAGTGTGGTGAGCTAGAAATGAGCTTGCATGTTGAGTCTAACTTAAGAAACAGAGTAAAGGAGTGAAATGGGAGTTAAGCGCCTTATTTACGCGCGTAAAACCGAAGTGTTCTTCAGATAGAGTGAGAGAAACCGAGTTGAGGGAAGTCAACGTCTAGCTGTGTCTTAGTTTGAGGGTCTGTTGGTGAGTTTGAGGGTGAGTATGTGTCTAAATACCATAAGCGAAGGGTAAGGACACCTAAAACGAAGTGTAGGTGTTTCGCCTTAAGATTACCGAGCTGTAGTGATAGTGAACCGAGGTCTTTAGGCCGAGGTAGCGTCACCGAGGTGAAACGCCCAAGTGCCTAAGTGTAGGTGAGCTGAACCGGGAAACACAGAGGAGGGAATTTCCATGACTTAGGTGATTTTGGTGTAAGGTAGTGCTTAACTGTGAGCACGTTACCGAGTTGAAGGTTGAGTGTGTTTAGTAGAGGTACACATATAGTGTGTGCCGAGGTGATGACTAAGCGCCAATGTTGTCCAACACATTGTGGGACGCCTTTGTGAGTACCATTTAGCACCAATGTGTATAAGTGTTGGAGCGATTAAGTCCATTTTGGTCCTTAGGTGACAAATTGGTCCCTAAGTGTAGTTGTGGTCCTCGGTGTGACACTTAGTCCACTTTGTGAGTGCCGAGGTGATTAAGAGGTGCCGAGGTGACCGAGAGGTCGGTTGTAGGTCCTAGGGTGATTCTCACAGGTGTTGTAGGTCGACTTAGCTTGCGAGATGATGTCTAAGTGGTGTAGGCGTCATGTGAGCGGACTTTGAGTATAACGGCGGAGTAGAGCGACGGTGAGCAGCGGTGTAAACTTTCATATACGCTATGATTTGATTTGTGTGTGATTGCATTTGTCATGAGTCACATGTTCATGTGCATATAACGACGGAGGAGGTCTCGGCCTCGGATATGGTAGAGATTGGTCTCCATATCAAAATAACGACGAGTTAACGACGGAGAATGCCGACGGGCTAAATAACGACGGTGGAGGTACCTCATTGCATAAGGCCACGTGGTTGGGTTGCATTTCATGCATACATTACATGATTTAATGTATTTTAGGTGATTGATGATGTGTGTGATTGTTTGAGCTATCGGTGAGTGGCTTTGTTAGGTTGAACCGAGGTGCTTTTAGTGCCATTTCTATCCTTCTTCGCTTTCCTTCACATTATATTACTTGTGTTAAGAGACTCACCCTAGCTGCTATTGTTGCCTGCTCTCGTGGCAACCTGCAGGTACTCATGAGTGATTGGTTGTGCCTAGCTCAAGTCGGTCGTGTCTGCTCTGGTCATGTAACACTGGGTTGGGGCCGAGTAGTCTATTTTGTGCTGTTTAGGCTGAACTTGTGTATATTTTGGATAGATAGTCTTTGAACTGAAAACTATCAATATTTTGTGTAATCATTACTATGTATTATGACTTGGTATGTACTGGCCGAGGTGCCTTATATGATGGGCTGAGCCCCCTTGCCGTGGTGATGTGTATGATGGCATGCTTTGTATGATGCTGTGAACTGTTTTGAACTTAATCAAATTCGGTTTTCATTTTAATCACTAAATGTAGCACTCCTTTGAGTGGATTTTTGAAACTCTGATTTGAATTTTAGTAGACCGATTGATTAGAATAAGGGGGTGTTACACCAACCCTTGGCATTTGAAGCGTTTTGGGTGTTTTGGAATTGTACTCTTTGATTGTCTTTTGTTGGGGATTGATTGAGGAACTAGTTTCTTGGGTTGGTGGTTTGTTATGGTGGACATAATTTCTGGTGGAGGAAAGAAGTTGGTATGAATATCTCTTAGGTAGTTGTGTCTCAATCCGAATGGCTAGACGGATAACCTCATCCAAGCACCAATATTGTTGGAGTTAGGCTGGGGGTGCAATTTCAGTGTTTAGCCCCCCAAGGTATTGAGCAATCATTTGCTCTTCCTTTTATTGGATGTCACATTTCATCATCAACTTCTCAAATTCTCTATTGTATTCTTCTACCGATAAAGTTTTTTGACGAAGATTTTGTAATGGAACAAAATTGTCTTGATAATAATGAGGAGGTAAAAACTTACGGGTTAGTTCTCGATGCATCTTCTCCCGTTTCCTGATCTTGATTTTCCCTTCATGCTCTCATTTCCTATTAAGATTTTCCCACTAAATTGAAGCGTGTTTCCTCAGCTTGACAGCAACGGTCTTTATCTTTTGCTCCTCAGGAACCTCCTTCAACTCAAATATACGTTCAACGATTTGTAGCCAATACACAAGCTCATCGGGTTGTAGTTTCCCTTCGAAATATGGAATGTCTAACTTTGATATCATTGATCCGGAACTGACGTCAATGTGAGTGGCTGCTTCTAGATGATGAAGAGTCACTACCGGAGCCATCATCTTCAAATCTTCTTCGTTGTGCTTGTAATATGGCTTGTCGGGCATTGACAGCCTCCTGTAGTTGTTGAATTTGTCGCCTCATTTCTTCCATCTTGATTTCATGCAAGGATATTTTGTTTTGTCTTCTAGGTGGTATTTTGACAATGGTGGATGGTGATATTTTTGATGAAGATCCTGGCGGTGCGTAGAGGTTTTGTTGGCGGTGTTAGTTTTGCAAAAAAATGGCCGCAAAGTGAAGTTTTGGGAAAGCAACTCCTTGCTCACTTGAAAACTGACTTTCCGTTGATTTCTTCGCTCAAACTCAACTTCGGGATATCATAATCGACTCTAATGCCAAATCTGCTTCAGGGTCAAGGGAAAGGTACAGAAAGAGAGAACTATCTAATTTGCTCAAGAAAACTTGTTATTGCTTGGATGACAAATGCTTGGTGATGAGCCCTATTTATACTACTCTTGTAGGGCATCACATTACAAATAGAAAGATCTAGAAGCATTTATTACAAAAGAAAAATCTAGAGATGTGGATACTCGAGTTCATATGACTAGAAGGATCTAGAAAAGTTAATATTTCCCTAATGCTTAATTTCATCTTATTTAGTGAAGTGTCTTGAAGCTTCCTTAATATTCTTTAGTATTCTCTATTTCTAGAGACTTCTATATGATTCTTCATCATTCTCCTCGGGTTGGAGAAGACTCGTCCTCGAGTCAAAGTCTTCTTCATCGTCAATGTATGGTGAAAGATCAGCAACATTGAAGGTTGCAGAGACTCCATAGTCACCTAGTACGTAACACTATTTTATATGCATTATCATTTATTTTCTGCGCAAGTGTATCCATACTAAGTATCCTTCCTTGAATGTGTGCAACCTACGATGTTTGTCTCGCTGAATCTTATACCTTGAATTTTGTTTTTCAATTCTTTCACAAACTTGTTCATGCAAATTTTTGATTTCATTAGCCCTTTGTTCCGCATCTGCAATGTGCTTCCTTCCTCGGGTGTCTATTGCGCTCCTTTGCAGAGGCAGATTTAAAGGGTGTTCCTGGTGTTCCCAGGAACACCCAAACATTCTGGCTTTAGTGGTAATGCCCCCATATTTTTCACAACAGGTCCTGGGTTCGAATCCTAGGAAACACACTATTAGAGTTTTTTTTTTCCTTTTTAAATTTTTTGTGCCCAAAAACGACGTCGTTCCACTTAACCCCCAAATTTCAGCGCACGTCTCTTCTTCTTTTTCACGCGACGTCTTCGTTCTTCTTCTTATTCTTCTTCTATGTTTCTTCAATTTCCTTCTTCTTCTTCTTCGACTGCTTGCCATTTTCGTTTCTTCAGGTAATGATTTTCATTTCTTATTCTTTGATTTCAATTAAATTTTTTTTCTATAATTTTCGTCTCAGGGACAGAGGAAAATGCAATTAGACTTGGACTAAAAGGTACTTTATTTTGGAATATTATTTATCGTTGACTTTTTTTGGAACATTACTTTATCGTTTTTTTTTGTAAAATCGTACAATTGTTAAATCATTGAAGGAAAATGAACACCCTATTTTAAAATCCTGGATCCGTCACTGCTCCTTGGGAACCTCTCCTCGACTAGCGGGGGCTCTCGTCGGACTTAGGTCGGCATTTTCAAACACCCTCAGTACAATACCTATATTACAATTTTAGTTTGAGAATGTTTTGCGAAAATGCCACGACACTACTCGTGTATCTATGTGCATGTACGAGCATTTTGCTAGTTCATGCTAAAAGCAAACTCACCATTTTTTTTACAAACTCACCATGTTGATTAAGTAATATTACACCACATCAATCCATTCATATATTGATTTTTTTAGCATTATCAATTAATTAAAATAATAGGCTTAAATATGTTTTAGGCCCCTACAAATATAGCGTATTTTGGTTTAGCACCCTGCAAAAATTTTTTTTAGTAAAAAGTCCTTGCAAAATACAGTGTTTTGATTTATGCCCTTCTGTTAGAGTTCTGTTAGACTGACCTTAAAAAAATGCCAACGTGTCTGCCACATGGTAAAAAGTCTTGCAAAATAGTGTGTTTTGATAGGCTTAAATACGTTTTTACCCCCTGCAAATAGGGGGTGTTTTGCTTTTACCCCCTGCAAATTTTTTTTTAAAAAAACCTCTTGCAAAATCAACTTTTTTGGTTTTAGTCCTTCTGTTAGATGGACGTTACAAAAACGTCTATGTAGCATTTTTAAATACGTTTTTACCCCATGCAAATAGGGGGTGTTTTGCTTTTACCCCCTGCAAAAAAAAATCTAAATCCCCTTCTTCTTCCTCAGCACCCACCCAACCTCATATCAACTTTTCCATCTCCAACACAAACCAACACTTCCATATCAAACTAGAACTCATCTTCTCATCCTCTTCGTCTCTCTCTCTCTCACAGAACCAGCAAACCATGAGCATAACATGTAATTAACTTTTATTGCGATTATGATTTTAGGGTTTGTTTCAAGTTTTATGGATTGTTCTTCATCTCAAAATCAAGGTTTTATGGGTTTAATAAATGTGTGTGGTTTAATTAAACTGTGTGCTGGTTCTGTGAGAAAGAGAAGATGGGTTCTATTTTGAGATTTGGAATGAGAAGAAATAATGGTGGTGAAGAACGAGAGAGAGAGAGAGAGAGAGAGATGAAGTTTGAGGTTTGAACCATTTTGTTCTGTTGAATATTAGGGATTTGATTGTGGAAGTAAGAGTTGAATGGAGAAGAATATAGTGATAAGAAGTGAGAGATAGAGATGAGATGAAGTGGAGGAGAGAGGATAATGGAAAATTTTGTAGGGGGTAAAAGCAAAACACCCCCTATTTGCAGGGAGTAAAAACGTATTTAAAAATGTCACATAGACGTTTTTTGTAACGTCCATCTAATAGAAGGACTAAAACCAAAAAAGTTGATTTTGCAAGGGGTTTTTTAAAAAAAATAATTTTGCAGGGGGTAAAAGCAAAACACCTCATATTTGCAGGGGGTAAAAACATATTTAAGCCGTTTTGATATTAGCCTTGCAAAAAACACAAATATTAGCCCTTGCAAATATTAGCCCTATTTCTAGTTTCTTCTTCTTCCTCTCTGTTCTCTTCTCAGGCACCTCCATGGATGGTTACAATCGTGAAAATGGGATTCCTTTCCCACTTCTCTCTTTTTCGTGTTATTGTTTCTGATTCAGATCCCTCTACTCATTATCAATCTTGCCATTATCAATTTTCCCCCTTTTTTCAAGATTCCTTGTGAAAGATTACAAATTTGATTAGAGATTTGATTCTGAAATTAGGATTAGAGATTTGATTCTAAAAGTAAGGCCTTTCTTTCAATCTGAAACTATGCAACAAATAGAGCTACAATAACAGTGGCGGATCTTCACAAAAAAGTTAGGGTGGGCCGCTCATGAAAAAACATGGAAAATATCATAATTTTAAAATGCTGACAATATATTTTTTAAATTATTAACCATCTATTCATAGTTTCTAGTTCTAATATAAGATATTTGATAATATTAAAAATATGAACAAAATTTATACTCCAAAAAATATAAAAAACACCATACATTTATTTTATATATATAGTGTTACATATTACCTATACATTGCAATAAAAAAGCTATTTTTTTTGGTGACTGTAATTTTTTTTATCTATACACTGAGTAAAAATATTATTTATGAACATATTTTAGCCAGATATGATATAAAGTATGAAGTTGTAAATTTCATATCAATTGTAACTACCGGCGTAGTGATAAAGTTTGGGATGTGAAGCGCCCTTGTTTTGGGTTCAACATCTGTTTGAGACATTTTGACAAAATTAAACACAAGCGGAATCAGCTTATTTTTTTAAAGAACACAAAACTGAATAAAATTAAAAAAGAACTGCAATGAGAGTCGAACCCAGACTCAAGGAGCCAAGGAACGGAACTTCAAACAGCTACACCACAAGTAATTCTTAGTTACAAATGTGAAACGCTTATATATATATATATATATATATATATATATATATATATATATATATATATATATATAATTCTGAGTTTTATAAATAAGGGTATTATAGTAATTTCACATTTTTGGGGCGGGTCGTGGCCCTCCTCAGTCTAAGATCCGCCACTATACAAGAACATTATAGATGGAGTTTGTGAATAGAAAAATGGAAGGAAGGAGAAATAGTTGAAGGCATCAATGGTGGTGCTCTATGATTACGTGACAGAGAAGAGTGTGGTTGTGGTGTGGGTGAGAGAGAGGAGAGAGTGGTTGTGGTGGTGGTGTGGTGTGGGTGAGAGAGAAAAGAGAGTGGATGTGGTGGTGGTTGTGGTGGTTATAGTGTGGGTGAGAGAGAGAAGAGAGTGGTTTTGGTGGTGGTGGTGTGGTGGTGTGGTGGTTGTGGTGTGGGTGAGATAGAGAAGAGAGTGGTTTGTGGTGGTGGTGGTGTGGTGGTTGTGGTGTGGGTGAGATAGAGAAGAGAGTGGAGTAGAAAGGGAATAATAGAAAATAATGAAAAATAAAAAATAATGAGTTGTCATGCCAAATAAGCATTTAAAATAAATAAAAATGAATATTAAATGACACATAGGTATTCCGTCAGCCAAGTCAGCATTTTTTGTAACATTTCTCTAACAGAAGGGCATAAATCAAAACACAATATTTTGCAAGGACTTTTTACTATTTTTTTTTTGCAGGGTGTTAAACCAAAACACACTATATTTGCAGGACCTAAAACATATTTAAGCCAAAATAATATTGTTATTTTTCTACCCAAAAAAAGTTGTGCTTATTTTCGTCGAGGTAATACTCTATTTAGTCCCTGACTTTTTAAAAAAGTTCAATTTGATCCTTGACTTTTCAAATATTTCAATTTAGTCCCTCACTTTTACAAACGTGTATCAATTTAGTCCCACAGTCAACCATGGTTAGTTAACAATGTTAACAGAGCTGATGTGGCAAATCTCAAGGACCAAATTGATACTAAGTTATATAAGTTAGAGACCAAATTGAAACACCCAAAAAATTTAATTTCCACTCATATATTTACATCTCTTTCATCTTCAATTTCATTTGTAAGTCTAATCAATTAGCTTTTTGGACCACAAAATACCAGTAATCATATTTAACAACTTGTGAATCAATTCAAAATTCTAATATATGTGTCATATTGGAACTTTCTTCTTTTCTTGTTATTTTTTCTCTACTGATCTAAACAATATAGAGACCTTAAACACATACTAATGTTTGTTCTTCATGATTTACATGACGTTTGTAATGCGTTACATTTCTTATCTCTTTGGTGTACCTTAAAATATCAAATCTTTGTAGTGGAATATTTTGCTTATCTTTTAAACATCTGGTTTTTGCTCTGTTAATACTTGATGTTAGGGCTTTTGAGTTTTGAAACTATTTTTTACAAATTTGAACATTGGAAAGAAAGTTTTCTTGAAAAAAAATGAAGAACAAACATTATTATATGTTTAATATCTCTCCGTGGTTTGAATCAAAGAAGAGGAAAAATAATAAGAAAAGAGAGAGAAAGTTCCAACATGGCATAGATATATATATATATATATATATATATATATATATATATATATATATATATATATATATTAGAATTTTGAATTGATTGACTCGTGTAATGCAAACCATGGAGTTTTAGGTCCGAATAAGAAATTGTATAGACTTACAAATGAAATGGAAGATGAAAGAGATGTAAATATATAAGTGGACATTTTTTTTGGTGTTTCAATTTGGTCCCTAACTTATATAACTTAATATCAATTTGGTACTTGAGATTTGCCACATCAACTCTGTTAACATTGTTAACTAACCATGGTTGACTAAAGGACTAAATTGATACACATTCGTAAAAGTAGGGGACTAAATTGAAATATTTGAAAAGTAAGGGACCAAATTAAACTTTTTTAAAAAGTGAGAGACCAAATAGGGTATTACCTCTATTTTCGTCATGTTTGGTTCGTTCGGTAAAAAAATCATCACAACCCAAAACTGCGTTTCCTGCTACCTCGGCTTGACGAACTGAATGGAATCTTGTGCATCTCCTTCTCTTCGAAACTGCCCTTCATCTTTGCTCTTCAAACCTGGGGTTAACATTTTCCATAAAACCCTTTTCCCAATAACATTAACACCTTTCAAAGCTTCAATCTTTTCATCAAATTACCTCACTCTCAACTCCATGGATCCTCAAACAACTCTCTCATCTGCTGCTTTGGTGGAACACAACAACGGTTCAACTTCAACTGCTTTGCCACTTCACTCAGGTAATCTTCTATTTGGTGATTTCAATGTTTGGGAGGGAGGGTGTAGAAATGAATTTGAATGGTTATTTTTGTTGTTTTCAGAGGCTAGGGTTGGAGAGGTGAAAAGGGTCACTAAGGAAACTAATGTATCAGTTAAAATTAACTTGGATGGTTCTGGTGTTGCTGATTCTAATACTGGAATCCCCTTCCTTGACCATATGCTAGATGTTAGTAATTTTTCTTTGAAACTAATTTTTGTTCCCTTTTTATGTTGATTTTATATTTTATACTGTTTTGTATTGTTTCTGTATCTCTTTGAACATGAATCAAAACTTCATTCATTGGTCACAATTTTCCGTATGTTTTAATTTGGCCCTCCTTATTGACCTTTAAGCATTACTTTCCTAGTGTCATGATCAAGTTGGAAAGATAAGTTTGTGTTTTGTAAAATTAAACAGATAGTAGTGATCTTTGTTTTTCCTCCGCTCATTATTTGATGATGTTAGCTGGTCAAATAGAATCAATAGCTTGCAAATGAGAGATGATATAGGTGTTCCGGTATCGACAATTAGGTTTTTCTCTTGTAGGCTGAGATATTCTCCGAAGCTCCGATTAGGTATGTATCTGCAAAGAAACTTTGATGCTTAAGTTACACAATGTTTTTGAAGGGATCATGAGAGTGTGAGAGGGATGATCAAGACTAGGGTGGACCCCCTTTTATAGTACTTACAGGTTCGATAAAGGATTCTTGTTAGGATGTTATTGATAAGGTCACATTATTATTAAGGTTGATTTAAGGCCTTATGACTATAGATAGAGAGGCTTTACGGCTTTACCCCATCATATATATTTTTCGGATGTTCTGTTAAGGCGGCTTCTAGAAGTCTGACCTCGAGATCTACCAAGGGTGGTCTGAGGTCGATCGCATACCACAAGCCCCCTAAACTCTTTAGTTTAAAACCTTGTGAGTCTATTTGTTATTTATTCTTATTCAACTCTTTGGTGAGGCTTATCGATTGGGACAGACATGATGTGGATCTGGAACAAATAGGCTAGGTGGGTGGATGTGGGAGTTTAATGAATACCGGTCTTATGTTGTGAATTGCTTCCTTGGAATTTCTGCTTTCTTTATGCTAACTTCAAAGTCTGAATTAAGAACTATTGAGGATATATAATTTATTCAATGGAGAAAACTAAACTTGATCTTGATTGTTCAGCAACTTGCTTCACATGGGCTGTTTGATGTACATGTAAAGGCTACTGGTGACATACACATAGATGATCATCACACAAATGAAGATATTGCTCTTGCTATTGGAACGGTACTGGCGACAACTATGTGAACTGTTTATTTTCTTTTCTTGAATCTGAAACTTGCTTTCATTCGCAATGGAACCTAACTCATTGATGACATTGACAACTCCAAAAGGCTTTTGTGTTTAAGGAATTTATTGATATTGCATTTGTCTATCATCCGATAAAACTAAGAGGATTATTTCTATTACTACATCTGCAGGCTTTGCTGCAGGCCCTTGGTGATAGGAAGGGTATTAACCGGTTTGGTGACTTTTCTGCTCCTCTTGATGAAGCATTAATACACGTTTCGCTGGTAGCTTTCTGTTTCTGGGTATTATTAATTACTATTTCTTATTTGTAGTTTAATTAACATAAACATGGTTTTCCACTCTTTTCTTTTTCAGGATTTATCTGGTCGACCACATCTAAGTTATAATTTAGACATTCCCACTCAGAGGGTCGGGACATATGACACACAGGTAGGGTGCTTTACTGTTTAACTTCTTCATTTAATTTAGATTCTGTCCACATAGCTGATAAGCTATGAGGCTTAAAATGGTTGCACTTTAGATATTGTTCTGAAGAACCTATGTTCCTAAAAGTTGAAGTTATTAGTTGGAACTTGGAAGCTTAAAATTGGTTATATTACCTCTACCACAAACCATTTGATGCAAGAGCCTTTTGGAGTTGTAGCATGGATAATAGAATGGGGTTTGGAAGGATCAAACGCTTGACCACATGACCATAGGGGCATTGATCTCAAGTTAAAGACCAACATTGTTAAAACATTAGGCTATTTGGTGGAGGTTTCCGATTAATTTTTGTCTCGTTGCAGTTTTATTGATGTGGTCAAATGTCACACAGTTGAGTAGATGTTATCGCTGTCTATGAGTCCGTGCTAGTGTTGTGTTTTGTGTTTGTGTCTGTGTCGGTACTTTATAGATATTAGCTCATCAATCACTACCACCAATGCTAGTCTTTGAAAGTTTATTTATCATGGTTCTACTACCTCCATTACACCATCGGTTTCTTTGAGTCAAGGTTGACATTCATATCGCACGGAGGACTTTTTGGATATCCCATGCCTCAAGTCCTTTTTTCATCCCTTTAAACTATCTACTTTACATGGTTCTGTGAGAAGAATTTCTCTAGTCAAGGTCCTCTTTATTGGGATTTAGGATATGCAATTCAGCAAACACTTAGTTTAAAGAGAAATTAGCTAACTATAATTCCTTTTACTTTGGAATTTGGATATTTTGGAACTCCCCAAACCGCCAAATGTTTCTCCTTAATAAACCCATTTGTAAATCAAATTCCCCTTTTAAGGTCAAGTGTTTAACAAAAGTTCCTTTTCTTTTTAAGTTCATTAATAAAATTACAGGGACGTAATTGCCTTTTTGCTAGTTGCGGTTAGGCTAGGAACCTAACAAGAATTATTATGTTTGTTATTCCTTTTGATACATTTTTTATTTGTATGATTTACTGATAAGTTTTCCGGATATCGTCATTTGTAGTTGGTGGAGCATTTTTTCCAGTCTATAGTGAATACTTCCGGTATGACGCTTCACATTCGCCAGGTCAGTTAATGTTGGTATATTTATGCATCATTGTGGAAGAAACAAACTGAATCTTATGATGCTATACTGGGTTTATTTGCACACCAATATTATTTCTATGTTCTTGATGCTTTTACATACAGCTTGCTGGAAGAAATTCTCATCATATTATCGAAGCAACCTTCAAAGCTTTTGCAAGGGCTCTTCGACAAGCAACAGAGTATGACCCACGTCGTCGTGGAACTGTACCTAGGTATATTCTATTTGAGGCTGCTACACAGGAACAATATTTTTCAAATATATTTGTCTTGTTTTTCTCCTAGAATTGATTTTGGATTCTATAGAATCTTAACCAGACAGACACTTAGCTCATATTTATTTGTTAACTAACATTATATGTGTTTCTCCCCATCTGTGTCTTGTGAAACTAATGTTAGGCATCATCATTTGGTATGTGCAGTTCAAAAGGGGTTCTGTCGCGTTCTTAATAACTTTGGCCAGCATACATAGTTGGATTCAGCTACTTACTTCTTTTAGTGATTCTCTAGTGTTCTTCAAGGACTTGAATTCAAGATGTTCCTTGCTCCAATGATCTCGTCTATCACGGCGCTTAGATAGGCGCCTCGGGACAACATTTGTCAGTGCTGCGCGAGTATTTGTCGAAGAAGCTATTGGCAATCGTAAACATTATCACGGTGAACATGGCATGCTTATGGAATAAGGATTTGTATGTCTAAAACCAGCGAGGTTTTCTGTTTATTTATCTTGCAGAACATTTAAGGAACTTCGTACTGTACACATGATTTGTTTTAATCATCACCAGCTCAGCTCAATCCTAATAGCTTGTGCTAGGTGTTAAAGTATCGCTACAATTATACATGAGACTGTTTATGGAATAGGGAAACAACTGGTGGCATTATAGTAAAGGGAAATTTTTTTTGCCATTGTATATAACTGGGCAGAAAAATATATCGAGAAGTGCTAAGAACAGTCTCTTTTAAACACTCAAACACTCACTTTATTATTGGTTAAAATTTATGTGGTCCCACTAAATTAATGAGTCTCAATTCAAAAGTATCGAGACCCACGTGAATTTTAATTAATCATAGAGTGAGTGTTTGAGAGAGTGTCTAAAAGAGAGTGTTACTAGCATTTCTCAAATGTATTTACCGAAACACTTACTGAAGGGGAGAGGAGAGATCTTAAATATGTTTGTGTTTTGTTCAACGAGGGTGGACAGGGATTTTAATGGAAGTGTAATATTATAATTTTCACCTTTATACTATTTAAGGTCACACTAAATAAAAGGGTATTTAAGGTCAAACACGAAACAAATATTATTTCCCCTCCAAAGCTCCTATCTTGCCCTCGCATCCCTTCCTAAAAATTATACCAAACAAACAAAATTTAGAAGGTAGGTTTTAGTTGACCAAAAAAAGAAAAAAAAAAGGTAGGTTTTAGATTGTCTTTGGGAAAATGCGATTAATTAATTTATTATGATGTGAAATCCAATAAAATCAACAATTTTTTTTATTGATATCAGCTATCTTTGTCAATTAAAATATACTTGTGCTTTTACACCACGTTTATATTAAATTATTTGGATACATGTGTTAAAGTTTGAGTGGATACAAGTGATATTGGGTAATTTACCCAATTTTCTCAAAAGTAGGGTTGTTCATGGTTGATTCAGAGGAGAGAATCGAACCGAAATCAATCGATTAAACGATTCGTGGCCGAGGCGAATTGCGATATGATTCTGAAAGCTTCGAATCGAATCGAATATCTTAACATTTGGTTCACGCGATTTCATCCGAACTGAACTATTAGTGAACTTTTCAAACTTTTACTCGAACTGTTAGTGAACTTTTACCCGAACTGTTAGTGAACTTTTACCCGAACTTTTACTGAACTATTAGTGAACTTTTTCGAATTTTTACCTGAATTGTTTTGTTCTAACCGTTGAACCCGAATTGCCCAAACTGTTAGCTAAACTGCGTATATTGTCTTATCAAAACAAAAAAACTGAACTGTCACTTAAATTATCATTTTTGTCCTCAATTATTCAGTTTTTATTATCACTTTTGTTCTAGAAAAAACTGAACTGCAACTATCAAAAGCACAAGAAACACTGCCACCGAACAAGTCGAAGTTTTCTGAACTCGTTCAATAATGTTTTCTTAGTTAAAAGCAAAGTACTATTTAAATAATAATTCTCATTAATTTAAAAGTCAAAAAAATTATATTATTATATAATATAATGACTTTTTCAAAAGGAACAATGCCGTTGAAAAAAATCACTAACAAGCAATAATAATTTTATATTAATTAAAATAAGAGATGGTTTGAAAATTTATTTGAAATTTCAGTTTGTTGGGTTCACAGTGGACAATGGCGTCTGTTCCAGATTGGATTTGATGTTTCGACAGATGATTTGAGATTTGAATACAAATCACGCCTCCGTATGTTCAGTTTCCAATTTACATCAAAGTTCAAACAGTTCGTTTGGTTTGCGAACTGAACTGGTCTAACAGTGCAATTAATGAACTGTACTTGATAATGAAAGTTCAATTCAGAACAGTTACTAAGAGTTTGGTTCATAACAGTTCAATTCAGTTCAGTAGTTTAGTTTAGTTCGACAGTTCATTTGAACAGCCCTACTCAAAGTAATCTAGAACTCACCTAAAAACTAAAATGCACTGAGTCACATGATTGATTTGTATATTTATATATGTTTAAATCACATTGATATTAAATTAGTGTTATGTAGTATGTGTCAAATTATGAGGAATACAAATGAAATTAGGTAATTTCACCAATTTAAAAATACCTCCCCTCCCTCTAACCAAAATTTAAAAGGACAAAACTTAAATGCAGTATCTTTAGTGCTGTTTTTACTGTTAACCTATTAAAAAATGACAGCTGTCCTATTAATGTTTGTTCACAGAAAATGAGTTAACATCGTTAACTCTCATCTTCTTCCCTCATCAGATTGCCACTGTTACACCCCCTGACCCTTTAATCTTCTTTCAAGAACACGAGCAACCACCACCCAAAAAATCAATTAATCATTCCCTCGACGAAACTATGGTGAGATCGACGCCCTTACGTACCACCATCAACCTTTGACCGTAATGGATTTTAGAATCAAAGCCCCATCTCTAACACTATTTACGTCATTTTCTTACAACTTGGTCTTCCATCAGAACTGTACAAAACCAATCACCATCAACCTCGATTCCAAGCACCACACTCACCGCCGAACAACCCCCACCCCCATCGGAACCCAATGCAAGCTCCGCCGCTCCAAGCTTAGGCAATGAGCTTTTACTCCATTGCATCACTTGTGTTTCCAGTCCAATGTCGTCAAAACTCCGTCACTGAAATATGTAATTCGGTGAAGCCATCGTTTTGTGTCAAGAGGCTATGTCACTTATAATGAAGAAAACCCATTAATGAAAAAGGTATTTAACATTGACAAAAAAAATGGAATTTAACAGAGGCAAACACCGTCACTTATCATCTCGTTTTTGGTTCTAGTGTGACAATTATAATCCACGTTCTTATTGTTATAAGGGAACAGTAAAAACTGGATGTAGGGAAATGCATCTAAGTTTTGTCCAATTTAAAATTTAATTTCTGGTCTGTTTGTTTAAATTCAATATTTATTTTTACTTTTAAAGATAAAATTAAAAAAAGTAAAAAAGAAATCCTTGTGCCTTGTGCGTAAGGAACTCTAAGAGCATCCACAATATAGAGTACTCTCTATTTGAGTCTTTAATGGACCTCACATGTATACATTACTCTTTTATACATTTTTAATACTAACCAGTAGGATACACATACATATGCGGTGTTGTCTTGTTCTTTTTATGAATGAACTTAGACAGTATTTAAATAGTCTGAACATTACCCTGAGAAAATAATGACAAAATTAAAGTAGATAAAAAAGGAGTTTCAAATAAAAAATAGATAAATATTACAAATATAAAAGTATCATTTAAAAAACAATCTATTCATTTATTCCATGCTTTTTTTATATATCAATGCAGTGTCTTTTTATATATCAGTGCAGCTATCTTGTGTTTATATATATAAATTTGCAGGTATCCCCGTATTTTTTTATATATCAGCAAAGTTAACCCGTGTTTTCTTATGTATTAGTACAATTATCTCATAGTCTCAATTGATTATTTGTGTTTATTAGTATATTATAGTAGATAGTAAAAGATAGATATTATCAATAAGAAATATTTATCCCGTGACAATTATTTGTCATTTTTTAGGTATTAGTGACAAATATTTGTCACGTGTGTTTTAAATTATCAATCTAGTTATCCCGTGTTTAAATCATCAGTGCAATCATTTCTTAGGTATTAGTGACAATTATTTGCCATTTTTAATCATCAATGACAAATATTAATCTCGTATTTTTTATATATCAGTGCAGTTATCTCGTAGTTTCAATTGTTATTTTAGTTGATTAGTAGATTATAGTAGTAGTAAAAGAGAGATAGTAGATATCAATAAGAAATATTTGTTTTAAATATTAATCAGTAGTTTGAATAGTCATTAAATATTCTTGTTTTTTAGATAGTAGCTAGGTTTATAGTAGTCTTCACAAATTTTAATTATTAATGACAAATATTAATACTGTGTTTTTATATATTAGTTCAGTTATTCTGTGTTTTTTATATATCATTGTAGTTATCTTGTAGTTTCAATTGATTATTTTAGTGGATTAGTAAATTATAGTAGATAGTAAATGATGAATAGTAGATTATAAATAAGAAATATTTATCCCGTGTTTTTTATATATCAGTGACAATTGTCATTTTTTAGGTATTAGTGAAAAATATTTGTCACATATGTTTTAAATATTAATCAGTTTAATTAGACATTAAGTCTTCTTGTATTTTTAGATAGTGGGTTTATAGTAGTCTTCAAAAATTATAATTATCAATGGCAAATATGAATCCCGTGTTTTTTATATATCACTTCAGTTATCCCGTGTTTTTTATATATATCAGTGCAGTTATCTCGTAGTTTCATTTGATTATTTTAGTTGATTAGTAGATTATAGTACATAGTAAAAGTTAGATAGTAGATTATTAATAATAAATATTTATTTTAAATATTAATTAATAGTTTAAATAGTCATTAAGTCTTCTTATTTTTTAGATAGTAGGTTTGTAGTAGTAGTCTTAAAAAATTTAATTATCAATGACAAATAATAATCTCGTCTTTTTTTATATATTAGTGCAACTATCCCGTGTTTTTTTATATATTATTGCAGCTATCTCGTAGTTTCAATTGATTATTTTAGTTGATTAGTAGATTATAACAGATAGTAAAAGATAGATAGTAGATTATCAATAAGAGATGATAATAGATTTTCAATAAGAGTGTAAACCGATTTTGGAGAGAAAATTTAAAATTTTAAGGTGATAATTTTTTTTTACTGTGAAGTGATAAGGGAAAGAAAATAATTGTTTATGGGAAAAGTAAAATGGAAAAAAGAAGAAAAAGAGTGTAGGAGAAAAGTGAAAAGGAGGAAAAAGAGGGTAAGAAGAAAGAGAAAAAAGGAAGAAAGAGAGTGTAAGAATAAAGTGAAAAAAAGTAAGAAAGAGAGTGTAAGAAGAAAAAGGAGAAAGAGTGAGTAATGACATTTTTACCCTTAAATAATATGTGTTATATTAATAAGATATCTGTTATGAAAAAACCAAAACTATAGAAAGGAGAAATATGAAGAAGATAAGAACATGAACAAATATGAAAGATGAGAGTATTTCTATTCACTTCAAGTGTCACCATACACATATGAGATAGCCCTATTTATAGGGTATGGATAGGCAAGTGAATAGTCTATCATCAAAAGCCACTACACAAGGGAGTAATGAGAGGGAAGGAGAAAGCTAATGGACATCTACTAATATAAATATTCATAACACTCCCCCTTGGATGTCCATCGAGGATATGCCTCATTAAAAACCTTACTAGAAAAAACCCAGTGGGATAAAAATCTAGTGAAGGAAAAGAGTACAATATCTTGTCAGTGGAAACTGCCTCGTTAAAAACCTTTCCAGGAAAACCCTATGGGACAAAACCATGGAAAAGGGAAAAAGAGTGCAGCTTTTCTCCCCCTGATTGAATCATCACTAAAGAATATGAATTTCAATATTTGGAGTTTCTCCATGAGTGCATATGGAACAATCTACTCCATTGTCACTTGTGATTGTATCCTCTTTTAATGGAACTTTGCGATCAGTATTATCTTCAAAACATCTTCCTTGAACTGTTGGCATTTGGACATGAAATGAAGAAGCAAGAACCATAGATTGTTTTATAGATCAAAAAGATATTTCAGTGTCACCATATGTAGATAATAGCTGACTTGTAATCTGACTTGATCTAGATCAGAAAAATACTGTATATCTACATGGTTAATTTGTGTAATACATAATATGATTTATTCATTAGGATAGTTAAAAATGAAATATGCACCCCACTTTGTTCTAAGGCATTTGTCTTTGTAATGAACTATATTATTACTAACTATCACATAATATTGCCATTATCAAGGGATATAACATTTTGTAATATCCATGCATGCTTTCATAGTCTTCGGGACTAAGATATTTTATATATTCTTAAAACTCATGTACTCAATATAAATAATTTCTGCAGATCAATATGAGACTTTATTTTTCAAAAGAATTTATTTAAAGATATTTTCTATTATCTTAAATCCTGCTGGGATTTTCCATGTAGATGTCATTCACATAGAGCTCTTTCTTTGAGTAATCATCTCGCGAATCCAAAAAAGTTTGCATTGCAATATTAAATCCTTCAGGGATCTTTAATAATTATGACTATCAAATGAGTCATACAAATAAGTTGAAGCAATATTCATCTGGTAAAATTTGAGTTCTTCATGCACTACAAGGCTAATTAAGTACTGAAAAGTACTCGCATCCACCCTTGAGCAACATGTCGAGCTTTGTATCTCACAATTTCACCATTCTCATTCTGCTTCAATTTTATCTTTCAATTTTGGTCAATTCACATTGTCTACAATCTTTAGTAGACTTTGATTCATGATCCTCACTAATATTTATCACATTTAGCGCTATATTATATGCAAAAATATCGTCAATGTTGACTTCGTTTCGGTTCCATTGTATTTCATTCGTGACATAATTCATTGAGTTCTCTTTAATTTTCATAACTTTTCAGGTACCTGATCAGTTCTTCTAGAACTGTAATGTCAATTATGTCTGAATACTCTTTTAGAATTTCTATATCCTCGTTTGGACCTTTTTATTTTTAGCTCCTTTTGTTGTTAGAGATTTTTATCTTTGGAACCGATTGGTCTACCATGCTTCAAGCGCGGTTGAGACACATTTGCAATATTAGATTGTCAGTGAGGACATCCATTCTATTGGAGCATTAGCGGTGATATATATGATTTGGTCACGCCTTTTGGATCAGTGAATGCATTTGGTAGATAATTTGCTAAGCTTTGCAAATGGATTATCTTTTGAACTTCTAGTTCACATAGTTTAGTTTGAGGATCAATAAAAAAAATGAGATAATGCTAATCCATTCTAACTGATCTCTTTTCTTACAGCTGCTTATTCTCTCCCCCTAATGTTGGGAAATCTAATTCTTCAAATGATAATAATCAAACTGGATTATAAACAAGTCTCCAATTGTTGGCTCAATATACTATATTATACATGGAGATTTATATCCAGTATATATTTCCGAAATTCTTTTCGGACTCATCATAGTGCATTGCACATCCAAATATTCTAAGATGGGAAATATTATGTTCATGACCAAACAAATGTAAAGGGGAAGAGTTGTGATAACTCGTTGGCTTGATGCGAATCAATATTACAGCATGTAAAATTGCATGTTCCCAAGTAGAAATTGGAACTTCTTATCTCATAAGTATTAGTCATGTAATTAACTTTAAACGTCGAAAGAATGGTTCTTGGGACCATTTTATGAATGGCGTAGGACATGTGATATCCAATATCAATTCTAATAGACATACAATACTTATCATATGCTTTCAAGGTATTTCACATAATTACCTCTTACTCAAATTAGTTGAGCAAACAATCTCACAAACTTCCGGTTGTGAGTTGACGACAAATATATATATAATATATATGTGGCCATCTAGTTGATGTACCAATTAAAATCACAAATATCTAAATAGTCCATGTGATTAGTGTACTTGTTTACAAGTATCACCTTATATCAGTTCTAGAAATATGAGGGATTTATTATTCTCAAATTGCCAATTTCCTTTGGGAATTAGTGAACACAAAAATTAGTAGATTGAAAAAACTACTGGCTCTTCAATATAAGTTCACATAGAAGTTTATTATTCGCATCATAATATACTCGAGATGGCCCAACCGATCTTGCCAACAACTAAATTATTATGATATGTAAACTTCTGGTTTACATAACATGTGCTTCAATTGCACATATATAAGTGTAGTACAAATCAGAGGAAAAAGTAGACAATTTTTCCACTACACTTATTTTATCAAAATATGTCTCGCTATATAAAAATATTTAATATCTCCTTCATCTCTCGTTTCAATATGATTTCTATTTATATGCAAATCTTTGAAACTTAATAAATTTCAACGAGACTTAGGGGAATATAATGCATTCTCAATCTGTAAATTTCTTCCCCTGAATAGCAGTATATTAGCTCTTCCGGAGCCTTCAATTATATTTGAAGAGCCATATATAGTACTAACTTCGGTTTCTCGCTTCACTAAATAGGAGAAATATTTTTTTTATCTTCTAAAATAATATGGATAGTTCCACTATGAGCGAAAAATATTTCTTCATTATCGATGCTAGTGTCAATACTCATTCTATCCTAAAATAAAATAAATATGATAAAAGATTGGCATTAGAAAATTAAGTCTCTACAATATTATATGCCTACAAAAATCAAATTTTAGAGCTGCAAAAAATACAATTTCTCGAAGAAAAAATATCGGTGAGAAAACTATATTTGCTACTCAAAATAAGGAAAGTAAAGAAGCATTGAAAGTCTCTCTTATTCCCCTTTTTTTCATGCAACTTTTTTATTTGGAATTCCAAGCAAAAGAAATAAGAAAAATTACATTTTTCCATAGGATACTAAACCACTATTAGGAATAACAAATGTCACAATCACAAATGATACAAATGACACTTAAATAGGATAATGATAACATTTACCACATCAATGGTCATCACTACAACTTTTCTTGTACCAAAATTATAATGTGAGTCATTCACTTCTAGGAATGAACTTCAATTCATTGAGTGGTTTGTGAGTATTCTTTACAATCACCATATCACAAAATCTTGATTCATAATATCTTCTCAAAATATTTCCTCATTTTTCTAATTCATGAGAATATTTGAGACATAAATTACATGTCTTTTCCTTTACTTCAAAATATACTAAGATCAAGTAGATCTTATAGATTTTAATCATAGTCCAAATGTATAGTTCTTGAAACTTGACCACAAATCTCCATAATAGATGGCCAAAGAAAAATGTATTTTGTGCAATCCACCAAGGATGCTTAAATTACCAATTCATTAGTTCTTCAGAACTATACATAAAATTTCTTCAATGATAATCAAGAAAACCATACTATGAGCAATCCTTCAAGGATGCTTGAATATTTTCTTTTACGAGTTCTTCAAGAACTATCGAGAAATCCTTAGAAACTTGATGATAAAGAAAATAATTCTTTGTGTAATCCTAGTTCTTCAAGAACTATACCACAATACTTATTCATGATGATCAATAAGAACCATATAAGGAGCAATCCTTCAGGGATGCTTTGATATTAAAAAAATATTAAATTCTTTAGGAACTGTATCACAAACGAACATGGAAATAACGAACATGGAAATAATTATTTGTGCAATCCGTCAGGGATGCTTGGATAATGGATTTATTGTTCTTAGGAACTATATATCAAAATTTCATAAACAATGATAAATAAATTGAAAATGAGATAAAACATAAACAAGATCACAAATTAATAATAGGGAGAAGAAGAATATGAAGAAGAAGAAGAAGATGAAGAAGAAGAAAATTATTCTTATAATAGAACCTGGAGATGATTCCGCCATCAATTATACGGTAGAGCTTCGTGCTGATAACGTGTTATGAAAATAACCAAAACTATAGAAAGGAGAAATATGAAGAAGATAAGAACATGAACAAATATGAAAGATGAGAGTATTTCTATTCACTTCAAGTGTCACCATACACATATGAGATAGCCCTATTTATAGGGTATGGATAGGCAAGTGAATAGTCTATCATCAAAAGCCACTACACAAGGGAGTAATGAGAGGGAAGGAGAAAGCTAATGGACATCCACTAATATAAATATTCATAACAATATCCAAATTGATAAAGGAGATTTGTTTGTATAAATAGATTAGAAAATTGGAAAAAGAAATATTTTTAAATAAAGGGTGTCGGGGCCACTAATAATAGATGTGTAAGAAGTTAAAAATATTAGAAAATGTGAGATTAAAAGAGAGTGAGTGAGAAAGGAAGAGAAAGTAGAATTAAAAAAATGATAAATAAAATTAAAGTGGTGATGTGTCAAAAAAGTAAGATGTCTAAAATTGTAATTTTTTAAGTTGTTTGTTTATATAAATAGATATTAGATAGATAGATTAGATTAGATTTTTAAATAAAGGGTGTGGGGGCCACTAATAATAGATGTGTAAGAAGTTAGAAATATTGAGAAATGTGAGATTGAAAGAGAGTGAGTGAGAAAACAAGAGAAAATATAATTAAAAAATGATAAATAAAATTAAAGTGGTGATGTGTCAAAAAAGTAAGATGTCTAAAATTATTATTTTGTAAGTTGTTTGTTAAAATTAAAGTAGGATACCTGTGCATATGCAAGGGTGCTGCCATATTCTTTTCATGATCGAACTTAGACATAATTTAAATAGTTTGGACATCACCTCGTGAAAAGAAGACAAATTTAAAGTAGTTAAAAAATGAGTCTCAAATAAAAACTTAGATAAATATTAAAATCTAAAAATGTAAAAGTATCATTTAAAAAAATCTGTCATTTATCTCGTGTTCTTTTATATATTAGTGCCAGTGTTGTTATTCTGTGTTTTTTATATATCAGTGCAGTTATCTTGTGTTTTTACATACATCATTGCAATTATCCCGTGTTTTTTTATATTTCATTAAAGTTATCACGTGCTTTTTTAATATATTACTAAAGTTATCTCATAGTTTCAATTAATTATTTTAGTTGATTAATAGATTATAGTAGACAGTAATGGATGGATGATAGATTATCAAATATTTCGGTGAAGTGTTTTTTATATATCAGTGCAGTTATCCCGTGTTCTTATTAGGGCTGATCATAGAGGTAGAACCCGCCCGAACCCGCAGGACCGCACCAACCCGAACCTGCTTCAATCAGGTTCGCTCGGGTTTCGGTTGTTTAAAGTGTTGCGTTTGGTTATGTACGGGTGTATACGGGCGGTTGCGGTGAACAGTCACACGCCCGCACAAATCGAACCCGCCCGACTCAACACAGGTATAAAACGCATTTTGAGAGTTACTGTAGCAACACAACACAGCAGCGCTGCAGCGGCGCTCTAAACCCTAAATCATCTCTCAACCGATCTCTCATCTCTCAACCGATCTCTCATCTCTAAACCCTAAATCAATGGCTCAATCTCTCATCAATCATCTCTCATCTTCTCTGAACGCTCAATCCCTCAGTTCCTGTTCTTGATTCACACTAACTGTTTCTCTTCTCTCTCTCACGGTAATCTCTTCTCTCATTTAGATTTCAGTTCCTCTCTAATCTCTTCTCTGTTCTCTAATCTCTTCTCTCATTTGATGATTTCAGACTTTCAGTTCCTCTCACCTCCTTCATCATCATCATCAAGGTATTTCACCACTATTTCGATTTCTTTGTTTATTTTTGTTTTTTGCATACTTCAGTTTCTAATTTTAGCTTACTTCGTTTTTGATTTCGTTTTTAACTTTCTTCAGTTCCTTATTCAGTTCTTCGTTTCTGTTTCTTTAATCATATTAAAATTTTTAGGGATTGCTATTTGCCATTTATGTTTCTGTTTGCCTATTTTAGAGAAAACAAAGGAATTGTTATAACAGCTGTCATAGCGTTTTCCTTGGGGTTGTTTGTATCTAGAAAATTTCAATTCTCAGAAGCATCATAAGTCAAGTCCTTCACTTCAGAACATGTGGCTTTCATATGTATCTATTGAGAAAAAGTATCATGCAAATATTCAAACATTAACAATTTATCTGCTTTAATTTTCTTTCTTTCTTTCTTTCTTTCCAATCTTAATAAATATCTGCATCAGTAATATGATTTAATTTTACATATGTATCTATTGAGAACTTTAATATACTCATCTCCTTTATAATTGTTGTTACTCTTTGCTTGAATATCATATCATATGGCTATTATTATATCAAGGACTCAGAAGAAGTCTTACCTCACAATCAATTTGCATATAATTATAGAACTAAACAATGTGAAATTGCTTTCACAGTGCTTGTCAAAAAGGATAATATAATGTTGTTATCATCAGTTTATGGGAATATGATCAAAATCAAGCACATCATCTTAAACCACATAGATTTATTCGCCTTTGCATAATTGCATCCTCTGTTCCCCAACTATGTAAAAAGGGAAAATCAAAAGAAAGAGGTGAAGTATGCAACATATTAATTACTGGTGCATCTGAGAAAGCATTGCTTAAACAAGATACAATCACAATAAGGTTCTGTTCTGCTATCTTCCTCAAGAAAAGAAACTTCCAAGTTCTTTCTTTCTTTCTCAAATGATTGGTTCTTATCTCTAATTTCTATCCAATAATCATATGTTAGCTGCTACAAGTTGAGTTATGTGGAGTGGTCTTTTGATGATATGTACAAAGAAGACCCAACCTTAATTGCTGAATTGACAACTTATGTGAAGAAAAACTTGTCTAGCATGTTTGATTGGTATTCTAAAGTGTATGAGCAACAAAGTAACACTACCCAAGCAACCCAAGCAGCACCTACTGCTATAAATGGGGATTCCGAATCTGCCACATCTAATTTAGTTGGTAACATGGGAAGGGCTGATGCATTTAAGAAGCATTTGGTTGAAAAGAATTCCATAGAAAAGAAAAATGAACTTGAGAGGTACTTATTTGAGCCTAATTTGGATGGTGATGACAAGTTTGATGTCTTGGTTTGGTGGAAGCATAATTCATCTAGATTTCCTATATTGTCAAGCATGGCTAAAGATATCTTGGCCACTCCTATTTCCTTTGTTGTTTACGAGAGTGCTTTTTTAGCTGGTGGTGGTAGAATCTTGGATCCTTTTAGAAGTTTGTCTTAGTCCGAGAAATGGCGGCGAAGCACTAATTTGTGCTCAAAATTGGTTGAGGCCTTCTCTCTTTCAATTCAAAGACCTCAACCTAGAAGACCTCTATGATTCATCTGAAAGCATAGTATCAGGTACTTCTTTCTTTACATATAGTTGTGTTTTATCAAGTATTAATTAATGCAATCTAATTGATTCTGTTTTATTTTTTTAATTGTATCAAGAATTTGCTCAAGCACAAAACAACTCTGGAGGAGTTGGAGTATCAACTGCTGGTTCATCATCTCAATCACAACCAAATATTGGTTGTGATTTGAGAAGTTAGTGTAAGTATTCTTGGCCCTATGTGGAATCATTACAACCAACTAGATTGGGTTTTTATTTATTGTGTATATTGATTCTGTTTTATTGCTTACTATTAGGTGAAAGTAATATTTGTTTTTTGGAGTCATTGCCAAGGGCCAAGGCATGACTCATGTCCAAATGAGGACATATGTTTTTTGGAGAACCACTTTTGCTGTTGCGACTATCATGGAGATGTGAAAATGCTACTGTTACTCAGGTAAATTCAGTTCTAGTTTTCAGCAAACAGTTTCACACATATACTAAGAGCTGTCAATATATATATATATATGTTGACACTTAATGCTCATTGTTTTGTTATAGAACCACTTTTGCTATTGCTTCCCACTTTTGCTGGATTTTTTGATGCATTTGTTGCAATATTGTTTGGTAAGTACTTACTAAACATAGTTATATGCTACTGTAACTATGTAACATATTAATACTTATTTGCTTGGATTTTTTGATGCTTTTGTTGCTATATCTTTGTCTCTTTGATATGTATCATATTAATACTTATTTTTCATTTTTTCTAAAGGTACACACGGTTGATGAATTGATGTGATGAAGGCGGAATCCAATTTAGGCATCTAGCATCTTGAATGAACATTTACTTTAAGATTACATCAAACATTTGGTTCACTGGTTATTGACTTTTTAATGGACATGTAACTTGACTTTTTATGCACTTTTAGTTACTAAAAGGGAAATGGTATCATCTTCACTTTTAGATGATTTTATATTATGAACTAGTTATTTGAATTTAGTATTTATTTTAGTCAATAGTTTGGTATTTTAGTTAGATACTAAGTGGTATTTATTAAATTTTATATCATAGGTTTGCAAATTTGTGAAGAAAATGACTAATTGAGTTTTGGCCCAAAAAATTGGCCCAATAAGGCCCAAACCCGTCCCAACCCACCCGCAATAACCGAACCCGAACAAAACCGAACCCGCACAAAACCGAACGTTGCAATGGGCAGATATGGGCCTACTAAGAGTCCATTCGGTTTTGGACATCTTGGGCTAGTTGGAACCGAACCCGCCCGAACCCGCCCAATGCTCAGCCCTAGTTCTTATACATATCATTGCAGTTATCGCATAGTTTCAATTGATTATTTTAGTTTATTAGTACATTATAGTAGATAGTAAAAGATAGATATAGATTATCAAATATATCAGTGCAGTTATCCCGTGTTTTTTATATATCAGTACCGTTATCCCGTGTTTTTTTATATATCAGTACCGTTATCCCGTGTTTTAAGTATTAATCAGTAGTTGAAATAATCATTAAGTTTTCCTTTTCTTTGATACATTAATATCGCTTTTTTTATATATCAGTGGAAGTTATCCCGTGTTTTTATATATTAGTGCAGTTATCTCGTAGTTTAGATTGATTATTTTAATTTATTAGTAGATTTAATTTGATTTGAATTTCGAAATTTGAAATAAAAAAAAAAGGGGAAAGTTAAAAAAATGGGGGTGAGAAGAAAGTGCATTGGGAGAAGAGATTTGAAAAAGAATGTGATAGTAAATTACAATGTTGCCCTTTGATAGATGAGTTGTCAAATAAATAAGGAAACTTGTTTGAGTAATTTAAGTATGGTTTGTTTGTATAAATAGATATTATATTAGATTAGTAGATTGTGGGTAAAGAAAGTTGGTGAGTTTGATTTCAATTTTGAAAAAAAAGTAAGAGAAAGTAGGAAAAAGGTGGGAGTGAGATGAAAATGCATTGAGAGAAGAAATTTGATAAAAGTATATGATAGTAAATTACAATATTGTCTTTAGTTAGATGAATTGTCAAGTAAATATGGAGACTTGTTTGAATGATTTAAATGTGGTTTGTTTGTATAAATAAACTAAGTGTGGTTTGTTTGTATAAATAGATAAATAAATATTAGGTTAGATAATAAATAGGAGTAAATTGTAGATTATTTAATATTAATTTAATTATATTAGATTATATAGTGAATTAAAAAAATTGGGAAAATAAATATTTTTAAATAAAGAGTGTGGGGGCCACTAATAATAAATGTGTAAGTAGTAAGAAATATTGAGAAATGTGATATTGAAAGAGAGTGAGTGAGAAATGAAGATAAAGTAGAATTAAAATATGATAAATAAAACAAAAGTGGTGATGTGTCAAAAAAGTAAGATGTCTAAAACTGTAATTTGTAAGTTGTTTGTTTGTATAAATAGATATTAGATAGATACCTAATAAGTTCTCAATCCCCCCGATGCAACGTCTTTAAAAAATTTCTTAAATGAGTTCCACAAATAACTACACATCATCACTTTATCAACAAATAACTCACAAACTTTTAAATGGGATTTCGCTTAAAAATTTAAGAAAGAGAGAAAAGTCTGCAAAAACTTTCTCTCTATAAGGAATAAAAACTTTTTTTTGTGCGTTGGTATTCCTTATTAAAGATGATCCTTAATAAGGAAAAAACAATGTAAGAAATATTACTGTGGATGCTTTAAGGTACGATTTATTTTTTATCCATAATTTCATGACTCGTAACTTTCACTTTCAAACACAAAACTTTAAATTTTAACTCTTTCCCAAATGGACCACCATACAACCCATCAAAAGTCTCCATCTCAATCAAACAATGTTCCACAAGTTGCACCAAACAAACAATTATGGCATTTGCCGCCGTTTTGCTTTGCTATAAGCGACCAGGACAAGATATAGTGTTTTGTCTTGACTCTTGGAGCGTGTGCAGTTTTTTAGCACCTTTAGCTTAAGAAGCAATTACAGTTTCACAAAGTGCCTTCATGACTTTGGAGATTGATTGATCGGCACATAAAATATTTGGATTTGGGACTGTAGTTTATTGAAGTTGGACCACTTCGACTTCTGTCGGCAGAAAACAGTGTCTGTTACAATGAATGGATGAGAGGAGTATTGAACTTTCTATAAAAGATGAGTCATGTTTTTTTAAACTAAATCTTTCAATCAAAATCTTACACCATATAGCCAATGAATGTTTACTATGTAAGTAGTTGGCTCATTTCCAATAAAGGTGTGGGTTCAACTACTGCGGTCGGCGAGAGGATTTTTTGGTGAGTGATTTATAAGACGTTTGTAAAAGCGTCAAAGCCTTCGAGGCTTCCTTCGCGCTTGGCTGTAGTAGCAGGCAATTTCAACCCACCTGAATTTTCACCTAAATTTTCAAATACTAAAAAAAAAGCTTACATCATGTAAAATATACGGTAAGTTTCAAGGGGATGCTTTTGTATTCATGTGGTGGCTCTTACTACCAAAAAAATAAAATTATTTGAGGAAGTAGGTATAGTTTATATTTAGCTACTTCAATAAATTTTTAGTTAGCTACTTTAACCAAGTTTCAAGGTTCTTAAAAAAAGTTTATAAATCGAAGGAGATAAAAGAACAACAAGCTCATTAGCCCAAACAAATATGAGTCATATGCTATTACTAGTTACTACATTTTTTTATTCGAAACATCTGCACAAAACAACCAAAATACGCCGCAACAGACTAGCAAAGAATTAGAAGGAATTCAGGGAATTGGATCCTAGCAACAATTACAAAGAATTCAACATTGATAATATTTGCAAGCTAGCAAAAAGTTTTTTTTCTCATGGCTTCATAACCAAAAAAGATTTCATATGAATTCACAGTACACATAACATTGATTATATTTGCATGTCTGCAGAGAGTTTCGATTCTTTTGATTTCACTGAGCAATAAAGAATTTATCTGAGACATCAATTAAGACATCACATATTTGATATACGTCAACATCAAGCTTTCTAAATTATAATAACACTCTGAGTTGTGTGAAGCACTAGTGGAAACAGAAAAAAAAAAAAACTATCACTTAATTGATAGACTGATTTGTCTTGTTTTGACACCTCCAGTCTTTAAACCAAATACACATGAAGCTTTTTCAACAATGAAAGTTGTCAAGACAAGATTTGAAAACAAAATGGATGATCAATTATGGATGAATGTGACTTCCTAAAGCGTTGTCGAGCTCAACTTTCTTAAACAACTATATATATAAAAGGGTTCGCACCCCCAGGTTTGTTAAGAGCATTTCAAACTCACGAAACTCTGATTTATTTGCTCTTCTCTCTAAAAGCCCTACTACTAACTTAGGCATTAGAGTGCCTTTGTAAGGAACACCTCCACGTGTGGAGACGAGAAGACATCAACCGCCGTACGAAGACGCCAGCCGCCTTACGCCGTCATCACACACCA
Source organism: Oxytropis ochrocephala (assembly GCA_020916435.1). Classification (NCBI taxonomy): domain Eukaryota; kingdom Viridiplantae; phylum Streptophyta; class Magnoliopsida; order Fabales; family Fabaceae; genus Oxytropis; species Oxytropis ochrocephala. Next base: position 64,067,427 of record CM037090.1, read on the forward strand.
TCTCAGTTTGAAATAAATCAGAGTTTCGTGAGTTTGAAATGCTCTTAACAAACCTGGGGGTGCGAACCCTTTTATATATATATATATATATATATATATATATATATATGGTCTGCCAAGGATTATAGGGGGCAAGGAGCAGCCCTTCCCGCTGGAGGTATGCGCTGCTTGGAGCATAAGTTGCTGCTAAGGAAACAGTTATGACAGTGGTGAGATCTTCGGCCATTAGTGAGTTGTTACTTGTACAACAAGTTAGGGAGAATTAGGGTTAGTTCCAACCCCTTTACGAGTGTAGATCCAGTTCTGAGGCGCTACTCGGGGTAGACAAGGAGACCATCCTAAGGACTCAGTTGTGCTGAGTAGTAGATCGAAAATCCCATGAGAGGTCGTTCTTGTCTTACCCGCGTACAGTGATCGTTCTCAGCCTACTCAGGGGTCTTTGAGGGAGCACGACACTAGATCACTACAAAAAAAACGTGATTTAGCGACGCAGGATTCCCTCGCTAAAGCACAAAAATCCCTCGCTAATGTACTTTAGCGAGGGAATTAGCGAGGAAAATTAGCGAGGGAATTAGCGAGGGAATTAGCGAAGGATTAGCGAAGAAAATTAGCGAGGGATTTGTTTATGCTATTAGCGAGGGATTTTTTGATGATTAGCGAGGGAATTATTTTTTTTTTATTTTAAAAAAAATTCCTACCTTTTTGCTTATCATAAATATGCAACTTCATATTTCTAAAATACTCAAATAAAATCCATAATCAATCTAAAATGTGCATAATGTAAATAATCCAAACCGAAAGCAACAACATAATCCAAATGGGCAACAATAACATAATCCAAATCAATAGGGGGAAGAGGGATGATCAGGATGATCAAACTCAGTTTGATCAGACGACTGATGTGGCCTCAAGCTATTAAAGAGAGCAAACAACCTCTCCTGCTCACGCTGCATCCTCAACTGGTTTGCTTGCATCTCTGCAATAGTCTGATCCTTCCTCTGCTGCTCAGCCATCAAATGCTCTACCTGCTGCTTTACAACAATTATCAATTCCAAATTAACAAACATACACTTCTCATTTAACATCTCCAACAACATACACTTATCATACATTATTATTCAACATAATAACAATCCTAAACACTAATATCAATCAAATTCATAAAGAAAAATAATATTTCAATAACTTCAAATCAAATTCCTAAACATTATTATTACTTTCTAAATAAAAATCATTCCTAAACACTAATATAATCAAATCAATTTCTAAACATTTCAAAAATCATTCCTAAACACAAATGGCGTTGGTGAGCAACAAATCGTTCCTATGGGTGGGGAAAGAAAGAAAAATCATTAGAGGGAGTTAGAGGGAAGTTCGGAGAGAGAAAGAGAGAGAGAAGAGTGAGAAAAAACAAACCTTAAGTGATGGTGGAGGAAGTGGTGGCTGTAACGCCCCAAATATAATTCAATTATTTATTTAGTGGGTTCTTTAAGGCTTACAACATTTGGTTAAGTCAAAGGATTAATTGGAGTTTTAGGGTATTTAGGAGGTATTTGATTTAAATGAGGAGTGGTAATTTAAGTAATGGAGGGAGTGTGATTAGAGGCCCATGAGAGTTAGGCCCATGATCCATGAATTAAGCCCATTTGCATGTCTTAAAGGGATGTTGTCAAAGGGGAGACATGCATTCCAACCAAAAATCTTAGAAAAGTCAAAGAGAAAGTAAGAGAGAGGAGTTGGTAGGTGAGATCACTTTCTAGAGAGAAGAAGGAGAACGTTGGCGTGGGAGGAGCTCAGAATCAAGGGAGAAGAGTTCTTTGTGAGTGTTAAGCGGAGGGTTTGAGTGAAGAGAGTGTGTTCTACTCAAGCGATCGAGGTATTGAGAGTAGAAGCGGTGAGATAGTTTTAGAAAAAGGAAGAGGAATCTGGCGTGGAAGAGCTCAATATCAAGGAGGAGGAGCTGGATTGTTGGTGAGGGTTGGCGATTCTTGGTGGATCGGGAAGGCTTGGTGGAGAGAGTGCTACTTCTTCAATCTTTTGAGGTTAGGGGGTTCTCTCTTTCATCTATAATAGAATATATGATGTGTGTTATGTGTGAGTAGACTCTAGGAATGATTTACGAAATTTGCCTTGTATGTTTGTGTGTTTGATGTGTTTGACGTTGTGTTTTAGTTCACTTCAGTGAAGTGGTGTTGAGTTGTTGTGGTTTAGATCATACGAGAGATCAGGGAGTGGAATGGGAGCTGAAAAACTCTCAGTCCCAGTGAGCTAGAGTGGGTAACGTAGCCTTGGGAAGCTCTCAAGGAGTCAATCTTTGGATGGTCGGGGTATAGTAGTAGAGTTGAGTTTGAGTATAAGAGATGAATGTGTGTCTGATGCTTAGCGAAGGCGTCGACTTGGGATTGCCTAGGTGTAGCTACCTTCCACAAGTGTATTGAAATATAAGGGATGATCGTAAGTGTCAAAGTGTAAGTAATGAGTCATAGGAGCTGATATGAATGACATAGTATAGGTAGCGTAATGAAAGGGTATCTGAGACTAAGTATAGGCATCGAATTGTACTTGCCGAGGTGTAGAGTGGGTATGCCGAGGTGTTGTGGCCAAGATGTAGTGTACATAATACCTAGGTGTACTTGCCGAAGTGAGGCGTATGTGTGCCAATGCGTAAGTGTTGAATATAGGTGACGGAGCATAAGTGATGATGTATAGGAGACGAAGGATAAGGGAGTGTAAACCGAGGTGAGTGTACTGAGGTTTAGGTGCGTCGAATAGTAAGTGTAGTGAAGCTTAACGTGTCGCAGAGTAGAGAACCGAGGTGCCCAAGAGTGCACCGAGGTGCCCAAGAGTGCACCGAGGTGTTGTGTTGTATAAGCCGAGCCGAGGTGAGTGCTAGGTGTAGTGTGCCTGAGTGTAGTGGCCGAGGTGAGGTGAGTGCTTAGGTGTAGTGTGCCTAAGTGTAGTGGCCGAGATGAGGTGAGTGCTTAGGCGTATTGTGCCTAAGTGTAGTAAACAAGGTGAAGTTGTGCGGTTAGGTGTGAAGTGACTAAGTGTAGATGATGAAATGACTAAGTGTAGATGATGAAGTGAGTTGTGAATAAGCCTATGTGTAGTTGAGGAGGTGTAGTGTATGGACATCTAAACTAGTATTGCCAAGGTATAGGGTGTATATACCGAAGTGTAAGTGTTGAAGTGTAGGTGTGATGGAAGATAGGGTGTGTATGCCGAGGTGCAATATGGTGCGCCAAGGTACTGTGTAGTGGAAAACGAAGGGTAAGGTGTGTATGCCGAGGTGCAAGGAGGTGCACCGAGGTGTTGTGAGTATAACCGAGGCAAAGCGAGGTAGTTGTAGGATGAGGTATTGTTCTTAAGTGTAACCATAGATAGTAGCTGAGGTGAATGTTGAAGAGGTGATGTTCCTAAGTGTAAGCGTAGGTGGTGTAGAGGTAGAAACCGAGGTAAATGACGATGAGGTGTAAGTGTGGCTAAGACCCAATGTGGGAGTCGACTTGTAGTTCTTAGGGTGTAGTGTAGGTATCGAGGTGATTCTTGAAGTGTAGCGTGTATCTATACACGGAGTGTAGTTCTTTGGGCGTGGTTGCGAGGTGGATGAAGATGGGTTTGTTCTAAAGTGAGCGAGGCGAGTGGCGAGAGAAGTGAGGAAGGATAGGTTGCCTAAGTGAAGTAACTAGGAGGCAGGGTCGAGCGCATGTGGCGCCATTGAAAGTGTAGTCTTGGCGCTAAATGAAGGCGTGGCCAGGGTGGTGAAGCAGAGGTGATTGAGGGTGAATCGAGGTAGTGTAGCCCAGTTGTGTTAAGACTAAGGTGAAGTAAGTAAGGTAGTTGTGGTATAAGTATAGATACCGAGATGAATTATGGTGCGAGAGAGAGAGACTAGTGCATGTGTGCGAGGTGAGTGATGCGTGTCTTAGAAGTGCCGGGGATGGTGCCGGGGTTCCGTTCGAAGCTCTGATTCTTAGTGCTGCAGCAAAGAATCGGGAGTGCTTTTTGCTGGCGAAAACACTTTAAGTGTTTGAAATGGGATAGTCCGTTTTAGTCCTAGGTGACGTTGTGGTCCTTGTAGTGACTATTTAGTCCACTACGTTTAGTGTGAGGGTGTTGAGGTAGCGTGAGAACTACGATTGTGGGAGTATTGCGTGGAGGGTTGGACGATAACCATGGGCCGCGTGTCCAGAGAGTGCGAAGTCGACTTTAGAGTGTGAGAGATGATGTGTTTAAGTGGTGAGGTTCCAAAGGGGACTGACGTTGAGTGTTGGGTCTATGACCTCGTTTTCTGTGTTGTACTCGTGGTGTTTGGGGTTGCCTTCTAGGCATTCTCCGTAGTGAGAAGACTTCGGTCTGTTTAGGTGTTGTGCCGAGAAGTGGGGGTAGCCTTCAAGGAAATGGTTGATCCTTAGGTGAAGTCGTTTGGTCCTTAGGTGACGCATGGGTCCCTAAGTGTTGGTGAGTTTTAGTTTGGCCGTAGTGTCGTTGATTTAAGTGGCGTTGAAGTCCACCACTGTTGGTGGCGATGAGCTCGGTGAGTTGTGCGTAGTCATAGAGATAGTGACTGGCGTAGTGTGGTTAGCTTTAGAGCTATGGTTTGGGTGTATTGATGTCAGCCTTAGTGCAGTGATGATGTCTGAGTGATGTTAGCCTTCGGGTTGTGAGCAGAGGACTTCGGTCCTATTGATGAGCAGAGGACTTCGGTCCTATTGATGAGCAGAGGACGTCGGTCCTAGAGGTGAGCAGAGGACTTAGGTCCTATTTATGAACAAAAGGCTGCGGTCTTAATTGGTGAGTTATTGAGAAGTTGTTATGATTTAATTGAATGATGTATATGCTGTGTGTTATGCATTGTTCATGGTGTCGCATAAATCATAAGCATAATGGTGAAAGCGAGAGGACTTGGTCCTATGGTGAAAGCAGAGAGGACTTGGTCCTAAGGTGATAGCAGAAGACTTCGGTCTTAATGGATCCATCATGCATATGCCCTTGGAGTTTTGGGTCTGCATCATGCATATTCTCATGCACATTGGTGTATGTTGATGATTAGGATTTGGTGTGTCTTAACTTGGTGTGTTGTGTGGTTGGTTGAGTCGGAGTGTTTCTAGTTGTCTTTCTCTAGCATAATGTTTATCATACATTTTATTATTTATGAAAAGAGACTCACCCTAGCATTTTTATGTTGCCTGCTCTCGTGGCGACAAACAGGTGATCCGGAGTGAAGGTCCTTTCTTTCATCAGTCTAGTTGTGGCGTCTTGCTCTGTGACGTCGAACTGGGAAGCCGGGTAGTCTATTAGTTGTTTAAGATTAGTGTTGAACTGTAATAGATTGATGTATTAGAATTTGAGGGTTCGCCCCATATTAAGTCGTGCTATGTATCACGCAATTATATTTTATTAATGAAAAGTATTATTGGCTAAGTGAAAGAGATGTTTGATAAACGTAGCATTCCCTTGAGGATGTATCTTTGAAAAGAAAAACGATTTTTGAACTCTGATTTTATAAATTAAAGTATTAAGAGTAAGGGGGTGTTACAGTGGCGGCGTGGACGGTGGTGGAGGTGGTGGTGGCGAAAATGGAGAGATATGGGTGGTGGTGGTGTTGGGGTCGGAATAGGAAAGGAGAGAAATGAGTGAGAGAAGAGAAAGAAGTGGGAGGAGGAAAGATAAGCTTCGGTTACATTTAAAAACTTAGCGAGGGAAATTTTTATTTTAGCGAGGGAATTATATTAGCGAGGGATATTTTGATTTAGCGAGGGAATAAGATTAACGAGGGAATTATTACATTTAGCGAGGGAATTCAAAAACGAGTTATGTGGGTACAGCTGTGTTTAACTTTAGCGACGAAATTATAAATATTAGCGAGGGAAATATTAAAAAAAAAAAAAAAACTAGCGCACGTTTAGCGACGGCCTTATCCGTCGCTAATTCCCTCGGTATATCATTTTTAGCGACCCTTCTCCATTCCCTCGCTAATTTCCCTCGCTAATACTGTTTTTTTGTAGTGGATTAGGTCGAAGTTAATCGTGACCGTAACATTTATAATCTCCGAGACAAATATCTTTTCCCACATGTGTAAATATACATAATAATAGAAAATGCACTCCCACAAGACTATATTAATGGCTGAAAATACATAACAGAGACCCCAAATTTTAACGTGGAAAACTCCTCTCAAAATGAGAGAATAAAAACCACGAGATCATGTACAAATAGTCTTCCACTAAGTAAAATAATGGGTGCACAGAGTCTTCCTAGAAGCACTAGGAAACAACGGTGTATCAAATCCACTAAGTAAAATAATAGGTATATAAAGTCTTCCACCTCACTACTACTATTGCTTGCTCTTACAATAGGGATTCAAATCCATTTTTTTCAAAACATTAATGTCCCTTTTTTTCTTTTTATATAAGTTTGGTGTGGTTTTTTTTTTTGACAAGTTTGGTGTGGGTTGATAATTCTTATTTATATACCTTAATGGCTTAAATCATTGTTTGTTCAAGAGAATTTTGTTAATTAATTAAAATCAGTTGTTTGATGTTAGCTAGGGGTAAATTCTAGTTTGAACTCACTGAGCACTTTGGTGCTCTATTTTTGGGCTTTAATGTGTTTGCTAGTGAGTTGCAGCTTCTGGATGCTATAGCATTGGTGTTTCTGGGGCAGATGAGAGAGCAAGTGTTGAGAGACAATTATGCGCCTATTTCAGCGCCTGTTACATGCTAGAAAGGACAAACACGTTTTGAGTGGGGACCAATACTATTTTATGCGAATATTTCCTCTTACTATGGACACTTGTTCTTTTAGGCACACTACAAAACAAGCAATGGCACTTTTAGGTTTTTTTTTTGGATCCCACAACCCTATAACTATTTAAGGCAGATGCTTATCTACTTTTAGGAAGCTGGTTCGAAAAAGGAAAGTTTAGACATAGCGTTCTTGCTCCATTTTCATGTTCAAACCACCTATATTCACCAAATAGGAAATTCTGCACAACAGTGCTGCAGCATCACTGGAGCTGACCTACTTGGAGTGTTGCTATTTAGTGGAAGCTATTTCCATCTCTTTAGCTCATCAAACTTGGAGACTTGTCAGTACATTCTCTATGTAGTATTTCAACTCTTTTGTATTTCTGTTATATATTGTCTTAGATTTAGCACGCTTTCATCTATACATTTGTTGCTCACTATGAGCTAAACTAATTTAGTTGGAATGCTAGTATCTATGAAATGAATTTGTAATGGTTTTAATGTGAAGTTTAAGCTTTAGCATTTTTAATTCTTGTGTGTTAATATTTCCAAACTTGTTTTAGAAATGGCCAACTGAAATGAGTACAAGTTTATGATTACTGAAAATGATTATAAGCTTACTTCAAGGGTTAATATGAATAGTAATTATTAAAGGACACTTTAATGATTCTTGTTTAAACCTAGACATAGGAGAACAAAATCCACACAAAGTTATATTGTTGGTGCGTAATAGCCAGGGGTGAACTTAATTAGAGCTTAGACATAAATGTTTTTATTGAAACTCTATCTAAAATTGACTGAAAGGCATGAACTAAATGCTACAACACCCAGATACTACACTATCTAATTTAGGATTGAACCATTATTAAGAAGTTACATAGTGAAAGACATTCCAACCTGTTCTCACATTGAAATTCCAACAACCATTTATTTTACTTAATATTTGATGATAATATTGGGTTTCAAAACTTGTTTTATTATTTTATATTCATTCACTGATTTGCAAGCCATGTTAAGCATAGATTGAGCTACAATCCCTATGGTTTACTATTTGTTGGACTATGTATACTTGCACAACTTTTTCTCTACGACAGAGGTCCCACTTGAGAAGTGATCCAACTAAGAAATCTCTCACACTCGACTCAAGACTACTCGACCATTCCTGCTTTTTTACTGGAACAAATCAACTTTGTCATCATATATGAACCATTTCTCATCACTGTGGATATTCTTCTCAAGTAAGAACGACTTCATCTGTAGCGCCTCTCATATCCGATGATAACACACCTCAATTTACGTTGACTTGGAATGAAAAGTCAGGTTCTTGGTGAGATGGATTGCATTTTGACTACCACGTATATAACACATACTTCTTTTGTTTGAGACTCAACTCTTGTAGGAATTTCTAAATTCACAAAACTTCTTCAGAAGATTTTGTAATGGCAATATATTCTTGTAGTAGCCAAGGCAACACATTTTTGTAACTCGATTACCAAGACACTACACCCCCAACAATTACAAAAGTCATCACGTAGCCAGAAGTAGATTTTATAGAATTTTTTTCCTCAGGCATAAATGCATTTGTTTAGCCATGTAGCACAAGTTGACCACTGCTAAATAAAAAACATACTTATGAAGAGCCTTGGAGATACTTCAAAATCCAGTTCACTACTTGCACTGGTCTTTACCAGGATTAGAGAAAAACGACAAACAATTCCAATAGTATGAGCAATATTCGTACAGCTTGCGCCACCCTAAGGACCCCACACAGACCATATTAGGAATTAGAAAATTAGTTAATGTCTAATTAATACTATTGTACCATCATCAATCAAAACATATAGATAGAGTTTATTTTTCCAATTTTATCTCTTTCAATTGAAACTCATTCTTGGAATTCAATAGACCAAGATGCGTTCGACTAGAAGACAGGAGATGAGGACATGCAAGCAACCATTGGCTCGTACGAGACGTAGTGGGCCATCCCACTCTTCGGTGGTAGGAAATAGACACCACTACCCTGCGGAGTAGAGCACTGTAAAGAATCTTAGTTAGTGTAAATAGTGTATGCTATTGTTGTATTAAAGATCATTTTCCCCTCATACTTGGGAGGTCTGCCTTAACAAAATTACCACCTTTTGTGCTGTACCACCCCCATCTTGTTCAGGAGAACAATAATATATACTTATTACTAATTATACAAACTATTAAATTGAGATTTGATGATACTATACATTTTTTTTGGTCGCAATGATGATACTATAATTTATTTAGGTTATTTTTCAAGTCAACCAAATTTCGTCCTATTTTAGGCTCGGACTCAACTAAGACTATCTACCATTCAGATTTTGTTGGGCTTAAATTTATGTTCTTGTGCCAAATTTAGGTTTGGTAAAAATTAGTATAATGTGTTTTTTATGTCTCATGCTCACAATCACATAGTACTAAGACAAGGAGAGAGAGAGAGATTGCGACAAGGGGATAGGAGTTAATAATAATAAAGCATGGAGAACCTGTCAAAAGAAAAATAAAGCATCGAGAAAGATCTTCCAATCTTCATAATACTAAAGATATGATAGAAAAATTGGATAACCTTTTTTCTTTTACATCACCTTTAAAAATTAAAAATGTATTATTTTCATTATTGAATGCAAAGTTGTAACTTAGTTTCAGCTAGGGGATTAATCACTCCACCAAAAAAAATGTTGTAACTGATCTCAGATTTCACTTTAAGGTTTCAAATTTGAATTTTGAGTGCGACAAAAACTCTACTGGGAGAAAATAATTAACTATACAGATTGGCAAAACCGTGCACACACATAATCAACTAACTTCTCCGACGTAATTAGTCGCCAACAACACTGATGAGTACTGCGCACTAATAATAGGATAACCAAAAAAATATATTATTGAATGCAGTGGGCCTTTTCTTTTTTATAGTGGAAGCCGAAGGAGCATTAAGGCCATGTCTTCGTGTGTTGGTTGTGTGGGTCTTCACAAATAAGTACTCCATTCATTGTCCCTGTCTTTCTCTTTGTCCATTTGCGCCCCCCCACACAGTCACTCACATAAGCACAAATATTCATTATTAATTTATTATTAGTAAAAAAATTAGGTCTTGTTTTTTGTGTTGTTCACTCACCAATTATAACAAATCATGTGGATAAAATATTTAGTTAATCTCAAAAAAAAAAAAATTAGTTTAAATTTGAATTTGAAATTGTTGTTTTTATTCTATTGTATGCATGGTTTATATATTGAATTTCTATTGAAGATAAGTGGATGTGTCAAAAAAAATTGAAGATAAGTGGAAATAACACGAAATAAACTACACCTAAGTTTTGTTCTTTGATATTATTATTATTAAAACTTCCATGATCTCACTTAAGAAAATTACCAATTGTAATAATATGAAAAACAATATATTTTTTTTTTAAACTCACGCCTTTGCAGAATATGAGTTAACTCCTTATTAATTGAGTCAACCTTCATTGATTCAAATACAAGAAGCTACACCTAAGTTTTGCCTATATGGATCCACGGCCTAGATACCTAAACGTGTGGTAAGTTCGAAGCTCTAAGTGAGAACTTTCACGTCCACGATAAATTCATCGTGGAAACTCTCGATTTCCAAAGACACACTTTGTGGAGTACCCATTTACACACTCTACTCCTTACGACCAAACATGCTCCTACTAGGCCAAACTCCTTCTGATAAAGGAAAGAATAATTAATACAAACTAGTTAAGAGACAAATAAATAAAGACTACTGAAAAATGTAATTAATGTTTTTCAGTTTTTTTAAATAGGGTTAATTACATTTTTGGTTCCCCTATTATCACTCACTCATGATTTTAATCTCCCAACTTTTTTTGTCACGATTTTGTTCCCCTGATTTTCCCCATTTCTAAAATCATTGCCCTCCTTCAAATCCCAAACGGAAAAAACATTGTTTTTCAAGTATATAGTAGCAAAGAATGTTCTTTCTTCAACTAAAATGATGAAGGAGGGATTGTCGGTTCTGGTATTAGAGTTCTTTCACTTGGATCATGATGAATGAAAGAGATGTTTTTTTTTTTCTAATTTAACCAAATTTATAATATTTTGTATTTATGGTCAAAGTGTGGCATGTCATGTAGGATAAGTGCTAGATGGTTGATTAAAATTGGGAGGGGAAGAGATTTGGAAAATAGAGGGACCAAAATCGTGAAAAGGCAACATGTGGACCAAAATTGCCTTTTAAATAAAAAATAATTTAAGAATTAATAATTGGAAATAAAAAAGTTAAAATGAGAGCGATGGAGTATTATATTTAGGATTTTTTAGGATTTAAGAAGAAAGTAGTGGGAAGTGGAAATAGATAGAAACCTCAAGTTGGACAAAAGAAGTGGTTGTAGTGTTTGTATAATATGTCATCTGACTTTACTCCATCATCTCCACTTTTCTTACCTCTGCTTTCTCATAACTTGTCCTCTCTCACTCTCTCTCTCTCATTCTCTCTCTCTCTTATCTCTTTTTATTTTCAAGTCCCAAGTTGCATAACAGTGAAGTACCCTTCACTTTCCTTCATCAGTTCCTAGCTTCTTTTTATCAAACAGTACTATTATGTAAGTGTCCCTTTACTCTCATCACCTAAAACTCAAGTTTCTTCTCAAGTGGAGGTTCAGGCTTGCAAGTAATATATATTTTTTTTTTTTTTGAGGAATTTTTCTTTGCTTTTATTTTGTTCTTAATTCTGAAAATTGTTCTTGTTGTGCGTTATTATGTTACTGTCAAATTTCTAAATGATAAGGTGTATTGTGCCTGCTATTCGAGTAAAAAATTTAGATCTAAGAGGGTAAGTATTAATGGGAGTTATATAATTTTTTGTGTTAATAGCATTTTTTGTTTTCTTTTTAATTCTTTTAGTAAAGTAATTGTAGTTGCTTTTAATTGTTGCTTCTCATAAATAAAGTTCCTTTAGTAGTTTGAAGCATAAACTTAGAGAGTGATGTTTATCTTCTTTTATTGGGAATTTGATTCTAATGTTTTGAAGACATGTGTTTGTAGCATATACTCAGTAGTTTGAAGCATAAACTGAAAAGACTCAGCTTATCTGGGTTGAGAGAGTTTATGAAAATGGTTTATGACGACATGTCTTTAAGTTGTTTTCACCTTATTTCCATACACACTTCAGAATAGCTTATGAAAATAGTTTGAATGAACTTTGTCTTAGTAAAAAAAATAGTTTATACTTATAAATATGTTTAATGATGAGTGATGTTGGAATCATTTAGGTAACTTTTCTAGATTATTAAATTTCTTGTATGCAAGTATCAAAGAGTTGAGTTTTTCAAATTTATGGTGAGATGAACTCTGTCCGAGACAACAAAGCACAACTCAGTTGGTAAGATGCTTCACGTACACCTAAACGGTCGTGGGTTCGAGTCATTGAGGGGGGGGCGGGGGGGCAGTGGATAACACCATTGACCCCCTTTAAAAAGAAAAAAGTTACACTAAATGTTTTAGGACATGATTTTCTAAACCTGGTGCTGTATTCACTTTCCCCTTTGTTTCACAATCACTTTTCAATCTATAAAAAGCCAGAGAAAAGTGTTTAGTAACATGAAATTTGTTTGAGGCTGCACTATTTTTTTCCCTCTGTCATAGCAAATAATGTACTTCATCATTAATGCAGGTGACGCAATATAATAAGCTGATCAAAGTGAAGAATTTCTTGAATTCAAATTGTTTTATTGGGGAAAAAAGTTATCACATATAGAAGATCATGATGACACCAAACTTGAACCTTGAAGCTGAAAATAACTTAGAAGTGAGCAGCCAAGTAGGATCAAACATATACTTACAAGAAACATCCTATGATGTTACAAAAGACAGTGCCACAACAACATCTTCCTGTCTCACAAATCTTACAAAGGTTGTTGATCTTGACTTGACTCTCAACTTCAATCTTAATGATGAAGAATTGAAGGACATAAGTGACAATAACAGTGAAGTAGGAGCTGAACCTCAAACTTCAGGACCAGCAATTCATAGAGTTTTCTCTTGTAATTATTGTAGGAGGAAATTCTTTAGTTCACAAGCACTTGGTGGTCATCAAAATGCTCATAAAAGAGAAAGGACGATAGCGAAACGCGCTATGCGGATGGGAATGTTCACTGAAAGGTATACTAGTTTAGCTTCTTTGCCTCTTCATGGTTCTTCTTTTAGGTCTCTTGGTATTGAAACTCATGCTGCTATGCACCAAAAATACATGCCTTCATCAATGAGAGCTCCTCCTGATATTAGAGCTGCGGCGAAATTCGAGAAAGAGTATTTTGGTGCACCAATCTTCATGCAAGATTCTGATGATGTTGGTGTATTTTGGCCTGGTAGTTTCAGACAGATAGATGAACATGCTCATAATTCAAATGCTAGTTTTGTTGTTCCTCCTGCACGAACATCTGCATCTGCATCATCATCATCATCGTCGACTCCTGATCTTACTCTAAGGCTTTAATGTTTTTGCATCTTAATTGAATTTAAATTCTAGTTTTTGTGATAATAAACATCTACATGTTATGTTCTTACTATAGACTATAAGTTTTTTTTTGTCTTTATTTTCATTCTCTTTGGACATTGAATTATTAGTAGTAATTAATTAACGGTGCTTGGATTGTATAGTGAGATGTGTATTTCTAGTGACTGTTTTGTGAATTTGTGTGTGTTGCATTAGAATTGCTGAACCTGAATTAGAATTAGCTAGATTCAAAAGCCTTGAAAATGTTTCCTTCATTGAATTCTCATTTTCCCTAAATAGTTTAGGCTATAAGTTATAAGAGTCGACAAAAAGAACTACTCGGTCCGCTTTGATCTTAGGTTTCATCGAGCCAAGCTCAACACCTGCTTTGAAAAATAAATGAATGGGATTATTTGAGACAGCCTGCATATTTTCTTTTAAAAAATAACAGATATTGATTTTCAGACCCCCCACTTGGCTGTTATACCCCCACAAAGAGATCAAGTGGCGCATGATGTGGTCCAAGTAGCGCATCGACCTTATGGTCCATCATGGACTGCTGGGGTCGTGGACTTGGGTCTCTGATGGCGTGCAGCAGCCGGGTCAGAAAATAATTTAAATGGCGCGCGTACCAATCCGAACAATTGCCCCACAATGGACGTGCGGCTATCAGAAGGATAGTCTTGGCTTGAGATTGTTGTTGGGATCGCCCTCATGGACTGAAGCATCACCTTGCACTGAATCATTATGTTGGTGGTCCTTATTGGCTGGCACGTTGCCTGGATGCTCTTACCCCTGAGGGGATGCTTGGTAGCGTGCTTATTTTCTAATATGCCTCGTCGCATTATTTCGGTCAACAGGATGGAAAATCTCGTGACTTTCTTCCGAAGGCACTTTGGTCAATGCGGGGTCGCTCAGGACGAGATCTTTCGAGATACAGAGAGAGGAAAGAAAAATCTTCTAGAGGGAGTGGAGGAAGTGCTAATCTCCACCTTTTGAGGGATGGGGCGCTGCCCCCTTGATGATGAGTGAGAGAATGGGTATTTTTCCTTTTTTTCCTGAGAATCATTTATGGGATGAGATTTTCTCTTTAATGAATCGAATCTCATCTGATTGAGGCCCTTAAGTCCATTCAAATGTCGTCCTTGCTAACCAAGGAATGTGGAATCGACTTTCTCTCCATAAATAGTGAGGAGGAAATGAGACTCTTCACAGGCAGTCTCTTTGACGTCGTTTCTCCGATCGAGTCGCGTTCCTTTTCCTTTCTCCTTGCTCGCCTATCGTCACAGCTAAGGTATCGGTCTTTCTCCTTCGCGTTCTATGTGTTTTTTACTTTTCTTTGTGACGTTTGCAATTCGAATCGCCTCTTGTCATTTATTTTGACATGGGCGCCTTTAGACTATTTGATAGATCTTTCTTATAGGCTCGTGCCTTGCGGTTCGATTGGCTCTTGCCTTGTCCTTCATAGACTCGTGCCCAGTTGGCGCACCAGTCTCAAAAGAAGGGGGCGAGGTCTTCAGTGGGAATTTTCAATACTTCCAACAAGTCTACAAACATGATGTCAGCTGAACTTCCTTGCTCCACAAGGATCCTTCCAACTTCCATCTATGTTATGACAGCTCGAACCAGGAGAGGGATATATATGTTGGGCTTACCATTGAGCAAGTCGTGGTCCCCAAAAGATAGGGGGGTCTGACCGCCTCATCCTTTTGTATCGGAGTCGGGGCGACGCTCATGGTCTCCCTCCATCTTCTTTCCAAAGATTCGTTGAACCCGCAACCTTCAAACGGGCCTCCTTTGAGGATGACCTTGGTAATAGACCTTCCTTTGGACTTTCGGGCATCATCCTTCTCAGAGTCCTCACTATCGTCTTTTTCGGGGTTATTACCAATGTCACTTACCACCTCCTTACCTCTGCAGGGCGACTTTTGGGGAGTCCTGGATCTGCCTCGTGGAGATCGAGTCCTTTCATGAGCGCCTCGGGGATCCTCTTTATGTTTCTTCACATATTGCGAGAGTTTTCCTTTTCGGATTAATTCCTCGATATCTTATTTCAAAGCTTGGCAACCGTTGGTATCATGGCCATTACACCTGTGGTAACGACAATACTTCCTAGATGGCCTCTGGCGTTTTAGGGGTTTTGGCATTTTGATATTCTTAAATTCCATGTTCACACACTCTACCAGGATCTTAGCCCGAGAGGTATTCAGGTGGGTGAGTTCCTTGAAACGGCGAGGCCGAGGCCCCCGTTGATGTGAACTAGACATATAAGTTCACTAAAAATCCAAGGATCCTTCAATAAATCATGTTTTTTCCAAATACAAAGAAACTAGAAAGGGGAAAAACTTACAAAATATGGAATAGAAAGAAATGGTTGAAGAAAGTGAAGGAATGCCACATTCAAGGATGAATGATAAATTTCATTGTTGGACCGCCACAAGCACAATCAAGTCTTGATAAGATCCATGGAGGTTCTAAGAAGAACTAGGAGGAGTAACTTGCTCTAAACTCACAATATCATAAAATGATCAATGGTCCCTTACATGAAGTGTTATACCCCAATTTTGTCCGTCTTCTTTTTCTCGCTTTAGTCGTTTATTTTTAGTAAGGGCGTGTTTTGGAGTCGCATGATTACGAGAATTATTAGTGTAGAGTCTCGGTTACTAATTTCAATCACTCCGTTCAACTAAATCGAAACGCCGTTGTTTAAATCAGGCACGCACGCGAATGATCGATCTTTTCGCGCGTTCTTCAATTTAATATCCGTATTCGAGTTTGGTCAAATGCGTGAGCAGTCTACTAAAGGCATTTTTCTCAAAATTTGGTTTAAATTCAGACTTAGTAATGCGATTGAGTTAATTTTGTGGTCTCTTAGTCAACGCGCCCATTTCTTTTATTTTTGGTCTAGTTTTAGCGTATTTGTCGAGTCCGGCTCGTTCTCGTCTTTGTATTTGGCCTGATTCCTTTTTCTTATTATTTTTTATTCTTATTTTGTTTATGCAATCCAAAAATTCTATTTAGTTTAATTTACAGTTTAAAAGTGCTTAAGAGTCCCAAAATATCAAAAATAATTCTACTTAGTTTAATTTACAAATTAGAAGCACTTAAGAGTCAAATAAGTCCAAAAATACAAAAATAAATAAATACTGAAAATGCAAAAATAACAAATCCGAAAATACAAAAATAAATAGCAAATCAGGGTTTCAAGCAGCATTCCAAGTCGCTACATATTTGCTATTGGGCTTGGGTTCCAACCTGAAATAGGGTAAAAGCCTGGTTAAAAATAATAAATGCCTTAACCTAGTATTATACTATAAATAAGCAGTCTACTAGCAGTCAAAGGACAGAAATCAGAGCAGAAAATTAATGCAAAATTACCAAAAAATAGGATTAGAGTTTCACATCGAAACCCTAATCCAATAAACTGATTCTTCTAAAATCGAGTGCTTGGCAAGAGCGGTTCGAAGGCATCACAGTTGCAGTCGGTCACTTAAACACGCAAGGAGAATCAAAACAGAGGCTGGAAGTCAAGTAAGTTTGGTCCTTACGTTTGATGCAAAATACAAAAACATGTAGATACTGAAATGCTTTAGTTTCATTCATATGCTTCACTGTGTAAATAAATTAGTTCCAGAAATCAACTAGGCCTTAAATTCACTGTGTAAATAAATTAGTTCCAGAAATCAACTAGGCCTTAATTTAAATTAGTGATTAGTTAAGTTAGAATTAGAGTTTCTGTCAATAAAAGGTTAGTTTCAAATAATCGGATTAAATAGAATTAGGAATTAGGTTGTTATATATCAAAATTAGGGGTTTTAGAAAAAAAACTGAATCAGATTAGGAATTAGGATTTGTATAAAATTCGAATTAGGAATAGAACAATGTCTCGATCCATAAACTGAAATTAGGATTAGGGTTTTTAAAATCAGATTCAAAAATCAATTTGGGAATTTGGGAGTTTTAGGGTTTTTAATCAAATCAATCAAAATAAAAATTAGAGGAAGATGGAAAAAACCAAAGAATGAAAGAAGAACAGGGAAGAGGGAGCGAAGCTCATCTTCGCGATCCACCATGCAGATCCACCACGTCGCCGGCGCCACCTTCACCGCCACAAATGCCGAAGCTGCCACTCCCTCTCCTCCTAGAAACTGATCGTCGTCCTCCTTCCCCCAAAACCGGCGACGAAGCAAACTCTCTCTCTCTCCCCTGAAATCTCGCCGTGATTTTCGCCCTTCTCCCTCAATGAGCTGCGCGGCGCCGCAGGCTGGGAAAGGAAAGAGTTATGTCTGGGTTTCGGTTCTTTCAAGCTTAGGGATATGTTGGGCTTCTTAGTTTTTTTAATGTTTTTTAATTATTCTGAATACTAATCACACCCCTTCGTTCATACGCGCACCCCTCCTATGCGAACTGGGCTTTCCTCTTTGCACCTCCAATTAATCATACAATCCCCTGTGACTAATGAAACCTCAATTTACAATTTTCACCCCCCTGTTTTTCGTTTTAATTCTTTTATAACTCAAACATAAATAATTTTTCTCTCGGAGTCAAATAAATGGCTAAGTCGGTTGTACAACCGGGTTAGTCATCATTTTAGGACCAATGAGCTGTACAGTTCAGTAATCCTACAAAAAACTTAATAAAATATAAATAAATCATTTTTTCCAAAAATAAACGGCTAAGTCGGTTGTACAACCGGGTTAGTCAGCGCTCTAGCACTAATGAGCTGTACAGTTCAGGAGTTCTAGAACACCTATTCTAAAATTAATCCACCTCACATCAAACCAATTTCTTTCAAAAAAACTCAATAATCCTTTTCAAAAAGTAGGAGACTAAGTCGGTTGTACAATCAAAGTTAGTCGTCCCTAGAATCGATGAGTATGCAGATTCAAGGAATCCTAGGATCCCTACACTAAAAAACACCAACCAACAAACCATTTTCAGGAAGAACTACGTAGCTTTGATTCCTCCATTGCATCCGGAGGTACGTAGGAGCAAGACTCAACTCTTGTCAAGCACTAAAAACCAAAAACTTAAATAAGTCTTTTTCTCTACAAATAAAAGGGTAATAATTAAATAAATCTTAAATTAATTAGACAATGGATGTCGTGGGGTGCTAATATCTTCCCCACACATAACGACTCCCGAACCCTAACAATGCCTTATCTTAAAAACTTAAAGGGATTTTCCGAATTTGCCCTTAAACTAAAATTTGGTGGCGGCTTCCTAAAGAACCATTTCGAAGAATCCTTTCCCGGATTTTTTTGGCCGCATACAATGGCGACTTCTTTGGGACTTAACTTTTTAGAGAGTCAAAACCTAGTCTATTTATTTAGGATTAATTTAATTTTTACCCTTCCTTTGTTTATTTATTTATGTTTTGTGATTTATGAACCCTAGGATAGAAGACGATATTTGTATATATGTTTGTTTGTCTGTTTGCAGCTTTTGGGTTGTTTTTAAATTGCTCCTACACACACTTCACAATTACACTTCTGCACACACATGTGAGAAAGGTCCTCTACCCGGACTCGAGCATAAACCTAAGTTAGAACGAGATTGCGTAGTGATGGCCTGCGGGACGTACGTCTCGTTGGGTGGTCACGAAAATCTCACCTAGAGTTTGATTCCTTTTGAGGATGCTATCCCTTCTAATAGCTTGCCTATTGCTGGGGTCAATGTTCTTGACTGGAGTCCTTGGCTCTAGGGACCATGTGTAGGATTCTTTAGAACTATCCCTGTGAGGTTCACTATAAAGAAACCTTAGACCCACTCTGTAATATACATTTATAGGGTCACAAGGGAGCTTTATACCCTCGCATTCAAACAAATATTTATGCATACCGTCTTCTATCAAAAAAAAAAAATCAAAAAACCAAAAATCATTTTTTTACTACTTTTTTAGAAAATATACCACATGCATACAGCAAATAAACATCTACTGTTGCATGCACTTTTATGACCGTCAGGGAATTTAAATCTTTACCTTGGAGAGAAGCCGTGCATGCTGAAGTCAAAATTAAATTTTGTACTTTACTCTCCAATGAAAAGTTTATAATTCCCCGACATGACGAATAAAATCATATATTATCATTTCATACACATACATCACATTCGCATTTCACATACATTCATTCATTCATTCGCATTTCATGCACACTCATTCATTTGCATACTTGCATCATGCATTACAAAAAAAATGAGCATAATTCTAGAAAAAATTGTGATGAGAGGTGAGACATTCTTGTGAGGTAAATCATTCTTTTTGAAAAAGTTTAGTCATACTTAGTTGCAAGCTCAAGGCGTTTCAAGGCACTCAGTTTTTCAAATTAGCAGCTCTTTCACATTTATTTTAACAAAGCGTTGCATCCCATGATGAATGACCGAAATAGTCCGCCAAAATTTTCTTTCATGTGTTAACTAATGTTAACTCTCTACGAAGCATTCATGTAGTAACTTGTGTGTAACATGTGACTTCATTCATGTTTGAGTCAGTTAATATCCCTACCTTGTCATTACCCCTGTCAAAGTCTAAATCCCACCCCGACCACCCATAAAGTACATACTCCCCACATCAGTACATAGTTGGCGTTCTCGTTTGGTTTCCTCAGCGAAATAACACTTTAGGCCCTCCATCAAGACTGGGGCAAATGTGTGATCTCTAAAATACCTTGTCAACGTTGTATTCCCTTGGTGCAAGTCCTTTACAAAAAATGATGAATAAATTCGATTGCATCCATTGCATCCGGAGCAATGCGTTAGTCTCTAAGACTCTGTCTAGAAAGCACTAAAACCAAAAACTTAAATAAGTCTTTTTCTCTACAAATAAAAGGGTAATAATTAAATAAATCTTAAATTAATTAGACAATGGATGTAAGTGGGGTGCTAATACCTTCCGTGGGGTGCTAATACTCACACATAACGACTCCGAACCCTAACAATGCCTTATCTTAAAAACTTAAAGGGATTTTCCGAATTTGCCCTTAAACTAAAATTTGGTGGCGGCTTCCTAAAGAACCATTTCGAAGAATCCTTTCCCGGATTTTTCGGTCGCTACATGAAGCAACACCAACCCTTATATAGCTAGGGTTTGGCCATGGGAACACAAGCAAAATAAGGCCCAAATACAAGCCCACAACATGGCCCAACTAGTTTAGAAATGCCTACATATTTCAACCCAAGTTTCAAACTTAAAGCATAGTCTATTACAATTAAAATAAAATAAAGTTCATCCTAATTTTAATAAAATAGATTATATTGATGCTCTTCCGGTCCGCATCATTCCTTCCTTTTTGAAGAAATTCACCCTCGAATTTGATATCTGTTGTACCCTACATAAAAAAGAACCCAAATCAATACCAACATACCACCGGGATCAAATGGAAATTGGGAACAATCAACACACATGACAAAGATAAGCAACACCCAACTCCATGCAAATGTAAACAATGAAAAGTAAGAGATAGGAAGCAATTTATATCTTTGGGAGTAGATATCTACAACCAAATTACATTTGTTTGCTTGAACATTGAAACTACGACATTGTCTCTTTTTCCTTCCAAGGTTGGAGGAATAATTGACCCCACTTGAGGACTCTCCTTTTCAAACTTAGGCAATAGGCAAAAGTTAGACCATCCTACCATCAATTTTGCAAGATTTTGAAGCACACGGGAAAAGTAAAACTTAAGCAATGCAAGACAAAAATTGTTCATCATGAATTTAGAAATCTTAATTGATTTGACACTAGTGTAAGGAATCAAACCAAAAGAAACTTCCTTGTAATTAACTTCTTCAAAAACATGGCTTTCATTGGAAACTTGCAACTTAGGAGTAGCACCATAAAGCACCAAACCATGGGGTACTTTTCTTGAATATTCATCCCTATGCTCAAAAAGAGATCAACAACACTAGAAAAATTGTTAGCATAAGAAGACAAACAATTAAAAGGAACTTCAAGTTTAAGTTTCAAGGCCAACATGTCTTCTTTACCAACAATGCTCTTTTCACCTCAATATCCTTTTCACTTTCTCCAACTCTTCTTTCTCTTTCTCTATTTTAAGTTTCAAGGCCAACATGTCTTCTTTAGCCTTCTTTGGACTAAGAGAGTGAAGAGTAAATTTAATTTTATTGTGAACAAAAGTGTATTTATTAGATTCACCATCATGAATAACTTTCCTATCAAATTGCCAAGGTCTCCCTAACAATATGTGGCTAGCCTCCATGGGTGCCACATCACACAAAACCTCATCACAATATTTATCAATGGAAAATTATATCTTGATTATTCTATTTATCTCTAATTCTCCATGATTACTTAACCATTGCACTTTATATGGATTAGGATGTGGAGTAGTTTCAAGATTAAGCTTTGACACTAACCTAGTGCTAGAAACATTTGCACAACTACCTCATCAACTAACAAAGAACATATATTTCCTAGAATGAGACACCTAGTTTGGAAAATATTATTTCTTTGTGAACCATTCTCACATTTCTCATAGGTTCCCAAAAATTTACTAACCATGAACATATCTCCCTCTTGAGAATTTTTCTTACATTCACTCTCTTGTGAATTACGAGTCAAACTCGTATCCAAGACATGACTTATTATTTACTCGAATAATAAATCACTCGTTAATTTCATAATTCGAAATTAACGGAACTAGGAATGTTACACCAACGGTCCCGGATGCTTGGACATGGTCTGGGGACTCTTCCGGTATTTACTCCGTCAAGTCAGCCTACAAGGTGCTCCTAGAGGGTAATAGCAACGTTGATACACAGTGCAGTTGGATGTGGCTCTGACACTTGAAAATTACGGCGAATGTTCAATTCTTTGTGTGACAGCTTTGCCATAACTCCCCTCCAATAAAGGTCGTGTTGCACCGTCGAAATGTGCTGGGCTCGCCTACTTGCTCCTTATACCATAGCCAGGACGAGACTCTCCATCACTATTTGTTCGCATGCCACCACGCCCAGGAGGTGTGGAATACTTGTGCCCCTACAGATTTGTTATTACCCTCTAGTGACTTCATCCCTTCCATTTGGCTCCAAGATGTGTTGTCTAATGGCAGTGCTATCCCGGTCATTATTATGTGGAAGATTTGGTGTGCCCGAAATTTGTTTCTGTTTGAGAACAAGCCCTTTGAAGTTACCGAGGTTGCTGCTCAAATATTTGGGTTGTGTAGAGATGTGGTTGCGGCGTTTGGCTTGGGCACTAGTGCAACTCGCATCTCTTCGAGTTTGCAGGTGTCTTGGCTAGCGCATCCAGCTGGTTGGGTGGCACTCAATGTGAATGGAAGTGCTCAGTTGAATCCACTGGTTGCCTCGGTTGGTGGTCTTATTCGGGATAACGATGGAAGGTTTGTCCGTGGCTTCTACGGGTCGCTTGGGAACTCTACCATCATGCACGTCGAGCTGCGTGCTATTCTTTCCTGGTTGGAGATGTATTGGGAGATGGGATTCAGGAGAATTGTGTGCTATTCTGATTCGATGAACACGATGCGCCTCATTTAGAGTGCACAGGTGCAATTTCATTTACATGGGAATGCAGTGGCTTTGCTTTAGAGTCTTCTTGCTCGTGCCTGGGAGGTGAAGCTTCAACATGTCTATCGGGAGGCAAATTTCTGTGCAGATTATCTTGCAAAGTTGGGAATGTCTGCTCACACAACACATGTTCAGGTTGTCACTGCCCCGCCAGCTATGTCTCAGTTTCTTCATGTTGATGCGTAGGGGATTCCCTTTTTGAGGCCTTAGTTTTTTTTTGGCGTTTTCTTGTTTCTTTCTCCTTTGTAACAAAAAAAATGGAGTAATCTACGAGGCCCAATTTGATAAAGTAAGTACCCAATTTTTAAGATTTGAACAAGCTCTCTAAATTGTTTGGGACGACTCTGACTATGATGTTATCAGCTACTCTGTCTATACTTTGGTCATTCACCTAGTGTGCAAATCTGTGAATCAGTGACATCATAATGCAACTATCATTTGCAATACTAAAGAGCTCATTGCTAGAGATTGAAATGTACAATTGTCTCAAACTTAGAGGCAAATGCAATTGCATAGGCTAAAAGGTAGCAAATAATTTAGCTGTCTAGCAAAAGTTGGAAGATCCTCTCGCTCATGACATCAAATCTATTTTTTCAATCTGATTCCTCTAAAGTCCTCTTAATGAACATGTAGGCTTTCTTTTGTTTTCCTACCAACAGAAAAAAAAATTTAATGATGTGGAGAATGAGGACTTGCCCCTCTCGGTGGAACCAGATTCTCTGCCTTGAGCGCTCCGTCTGATCCATCCAACATTCCATATTGAGCCACGCTACGAAACTTTCGCCGCCGACGCACCAGCTCGCTTCGAACTTCCGCCTTGCACCACCGTCTTTCGCCTCCACCTTTCTGCTACTCTCTTTAGGTTTTTCATTGCTCATATAATTGGTATAAGAGCATCTAGTTTCACATGTTTCTATCAGGAAGTTTGTCTCATATTTGAATTTTACATTGAGAAATGAAGGGAACGTGTATCTCTCTTCTCAAAAGCTGCAAATCCATGTGGCAGCTGAAGCAAATTCAGACCCTCATATTCTCTTCAGGTTTGCATCAAGACAGGGACACCCTCAACAAGTTAATGGCCGTGTGCATGGATTCTTCCTTTGAAGACTTTAACTATGCACTTAGAATCTTCAACTACACCCAACACCCATCTTTGTTCCTCTACAATCTAATGATTAAAGCCTTTGTGAAAAGGGGTAGTTTTGGAAGAGCTATTTCTCTATTCAACCAATTGAGGGAAAATGGGGTGTGGCCTGATAATTACACCTACCCTTTTGGTGAGGTTGGTGAAGGGGAAAAGGTTCATGCTTTTGTTATCAAGATGGGCATTGAGTTTGATGCTTATGTTTGTAACTCGTTGATGGATATGTATGCTGAACTGGGTCGTGTTGGTTGTGTCAAACAGGTGTTTGAGGAAATGCCTGAGAGGGATTCTGTCTCTTGGAACATCTTGATTTCGGGTTGTGTGAGGTGTGGGAGGTTCGAGGAAGCTGTTGAAGTTTTTCGGAGGATGCGAATTGAAGGTAAGGAGATGGCTAATGAAGCCACGGTTGTGAGAACTCTAACGGCGTGTTCGGCATTGAGGAATGTGGAGGTTGGCAAGGAGATTCATAGTTACATTAAAAAGGAATTGAATTTTACAACCAGAATGGGGAATGCATTATTGGACATGTATTGTAAATGTGGTTATGTGAGTGTGGCGCGAGAGATTTTCGATGCGATGATCGTGAAGAATGTGAATTGTTGGACTAGTATGGTAACTGGGTATGTGAATTGTGGTCGGTTGGATAAAGCTAGAGATTTGTTTGAGAAGAGTCCAACAAGGGATGTTGTTCTTTGGACGACTATGATTAATGGGTATGTGCAGTTCAATTGTTTTGATGAGGCAATTGAGTTATCTCGAGAGATGCAAATCAGAGGAGTGAAGCCTGACAAGTTCATTGTGGTTTCTCTCCTTACAGGTTGTGCTCAATTAGGAGCACTAGAACAAGGAAGGTGGATTCATGATTATGTATATGAAAACCGAATCATGGTGGATGCTGTGGTTGGTACTGCCCTTATTGAAATGTATGCTAAATGTGGTCACATAGAGAAATCTTTAGAAGTTTTTAATGGTCTAAAGGAAAAGGATACCGCCTCGTGGACTTCGATTATTTGTGGACTGGCAATGAATGGCAAGACAAACAAAGCACTAGAGCTCTTTGAAGAAATGAAAACATTTGGAGCAAAACCTGATGATGTTACTTTTATTGGTCTTTTGAGTGCATGTAGTCATGCAGGATTGGTAGAAGAAGGTCGCGAGTTATTTCATTCCATGTCAAGTAGATATGGTGTTCAGCCAAATTTAGACCACTATGGGTGTTTCATTGACCTTCTTGGTCGAGCTGGTTTGTTAAATGAGGCAGAGGAGTTGATAAGCAATTTACCAGATAAAAAAGATGAGATAATTGTTCCACTTTATGGATCTTTGTTAAGTGCCTGCAGATTATATGGCAATGTTGATATGGGTGAAAGGCTTGCTAAAACACTTGCAAAAGTTAAATCCAATGATTCAAGTCTTCATTCTCTTCTTGCTAGCATCTATGCTTCTGCTGATAGATGGGAAGATGTAAACAAGGTGAAAAGTAACATGAAAGTTTTGGGTATTAAAAAGGTGCCAGGATGTAGTGCCGTTGCAGTGGATGGCATTGGCAACAAAGGTGGAATTGGGGCCTTTTCCTGTTTTCAGACCAAAACTGGTTTGCCTGTATTGGATAGGTGATCAATTGGTTTATGATCTTTTGAAATCTGAATCATTGGTTTTCTGTCTAGTAAATCCAACAAGACAGTTTCACATAGAATGTTTTATCTGGGCCGTAAAACTTTGCAATTGCAGAAACATTGCCTGCATATTGTAGCCTCCGCCATCGGCATATCGGAGAACTCCAATAATGCCTAATGTCCTACTCCTAAGAGAATATGATGCTGTAGCAGAAAATGGCAGATTTTGAACACCAGCTTCTATTGATTTATGCTTCACTCTTTCTACTTGGATGGTGCTTATTTGTAAAGTTAGCTCATAGACTCAGCAGAAAACATCCATGGTTCACCTTCGGTGTTATCATATACTAACTCTTGCCCCCTTCGCCCTTGATTCAGAATTTCAGATTGTTCCAATAGCGCGTAACGGTGTCCTACGCTTAAGGTATCTATCTTCCCTTCATGACTGTTGTATAGAGGTGAAAAAGTGATGATGATTGGCATGGAAGCATGGTCTGTCCTGTGAGGCTGTGACTGTTTCTTTCTCTTTTGGAAAGGGGGAGCTTTGTGTTAGGATATTCTCACATGATGTTGTGGGAACAGGAAACTAAGGCACTGTTGGTGAGATGAATAATAACATTATATGCAAAACAGCAAAAGAGAGATGTGATGTTAGACTGATAACACTACATGCACGGCTTGGTTCGTATGTGTTCTGTACCGTATCGGTGGAACTTGCCGATTCGAGATAGTAGGTAGGTGATGAGACTGATCAATATTACTTACGTCCGAGTTGATGTTCCGATCTGAGATGTGGTGTACCTGCAAAGTCACTCCGATGCTAAAGTTAGTAGCTGAAGAGTTATTGCAAGTGATGTGATAATTAATGCGTACCTCTCTCTTCATAGTAAATGCTGTATTGATAGGTTTAAGAGGCACTTAAGTGTGATCATCTGAACCATTCGTTGTGGAGGCGCATTATAGGCCGTTTGATGAGTGAATATGGGCTTTGGTTGTTTTGGAGGCCCAATCAATTTATATTGAGGAATGGGGGTGTAAATAGTATAAGTAGTTTTTCCCCGTAACAGTTGCCCCCCAAGTCGGTTTGATGTGTTAGGTTAAACTAGACTTTGAAATATGTCGAGATAAGTTATTTTTACCGAGATTTAGAAAAGCCGAGATTGCTTTGTGCCGAGAAAAAATGGTAATTGCCGATCTTGATGCCGAAATGATTTGGTGGCGCTTCGATTTTTGGAGCTGTTTTGATGCTTTTTTGGACAAAGCAATAAATGCTCGCTTTGATTGATGTGATCGTTTCAGGAATCGAGGCGTCTTTTTAATGATGACTCTTCGTTTTGCGTGCCAATTTGATTGATTGAGTGCGTCGCTTTGAGAGTGAACAGTGGTCTTCTCAAGATTACTATAAATAAAGGTGAGGGTAGGTCCTTTCTACTCTTTGGTTCCTCGCCTGCTCTGAGTACCGACCTCGTGATTTTGAGCTTTCCGATCTCGCTTTCTTTATTTCAAGAATTTCTCTTCATCGTTTATATCGAAGCTTCCTCTGAGGTTAGTATCCTGCTTTTAGATTTACTCTTTTAGTGTGTTTTTAATTTTCTCCGGGCTGGGATCTTGCCCCCAACATGCAATCTTCTTTGTCAGGGTGGGGGTTATCAGGTCGGGTTCCGACCCCTTTCGAGAACCCATCATAAGTGAATTACCCTGATAGCTT
Source organism: Oxytropis ochrocephala (assembly GCA_020916435.1). NCBI lineage: Eukaryota > Viridiplantae > Streptophyta > Magnoliopsida > Fabales > Fabaceae > Oxytropis > Oxytropis ochrocephala. Next base: position 64,094,686 of record CM037090.1, read on the forward strand.
GCCCCCATCCCTGTAGGTAAAAAACTGGCGAAGACAAAGCAAACAACTCGCGCTAAAACGCTCCGACTTATTGATCAAGCTGAGCAAGCTCGTCAATCCCGAGGCCCTGACATCAGCAAACTAATGGCGGCGAGATCAATGACTGACTCTCACCCAAACGATCGTGAAGAGGTAACTGCCCCCGAGATTCACGAAGAAGAGAATTCTGGACCGAGGGGAAATGATAGCAAAAAGGTTTCTGATGGAGAGTCGACAGCCCCTCCTTCTGCACACAATACCCCGGTTTATGAAGCTCGGATAGATATAGGCTCGGACCTGAGTTCCTCGGATGATTCTGATTCCGATACTGAATCAGATGGAAGGAATGGTGATGATCGGTTCGGTGGTCAGGACAACGTTTCTGCTGAAGATACCGATTTGGAAGATAATGATGAGGAAGAGGAAGAAGCTCAGTAGGATATGGATGGCAGTTTTGAGTTGTTATATGGGTACGAAGATTCCGGCTGTAACAACGTCGATCTTCCTGTAGATCCTCCTTTAGGAACTCTCCGAGACTATTCGTGGGTTTCCGAATATCTCCGGGGAGTAAGATCGATCATGACCTCGGATGTTGATATTAGCAATTTTTCAAAACGGCTCTACTGGAAAGATCCAGAACGATGGCGTACATTCGGGATGGAAGAGGGCGAGCACGTGGCCACTTATCCCACTTCTCTTAAGTTTATTATCTACTGGACTACCTTGGCTCATATGAGAATCCGACCCCCGTTCACTGCCTTCCAACAATCTTTATTGGCGAGATTGGATTAGCCCCTTCACAACTCCACCCAAATGCCTGGGCTTTTGTTCGTGCTTTCGAGCTCGTATGCCTTCATTTGGGTCAGCCCCTTTCTCTACAGCTTTTTCTTCATATGTTCGAGGTAAATAAACGAACTGAGAAAAATAGTGGCACACCCGCCCGTTTGGAACATGTCAGTGTCCGATCCAGGAAAGGAGTAAAGGTATTTCGGCCATATACTGAGAGTCTGAAAAACGAATGGAAGAATAAGTTCTTTTGGGTCGAGCCTGTGTTGCCTGCCGTCATAGATAGGGTCGGAACTTTCAATGCCGAAAATGATATTGTTTTAACGACAAAGTTTCCCCTTGGTTGGACTCGTCGTGACGATAAGACCAAACATTCCGTTGATGAAAAATATCTGAGTTTGGAGGATCGGAAAACCTTGAAAATGCTGGTTTTTATAGCGGATCGGATCGTCACTAATAACGAGGCTAGACCAAATCAGTGGGGTTTTGATACTAAATTATTGGTAGAGGCTGTTAGATTTGAGCAGGCCGAGAAAGTTTTAGGTTGGCTTTTTAAGTGTTCAGTCGAGCTAATCTTTATGTTTCGCCGATGTTTCTTCTCTTTACAAACTGACTTTTCTTTTTGCAGACGGGATGGCCCCAAAGAACAAGATGGCGGCTTTGAAAGCCCCTTGCGCGCCTTGATCTTGGTCCACCACTGCGAAGGATGTCGGGGCTGCTAGTAATGTTGCAGCTGAGAAACCTTCTGCATTACAGGTCACTCCTGCCCGACCTATTACGGTGGTTCATTCCGAAGCAGCTGGTGAAGAGGAGCAACCTTTTAAAAGGAAAAGGAAGGGTACTGAAGGCTGTCTTCCACCTAGGTCGAGTCATCAGGATCGGGGAAAAGGTGTGATTGAGATTAGTGAACGTTCTGAATTTCCCTCTAAAAAGAGTAAAAAACACAAATCTGCCCCTTTCGATCCTAAAGAATTCATGAACCTCAAAGTCGAGGAATTCAAAGTAGATCCTTTCCGAGTCTCTATCTCGGTTCTGTCTAGGATGACCGACTTGTGGAAGATCAGAAAAAAGATGCTGATTTGAAAATCAAAGGTATGATTGATTTTGTTCTAAGCTTCGTTACTTCAATCTCTGTTTTTTGTGTGTGGTTTTTAAGTCGCTTTACGTTCTTCGTATTTCTCTGTAGATCTTGAGGCTAAGTATGAGGCAGCTCGGAAGGCCGTAAGTCCACTTCGCTCTGATCTGGAAAAATCCCAAAAAGAAGTGGGTCTTCTCAACAAAGAGAAAGAGAATTTAGAAGCCAAACGCCTAGAACTTGAAGCTGAATTGAAGCTGGCGAAGGAACAAATTGAAAAAGATGCTGCTGAGCTGAAGAAACGGGTTGATAAGCTGGCCGAGATTGAGGCTTCAACTTCGTCCCAAAATATTTCCGAGCTTCAGGAACAAATAAGAAAACTTACTGAGCAAAAGGATAAGGCTATTGAGGATAGGATGCAGGCAGTTGAGCTGGGGCAGGAAGGCATAGTGGAAGCTTTCAAAACGGCTATAGAATGCTTTGAAAAAGCTAAGTTTATTTAAACAAGACCGGAATAGAATGCTTTGAAAAAGCTAAGTCTGTTCCTATAAAGTCTATTTCTATCCTTGGATTCTAACTGTAATATTTCTTGAGCTTTGTGGTGTTCCAAGTTCTTGGGATCGCCTTTCCTTCTAGTGTTTCTAGCTCGAAGGCTCCATTTCCGGTTCTCAAAATAACCCGATATGGACCTTCCTAGTTTGGTGCTAGTTTGCCCTGCGATGCATTCGTTAGTCCAACATCGGCTCTTCTCAAGACGAGATCACCGACATTAAAATCTCTTGGGACGACTTTCTGATTATAACGAGTGGCTACCCTCTGTTTGGTGATGGCTTCTTTAAGGGACGCGTGATCCCGGATTTCTTCCACTAGGTTCAGTTCTTCCCGTAAAGCTTGACCATTATCTTCACGTGATTTTGGATTCAAAGTCCTCCAAGTTAACTCCCCAATTTCTACCGGGATGACTGCTTCACTCCCATAAGATAGTCGGAAAGGTGTTTCTTCCGTGGAGCTTTGGGGAGTTGTTCTGTATGCCCATAAGACATAAGGGAGCTCTTCAACCCAGTTTCCCTTAACATCGTCTAACCTCTTTTTCAATCCGTTGAGAAGTACTTTATTCGCCGATTCCACTTGACCATTCGTTTGAGGATGCTCTACCGAAGTGAATCGATGTTTGATTTTTAGATCAGACATCAACATCCTGAATCCTTTATCGGCGAATTGAGTTCCATTGTCGGTGATCACCACCTTGGGTACCCCGAACCTGGTAATTATCTCCTTCCGGAAAAAAGATATACAGTTTTTTGCACTAATGACGGACAATGGTTTAGCCTCAATCCATTTGGTAAAGTAGTCTACCGCCACAATTAAAAATTTGATTAAGGATATACAGTTTCTTTACATAATTCCTCGCATCGGCTTCAATGGTTGGCCAATAGTCTCCCGCCCTTAACACTTTTCTGGTTAAGGACCTACCACCTAAATGTTGGCCACAGATTCCTTCATGAATTTCCATCAACACATAGTTGGCCTCCTCGCGTTCTACACATTTTAACAAAGGTGAAGAGAGTGCTTTTTTATAAAGGTGTCCATTGAACACTGCAAAAGAAGCTGCCTTTCTTCGGACGATCTTGGCTTCCCTGGGATCGGAAGGTTCTGCTCCTGATGTTATGTATTTTAAAATAGGAGCAATCCAAGTTTCGCTTTCACCTATCACATACACTGATGAAATCGAGTGTAAGTTGTCTTCAATACTAGGTTTACTGAGGATTTCTTGTATTACTGATCGGTGATTTCCCAGCGTCTTGGTGCTTGCTAACTTGGAAAGAACATCGGCCCGGATATTATTTGTTCTTGGAACGTGTGTTACCTCGGCAGAGTGAAATTGGGTGAGCAATACTTTAACTTGTTTCAAATATTTTTGGAGAATCGGTTCTTTTGCTTCGTACTGTCCCCCGATCTGGGAGACGACGAGAAGTGAGTCGGTTTTGAGTTTTAAACGAGTGATTCAGAGGTCTAAAGCCAAACGGAGACCTGTGATGCATGCTTCATACGCCGCTTGATTGTTGGAGGTTGAAAATTTGAAAGTGAGTGATAACTCTATAACAATCCCTGAAGGACTCTCAAGGATGATTCCTGCTCCACTTCCTTTGGGATTGGAAGATCCATGAAAATTTGAAAGTGAGTGATAACTCTATAACAATCCCTGAAGGACTCTCAAGGATGATTCCTGCTCCACTTCCTTTGGGATTGGAAGATCCATCCACATGGATTGTCCATATCTCATCCTCTGGCTCTGCCGACGTCATTTCTGACACAAAATCGGCTAGTACTTGAGCTTTCAATGCTGGCCTTGACTCATATTTGATGCCAAACTCGGATAATTCCACTGCCCATTTTATTATTCTTACTGAAAGATCCGGGCGATGCAGAATTTGCCGGATTGGGTGATTCGTTCGAACAACCACTTGGTGAGATACGAAGTAAGGTCGGAGACGCCGGGTTGCTACCACTAAGGCCAACGCAATTTTCTCTATTTTTTGATACCGGAGTTCTGGTCCCTGTAGTGCTTTGCTAACAAAGTAAACTGGACTTTGTCCTTCTTTTGTTTCCCGGACCAGTACTGCTCCTAATGCTTCGTCAGATATCAAGAGATACAAATATAATACTTCCCCAAGTTCTGGTCGGGTTAATATTGGTGGCTCTGATAATACCTTTTTCAGTTGGGTGAGCGCCTCATCCCGTTCTGTGGTCCAGATAAACTCGGATTCTTTTTTTAATAGTTTAAAGAGAGGTAGTGATTTGAAAGCGGCATTTGAAATAAAACGAGACAGAGCTGCAATCACGCCGTTCAATTTCTGAATTTCTTTCTTAGTGCTCGGAAATTTCATTTCGGTTACCGATTTGCATTTGTCTGGGTTTGCCTCAATACCTCTTTCAGTGAGATAAAATCCCAAGAATTTTCCGGCTTTGACCCCGAATGTGCATTTTTCCGGATTTAGTCTCATCATGTTTTTTCTTATCTCGGCAAAAATTTCTCTAAGGTGAGTGACATGACAGTCTGCTTGTTTACTTTTTGCGATCATATCGTCCAAGTAAACTTCCACAATTCGTCCTATCTGGTTTTTGAAGACTTTATTCATCATCCTTTGATACGTTGCTCCTGCATTTTTTAGACCAAAAGGCATAACTCGGTAACAAAAGTTTCCGCGTTCACTCATGAAGGCGGTCTTCACTTGATCGGGGGGAACATCGGGATTTGATTATAACCTGAATATGCATCCATGAATGATAATAGGCAAAATCCCGATGCGTGATCAACTAAGCGATCAATATTTGGGACCGGAAAAGCGTCTTTAGGACATGAGCTATTAAGATCAGTATAATCAATGAACATGCGCCATTTTCCATTAGATTTCTTAACAAGTACAGGATTTGAGAGCCAAGTGGTGTACTTGACCTCATTTACAAACTCAGCTCTAACTAAATCGTCTACTGCTTTGGCTGTTGCTTCAGTCTTCTCTATATTTTGAACCCTTTTGCGCTGGGCAACCCACTTCGCATCAGGGTATATAGATAAGTGATGACAGGCGACTTCGGGTGGAATGCCGGGCATATCTTCGGCCGACCATGCAAATAGATCGGCGTGCTCCCTCAAGCACTGGGTTAGTTCTACCTTGATCTTGTCTGGGAGTTCTGCACCAATTTTGACAGTTTTTTCAGGGTCATCTCCCAAAACTACTTTGACGAATTCACCATCTGGTTTTGGTCGTTCTGGCTTCTTCTCGAACTTCAGAGACGGTGTGCCATCATTCTCTTCGTCCGAGCTGTCAGGGTCATACCGTGCATCCAAATCCGTCACATTGACTTCGGAGAATTTCATTTTATTGTCACTTGTAGATGCTTCTTTTGATGTAAGTTCAGCCTCCTCTCTCGCGGCGACTTCGGCTTTGAGAAGAAGATAATAACATCTTTCAGAGGATTCTAAGTCGGCATTGACAGTTATGATTTTGTTACATTGAGAATGCAACTTCATTTTCAAATGTACCGTAGATGTAACGGCCCCGAGCTTGCCCAACGTCGGCCTTCCGATGATGCAATTATATATCGATGGGCAAGGTAAAACCATGAATTTTGTCAAAACAGTCCGAGTTAAAGGCTCTTCCCTAAAGGTAACTCTCAAGTCAACATAACCCATTGGCCTGGTTCGGGATCCATTGAAACCAGAAAGGTCTGTTCCGCGATAAGGGAATAGTTCCTTTGGTGAGATTCTGATCTTCTCTAACATCTCAAAGAACATAATGTCACAAGAACTGCCTTGGTCAATCTGGATTCTCCTTATCTCGATTTTAGCCATTACTGCCGAAATTAACAGCGGAATGTCTTCATTTACCTTACCGTTCAGTAGGTCCTCATCCCCAAAGGACAAAGGAGGACGAGCTGCCAATATTTGGGGTGACGATGTGGAAGCTACACACTGAATTTCTTTCCATTTTCTTTTGATTGTTCTGGCTGTTGCTCCCTCAATCTCCCCACCTGAGATTACCATTACAACCGGCCATCCCCTGTGTCTGGTTCCTCTTTGTATTCTTCCATGATGTTTTTGCCTTTCACGTCGTCAACGTTCTTCTCATTTTTTATGTCCTTATCTTGCTGGAATGGTTTTTTGACATACTGTCCGAGCTTTCCCTTTTTGATAAGGTCTTCAATATCATCTTTCAACGCGTTGCAGCGATTTGCAGTGTTATTAAACCCGGACCGACCCGACCGGTCGGCCTGGTTGACCCGCGACCTGGTGCCAAGGTCGGTTCGGCCAGGTCATTGGATCGCTTAAGCAATTGACCCATCAACGACCCGGTTTGACTCGGTTTAACCCGTGTGCAACCCGGTTTGACTCGGTCAAACCCGTAGTCAACCCGTGTTGCATGCAACTGAATATCGCCCAGTTAATTAAAAAATGGCCTCAGGCAGGATCAAACCCATCACCTCCTATCCAAGGCATATATCTTAACCAACTGAGCTACGATGTTATGTTGTTAAAATAGCATAATATGCTAATCTTAAGTCATTCTTCATTCTTATCGGAGCTTCATAGATAACCTCATTTCTTCTTTTTTTTGACCTAGCTTATTACTTTATTATTATTATTATTATTATTATTATATATATATATATAATTATTACTATTTGTTATTTTATTATTATATCTAAGTTTTTTATCAGATTGTTATTTTATTATTATACCTAATTATGTTTATGGATATGATTTAAATTTGATGAATGAAAATTTTTGTGGCTATGTGATTTGTGAATTTATACATAGTATAACTAATTTTATCATATTTTAGTAGTGCCACGGGTCACGCGGGTCAATCAGTGACCCCTCGGTCCGACCCTTGACCCAACGACCCAGTGCCTTGATCGGGTCGATCACCGGTTCGGTTTTAATAATATTGGCGATTTGTGTCGTGGCCGGCACTTTGATGATAACGACAATACTTGTTTCTCCTTAATCCCGGCCTTGGGGCGATAGGATCGGGATACTTTACATGTTTAAACTCATTGTTCTGACATTCTTGCAGTATCTTCTCCCTGCCACAAATGAGTTCGGCGTAGTCCTGATGTCTTCCGAGCCGAGGTTTGAATTCCCTAGATGGGCCACCGGTCTGGTACTTCCGAGAATTTTCTGTATTCGGATTTCCCCTTTCGGTCTGAGGCCTATTCTCTTTTGGTTGGTTGGCTCCGTGCTTAACAAAGAATTTACTTGCTTCATCGCCTTCCTCGTGATCTATGTATTTTTTCAAAAGTCGGAGGAACTCCCCTAAGGTTGAAGGTTGGTTTATGCTTACATCTGTTTGGAATAAAGTGCCTTTGCGCAAACCTTGGGATAGGAAATATAGACGAAAATCTTCGTTCAAACCGTGTACCTTTCCTGCTTCAGCGTTGAATCTTGCGATGAAAGATCGGATAGACTCTTCATCTGTTTGGTGTACTGCTGATAACTCTATTTTATATAGAGTATTTCATATGTTTAAAACTTAGTATTTGCTCTCTTTCAAGTAATAATAAAGAGTTTATATAGTATTTTATGTGATATATGATATCTTGAGTGATTTGAATGGTTATAGTTATTATTAGGCCATTTTGGATATATTGTGGTATGTTTGATGTTTTTGTTCATTGCAGTCTCAATGCTAACTGCATCAATGCTCCCTGACCGATCCTCGCATCAAAGCGCACTACTTGGTGAATAAAGCACTGTTTCATATGCACCCACATGCAAAGTGATGACCTCCTGCCTGGTTCTCTGATGCCATCCCACCTTGTATAGTAGGCGCCTACCATTCACACATAGCTATAGACATAGCTTTGAAGAGTCACCAACATAGGGACACTTGTTCTATCACCATGGAACCGCCCTATGTGATTAAAGTCAAAGATTTCAACATGGATAAACCTCTGGAAAGCAACTACAGCTATGATCCACTCAAGATGACTTCAACATGAAGGAAGGAAGCACCTCACTTGAAAGCTATAAAAGGACCTCACATCTTCATTTGGAAATATATCACAATCCATAAGTTAGATCAAAATTTCAATATACATAGTTAGTTTTTATATTTTTAGAGGAAGAGGAAGGAATTCATAAATCCTCCTTTACTCATTTTCATAGTGTTTGTATAGTGCTAAGGAGTAATGCTAGTGCATTGCTAGAAGAATTCATACAAAGGTTTTCAACATTTGTAACTTTACTTTTGTTGTTTCTCTTTTGTGATTTCTATATATATAAACATGGTCTATTCAGTTTATATATATCTTGCAATGTCTCTTGTTAGCTAAACCTTTCTTAGTTGGAATGTTCTAATCATTTAATGAGCTTTTAAGTAAGTATGTTGCATGTATGTAAGTTTGTACTTTAGTTCTTGCTTGATAATCTTTTCAAAACTTATTTTGAACTTGATCACTTAGAATAAGTAGATTTGTAAATGACCAGAAATGGCTTACAATTAAGAACTCAAGAACTAATATGGGTGAGTGTTTTACATAAAGAAAACTTTGTGAAAACCATGCTAAGTCCTAGACATAGGATAGTATAGTCCATAGGATAATTGTGGGTACTTAAAATACAAGAGTGAATTCACTTAAGCAAATTAGATAATTGTTAGGAGGCAAGATTGGCACTAACACCCCTTTCTTTACTACATAGAACAAGGATCATAAGAGCTGGTAATGATACTCTGAAGAAAGTGACCGAAAGGCACATAGCTAATGCAACAAAGATTCATTGCAAATTTGCATCACATCTTGCATCATACACTTATAAGTAAATTACTTGATGAAGACATTCCAACTAGCTTTTCTCTTTTACACTATCAACATTTTTACTTTGCTTTCTTTCTAACTTAGTTGTGATCATCAAACAAAATCCAAAATTATTTTGTTACTTAGTGACTTTACACTTTATTACTTTATATTATTTTAAAAGTGAGTTTTTCAATCTCTGTGGGTTCGATCTTTTTACTACTTGTTTTTGGACAAAGTGTATACTTGCACACAAGTGTATGTGTTTTCCATGCAACAAGTTTTTGGCGCCGTTGCCGGGGATTGAAGTAAATTCTTTTTAAAATTCTGATATATAGTAATTTAGTGTTGTATATAAATTCTGGTTTTTAGAGTTTCACAACAACAACGATTACATGGTACTTAGTATATGTACAGTAACTGTAAAGCAGAACTCCAGAATATAGTTTAGATTTAGAAATAGAAAGAAAATTCAGGAGATTGCTAAGACTCCAGAAACATAATCAACAAGCTTGCAACATGTCATTCAGTGAAGAACAAAGCTCAAGGCCACACTCAGTGAGAGGAGGCCCGGTTCACTGAGATGCTCTTGAAGAAGAAGTTCATAGAGAAAATCTCATCCACATGGATCACATAGGTATGATTAATGATAGAGATAGACCTATGAGGATTATGCTCGATTTGATCATCAAAACATGCAAACTAGTATAAATAGACCTCATATTGATGCCATGCATTTTGAATTTAAGCCTATGATGTTTCAAATGCTTCAAACTATTGGTCAATTTGGAGGATCTCCTCATGAAGATCCTCATTTGCATTTAAGGCAATTTCTAGAAGTATGTAGTAATTTTATTTTACCGGTGTCGGTGAAAATGCATTTAGATTAAGGTTATTTCCATATTCTTTGAAAGATAGAGCCAAGACTTGGCTAAATTCTTTAGAGCCTAACTCTATTCATTCATGGAATGAAATGGCTGAAAAATTTTTAGGAAAATATTTCCCACCTATCAAAAATGCCAAAGTTAAGAAATGATATTACATCTTTTAGACAAAAAGAGTTTGAGTCTTTATTTGAAGCATGGGAAAGATGGAAGGAACTTTTGAGAAAATGTCCTCATCATGGTTTACTTGTTATTATTCAAATGGAAACATTTTATAATGGTTTAGAACCTCAAACCGAATAATGCTTGATGCATCATCCGGTGGAGTGTTATTAAATCGTCATACAATGAAGCATGTGAATTAATTGATAGAATAGCGACTAATAGCTCTAGTTGGCCTCATCGAGAGGGTAAGTGCCCAAAAGAAACCATCGTGGGTACATGAAATCAATGATATATCGCTCTATCTGCTCAAGTAGCCACTCTAGCTAATTTGATGAAAAACTTCACTTACGCAATGCTATTTGCATCTAATGCATTTGTGCATCACTGCACAACATTATTGCTGTGAGAAGAGAGAACAAGTACCTCTGTGCACACCTAGTTGTGTGTCTTGTGGAGGAGGTCACTTGTATGAGGAGTGTTCTAGCAACCCTATCTCTGTAAATTATGTAGGTTATAATAGGAATAACAACCCTTATTCCAACACTTATAATCCCGGTTGGAAAGATCACCCAAATTTTAGATGGAGCAACAATAGTGCACTCCGCACCTAGAAGCGCTCCAACTACACCAACCAACCCACCAGATTCCCGGTTCAGAATAACCAAAGAAACTCTCAACCTACCACCGATAATTCTCTAGAAACCATGCTTAAAGCATTTATAGGTGAATCTAGAACTCGCTAGACAAACCCAAGATGCTTCCATTAAGAACTTAGAGAATCAAGTTGGTCAATTAGCCACACTACGTATCAAAGGCCACAAGGTGCCTTACCTTCAAATACTGAAGCTACTCCTTCCCAAACCAAAGGAAAAGAAGCGGAGTTAAGGCTATTTCACCGAGAAGTGGTAAGGATCTTGTAGAGTTAATTGAGAAGGAAAGTGTAGAAAAGGGAGAAAAAGCCAAAAATCAAAAAGAAACCAATGCAGAAGCATCTAGTGCTCCTGCATCACAAGAAGTTCAAAGTCCACTACCTAAGTTAGTACCTGAATACCCTCCTCCTTATCCTCAAAGACTGAAAAAAGCACATGAGGAGAAGCAGTTTGGTAAATTCTTAGAGGTACTAAAACAATTACACATCAATGTTCCCTTAGTAGAAGCCCTCCAACAAACCAAATTATGCAAAATTTATGAAGGATGTGCTTACTAAGAGAAGAAGATTAGGTGAGTTTGAAACAGTTGCCATGACAGAAGATTGTAGTTTGCTTATGCAAAATAAGATTCCTAGGAAATTGAAGGATCCAGGTAGTTTTACAATTCCATTTTCTATAGGAAAATCCTATATCTTGGTAAAGCTTTATGTGATTTAGGTGCAAGCATTAACTTGATGCCTAAATCTATTTTTGACCAGATTAGAAATAGGAAATGCAAAACCAACCATCGTGACACTTCAATTAGCCGATGAATCAATAGCCTATCCTGAAGGTATCATAGAAGACATCCTAGTTAAGGTAGAAAAATTTGTATTCCCTGTAGATTTTGTTATCCTTGACTTTGATGCAGATAAGGAAGTGCCTATTATCCTAGGTAGACCATTTCTAGCAACTGGTAAAACCATAATTGATGTGCAGAAAGGTGAGCTCACTATGAGAGTGAATGATCAAGAGATAAAATTCAATGTAATGAATGCTATAAAGTATCCTGCAGAGGATACAGAAGAGTGTTCATCCTTATTCTCTCTAGATCAATTGGTAGAAAAACAATTTTACAAGCAGTATGATCACTTAGCCAATGCAGATGCATTAGATGCAGCTGCATTGCTAAATGATGAAATACTTGAAAAAGAGAATCTGCCAATAGAAAACTCTTGTAAAGAAGTATGGGCTAGGACTTATGAACCACTCAACCTTGAGGATCCAATTCTCAAGAAGAACTTACCCTCAATAGGACAACCTCCTAAGTTAGAATTAAAGATACTGCCTGAACACCTTAAGTATGCATTCTTAGGAACAAATGAGACTTTACCTGTTATCATTGCTTCTGATTTAACATCAAAACAGGAGAGTGATCTCATTAGTACTCTAAAGAAGCATACCAAAGCTATAGGTTGGCAAATGGCAGATATCAAAGGAATTAGTCCTTCTATATGCATGCATAGAGTCATTTTGGAAGAAAATTCCAAAAACAGCATAGAGAGTCAAAGAAGACTAAATCCTATTATGAAAGAGGTTGTGAAAAAGGAAATCATTAAGTGGCTAGATGCTGGAATCATATACCCCATATCGAGGGCGGTGCTTGGGTAAGCCATGTCCAATGTGTACCAAAGAAAGGGGTGTGACAAGAATAGCCAATGAAAAGAATGAGTTGATACCAACTAGAGCATCACAGGTGGAGAATCAGTATGGATTACGTAAAACTCAACAAAGCTACCAAAAAGGATCACTTTCCTTTACCATTCATAGACCAAATGTTAGATAGATTAGCAGGGAAAGAATTCTATTGTTTCCTAGATGGCTATTCAGGCTACAATCAAATAGCCATTGAGCCTAAGGATCAGCATAAAACCACCTTTACATGCCCTTATGGAACCTTTGCCTTTAGAAGGATGCCATTTGGCTTATCACTAGTGCAGAAAAGGGATTTAAAGTCAGACAAATTGGACATTTAAAGTCACGCGCCATCGTGACTTCTATTAAGGCGACTTCGTATGTCAGGAGATTTAAAGTCGCGCGAGTGCCTGACTTCATAAGTTTGTTTCTAAGTCAGACTTTTAACCGCCTGACTTTAAAAGTCACGCGCCAGACTCTGTGAATAGCTTTTAAAGTCACGCGCCAGACTTTAAAGATGTTTTTAAGTCAGGCGTTTTAAATGCTTGACTTTAAAAGTTATGTTTTTAAGACATACATTTTAAATGCTTGACTTCAAAAGTGTTTATTTAAGTTTTAATTCTTTTTAGCTTTTGGGTGATCCCTCGTGCATATACTAATTTGGCCCCACATCAAATTCATTAAATCTAGCAACATACATATTCTATATAAAATAAATGTATTAAATTTTGCTCAAAGGATTCATAAGCATAAGCCTTCCTAAGAACGTGATAACAAACTATAACTGATCAAGAATAAGCTAGTATGACATTAGAAACTATTTCTACTAAAAAATGCATATCTCTTCATAGTTACAATTAGACAATAGTTAATGAATAGTACAGATTACCTAGTTGCTTAGCTATCCTTCTCCATAAAATATAAGCAAAGGTAACTGTAAGAATTGATCCATATAGAATCCGGACTGTGATGATTGTTGTCGTGCTCTTGTCTTCTCCTGTTGTTCCATATAGAATTGTTGTCGTGGACTGTGATGATTGTTTTGAGTGCTATGTGTGGATAGTGGACTGTGATGATTGTTGTCGTGCTTTGAGACCGCTCTTCCACTGTTGTTTTCCCCCACTGTTCAGGGGAAGGATCTGCTGCACCATCAATCAAGGCACCCTGGACCATTCATTTCAAAAGAAAAAAAATTGTTAGTAATTAACATGCACATAATCTTCAGTTATGACTAGGTAAACTTGTCATAATAACTAATTAAATTTGTCAATAATGATTGATGTATATTCGATAAATATAACTACCCACCACATGGTTCTTGATGATAGAAGTCGCACACAAAGCATTGCAAATTTCCTTAGATGAGAAATATCCGAAGTGGCTCTGTATTTTTGAGTCCAACCAGAAAGTTCGAAGTGACCTCATTACACCGTTGCTCGAGCAATGCAAGTGTTGATGGGGCAGCTTCTTTGTATTTCTTCCAAGCTCGGACTCCAAATAATCCCTTAGACGGCAAAAACCAATATATGACTTAAACTTATCTTCATCAAAACCTCCTTAATGGTTTCGCGAAGATGATGAATAACCTCCGAGTCCACCGAGATATCGCGTCTGCGGAAGTCTTCATTTGATACATTGCCCTATCCTTAGGCAAGGCCACAAAGAAGGGGTGAATGTTGTCTCCAAGGTAACCACTTGCACTCAAATAGCGATCCACTTCCCACCGGTCACTAAATTCTGCATGCATCACATATCAACTTATCATCAACTTATCATAACTAAATAAAATCAATCTTTTAAAAAGCACTCCAACAACATCAAGGTTTTCAATGTGTCCGAATCGCAATTCTCTATAACATCAAGGACCAAGAAGCGGCTGCAATTTGAAACCTTGATATAACATAATTCCGTTATGCCACAAACCTTGAGAGTTGAGATGAAAAATAGGCAAATCACTAAAGCAATAATCGAAATTCAAAGAAAGGCAACGTAGCAACTCTTTCAAATAAAAATGTTCATCAAATGAATGGGAAGCATATACAGAAAGTGCTTATAACATATAGCACTCAAAACAATTGATAAACGGAACAAGCATAGCAGAGATTAAAAGTAAAAGACTCGCAATTTAAAACTTCAAACGATCAAAAGCAGAGCAGAATAGCCTAGTAGTATATCCATGATGTTCAAAATTCTAAACCCCTAAAGTAAAACACATGCCCGCTTTGTTGAGACCGGGACCCAAAAGGCGAGGAATCGCTTGATGACCGCTTCGAAGCTAAAAAGGCATGATACTTCTTGGCTAGCTTCTTCACTAGTTTCTTGTTTTTGTTCAGCTTTTTCAAGGCTTCAACGTCCATGTAGTCCAATCCTATCTTCTCACCTGCAAAGTGCACATTACTGATATGAGACATCAACTCAATAAACTTAGAATCACTTCAATAGCAGCCATTTTTAATCAAAAAAATTCCAAAAGCACAGGATATAAAATCACCACCATCAAAACTAAATGAAATGCATTGTCATCTTGACTGTGATGATATATAGGAACCAACTAAATGGAGTAAGTTACAAGCGAAGTAAGTTACAAGCGAAGTTGCATACTGTGTCCAAAATCCAGCAATTAGCACACAACGCTTCTGGAAACATTTGGCACCAATCCTTTATTCTTTTCTTCCCTTTTACGTTTTTACTTATCTTTGCTTTTCAGCATCCTCTTACTTTTCCAATATGTAATTGCAATATGCTCTTCAAATCATACTACATATTTTCCACTATTTAGATACTTTTATAGCTACTCGACTTATTATAAAATCCAACTTTAGTTCTAGGCACTTTTTTTTATAACATGTCTCTCATAAATCACTGATAAACAAGAAGAATTAATAGTAATACACATTCAACTTCCATATCCTCCAACACTCAACACACAAAATGGGTTCCCAAACAAACCTCAACTTTGTCTTGTTTCCTTTGATGTCTCAAGGACACATGATTCCCATGATGGACATTGCAAAAATATTGTCACAATGAGAAAAATGTTATGTCACTATAATCACCACACCACACAATGCATCACGTTTTATAAATCCATTCATTCAGGATCAAAAATAAGGTTAGTTGAACTTCCCTTTCCATATAAACAATTTGGATTACGGATGGGTGTGAGAATCTTGATATGTTACCATCACTATCCTCTTCCTTGACTTTCTTCAATGCGGCTAACACCCTTCAAGAACCAAGAGAAAAACTCTTTCAACACTTAACACCTCCACCAACTTGCATCATTTATGATATGTGTTTACCTTACACAAAGAAACATTGCCACCAAGTTCAACATCCCTGAATTTCTTTCTTAGGACAAAGTTGTTTCACTCTCTTGTGTCTTTACAACTTGGGTATTCACAAAGTTCTTGAGAATATAACCTCGTAAACCGAGTACTTTGTTTTACTGGTATCCTCACAAGATTGAGATGACCAAAAATCGATACTGTGACAAGGAGAAACTAATGGCGGCAAGAGTTTTATGCCAAAGCTCACTTCTTCTTGAAAGCGATTACTTATGGTGTGGTAATGAATTCCTTTGAAGAGTTGGAGTTGGATTATGCAAAGGGTTACAAGAAGGCAAAAAATGACAAAATGTGGTGTATTGGTCCTGTTTCACTTAGCAACAAGGAAGCTGAGAGAGGGAACAAGGCTTCAATTGATGAACACTATTGTATAAAGTGGCTTGATCTGCATAAATCAAGAGATGTAATCTATGTATGTCTTGGAAGCATATGTAACCTAACAACAATGCAGTTAATAGAGCTTGGTTTAGCCTTAGAAGCTTCAAATAGACCCTTCATATGGGTTATAAGGGAAGGAAGTCAATTAGAAGAGTTAGAGAAGTGGATTAAGGAAGAGGGGTTTGAGGAAAGGACTAAAGGGAGAAGCCTTGTGATTAGAGGTTGGGCTCCTCAGGTATTGATACTATCACACCATGCAATTGGAGGTTTTTTAACACATTGTGGTTGGAACTCTACTTTGGAAGCAATATGTGCTGGTGTGCCTATGATTACAATCACATAGATTATGAAAGAAGGAACAAACAACAAATTAGCATAAAACAATTGATGGCTTTGTTGTTTTCATTGCATACAAATCAAAGCCATAAAATAGTCTCATTAACCTTGGACTCAAGAGATTCTTGGTGACTGACAAGAGTAGGGAACTTTCCTGGAAAACCATGAAAAATAGGAAAATCAGCTAAAGCAATAACTGAAATTCAAAGAAAGGCAACGTAGCAACTCTTTCAAATAAAAATGTTCATCAAATGAATGGGAAGCATATACAGAAAGTGCTTATAACATATAGCACTCAAAACAATTGATAAACGGAACAAGCATAGCCAGAGATTAAAAGTAAAAGACTGCAATTTAAAACTTCAAAACGATCAAAACAGAACAGAATAGCCTAGTAGTATATCCATGATGTTCAAAATTCTAAACCCCTAAAGTAAAACACATGCCCGCTTTGTTGAGACCGGGACCCAAAAAGGCGAGGAATCTGCTTGATGATCGCGGAAGCTAAAAAGGCATGATACTTCTTGGCTAGCTTCTTCACTAGTTTCTTGTTTTTGTTCAGCTTTTTCAAGGCTTCAACGTCCATGTAGTCCAATCCTATCTTCTCACTGCAAAGTGCACATTCTGAGTATGAGACATCAACTCAATAAACTTAGAATCACTTCAATAGCAGCCATTTTTAATCAAAAAAATTCCAAAAGCACAGGATATAAAATCACCACCATCAAAACTAAATGAAATGCATTGTCATCTTGAAGTTTGGCTATAAATTCACATTAAGCAAAAGCCTTGTGTAAAAACTATCTAGCAAAGACAAAACTAACTGGTGTTCCCTGCATGCTTATCTTCTCTCCTATCTCTCTGTGTGTGATTCCTCTCTTCTCTCTTTGTACGAACACCTCTCTGTGAAATCCAAACAACATATATAAAAATAAACTTCAAAATCACCATCCTCAATGTATCATTATCAAATAACAAAAGTAACATCAAAACGAAAATCTAAAAGCAGTTGAAAACAAAACCCTAGATAGACGGTGAGCAAGGCGACAATGATCGAGGAACGACGATAGCGGCGGTGTTCGCTTTTTTTTTTGCGTTTTATGTAAGGCTGGGGTTTTGGCATTTCTGGGGTTCGCGAGGAAGAGGGAAACATTGCAAGGGTTTTGGTATTTCTAGGGTTTCGATTTGAGAGAGTTCAGAGAACAAGAGGGTTGAGAGAAAGAGAGTTAGTGTTAGTTATAGGGAAAATTTCTTGACCGTGAAAACGAAGGCATATCGTGAACTGGAAATGGTGGTGATGAACGGAGGAAGAGGAAGAAGACGTGGTGCTGCTTGTGAGTGAGAGGGTTGAGAGCGCGAGAGAGACGATAGGTGATGAACGGAGGAAGAGGATGCTTTTACGTTTTTATTTTTTTATTTTTAATTGTGAAATACTTTTGAAGTCAAGCAATATTACGGTTTGTCTTAAAATGTTAAAATTTTCCACTTTTGAAGTCACGCATATTTTACGCTTGACTTAAAAACTAGCGAGCCAAAAAAAGTTTTCGAGTTTATTACAAGTTTGCCACCGCGTCCTTATATCAAGGCAGGCATCTGAGCGCGTGACTTTAAATGTCTATTTCTTTTCCTTATTTTGCACTAGTGTATGTAATGCACCTGCTACATTCCAAAGATGCATGATGTCTATATTCTCAGATTTCATTGAGCAATCAATGGAAGTATTCATGGATGATTTCTCTATCTTTGGAGAAACATTTCAAGTTTGTTTAGCAAATTTGGAACAAATTCTCAAGAGATGTGAGGAAACAAATTTAGTCTTAAACTGGGAAAAGTGCCATTTTATGGTACAAGAAGGCATAGTGCTAGGACATAGAATTTCAAAGAAAGGTCTAGAGGTAGACAAAGCTAAAGTTGATGTCATTGAGAATCTACCACCACCAAATACGCTTAAAGGTATCGGGAGCTTCTTAGGCCATGCTTTGGTTTTTATAGAAGGTTTATCAAAGATTTTTCAAAATCTCAAAACCATTATGTATGCTTCGCAACATGATGTAGAATTCAACTTTGATGAATCTTGTATAGAAGCTTTTGACAAGCTTAGAAAGGCATTGGTGACAAAGACCAATTATAGTAACTCCGCATTGGAGCGAGGCCATTTGAATTAATGTGTGATGCTAGTGACTTTGCAAAGAGGAGCGATCCTAGGGCAAAGGTATGACAAAGTCTTTCATTCCATTTATTATGCTTGCAAGACATTAATTGAAGCTCAAGTGAATTACGATTCTGTAAAAGGAATTATTAGTTGTGGTGTTTGCATTTGAAAAATTTAGATCTTACTTAGTTGGCACTAAAATTATTGTCTATACCGATCACTCGCCATTAAGTATCTAATTTCGAAAAAGATGCAAAGCCAAGGTGATAAGGTGGATTTTACTCCTACAAGAATTTGATCTTGAAATTAGAGACAAGAAAGGAGTAGAAAACCAAGTAGCAGACCATTTATCAAGGATTGAAGGAGAATCACTTGGTACACAAGGAGAAGAAATCAAGGAAAGCTTTCGGATGAGAAACTATTGGCAATCACAATCCAATGCAAAACATGAAAGCGCATTTGCTATAAGCAATGCAGAGCATCCAATGCACTGCACCATGGTTTGTCGATATTGTAAATTTCCTTGCAAGCAAAGTAGTACCGATGAGTATGACATATCAACAAAGGAAAAATTCTTCCACATGGTTAAACAATACTATTGGGATGATCCATTCCTTTACAAGATGTGCCCCGATCAATTAATGAGGAAATGCATACCGAGGAGGAGCAACAAGCGGCTTCGCATTGCCATTCTCGCACCTTATGGAGGACACTTTGGAAGCACTAGAACAAAGCAGGCTAAGGTATTACTGATCAAGTTATTTTTGGCCTACTTTATTTAAAGATTCATATTTTATGGTCAAACATCGTGATAAATGTCAAAGAGCAGAAATATTTCAGTAAGCATGAAATGCCTAGAACAAATATTTTAGAAATAGAATTATTTGATGTTTGGGGCATGGATTTCATGGGACCTTTTCCACCCTCTTTTGGCAATTTATATATCTTAGTAGCCGTTGATTATGTGTCCAAATGGGTAGAGGCAAAAGAGCATTACCTAATAATGATGCTAAATCGGTGAGTAAGTTTCGCAAAGAAATATATTCACTAGATTTGGAACTCCTAGAGCTATCATTAATGATGAAGGTTCACACTTTTGCAATAAGATCATAGAAAACCTTCTAGCTAAGTATGAAGTTAAGCATAAGATAGCTACAAAGATACCATCCTCAAACTAGTGGACAAGCTGAATTATCCAATAGGAAATTAAGAGAATGCTAGAAAAATGGTTAGTCCAAATAGGAAAGATTGGTCTTTACATTTGGATGATGCTTTATGGGCATATATATAGAAAGCATTCAAAACACCCTTAGGAATGTCCCCTTACAAATTAGTCTATGGAAAAGCATGCCATTTACTGTAGAATTGGAAAACAAATCTTATTGGGCTATCAAGAAGCTCAATTTCAATTTAAACAAGGCAGGTAAAAAGAGAATGATAGAGCTTGATGAGCTAGAAGAAATTAGGCAAACCTCTTATGAGAATGCTGAAATTTACAAAGCTAAGACTAAGAAATGGCATGACAAGAAAATTCACAGAAAAGAATTGAAAGAAGGAGGACTAGTTCTGCTATACAACTCTAGGTTAAAGCTATTTCCTGGAAAACTTAGATCAAGGTGGTCAGGACCATTTAAGTTGATAAAGGTTTATCCACATGGAGCGAGAGACTTATTTGATAAAACCTCAAATACTGTCTTCAAGGTGAATGGTCAGAGAGTTAAAATGTACTATGGTGAACATGTGGTGAGAGACAAAATCACCACCTATTTGCAAAATCTCTAAGTGAAAAGAGGTAGTCAGGCTGACAAGACTCTTAAAACAAGCGCTTAATGGGAGGCAACCCATTGTTTTTAATTATTTTTGTGCAATTTTATGTTTTTAGTTGTTTTGCAGAAATGCAGAAACTAATGCAATGCATCAAATGCACCGCATTGAGGAAAAACATGCCCCGTGATCGTAAATTTATAAACTTGAAGAAAATTGGTTAAGTGTGAATCATAAGGCTTCAGGAAGGTTAAAGGAAGGTTAAGCAAGATTAATAACACATTGGTAGCCAAAGCAAGACACTTGGCATGATGCATGCGCAGCACGCAATGCTAACGGCTACCTAATACACCCACTAACTTCCTTCTTCTTGAAACATAAAGCCTTAAAGTTTGTTACCGTTACCCTTTCATTCGCAATCTCACAATTTCTCTCATCTGAAACACAAACCACTCTTCACATTCTCTTCTCCAATTTTTTCTCAAATCACACAAGCAATCAAAACCTAGAAATTCAAAGCAATTACAAATGGTGAAGAAACAATCAGCACAGAAATCATCAGGCAAGCAGGCTAGAACTCCTCAGAAGGAAAAGAAAGTCATGCATGCAGGATCATCATCATTAAAGAAAGGCAAAGCCAAGGCATCAACAGCAAGAAATGATGACAATGTTCATCTCTGGAACATGCATCTATTGCCCGAGAGAGGGTATGATCTGAAGAAGGCTAGCCCATCCTTCATGTCAACAGTGGCCAATCTCAATTGGGACCACTTCGTGCTACCAAGAGGAGGTTACATTGAAGACATAGTGAGAGAGTTCTATGCGGGAATCACACCACAAGAAGGAGCAGAACATTCTTACACTTCCATGGTGAGAGGTAAAATTGTACATTTCCATGCCAAGAAATTAAATGAACATTATATGCTGAAATATAATGGGAATGATTTTGAGAATAGAGTGGCCAAATCCTTTAAGAAAGAAATGGAAGAAATAAGGAATAGGATTGCTATACTGTGTGTGTGTGGGAAAAATTTACACCTAATGAGATTAAGCTTAGAAGCAATTATTTGATAAATGCATTAGGTAATTGGCATTTGTTCATAGCCAATTCAATTCTCGCCTACTTCACATACATATGCTATGACCAAAGAGAGATTGATCTTGCTAGATACAATTCTCTCCGAGGAAATGTAGACATAAGCAGATTGATAGCTAGGGAAATTCTTGCATGCTCAACAAAATCAAAGGGATTTCTGTTTTTCCTTGTCTTATAACCGAATTATGCATGAAAGAAGGTGTCCCTATAGTCGCTAATGAACAAAGGAAATTTCCCCCGTAATTTGAGTCTTTGAAGTGAAGGAGAAATTAAGAAATGTGAGAGGCCCTGCACCTGCAATGCAAGAGCATTACATGCAGAAGCAGAGGGCTGTCTGGAAATTTCAAAATGATCAACATGACTGGCTTCAATTGGTCTTTGACAAGATCTTTGATCTTGTGGGCCAAGTGAATGCCCCTGAATTCCCAAGTTGGGTATTGAGATGTGAAGGAGAAGAAGAAGAGGAGAGAGAAGTTGAAGAAGAAGGAAAAGGTAAGGAGAAGGTAGAGGAACCTAGCACCAAGAAGAAGGTGACTAGAAAGCAATTCAAAGTACAGAAGAAGGTTGTGGTAGAACCTGTTGTGGAAGATTTATATGATTCTGACTCTGAGGATGAGGAATTGGAAAAACAAATGGATGAGGAAATAGAAGAAGTTGAAGAAGAAGAAGAGAGTGAGGAGGAAATTGATGAAGAAGAAGAGGAGCAGGCTAGAGGAGTAATTTTAGAAGAAATTGCTAGGCAGAAATATGCCAAACAAACCTCAGCATCAACCCAACAAGAAACCCCTATCACTTCACCAATTGCCAAAACACCCATCATTTCACCAAACCAAGAATCATCCTCTATCCCAAAATCACCATTACCCTCCTCAATGATCCACGGTCCTATCACAATCACCACCACAAACAACCCCTCCACCACCTCTCCAAGAAATGAACCACAAAAACAACTCACACTGAAGAACCAACCCTCGTTATGCCAACAGAACAAACAAGACCTTCTAGCCCAAGCAACATTACTACTAATGTTATTTCGCTCTTGAGAAAGAAATTTTGCGGGGAAAGAGAAGAAGAAGGACTCAACAAAGGAGATAAAGGTGAAAAATCATCCGCAAAGGAGACGAAGAACTCAAGCTGTTGAGATGCAGAGTGATGCTCTCTGCATCACTTACTGTCGCTGCATCACAACAGCAACAACTGTGCATGATGAGGCAACAATTAAAATGGTTCGGAAGAAATGGCTAAACAGAAGAGGAAGCATTGCACAACACTCGAAATTCTTCAAGCAAACTCGCAGGAAGGCAGCAAAATTAACACCTAAGAGGAAGAAATCGATGTAAGTCAAGATCGATGCACTGCATCAATTCCAGAACAAATTCCTCGCAACTACACGTAGTAGTAGGTGCATCCGCACCTCTGAAGCAACACCAAGCAAGCCCAAAGAGAAGAAAGCAGAAGGTGAAACACACTCCTCCAAGCGCATGAGCACGAGAATCGGGAGTGGAGCCAAGAAATGAGTATCATTTACAAGCTTTCACCTACTACTACTATAGCTTGTGTTATTTCATTTAAACTATTTCCCTGGTTGTTTTTAATCCTCTCCCCTATTTTGAACAAATGATTTGTGTTTTCGAACAAATTTGTAAAGTGAGGCACCGCAACCCCTTAACTTTGGGGGATTTGCATGTTATGTTTAATTATGTTTATTTCTATCTAATATGTTGTGTGTTTAATTAATATGTTTTATATAGTAAATATATATGTTTTTAAGTAGTTTTTAGTTTGTTTAAATATTAGATGTACTTAACAAAGTAGTATCTAAATATTTTAGTAGAAAAGATCAGTTTTTCAAAAATATGGTGAAAGCCCTATGGATGGAATTTTTATGATGAAAAAGAGAAAAAGAAGCCTTATTTCTCAGAAAAACCAAAAATATTTTTACTTCAACACTTCAAAACTGAGTTTGTGAAAAGAACCTTGCTATTTAAAGATCAATCTGATGCAAGGGGAATTTTTGGTAAGCTTAGGTCAAAACAAAGCTTTACTAAAAAGAAAGAAGAGCTTAAAGAATTAAGTTTGGGGGTGTTTTTATGAAAACAAAGGCTGAATTTCAAAAGTATAAGAGTAAACAATGTAGAAAAAGAATACAAAAAAGTGGACAAGCCATATCCTGAATCTTTTGAAACTATACCTGTGCTTAAGTACATGAATGCATCTGGAGGTCAAAGACCTGTGCCATGCAGAATAAATGTATCCGGAGGATAGTTCAACAAACCGAACTCGTGCAAAGTGCAAAGAAAAAAATATATGCATCGGAGGTCAAAGACCTGTCCCAAAGTGCATTTGCATCTGGAGGTCAGTGAGGAAGGTAATATGAGCTAGAAAAAGAAAAGCATTATCAGTGCAGCTGCATCAATGGAAACTGCACTGAAGAAAAAGCAAAATGCAGAAAAAATCAATGCACAAAAACACTTCAAAGAAGTATTTGCATCTGCTCAAAAGATCCACACAAAAAAATAGAAAAAATGCATTGGCTCAAAAGCTTTGAAAGATTAAACCAAGCCCTTTGATTTTAAAAACTCCCCAACACTTGAGAAAATTTTGTGAGTCTAAACTCTCTTTTGAAAAATATTTTGGTGTGACCAAAGATGAACCAATCCTTTCAAAGGCTAGGAGGAAATTTTTCACTTAGTCTTGGAACCAATCTCAACTCAGTGGGTTCACACACACACAAAAGAGTTTGAATAGCTTTGGTAGTTTTGAAGAAATAAAGGCAAAAGAAAGATTGTTAAGAAAATGAAGTTCATAGGGAACTCCTCATAAAAATCCAAAAATCAAGCTGATCTATCTTCTAGAATTTTAGTTTTTATAGTTTGTCTTTGTCATTACTTATCATGACAAGCAATGGTTTAAGTTTGGGGGTGTGATAACTCTATTTTATATAGAGTATTTCATATGTTTAAAACTTAGTATTTGCTCTCTTTCAAGTAATAATAAAGAGTTTATATAGTATTTTATGTGATATATGATATCTTGAGTGATTTGAATGGTTATAGTTATTATTAGGCCATTTTGGATATATTGTGGTATGTTTGATGTTTTTGTTCAGTGCAGTCTCAATGCTAACTGCATCAATGCTCCTGCATCAAAACTGCACTACTTGGTGAATAAGCAGCCTGTTTCATATGCACCCACATGCAAAGTGATGACCTCCTGCCTGATTCTCTGATGCCATCCCACCTTGTATAGTAGGCGCCTACCATTCACACATAGCTATAGGCATAGCTTTGAAGAGTCACCAACATAGGGACACTTGTTCTATCACCATGGAACCGCCCTATGTGATTAAAGTCAAAGATTTCAACATGGATAAACCTCTGGAAAGCAACTACAACTATGATCCACTCAAGATGACTTCAACATGAAGGGAGGAAGCACCTCACTTGAAAGCTATAAAAGGACCTCACATCTTCATTTGGAAATATATCACAATCCATAAGTTAGATCAAAATTTCAATATACATAGTTAGTTTTTATATTTTTAGAGGAAGAGGAAGGAATTCATAAATCCTCCTTTACTCGTTTTCATAGTGTTTGTATAGTGCTAAGGAGTAATGCTAGTGCATTGCTAGAAGAATTCATACAAAGGTTTTCAACATTTGTAACTTTACTTTTGTTGTTTCTCTTTTGTGATTTCTATATATATAAACATGGTCTATTCAGTTTATATATATATCTTGCAATGTCTCTTGTTAGCTAAACCTTTCTTAGTTGGAATGTTCTAATCATTTAATGAGCTTTTAAGTAAGAATGTTGCATGTATGTATGTTTGTACTTTAGTTCTTGCTTGATAATCTTTTCAAAACTTATTTTGAACTTGATCACTTAGAATAAGTAGATTTGTAAATGACCAGAAATGGCTTACAATTAAGAACTCAAGAACTAATATGGGTGAGTGTTTTACATAAAGAAAACTTTGTGAAAACCATGCTAAGTCCTAGACATAGGATAGTATAGTCCATAGGATAATTGTGGGTACTTAAAATACAAGAGTGAATTCACTTAAGCAAATTAGATAATTGTTAGGAGGCAAGATTGGCACTAACACCCCTTTCTTTACTGCATAGAACAAGATTGGTAATGATACTCTGAAGAAAGTGACCGAAAGGCACATAGATAATGCAACAGCATTCAGTGCAGCTGCATCACATACAGCATCATACACTTATAAGTAAATTACTTGATGAAGACATTCCAACTAGCTTTTCTCTTTTACACTATCAACATTTTTACTTTGCTTTCTTTCTAACTTAGTTGTGATCATCAAACAAAATCCAAAATTATTTTGTTACTTAGTGACTTTACACTTTATTACTTTATATTATTTTAAAAGTGAGTTTTTCAATCTCTGTGGGTTCGATCTTTTTACTACTTGTTTTTGGACAGTGTATACTTGCACACAAGTGTATGTGTTTTCCATGCACCAACTGCGTGCAAAACCATCCATGACTTCGGCCTAACTTTGGAATGTGCAAAACTCGCGGAAAATAGCTTGGAGAGTTGTTCCCAGGACGAGATTGAATTTGCTGGGATGTCCCTGAACCATAAACTTGCAGATTTATCAAGGGTGAGGGAGAAAAGTCGACACATAATCTCACTTGGTGCATTCCGATATTGCATCATTGTTTCGTAGTACTCTAAGTGAACATCTGGGTCTCCGAGTCCGTCATAGATTTTTAAATGCTCTGGGGGTTTTCCAAACCCCGGGGAATAGGGAAATAATCTATCTCAGAAGTAAACGGTCCTCTTCTCGGGGCTGGAACTTCCTGTGCTTTTGCTTGGATCGGAGGTGGTCGAGCTTGATGCCTAGAGCGGTGTTGTGTAACATCCCCAATTTCGTTAATTTCGAATTAAGAAATTAACGAGTGATTTATTACTCGAATAGGTAATAAATCAAGTCACGGATATGAGGTTGTTACGAAAGCAATTTAAAATTGCTAGAGAAAATAATTTAAATACACAACTGAGTGGAAATTAGTACTCTAAGGGTATTTTAGGATTTATACCATTTCCGTTAAATGATCTCTAGTACACAAAAAGTATCCAAAATACTCTCTCATTCCACACTTGTGATAAAATTAAGAAAAGAAAAGTAATGAGAGAGGGAGTGATACACGGCAAAGAGATAAATAAAGAAAGAATAAAAGGGAAAGAAAGAGAAAAGGGAGGAATAGTAAAAGAGAAAGGAACAGAGAACACGAGAGAGAGAAGGAGAAAGGGGCGTGAGGAAGAGAAGGAGAAGGAAGGAAGATCTCCGCGGATTCTCAACGGTTGTAAGTGATCTTCGTCTCATTTTCTTCCATTTTCTTCCTCTATCTATTGATACCAATTTCACTCCCTAATTTCTTCTCAATCTCTTTTCACCATTGTTGAACCATATGGCTTAAAGTGGAGAGAAATGGAAGTTGAAGCACAAAAACTCAACCAGATTCGTTGTTGTTGGTTTGACGTGGGTCGGTGGGAGAGAGTATTGGAGGTTTGGTTCCGGTTTGGAGCGGATCCGGAGCGTGTACGTGAAGTTTCAAATCGTGAGCTTCGGAGAGTTTTTCGGTTTTGTGTGATTTTCATCACACGAGGTGAGTTTTACTCGCTTAGGAATTTAAATATCGCTTTTGAGTTATGTTCGAATGATTTTTCAAAATTCGGAGTTTCGAGAATTTTAGAGTCAAAAACAGATTTTACGAGATTATGTGTTTTTGAAACATAGAACGAAACAATATGATTTTGATTGTTGAATTGTATTGCCTCGGGCTGGAATATTTGTGTGTATGGGTCATGACGTGGTTGTTTAGGATTGAAATACGATTTGGGATCGATCGGAGAACGAAACGGAACGGAATTGGGCATTAAGTCGAGAAGTTCCTATGTTCCCAATATCCAATGTTTCGTTTCGACGCTCCGCTCGCTTCAAACTTCTTCTAAATCCTTTTCCTAACCACCCGAGCATTTATGTGGGATCTCGTTTGTTGGGATGTGTTTTAAAGTCGTTGGTGTGATTCGGTTAAATTTTCAAAGCTATTGGAAAAACCGTAAATTTTTGTATATGTGTAAAATTAATGATTCTTGAACAAATTGATGTCCGGACTGGTTTTTTGTGTGATTATTATTTTGGGATGTCCGTATTATGAGGAAACTCGTCGAATTTTCGTTGGAAATTTTTATACAAATTCAAAGTGGTTTTGAAATAACGATTAATGTTATGAGTATTTCAAAAACCGTAAAAATATAGAATACGTGTGGGAACCAAATGGCTTATAACTTAAATGTTGACTAAACGGATTTTTAAGAATTTATGTGGATAATAATATGTTATTGCAACATATTATGGTGTGAGACTTAGGTATATATATATATATATTATATCGTATATGAGACGGCCCAATGCGGGTGTCTTTGTGATTAGAGGATATTTGGTATATGATCAATATCGGAATTAGGATTCGAGGCGGGTGACGACCCGTGAGCTCGCAAAGATACTAGGCGGGAAGTCATGAGCCCCTAAACCTAGGCCTTCAACGATAGGGTTCACCGGGATTAGCAGATGTGCAATCGGTGTTATGCTCAGATGAATTATTGTACATAGCAGATTTGCTCGATGATAGGGTTCATCGCTATTGTGCAATTGTTGGGCGTTATGAATGCACCGTGTGTGCGGTTTGTATTTAGCACTCGTGTGTGCGATCGGTATTGTGCGTGGTTTACTAATTAAATCACGAAGTAAACAAATGTTTTATAAATAGACCGAGTGATAGGTGAGGGTCACGGTAAGACTCATCGAGATTTGTTATCTCACCCTACAAATGTTGTTGCTTTTGATTAATGAGGAAGAAGAAGGTTGTATGGCACGAGTAGGTGGCATGCTCGCATGTAAGATTGAATATTTAGTCTTCCTTCTGTCTTTATGTTTTCCTTGTTACTTTTGTATTAGTTTATGACTTAAATTTGTTTAAGTTATTTATTGGTTTCCGATTTCCTTGTAGAGATTCATATCTAAGTAAGGAAATTTATTCTCTGATGTAAGCTAATATGTATGTTTTGGTATTTCTATTGTTTAGAAATACTAGGGTGTTACATGTTGCCTTTGCTCCGGGGTTCTTCTAACGTGATGACGACGATGTTCTTGCCTCGGAGGTGTCTCCCTGCTTCTAGATCGTCGCCTTTGTGGTGAGGATGAAGCGAAAGACGAGTATTCCTCCCCAGTGTCTTCCATATTTCCAAGTGGTGTCCGAGGTTCCTGCCTCCCTCGTCTTCTTGGGGGGGAGCGATGAAAATGACGTCGTCTTGGAGGATAACGATGTCGCCTTCGTGGCTCGCGTAACCTACTAAGTTCTTCGGGTTCTGCTACCGGGTTTACCAGAGGGGCATAACGTTGTGGAGAATTTTGATCTGCGATATCCCGAGCTCGGTATACTGCGACCTCGGCTTCCAACTCTGATATCCGGAGGCTTCAAGCCTGGTTAACTTCATTATGTTGATTCAAAATTCGGACCAGCTGCTGTACAGCGTCCACTGATATAGATTGAGTCACTGCTACTCCTTCGGGAGTTCCCCCTAGACGGGGTTGATTTTGAGCTGGTTGGACGATACTTGCCAAACGTAAACCAGACCTTAACTCGGGGGCCATTATTGATCAGAAATGAAGGTGAAAATATTTGGATTCAAGATACTCCCACTATGGTCGCCAATGTTCTGTACCGTATCGGTGGATCTTGCCGATCCGAGATAGTAGGTAGGTGATGAGACTGATCAATATTACTTACGTCCGAGTTGATGTTCCGATCTGAGATGTGGTGTACCTGCAAAGTCACTCTGATGCTAAAGTCAGTAGCTGAAGAGTTATTGCAAGTGATGTGATAATTAATGCGTACCTCTCTCTTCATAGTTGTAGCGACCGAAAAATCCAAGAAAGGATTCTTCGAAAGGTTCAAAGGAAGCTGTAACACCCTAAATGATTTAATTAAGCAATTGATTAAATTATTTAAAGTGTTGCACTATTTTTAATTATATTAAATTATAATATAGTGTTTTATAATAAAGTATTTTATTTAATTGAAGGGAGTGGTATTGGAAATACCGGAACTGCTATTATTGGCCCAGGAGCCCAAGCCCAATGACTTAGGCTCCTAGGGATTGTGCATTTCGCACCAAAGGAGAGAAAGAAAAGAAAAAACGAAAAGAGAGAAGAGAGAAAGGGAAAGAAACGGCGCAACCTAGAGGAGAAGAGTGAAGAGTGGATCGCATCAAGCAAGGAAGGGAGAAGAAGGCTCTAGTTGCTGTGGTTTTTGCACGTGACTCAGAGAGAAGGAAATTCTACGGTTAAAATAAGGTAAGGGGAGTCTCACTCTATAATAGGGAGGATAATGGGTTATATGTAGATCATAGGTCTTGTTTGATGTTAATTGATGATTGTTTGATGATTTGAACCATTGAATTTGATGAATTACATGTTGAAATCGATTTAGGGCTTTATGTTAGGGTTTATGATTTGTGATTTTGTGTTTTAAGGTGTGTTTGATGATTGAGCATGCAATTGATTGTTAGAATATGAAATTAGGAGTATTAGAAAGATTATGGAGTGAATTGGTTTAAGGGAATTTGGGAAATTTGGGATTTTTGGGGTTTGGGGCGCCAAATTGCTAGGAATAAGGCGCCTGTGTAATGTTCTCACGTCTTTGGGTATGTGTCCGTGTGTGTGTGTTTCATCAAGGCGCCAAGTTCTTTGGGAAAATGGCGCCTGCGTGCAATCGCTTGTGTGGTTCTCGGTGCGTGCGATGCGCGGCGCCAAATCTTCGCCTGTGGTGCGAGACGGCGCTATGTCACCGTAGCGATGGATCGGGTGTGTGTCTTTGCCCGGGCGCCAATCTGCTGGGAATATGGCGCCTTGTGCACTGTTCATGTGCACATATGGGGTGGTTGAGCGAAACTTAGGGTTCTGAGCATATTTTACCGTGCCATCTTTTGCAGTTGCCTACCCAAAATCAATTTTAAACATTTTGGCTCGAGTAGTTTTATTTTAGCATGTGTCATTTGAGAGATGTTCTGATGGGTATTACTGTGGCGCTATATGTGTGCGCCTATGGGGTGGTTTGAGTGAAACTTAGAGTTCTGAGCATATTTTACCGTGCCATCTTTTGCGCTTGCTCGCCCAAAATCAAATTTTTAAAGCAGTTTGGCTCGAGTAGTTTTCTTTTTGCATGTGCTTTGTGTGTCTTTGTGCTGCAAGTGTGGCGCCAAAAGTCTTCGCCTGTGGCGATCAGTGTTCGTGTTCGAGATCGTGTCTCGGTTGTGTCTTAGTTGGTGTCTAAGATCAGTGTTGTGTTGTGGGGGCGCCAGTTGCTAGGAAAATGGCGCCAGCTGGTCATGTTGCCCACAGTGTAACACCCCTTATCTACCCCTTAATTTCCAACGTCATTATCGGAGTATTCCACTGTTCAAAAATATAAATTAAGTAGTAGAAAGAAATGTTACGTCTTCATTAAATTAAACTCATCGTATGCACCATTAAATTTGTGCAACAACACATACATCATAAAGTTAAAACTTCAACATTCATCTTATCACAGCGGAAATAAATATTGACTCACTAGTCCACTCAAACACGTCTCACCTCAAATAAACCTCATACAGTTAAGTAATTTAACATCAAATCCCAAAAATACGCCCCCTAGGTGCTACGGTATCAGAGAGCGACACAAACAGACTTCCCGACAGCTAACGAGAAGGCAGCTAGACCTTCACTCGCGGTTACCTGCAGCGTTGCCACCATAGAGCAACATTCCAAGCAGAAGGGGTGAGAATTTCAATAAAACATAATCAGATACATAATAGAGAAATGAGAGCAGACAATCACACGGTATCATCATCATCACCACTTCATGATCACACAACACCAGCTCCAATCACAAACAGCAACAATTCACAGTTATAATCATGTATGAAAGTGCAACCCCCACCAGGGCATAATGCATGATGGTACCATATTCATCATAATTAAGAGGCCGAAGCCTATTCTTCACTGGAGGCCGAAGCCTATTCTTCGCAAGAGGCTGAAGCCTATTCTTCACAATTATGCACATGCCATGAGATACTATATACACATGTGCATTTCATCAAAATACTCACCATCATCATCATAAAACACCCATAGGTGTATTCGTCGCAATTCATCACTCATAAGTATCACATCATCATAATCACTCATAGAGTGAACTCATCACATTTCACACAATTCATACTACAACACCATCATAATTATACTCATAGAGAACATTCACCGCAACTCATCAAAACCATACACACCAACATCGTTTAAAGTATATATATTTTTCAGTTATCTTTTGGTTTAGTGTGTTATAAAATAGTGAACTGATTGACTATAGGATTACTCAGGTAACCGATACTACTTGCAACAGGCATTGGCCACCTTTGCAAGACTCTCAGTGATGCCCTTGTAAATACACCAGTGAAAGAAATTCTGACCTTAGTGGTAAACCACAATTTAGCCATAGTCAATTAGCACACTAATAGTATAACATTTCATTCTTATATCAACTACCACAAAACAGTTTATTTTTCCTTAAAAGTAGAATATTAAGTTAGGCCTCTGAATAAGCTTTCCAACGCATCTTAGAACACCTCAATCGGGTTCCCGGTTCACAAGATATGAATTTTTTCAAAACGCATCTAAAACAAAGTGAAAAATAAATTGCAAAAGCAGTGATTCGCGCGCGCGAGAGCGAAGTCGAGCGCTACTGAGCGCGATTTGGCGCGAAACATCAAGTTTACGCGACAGCTCAATTGCGCCTGAAGCGCCACTCAAGCGCGCAGCGGCGTGATTGTGCAGAAATAGCCAATTGTGCAGGAATTTCAGAAATTCGATTTTTCACCCAAACGATCACATCCTAATTCCTTCTAAATCATTTCCAACTTCAAAAACACGGTCCGTTCATCAATTAAATCTGTAAAATTCATCAAGGAATCATCCAAATTCATCAAAGATATCATCAAAAATTTGTCAAAGAATTTATTAAAATTCCTCATATCACTCATCGCATTTCACCCCACAAATCATCCAACGATTCATCAAAGGAATTATCACAGCTCATCCAATAACTCAAATTCATCAACACATCAAAATTTATCAATGACATCAAATTCATCAAAACAACCTCAAAAGTTATCAAACAACATCAAAACCCCAAAACCCATCATATACCCAATCACGTTAAACCGAAACGCTCACCCTTACCTCGAATTTGTATGTTCCGGAATTAACGGCAACGGAGTCACATACAAAACTCAGCAACACAACGAACGGGCTTCTCCTTCTCCCTTTGAAACCCTAGCCACGCTCACCTCTAGATCAATGAGAAATCAACAACATGGAGGTAATGGATTGAAGGCTACAACGCTAGGAAAAGGAGAAAACGGCCTAGAATGATTAAGAACTCTTACCTAGAACAAAACTTGAGAAGATTCTCCTCCTTCCTCTTCTTTAGCGCCAATCTCCTTTCTTTCTCACTCTCTCAATTCGCAGCTCTCTCAATTTTTTGCACAAATGAGAGAGTTGCACTAGACTCCTAGGGTTTAAGCAGTGGGCTCAGTAAACACTGGGCCCTTCACGTCCACACCACTCCCTTCACTCGCTCCACCTCCTGAACCACGCCCATCATTTTAATTAATTTAATCACGTTTCCAATAAAATCAATAATTCAATTAAATAATTTAATTAAATTATTTCCGGGGTGTTACAATTCTCCCCCACTTAGGATTTTTCGTCCTCGAAAACATACCTGATTCAAATAACTCTGGATACGACTCTCGCATCTTATCCTCCAGCTCCCACGTCAGGCTTTCACCAGCTGCCCCAAACCATACAACTTTCACCAAATTGATTTCTTACCTCGAAGTGTCTTCACTTCCCAATCCTCAATTCGTACAGGCACGGTCTCCACAGTGAGATTATCCCGCAATATACAAGTCGAAAGGGGCGACACGTGAAACACGTCGTGCAAGTTCGAAAGGTTAGGTGGCAAAGCCACCCAATATGCAACACTTTCAACTCTTTCCGTAATCTGATACGGTCCAATGAAACGAGGAGTCAACTTCTTTGATTTCAGAGCACGCCTGACACCAGTCATAGGTGTGACCCTCAAGAACACGTGGTCACCTGCCTCAAACTCTAAATCCTTCCTTCTCTTATCATGGTAGCTCTTTCCGCTCTCACTCGAGACGCTTTCATTTTCTCTCGGATCATCTTCACTTTCTCGGTGGTTTCTCTAACCACTCGAGTCCAAGCACTAAACTTTCCCCAGTCTCGTACCAACATACCGGAGTTCTACACCTCCGACCATACAATGCCTCATACGGCGCCATCCCGATGCTGGAATGATAACTATTGTTGTATGTAAACTCGATCAAGGGGAGATGAGTATCCCACGCACCTCCCTGCTCTAGAACACACGACCTCAACAGATCTTCCAATGATTGAATTGTCCTCTCTGTCTGCCCGTCAGTTTGAGGATGATACGCTGAACTCAACCTCAATTTCGAACCCAACTCCTTCTGCAAACTACTCCAAAATTCCGAAGTAAACCTTGGGTCTCTATCTGACACAATGCACAAAGGAACACCATGCAGCTTCACAACCACCTGAATGTAGATTTTAGCCAATCTCGACACCGGATACTTAATACCGATAGGAATAAAATGAGTCGACTTCGTCAATCTATCCACAACTACCCAAATCGAATCATGCCCTCTCACCGTATTGGGTAACCCAGTCACAAAATCCATGGAGATACTATCCCACTTCCACTCTGGGACATTCAACGGTTGCATCATTCCCGCAGGCTTCTGATGCTCGACCTTCGATTTTCGACAGGTCAAACACGAGTACACGAATCGCGCCACATCTCGCTTTAACCCAGGCCACCAAAACATCTTTTTCAGATCTTGATACATCTTCGTCGCTCCGGGATGGATACTTAACTTACTCCTATGCCCTTCCTCAAGGATTGCCCTTTTCATTTCCTCATCTTCGGGAACGCAAATTCTTCCACGGTGCACTCAATACGCTCGAGTATCTAACTCGAAGTCTCCATTCCCAGGCTTACCAATCCCACTCATCAAATCCACCAATTTCACATCTAACTTCTGCGCTTCTCGGATATCTGCCATAAACTCATTGCCAATTTTTAACATTCCCAACCTGACGCTCTGAGGTGTAACTTCCCAAACTAGACTCAGGTCTCTGAATTGCTCAATTAACTCAAGCTCTCTAGTCATCAATGCTGACATGTGCAAAGTCTTCCGACTCAACGCATCTGCAACCACATTGGCCTTACCCGGGTGATAACTCAATTCAAAATCATAATCTTTCAATAGTTCCAACCACCGGCGCTGCCTCATATTCAATTCTTTTTGATCGAACAGATACCGTAGACTCTTGTGATCACTGAACACCTCGAATCTCGATCCATACAAGTAGTGCCTCCAGATTTTCAATGTAAATACCACAGCAGCAAGTTCTAAGTCATGAGTGGGGTAATTCTTTTCATGAGTCCTTAATTGCCTCGACGCATAAGCGACCACTTTCCCATTCTGCATAAGCACGCCACCCAAACCCATCTTGGAAGCATCACAGTATACTACAAACGGCTCAACCGAACTAGGTAAGGTCAACACTGGAGATGTAGTCAATCTCCTTTTCAGCTCATTGAAACTTGCTTCACATCGGTCATCCCAAACAAAAGCTTTGCCCTTGCAAGTTAATTGGGTCAATGGCAGAGCCAACTTCGAAAACCCCTCAATGAATCTTCTATAATAGCCAGCTAATCCCAGAAAACTCCTTATTTCAGTAACTGACTTTGGAGACTCCCACTGCAACACTGCATCAACTTTGGAAGGATCCACCGCAATCCCTTCACTAGAAATCACATGACCGAGAAAACTGACATTTTTCAACCAAAACTCACACTTAGACAACTTGGCATATAACTTTCGACTCCTCAGAATTTCTAACACCAACCTCAGATGTTCCGCATGCTCCTCTTGTGACTTAGAGTAAATCAGAATGTCATCAATGAAAACCACTACAAACTTGTCCAAGTACTCACGGAAGATTTGGTTCATGTAACCCATGAATACTCCCGGTGCATTAGTCACACCGAAAGGCATAACGGAATACTCATAGTGTCCATATCTGGTCCTAAATGCTGTCTTCGGAACATCTTCATCCTTGACCTTGATCTGGTGATAACCAGACCTTAAGTCAATCTTGCTAAATACTTTAGCACCCACTAATTGATCCATCAAGTCATCAATCCTCGGCAACGGGTACTTATTCTTGATTGTAACTTTATTTAACTGTCGATAGTCTACACACAACCTCATACTACCATCTTTCTTTTTCACTAGCAACACTGGGGATCCCCAAGGTGATACACTCGGTCTCACAAACTTCTTTTCTAACAAATCTTCAAGTTGCTTTTTCAATTCTGCCAACTCAGGTGCAGACATTCTATATGGTGCCATAGACACGGGCTTAGTGCCAGGAACCAGATCAATAGTAAACTCCACTTCTCTCTCTGGTGGTACATCTGGAATTTCATCAGGGAACACCTCAGAAAACTCACGCACTACTGGCAATTCATCAATCTTCGCTTGGCTCTCAGCAGACAACGATGCTAATAGAGAAAATAGCTGAACCTCTTCTCTCATCATCCGGTGTAGCTGACCCGCAGATAGCAAACCAGACTTCTCTTCATGCGAAGCAAAACTCACGGACCTTTTCACGATAATTGATATGAACATGGTTATCAACTAACGATCCATACCTGAATGACATCCATCCCACTCAATGCGCAAACAGATCGGATCAACTAAAAATTCTCTACCATACATAGATACAGGGCATTTAGCACAAACAACGGAGGTAGTCACCGAACCCTTAGCTGGAGTATCGATAACCATCTCCCTCAACATATCAGATAAAACAAGGCTTAAGTTCTCAACACATGCAGCAGCAATAAAACTATGGGTAGCACCAATATCAACAATAGCAACAAGAGGAGTATTATTGATATAGCACGTACCTCGAATTTCGTTCACTACGTCAGACCCAGCTAGAGCAAATACTTTTCCATACGACTTCTCTTTCTTGGGTTTAGGACATTGTGCACTGACGTGACCACTCTCTTCACAATTGAAGCATACCACCTCCTTCTTATCACAGTTGAAGGACATGTGTCCCTCCTTCCCACACTTATAACATCGCTTCTTTTCCTTGTTTGGGCAATCTGGACTCTTATGGCCTGCTTTCCCACACATGTAACAAGTAACACTGGCTGCAGCATCTCCCCCACTTCGCTTAGACCCACCAACAGATTTACCAACGAACTTCCCTTTGCCCTTACCAGCAGGCACCTCATATGGCTTATCACGACCCGAAAAATTCTTTTGCCTTTCCTTCATAACTCTGGAGAAGGCATTATTGTCCTCCTCAAAGATCCTGGCGCTATTTACCAACAAAGGGAACACACGAATTTGCTGATACCCTATGGCTCTCTTAATATCAGCACGCAACCCGTTTTCAAACTTGATGCATTTGGAGAACTCAACACCCTCTCCATCATAGTGTGGATAAAACTTGGACAGCTCGGTAAATTTTGCAGCATACTCAGTTACACTCATGCTACCTTGCTCAAGTTTCAAAAACTCCACTTCTTTCTTTCCGCGGACATCTTCCGGATAGTATTTCCTCTTGAACTCCCTCTCAAATACCGCCCAAGTGATCTCCTCATTGGCAGTCGTCAACCCCTGACTAGCTGCCCTCCACCAATCATAAGCCTCTTTCTTCAACATGTGTGTGCCATAATAACCTTCCGGCGTCGCCCGTAATCCATAACGCGGAAGATCCGCTCCATTTCACTTAGCCACTCAAGGGCACCTTCAAAAGTAGGAGGGTTCTCACGCCGGAACGTTGCCAAACTACGCGTTCCATCACCAATAGCATTGGGTATGTTACCCACAACTCCAAAGAATAGCTCGCAAGGCAAAGAAGAAGTGCAATCGCTCGCCCCGCCATTCTAGTCATCGCAATGAGAAAACAAAAATCGAAACGAGTAACAAAGCTCAAATGTTACTCAACTTGACGACTCAACCACCTACGGATTGCACCGAATCGCTCGATACCACTAATGTAACACCCTTATCTACCCCTTAATTTCCAACGTCATTATCGGAGTATTCCAATTTGTTCAAAAATATTAATTAAGTAGTAGAAAGAAATGTTACGTCTTCATTAAATTAAACTCACCGTATGCACCATTAAATTTGTGCAACAACACATACATCATAAAGTTAAAACTTCAAAAATCATCTTATCACAAATGAAATAAATATTGACTCACTAGTCCACTCAAACACGCCTCATAATCCTCAAATAAACCTCATACGCTTAAGTAATTTAACATCAAATCCCAAAAATACGCCCCTAGGTGCTACGGATCGAGAGCGACACAAACAGACTTCCCGACGACTAACGAGAAAGCGGCTAGACCTTCACTCGCAAGCACTGCGGCGTTGCCACCATAGAGCAACATTCCAAGAGAAGGGTGAGAATTTCAATAAAACATAATCGGATACATAATAGAGAAATGAGAGCGGCATAATCACACAAGATCATCATCATCACCACTTCATGATCACACAACACCGGCTCCAATCACAAACAAAGAACAATTCACGCTTATAATCATGTATGAAAGTGCAACCCCACTGGGCATAATGCATGATGGTACCATATTCATCATAATTAAGAGGCCAAGCCTATTCTTCTTCCGGAGGCCAAGCCTATTCTTCGCAAGAGGTCAAGCCTATTCTTCACAATTATGCACATTCCATGAGATACTATATACACATGTGCATTTCATCAAAATACTCACCATCATCATCATAAAACACCCATAGGTGTATTCGCGTATAATTCATCACTCATAAGTATCACATCATCATAATCACTCATAGAGTGAACTCATCACATTTCACACAATTCATACTACAACACCATCATAATTATACTCATAGAGAACATTCACCGCAACTCATCAAAACCATACACACCAACATCGTTTAAAGTATATATATTTTTCAGTTATCTTTTGGTTTAGTGTGTTATAAAATAGTGAACTGATTGACTATAGGATTACTCAGGTAACCGATACTACTTGCAACAGGCATTGGCCACCTTTGCAAGACTCTCAGTGATGCCCTTGTAAATACACCAGTGAAAGAAATTCTGACCTTAGTGGTAAACCACAATTTAGCCATAGTCAATTAGCACACTAATAGTATAACATTTCATTCTTATATCAACTACCACAAAACAGTTTATTTTTCCTTAAAAGTAGAATATTCAGTTAGGCCTCTGAATAAGCTTTCCAACGCATCTTAGAACACCTCAATCGGGTTCCCGGTTCACAAGATATGAATTTTTCAAAAACGTACAGAAAACAGTGAAAAACAGTGCAAAACAGTGACCCGCGCGCGGAGCGCGAGTCGAGCGCGACTGGAGCGCGATTTGGCAGAAACATCAGGTTTCTGCGCAGCTCAATTGCGCCTGAAGCGCCACTCAAGCGCAGGCGAAGCGTGATTGTGCAGAAATAGCCAATTGTGCAGGAATTTCAGAAATTCGATTTTTCACCTAAACGATCACATCCTAATTCCTTCTAAATCATTTCCAACTTCAAAAACACGGTCCGTTCATCAATTAAATCTGTAAAATTCATCAAGGAATCATCCAAATTCATCAAAGATATCATCAAAAATTTGTCAAAGAATTTATTAAAATTCCTCATATCACTCATCGCATTTCACCCCACAAATCATCCAACGATTCATCAAAGGAATTATCACAGCTCATCCAATAACTCAAAGTCATCAACACATCAAAATTTATCAATGACATCAAATTCATCAAAACAACCTCAAAAGTTATCAAACAACATCAAAACCCCAAAACCCATCATATACCCAATCACGTTAAACCGAAACACTCACCCTTACCTCGAATTTGTATGTTCCGGAATTAACGGCGACGGAGTCACGTACAAAACTCAGCAACACAACGAACGGGCTTCTCCTTCTCCCTTTGAAACCCTAGCCACGCTCACCTCTAGATCAATGAGAAATCAACAACATGGAGGTAATGGATTGAAGGCTACAACGCTAGGAAAAGGAGAAAACGACCTAGAATGATTAAGAACTCTTACCTAGAACAAAACTTGAGAAGATTCTCCTCCTTCCTCTTCTTTAGCGCCAATCTCCTTTCTTTCTCACTCTCTCAATTCGCAGCTCTCTCAATTTTTTGCACAAATGAGAGAGTTGCGCTAGACTCCTAGGGTTTAAGCAGTGGGCTCAGTAAACACTGGGCCCTCCACGTCCACACCACTCCCTTCACTCGCTCCACCTCCTGAACCACGCCCATCATTTTAATTAATCTAATCACGTTTCCAATAAAATCAATAATTCAATTAAATAATTTAATTAAATTATTTCCGGGGTGTTACAATTCTCCCCCACTTAGGATTTTTCGTCCTCGAAAACATACCTGATTCAAATAACTCGATACGACTCTCGTGATCTTATCCTCCAGCTCCCACGCCAAAGCTTTCACCACCGCCCCAAACCATACAACTTTGACCAAATTGATTTTCTTACCTCGGCGGTCTTCACTTCCCAATCCTCAATTCGCATGCACGGTCTCCCAAAGTGAGATTATCCCGCACTCTACATCATCCGGTTGAATCACGTGAGACGACCGCAATATACTTAGAAGGTCGCGACACGTGAAACACGCCGCAAGTTCGAAAGGT
This sequence comes from Oxytropis ochrocephala, assembly GCA_020916435.1. Taxonomy (NCBI): domain Eukaryota; kingdom Viridiplantae; phylum Streptophyta; class Magnoliopsida; order Fabales; family Fabaceae; genus Oxytropis; species Oxytropis ochrocephala. Next base: position 64,135,245 of record CM037090.1, read on the forward strand.
TAGGTGGCAAACCCACCCAATATGCAACACTTTCAACTCTTTCCGTAATCGACACGGTCCAATGAAACGAGGAGTCAACTTCTTTGATTTTGAGCAAGCCCGACACTACCATAGGTGTGACCTCAAGAACACGTGGTCACCTGCCTCAAACTCTAAATCCTTCCTTCTCTTATCATGGTAGCTCTTCTGTCTACTCTGAGACGCTTTCATTTTCTCTCGGATCATCTTCACTTTCTCAGTGGTTTCTCTAACCAGCTCAGGTCCAAGCACTAAACTTTCCCCAGTCTCGTACCAACATACCGGAGTTCTACACCTCCGACCATACAATGCCTCATACGGCGCCATCCCGATGCTGGAATGATAACTATTGTTGTATGTAAACTCGATCAAGGGGAGATGAGTATCCCACGCACCTCCCTGCTCTAGAACACACGACCTCAACAGATCTTCCAATGATTGAATTGTCCTCTCTGTCTGCCCGTCAGTTTGAGGATGATACGCTGAACTCAACCTCAATTTCGAACCCAACTCCTTCTGCAAACTACTCCAAAATTCCGAAGTAAACCTTGGGTCTCTATCTGACACAATGCACAAAGGAACACCATGCAGCTTCACAACCACCTGAATGTAGATTTCAGCCAATCTCGACACCGGATACTTAATACCGATAGGAATAAAATGAGTCGACTTCGTCAATCTATCCACAACTACCCAAATCGAATCATGCCCTCTCACCGTATTGGGTAACCCAGTCACAAAATCCATGGAGATACTATCCCACTTCCACTCTGGGACATTCAACGGTTGCATCATTCCCGCAGGCTTCTGATGCTCGACCTTCGATTTCTGACAGGTCAAACACGAGTACACGAACTGCGCCACATCTCGCTTTAACCCAGGCCACCAAAACATCTTTTTCAGATCTTGATACATCTTCGTCGCTCCGGGATGGATACTTAACTTACTCCTATGCCCTTCCTCAAGGATTGCCTTTTTCATTTCCTCATCTTCGGGAACGCAAATTCTTCCACGGTACCTCAATACGTTCTGAGTATCTAACTCGAAGTCTCCATTCCCAGGCTTACCAATCCCACTCATCAAATCCACCAATTTCACATCTAACTTCTACGCTTCTCGGATATCTGCCATAAACTCATTGCCAATTTTTAACATACCCAACCTGACGCTCTGAGGTGTAACTTCACAAACTAGACTCAGGTCTCTGAATTGCTCAATTAACTCAAGCTCTCTAGTCATCAATGCCGACATGTGCAAAGTCTTCCGACTCAACGCATCTGCAACCACATTGGCCTTACCCGGGTGATAACTCAATTCAAAATCATAATCTTTCAATAGTTCCAACCACCGGCGCTGCCTCATATTCAATTCTTTTTGATCGAACAGATACCGTAGACTCTTGTGATCACTGAACACCTCGAATCTCGATCCATACAAGTAGTTCCTCCAGATTTTCAATGTAAATACCACAGCAGCAAGTTCTAAGTCATGAGTGGGGTAATTCTTTTCATGAGTCCTTAATTGCCTCGACGCATAAGCGACCACTTTCCCATTCTGCATAAGCATGCCACCCAAACCCATCTTGGAAGCATCACAGTATACTACAAACGGCTCAACCGAACTAGGTAAGGTCAACATTGGAGATGTAGTCAATCTCCTTTTCAGCTCATTGAAACTTGCTTCACATCGGTCATCCCAAACAAAAGCTTTGCCCTTGCAAGTTAATTGGGTCAATGGCAGAGCCAACTTCGAAAACCCCTCAATGAATCTTCTATAATAGCCAGCTAATCCCAAAAAACTCCTTATTTCAGTAACTGACCTTGGAGACTCCCACTGCAACACTTCATCAACTTTGGAAGGATCCACCGCAATCCCTTCACTAGAAATCACATGACCGAGAAAACTGACCTTTTTCAACCAAAACTCACACTTAGACAACTTGGCATATAACTTTCGACTCCTCAGAATTTCTAACACCAACCTCAGATGTTCCGCATGCTCCTCTTGTGACTTAGAGTAAATCAGAATGTCATCAATGAAAACCACTACAAACTTGTCCAAGTACTCACGGAAGATTTGGTTCATGTAACCCATGAATACTCCCGGTGCATTAGTCACACCGAAAGGCATAACGGAATACTCATAGTGTCCATATCTGGTCCTAAATGCTGTCTTCGGAACATCTTCATCCTTGACCTTGATCTGGTGATAACCAGACCTTAAGTCAATCTTGCTAAATACTTTAGCACCCACTAATTGATCCATCAAGTCATCAATCCTCGGCAACGGGTACTTATTCTTGATTGTAACTTTATTTAACTGCCGATAGTCTACACACAACCTCATACTACCATCTTTCTTTTTCACTAGCAACACTGGGTATCCCCAAGGTGACACACTCGGTCTCACAAACTTCTTTTCTAACAAATCTTCAAGTTGCTTTTTCAATTCTGCCAACTCAGGTGCAGACATTCTATATGGTGCCATAGACACGGGCTTAGTGCCAGGAACCAGATCAATAGTAAACTCCACTTCTCTCTCTGGTGGTACATCTGGAATCTCATCAGGGAACACCTCAGAAAACTCACGCACTACTGGCAATTCATCAATCTTCGCTTGGCTCTCAGCAGACAACGATGCTAATAGAGAAAATAGCTGAACCTCTTCTCTCATCATCCGGTGTAGCTGACCCGCAGATAGCAAACCAGACTTCTCTTCATGCGAAGCAAAACTCACGGACCTTTTCACGATAATTGATATGAACATGGTTATCAACTAACCAGTCCATACCCAGAATGACATCCATCCCACTCAGCGGCAAACAGATCAGATCAACTAAAAATTCTCTACCATACATAGATACAGGGCATTTAGCACAAACAACGGAGGTAGTCACCGAACCCTTAGCTGGAGTATCGATAACCATCTCCCTCAACATATCAGATAAAACAAGGCTTAAGTTCTCAACACATGCAGCAGCAATAAAACTATGGGTAGCACCAATATCAACAATAGCAACAAGAGGAGTATTATTGATATAGCACGTACCTCGAATTTCGTTCACTACGTCAGACCCAGCTAGAGCAAATACTTTTCCATACGACTTCTCTTTCTTGGGTTTAGGACATTGTGCACTGACGTGACCACTCTCTTCACAATTGAAGCATACCACCTCCTTCTTATCACAGTTGAAGGACATGTGTCCCTCCTTCCCACACTTATAACATCGCTTCTTTTCCTTGTTTGGGCAAACGGACTCTTATGGCTCGCTTTCCCACACGTGTAACAAGTAACACCGTCTGCAAAGATCTCCCCACTTCGCTTAGACCCACCAAATGCATTTACCAACGAACTTCCCTTTGCCCTTACCGGGCACCTCATATGGCTTATCACGACCGAAAAATTCTTTTGCCTTTCCTTCATAACTCTGGAGAAGGCATTATTGTCCTCCTCAAAGATCCTGGCGCTATTTACCAACAAAGGGAACACACGAATTTGCTGATACCCTATGGCTCTCTTAATATCAGCACGCAACCCGTTTTCAAACTTGATGCATTTGGAGAACTCAGCACCCTCTCCATCATAGTGTGGATAAAACTTGGACAGCTCGGTAAATTTTGCAGCATACTCAGTTACACTCATGCTACCTTGCTCAAGTTTCAAAAACTCCACTTCTTTCTTTCCGCGGACATCTTCCGGATAGTATTTCCTCTTGAACTCCCTCGCAAGGCAGCAGCAAGTGCAATCGTTCCGTCCTGCCATTCTAGTACTGCAACAGAAAACAAAAATCAGAAACGAGTAACAAAGCTCAAATGTTACTCAACTTGACGACTCAACCACCGGCCGGACAGACCGAACTGCTCTGATACCACTAATGTAACACCCCTTATCTACCCCTTAATTTCCAACGTCATTATCGGAGTATTCCACTGTTCAAAAATATTAATTAAGTAGTAGAAAGAAATGTTACGTCTTCATTAAATTAAACTCATCGTATGCACCATTAAATTTGTGCAACAACACATACATCATAAAGTTAAAACTTCAAAAATCATCTTATCACAGCGGAAATAAATATTGACTCACTAGTCCACTCAAACACGTCTCATAATCCTCAAATAAACCTCATACAGTTAAGTAATTTAACATCAAATCCCAAAAATACGCCCCCTAGGTGCTACGGTATCAGAGAGCGACACAAACAGACTTACCGACAGCTAACGAGAAGGCAACTAGACCTTCACTCGCGGTTACCTGCAGCATTGCCACCATAGAGCAACATTCCAAGCAGAAGGGGTGAGAATTTCAATAAAACATAATCAGATACATAATAGAGAAATGAGAGCAGACAATCACATAGTATCATCATCATCACCACTTCATGATCACACAACACCAGCTCCAATCACAAACAGCAACAATTCACAGTTATAATCATGTATGAAAGTGCAACCCCCACCAGGGCATAATGCATGATGGTACGATATTCATCTTAATTAAGAGGCCGAAGCCTATTCTTCACTGGAGGCCGAAGCCTATTCTTCGCAAGAGGCTGAAGCCTATTCTTCACAATTATGCACATGCCATGAGATACTATATACACATGTGCATTTCATCAAAATACTCACCATCATCATCATCATAAAACACCCATAGGTGTATTCGTCGCAATTCATCACTCATAAGTATCACATCATCATAATCACTCATAGAGTGAACTCATCACATTTCACACAATTCATACTACAACACCATCATAATTATACTCATAGAGAACATTCACCGCAACTCATCAAAACCATACACACCAACATCGTTTAAAGTATATATATTTTTCAGTTATCTTTTGGTTTAGTGTGTTATAAAATAGTGAACTGATTGACTATAGGATTACTCAGGTAACCGATACTACTTGCTACAGGCATTGGCCACCTTTGCAAGACTCTCAGTGATGCCCTTGTAAATACACCAGTGAAAGAAATTCTGACCTTAGTGGTAAACCACAATTTAGCCATAGTCAATTAGCACACTAATAGTATAACATTTCATTCTTATATCAACTACCACAAAACAGTTTATTTTTCCTTAAAAGTAGAATATTCAGTTAGGCCTCTGAATAAGCTTTCCAACGCATCTTAGAACACCTCAATCGGGTTCCCGGTTCACAAGATATGATTTTTTCAAAAACGTACAGAAAACAGTGAAAAACAGTGCAAAACAGTGACCCGCGCGCGGAGCGCGAGTCGAGCGCGAATGGAGCGCGATTTGGCAGAAACATCAGGTTTCTGCGCAGCTCAATTGCGCCTGAAGCGCCACTCAAGCGCAGGCGAAGCGTGATTGTGCAGAAATAGCCAATTGTGCAGGAATTTCAGAAATTCGATTTTTCACCCAAACGATCACATCCTAATTCCTTCTAAATCATTTCCAACTTCAAAAACACGGTCCGTTCATCAATTAAATCTGTAAAATTCATCAAGGAATCATCCAAATTCATCAAAGATATCATCAAAAATTTGTCAAAGAATTTATTAAAATTCCTCATATCACTCATCGCATTTCACCCCACAAATCATCCAACGATTCATCAAAGGAATTATCACAGCTCATCCAATAACTCAAATTCATCAACACATCAAAATTTATCAATGACATCAAATTCATCAAAACAACCTCAAAAGTTATCAAACAACATCAAAACCCCAAAACCCATCATATACCCAATCACGTTAAACCGAAACGCTCACCCTTACCTCGAATTTGTATGTTCCGGAATTAACGGCGACGGAGTCACGTACAAAACTCAGCAACACAACGAACGGGCTTCTCCTTCTCCCTTTGAAACCCTAGCCACGCTCACCTCTAGATCAATGAGAAATCAACAACATGGAGGTAATGGATTGAAGGCTACAACGCTAGGAAAAGGAGAAAACGGCTTAGAATGATTAAGAACTCTTACCTAGAACAAAACTTGAGAAGATTCTCCTCCTTCCTCTTCTTTAGCGCCAATCTCCTTTCTTTCTCACTCTCTCAATTCGCAGCTCTCTCAATTTTTTGCACAAATGAGAGAGTTGCGCTAGACTCCTAGGGTTTAAGCAGTGGGCTCAGTAAACACTGGGCCCTCCACGTCCACACCACTCCCTTCACTCGCTCCACCTCCTGAACCACGCCCATCATTTTAATTAATTTAATCACGTTTCCAATAAAATCAATAATTCAATTAAATAATTTAATTAAATTATTTCCGGGGTGTTACAACAGGGGGCGCCAAGTTGCTGAGTTTTAGGCGCCTAGTGCTGTGTTGCACAGGGTGGCGCCATAATGTGGGAAAAATGGCGCCTGGTGCTGCCTTGTGTCTAAGTGTGTGCTGTTTTGGTCCCTAGGTGCCAGTTTGGTCCAAAAGGTGCCAATTTGGTCCCTAAGTGTTGATTTGGTCCTAAGAGTGTTTTAGGTCCCTGAGTGAGGTTTAGTCCTCTAGTTGAGATTAGTCCTTGGGACTTGATTATGTTGAGCTAGTGACTGAGGTGATTGAGGATGCCATGGGGGCATGAGCCATGGGGGCTAGAGCCATGGGGGCTATAAATGAGATTAATAAATGAGGTGAGAAATAATATGTGAATTGTGATATTGTAAATATGCTTGTGATGTGTTCATGGAGTCTCATGCATACATTCGGCTGCGGTCGCGACGTTTATAAATTAATTTTGAGGCCATGAGGGCCAAGTGTAACACCCCTCCTATCTCTATTAATTAACTAATTTAAAATCAGAGTTTAATAAAATTCTCATGGAAAGATGCTACATTATCACTCAAACACTCTAGCATATATCTATGAATTTAAAACAACGGCATACATGCATACATAGGCAACTCGGCCAAAGGGACTACGCCCATCAAAACATGGTTTCAATTGTTTACATCACAGCGGACACAAATATATATTAGTTGAACATATACATTACAACTGAATAGTCCCAAAACAAACACTACTCTATCCTACTCTACTCGCCCCAGTGTTACAACTACCAGAGCAGACCGACTCCAACAACCAAAAGGCAAAGCTGACCTCTACTCAGGGGTACCTGCAAGTTGCCACAAAGAGCAACATAGAAAGCAGTAGGGTGAGTCTCTAAACATTTGTAATAAAGGTTCATGACCAATGTAAATACATAGAATGCATTAAGCACCTCAGTTCACTTATCAGACAGCACACAAGTATAAAACAACACATATAGCTAACTCGGTTGATAAACAGCATTTCAACATAATTCACATGAGTTATGTATGCAATGCAATGCAACCCAAACTCCAGGGTATAATGCATGAGGATCCATCTCTTTAAGCCACTCAGGCATATCCGTCGCTAGTGATACTCAGACCGAAGTCTTTCGTATCGAGACCGAAGTCTATAACCGTCGCTGATGCATATGAATTCATGAGACTCAATGAACAAATGCATTCACTCAGAAATTACAACTCTTTTGTGCAAACCGCACCGTCGCCTTACGTTGCCTAGTTCTCTTAGACAACCACCATAGCACTAAGCTACTCGTCCACTCACAGGCACCTCAGCTCCTCAGGCAGTGAGCCACTCCATCACTACGAAGGCCCCACAATGCCTAGGACTGAACCTTCACATAGGGACTAAAATGGACTATGCCAATTTGTCCCCTTAACCGACTCTTGACGTTAAACGTCACTCACGGTGGCGCCTAACAGCTCTACACTGTTATGCGTCAAAAATAGGTCACCTCGGCACTCTTAGTCACCTCGGCACCTTCACTCTTCTCGGCATGCTTGCTCGTCACCTCGGCACACCTACTCATCGACTCCCATATACTTCGACACATCTACTCGTCGACGCCCATAAACTTCGACACCTCTATTCGTCGACGCCCATATACTTCGACACCTCTATTCGTCGACGCCCATATACTTCGACACTTCTGGCTTCGACAACACTGGATTCGACATACCTACACTGTACTTCGATACATACACCTCACATTGATTTCTACACTTAGGCACAATACACCTAAGCACTCACCTCACTTCAATCATCTACACTTAGTCGTTTCGCACCTAACCACACAACTTCACCTTGATTTCTACACTTAGGCACAATACACCTAAGCACTCACCTCACCTCGGCTATCATACGCAGACTTGCCTACGCACTACGTCTCGACCTAAACACCTCGGCATAACCATGTTATACCTCGGCAACTACTTGACGACACTCGTACTGGGTTCTAATGACACCTACGCACCTTCGTCCATCAAGTACAGCTCAACTCGTTCTCTTTACGTCTAGGAACTACGCTTTAACACTTACGTCGTGCGTGAACCTTCATGCACTTCGGTTTTCTCTACGATCACGTGCGCCTAACTTCTCCTTCCTCTCTTTAGGTGCTCCTGACTAGGATTAAGCTCAAGAACACACTCTTAAACTCTCACGCTCACTGAGACTGAGAGTTCTCAGCTCTCATTTCCTCTCCATGGTCACTTACGTGACCAGCTCAGAAATCAACCATTACAATCTTCACCAAAGTGAAGTAACACAGTCAGAATACTTAAGGAACACATAAGCACACATTCAGAACTCAAGCCGAAATCATTCATGCAAAACATTCAACATAAACACTAAATTACGCATGGAAAAGAGTCCCCTTACCTTGATCAGTTGAGTAGAGCACACTCTCTTCACTGAGATCTCCCCGTTAACACTCGCAGCAACTCTTCTCCCTTGAGCTTGAGCTTCTTCCTCGCCAAATGCTCTTCCTTCTCTCTAACGGGTACTATTCCACCTAACAGCTCTCTCTCTCTTACTTCTCTCTAAGACTTTTCTTCACTTTGATCAAATGGGTTGATCCTATGGCTATTTCCTCTTATGGAAAGGAACTTGGGCTTCTAATGGGACTTGGGCCTTCCATCACTCATGGACTTCTATTCAATACCTCTTCCCATTACTCAAACCTCTCCTAACACATAAACACTACAGTTAGCCTTAAGCTTAATTTAATTACAATTGTTGAAAACCCTAAATAACTCAATTTAATAATTAATTGAACTATTTTGGGGTGTTACAACTCTCCCCCACTTAGAACATTTCGTCCTCGAAATCTTACCTGAAACAAATAACTCTGGGTAAGCATCTCGCATCTTACTTTCCAACTCCCAAGTTGCATTCTCACCAGCTGCTCCTACCCAAATCACTTTCACCAATCTGATCTCCTTTCCCCTTAGAGTCTTCACCTCTCTGTCATCAATTCGAATTGGCCTTGTTTCCACAGTGAGGTTGTCTCTCACTTGCACATCATCTACTTGAATTACATGAGACGGGTCTGGCACATACTTCCTCAGCTGAGATACGTGGAACACGTCGTGCAAATTAGACAAATTGGGTGGCAAAGCAACTCGGTAAGCCACCCTCCCAACTCTCTCCAAAATTTGATATGGTCCAATGAAACGAGAAGACAACTTCTTCGACTTCAATGCTCGCCAACAGGTTCATGGATTGACCCTTAGAAACACATGATCCCCGGCCTGAAATTCTAAGTCCTTCCTTCTCTTGTCATGGTAGCTCTTCTGCCTACTCTGCGAAGCCTTCATTTTCTCTTGAATTTGCTTTACCTTCTCGGTGGTCTCTCGCACGACCTCGGGTCCGAGTACCACACCTTCTCCTGACTCACTCCAACACAATGGAGTCCTGCACCTCCTCCCATACAATGCTTCAAAGGGTGCCATCCCTATGCTAGAATGAAAACTGTTGTTGTACGTGAACTCAATCAGTGGTAAATACGAATCCCACGCTCCTCCTTGCTCAAGAACACACGCTCTCAGCAAGTCTTCCAACGATTGGATGGTCTCTCGGGTGACCATCATCACCGTGGGTGATATGCCGAGCTCAGCGCAATTTCGCACTCCAACGCGTCTTGCAAACTTTCCCGAGCACTCAAGTAAACCTTGGGTCTCTCATCGAAATAATACTTCGAGGAACCCCGTGTAGCTTTACGATCACTTGGATGTATATCTCTGCCAACCTTGACATCGGATAGGTGAGGTTGATGGGGATGAAATGAGCAGACTTCGTCAATCTATCCACCACTACCCAAATGGTATCAAACCTCCTTATTGTACTCGTGCAAACCCGGTTACAAAATCCATCGCAATCTTGTCCCACTTCCACTGAAATCTTCAATGGTTGCAACAACCCTGCGGCTTCGATGTTCAACCTTGGACTTTCGACAAACCGCATAAGCGCATACAAACCGGGCTACATCACTCTTCATACCTTGCCACCAAAACAACCCCTTCAAGTCTTGATACATCTTGGTCGCGCTACCGGGTGAATACTCGAACTTACTCTTATGACACTCTTCCAAGATTGCCCTCTTGATCTTCTCGCCATCGGGACACAAATCCGAAGTTCTATACCTTAGCAATCCTTGCGAATCCAACTCAAAATCTTCGTTCTCACTCGGCCAATACCAACGCCACGCCTACAAGCTTGGCGACGCCCACCTGCGCCTCTTTGATGTCACTCGAGAAATTCATTTGTGATTTTCAAAGATTCCCAACTTAATGCTTTGAGGAGTTAGCTCACACACTAAACTTAGGTCTCTCGAATTGCTCAATTAGCTCTAGCTCTTTTACCATCATTGCCGATGCATGCAACGATTTCCTACTTAGCGCATCAGCCACCATAATTGCCTTCCCGGGGTGATAGTTCAACCCAAAATCATAGTCCTTCAGTAGCTCCAACCATCTCCTCTGCCTCATGTTCAGCTCCTTCTGATCAAACAGATATTGCAAACTCTTATGGTCACTAAACACTTGAACCTTGAGCCATATAGATAATGCCTCCATATCTTCAATGCAAACACCACGGCAGCAAGCTCCAAATCGTGCGTAGGGTAGTTCTTCTCATGAATTTTCAATTGCCTTGAAGCGTAAGCAACTACCTTACCTTCTTGCATCAGTACGCAGCCCAAACCCAAGTTAGACGCATCACAAGACACCACTTAACGACTCATTTGGATTAGGCAACGTCGGGACGAGAGACGTTGTCAATCTCTTCTTCAATTCTTGGAAACTTTTTTCACACCTTGTCGCCCCACACAAATGCCTTCCCTTACAAAGTCAATTGAGTTAGTGGCAACGCCAACTTGGAAAACCCTCAATGAACCTTACGTAATACCCACCAAACCAGAAAACTTCTCACCTCGGTGGCCGACTTGGGTGCTTCCCATTGCAACACGGCCGACTTTGGAAGGATCAATCGCTATACCTTCACTTTGGAGATCACATGACCTAGGAAATTCACCGCCTCAACCGAATTCACACTTGGACAACTTGGCGTACATCTTCTTATCCCTCAATACCTCTAACACCAATCTCAGATGCTTGGCGTGCTCCTCCTCTGACTTGGAGTAGACTAAAATGTCATCAATGAATACAACAACAAAACGGTCTAGGTACTCATGAAATATACGGTTCATATACTCCATGAACACTCCAGGAGCATTCGTCACACCAAATGGCATTACAGAATACTCATAGTGCCCATACCAGAAGTTCTAAATCTTTGTCTTAGGAATGTCCTCGTCCTTCACCTTGATCTGATGGTACCCTGACCTCAGGTCAATCTTCGAAAATACTTGCGCACCCACCAATTGGTCCATCAAATCATCAATTCTTGGGAGTGGTACTTGTTCTTAATTGTTACCTTGTTCAACTGTCTGTAATCCACGCATAATCTCATACCTCCATCCTTCTTTTTCACCAATAACATCGGTGCGCCCCAAGGCGACACGCTTGGCCTTATGAACCTCTTCTCCACCAACTCTTCCAACTGCTTCTTCAACTCGGCTAGCTCAGCTGCAGACATCCTATAAGGTGCCATAGACACCGGCCTAGTTCCTGGTACTAACTCAATGCTGAACTCGACCTCTCTTTCTGGTGGAACCTCAGGAATCTCGTCTGGGAACACTTCGGCGAACTCTCGCACCACTGGCACTTCACCAATCTTGGCTTGACTCTCCACTGACAGCGACGCCCACAACGCGAACATAGTAGCCCCCTCCTTCAGCTCCTTGCGCAACTACCCAACAGGCATCATAACCGATTCTTCCACCTCAGAAGTAAGGAAACTTAACGACCTACTAGCGCAATCGATATGAACTCGGTTAGCCACTAACCAGTCCATACCCAGGATGACGTCCATCCCTTCCAAAGGTAGACAAATCAAATTAACTACGAAGTCTCTGCCAAAGGCTAACAGAGGACACTTCGAACAAACGAGAGAGGTAGTCACTGACCCCTTTGCTGGAGTGTCAATAACCATCTCCTCACCATAGTAGACAAAACTAAATCCAATCTTTTAGCACACAATGCAGAAATGAAAGAGTGTGTGGCACCAGTATCCACGATTGCAATCAAAGGAATTCCATTAATGAAGCACGTACCTTTTATCTCGTTCACCACTTCAGACCCAGCTAGCGCGAACACCTTCCCACTGTCTCTCTCCTTCTTGGGCTTTGGACACTTAGGACTGATGTGCCCCACTTCTCCACAATTAAAGCAGACGACATCCTTTCGCCTACAATCAGCAGCTCGGTGGCCCTCTTCGCCACATTGATAGCACCTCTTATCTCCACTCTTGCACTCGTTCTTCTTATGTCCAAAGCTTCCCACACCTGAAACACACCACATTTGCAGGGGCGTCCCCCCCACTTGGCTTCTTGCCATACCCAGCCTTCCACTTGCCTTTGCTGCCAGAAACCTCATAGGGCTTTCCCCTAAACTGAGAGTTCTGCTTCTCTTTACCAACCCTGTACCTTGCTGCAGTGTTTTCCTCATATATCATGCAACTATCCACCAAGTCAGCAAATACCCTGATCTTCTGATGCCCAATTGCCTGCTTAATCTCAGGCCTTAAACCGTTCTCGAATTTCACGCACTTGGAGAACTCAGATGTAGCTCCCTCATAGTAGGGGTAGAATTTCACCAGCTCTTCAAACTTTTCAGCATACTCTACCATTGACTTACCCCCTTGCTTCAGTTCTAGGAACTCCATCTCCTTCTTTCCTCTCACATCCTCAGGGAAGTATTTCCTCAGAAATTCCCTCTTGAATACCTCCCACGTAATCACCTCTCCAGCAGCTTCTAACCTTGGCATGACTCCCAACCACCAATCATCTGCCTCCTCGGCCAGCATATGTGTTCCATATCTTACTTTCTGAGCCATTGTACAGTCCATCACTCTAAAAATCCTCTCTATGTCCTTCAACCACGCCAACGCCCCATCCGGATTGTACTTCCCCTTGAACGTTGGAGGGTTCTCCCTCTGAAATGTAGCTAGGCTACGAGCTCCAGCTGGCCCCCGGCGACTTGATGAGGTGATTCCCATAGCAAAGCAGACCATCGCTTCGAGTGGCGGCAGCCTATTGCGGCGTCGTTTCTTCCAAAGACGCGTCCACCATTTTTACTTACTCTCTGAGACCAGACAATTAAAACGAGCATTAATACTCGGGGACTGGGAACTCAAGACTCAATACTTGGTCGGACAGACCGAACTTTTGCTCTGATACCACTTAATGTAACACCCCTCCTATCTCTATTAATTAACTAATTTAAAATCAGAGTTTAATAAAATTCTCATGGAAAGATGCTACATTATCACTCAAACACCCTAGCATATATCTATGAATTTAAAACAACGGCATACATGCATACATAGGCAACTCGGCCAAAGGGACTACGCCCATCAAAACATGGTTTCAATTGTTTACATCACAGCGGACACAAATATATATTAGTTGAACATATACATTACAACTGAATAGTCCCAAAACAACCACTACTCTATCCTACTCTACTCGCCCCAGTGTTACAACTACCATAGCAGACCGACTCCAACAACCAAAAGGCAAAGCTGACCTCTACTCAGGGGTACCTACAAGTTGCCACAAAGAGCAACATAGAAAGCAGTAGGGTGAGTCTCTAAACATTTGTAATAAAGGTTCATGACCAATGTAAATACATAGAATGCATTAAGCACCTTAGTTCACTTATCAGACAGCACACAAGTATAAAACAGCACATATAGCTAACTCGGTTGATAAACAGCATTTCAACATAATTCACATGAGTTATGTATGCAATGCAATGCAACCCAAACTCCAGGGTATAATGCATGAGGATCCATCTCTTTAAGCCACTCAGGCATATTCTGTGCCGCTAGTGATACTCTGCAGAAGTCTTTCGACGAGACCGAAGTCTATAACCGTCGCTGATGCAGATGAATTCATGAGACTCAATGAACAAATGCATTCACTCAGAAATTACAACTCTTTTGTGCAAACCGCACCGTCGCCTTACGTTGCCTAGTCCTCTTAGACAACCACCATAGCACTAAGCTACTCGTCCACTCACAGGAACCTCAGCTCCTCAGGCAGTGAGCCACTCCATCACTACGAAGGCCTCACAACGCCTAGGACTGAACCATCACATAGGGACTAAAATGGACTATGCCAATTCGTCCCCTTAACCGACTCTTGACGTTAAACGTCACTCACGGTGGCGCCTAACAGCTCTACACTGTTATGCGTCAAAAATAGGTCACCTCGGCACTCTTAGTCACCTCGGCACCTTCACTCTTCTCGGCATGCTCGCTCGTCACCTCGGCACACCTACTCATCGACTCCCATATACTTCGACACATCTACTCGTCGACGCCCATATACTTCGACACCTCTATTCGTCGACGCCCATATACTTCGACACCTCTATTCGTCGACGCCCATATACTTCGACACTTCTGGCTTCGACAACACTGGATTCGACATACCTACACTGTACTTCGATACATACACCTCACATTGATTTCTACACTTAGGCACAATACACCTAAGCACTCACCCCACTTCAATCATCTACACTTAGTCGTTTCGCACCTAACCACACAACTTCACCTTGATTTCTACACTTAGGCACAATACACCTAAGCACTCACCTCACCTCGGCTATCATACGCAGACTTGCCTACGCACTACGTCTCGACCCAAACACCTCGGCATAACCATGTTATACCTCGGCAACTACTTGACGACACTCGTACTGGGTTCTAATGACACCTACGCACCTTCGTCCATCAAGTACAGCTCAACTCGTTCTCTTTACGTCTAGGAACTACGCTTTAACACTTACGTCGTGCGTTAACCTTCATGCACTTCGGTTTTCTCTACGATCACGTGCGCCTAACTTCTCCTTCCTCTCTTTAGGTGCTCCTGACTAGGATTAAGCTCAAGAACACACTCTTAAACTCTCACGCTCACTGAGACTGAGAGTTCTCAGCTCTCATTTCCTCTCCATGGTCACTTACGTGACCAGCTCAGAAATCAACCATTACAATCTTCACCAAAGTGAAGTAACACAGTCAGAATACTTAAGGAACACATAAGCACACATTCAGAACTCAAGCCGAAATCATTCATGCAAAACATTCAACATAAACACTAAATTACGCTTGGAAGAGAGTCCCCTTACCTTGATCAGTTGAGTATAGCACACTCTCTTCACTGAAATCTCCCCGTTAACACTCGCAGCAACTCTTCTCCCTTGAGCTTGAGCTTCTTCCTCGCCAAATGCTCTTCCTTCTCTCTAACGGGTACTATTCCACCTAACAGCTCTCTCTCTCTTACTTCTCTATAAGACTTTTCTTCACTTTGATCAAATGGGTTGATCCTACGGCTATTTCCTCTTATGGAAAGGAACTTGGGCTTCTAATGGGACTTGGGCCTTCCATCACTCATGGACTTCTATTCAATACCTCTTCCCATTACTCAAACCTCTCCTAACACATAAACACTACACGTTAGCCTTAAGCTTAATTTAATTACAATTGTTGAAAACCCTAAATAACTCAATTTAATAATTAATTGAACTATTTTGGGGTGTTACACCAGGCCATGGGGGCCAGTGTCATGAGGGCTCAATTTGATACTGATACTGCCATGGGGGCAAATGGTACCACATGCATGACTACATTGCATACGTTCTCATAAACGCATAAGTGCTATTGATTAACGAGTGGTGTGATTTTTGTGTGCTGTATACTGTGACTGTGTGCTGCTATGATTGTATATATATTGCTTATTATCATCTTTACAATATAGTTCGAGACTCACCCTTTCTGTTGTTGTTTACCACATGTAGTCATGAGTGAGGGCTTGCTACCTTCACTATTCCCCGAGTCGGTCTGCTCTGATACGTAGCACCTAGGGGATGGGATATAGACTATAGTTTGATTTGTTTTGCTCACTGTTGAGTTTTCATACTGTTATACTATGTATTATTGAGACTTGATGATTATTCCTTTGGCATGTAGTTACTATTTCCGCTGCGTGATATGAGATATTATTCCACGTGTTTTATGGTGTTACGTATTTGTTTATATTTATGAGTTGAATTGACTGTTTGAGAAATTTTAAGAGATAAGTGTAGCATTCCATTTGAGAAATAATTTTTTATATACTCTGATTTTGATTTAAATTACCGGGTAGAAATGGGGTGTTACAGAAGCCACCACCAAATTTTAGTTTAAGGGCAAATTCGGAAAATCCCTTCTCGGTTTAAGATAAGGCTGAGTTTAGGGTTCGGGAGTCGTTTTGCGTGGGGAATGTATTAGCACCCCACGACATCCTTTGTCTAATTATTTATGTTTTATTAATATTTACCCTTTTTATTTATAGTGAAAAAGACTTAATTAATTTTTTAATTTTTAGTGCTTTACAAGAGTTGACTCTTGCTCCTACGTACCTCCGGATGCAATGGAGGAATCAAAGCTACGTAGTTCTTTCTGAGAAAGGTTTGTTGGTTGGTGTTTTTTAGTGTAGGGGTCCTAGGACTCCTTGAATCTGCTGATACCATCGATTCCTAGACGATTGATTAACCCGATTGTACAATCGACTTAGTCGCCTACTTTTGAAAGTATTTTTGAGGTTTTTTGAAAGAAGTTTGTTTGATGTGAGGTGAGTTGGTTTTAGAATAGGTATTCTAGAACTCTTGAACTGTACAGCTCATTAGTTCTAGAACGCTGACTAACCCGGTTGTACAACCGACTTAGTCCCCTATTTTTAGGAAAAATGATTTATTTACAATTTTATAAATTTTTAGGATTACTGAACTGTACAACTCATTGGTCCTAGAATGATGACTAATCCGGTTGTACAACCGACTTAGCCTTTTATTTGATTTTTGATAAAAAACATATTTAATTATTTTTGGTTTATAGGAAATTATTTGATTTAGAGGAAATTAATAAAAAAACGAGTGAGGGGGTCTAAATGGTAAAAAGTGAGGTGTGAGTAACTGCAGGGAGTTGTATAATTAATAGTGGGCCAAGATTCGTTTTTATGTTTTGTTTGGAGACAAGCCAGAGTATGGGCTGATGGGGCGCATGGTCTTGTGCAGGTGGGTACGCGAAGTAAAAAAAAGCGGGGGGTGTATTAGTAATCTGATGGTTTTAATTTTAAAACAAATAAATAAGTGGATGTCATAAAACCCTAATCTTACCATTCCTCTTCTCCAGCGCCGCATACACCATCAGATATGAGAGAGAGAAAGTTTTTGTGAGGAGAGAGAAAAAGAAAGGAAAGTTGAAAGAGAGAGGGAAATAAGAGAAAGGAAATAAGAGAGGGAGGGAGAAGAAGATTGAGAGAGAGAGAGAGAGAGGACGGTGCTCGCCGGTGATGTCGGTTTGTGGAGGTGGCTCGCCGGTGACGTCGCCGGAGAAGACGAGAGTCTTGCCGGCAAACTGAACGTGTGAGTTCTGCTTATTTTTTTTCGGTCTGTCCTTCCATCTTCTCCTCCTCTCAATATCTGATCCTATCTCTGGTTTTCACAGTTTATGGACCTCAACTTTGTTTAAACAACCAAATCACCTTTTTTTACATCTAATCTACCCTATACCCTTTCTCTATTGGTTTTCCATTATTGAAGACATAGCCTACATCACTGAACAAGCCTTAAAATACTGATGGTGATAATAAAAAACAACACACCTAGATTATGAACATTTGATATTCACATCTTGGTTAGTACACACCTAAATCACGTCCTAAATTACATGTCTACGGGTCTGGAAAAAAAATGAGGTACCAACCTAATTATTTTTAATATCCTTTCTGAAAGGAAACAGATCTGGTACTGGTGTTTTTGTTGATGACTTTGCTGCTTCTCTGCCTGCTTGTTGACTGTTGATTATAACTGTTTCTGTGCTTCCTTGCTTGAACTGCTACGTTTTCTGCCCTCCTGACTGCTGGTTCTCCTCTTTTTCAGATTTAGGAACTCAGAACCGTGTCTTTGGTGGATTAGGGTTTCAATGTGACTCTAATCTTTTTTTTTGATTTTTCGCAGTATTACTTATGCCTCTGATTCTGTGTGTCTTTTGACTGTATTAGACTGTTTATTTATAGTACAAAACTAGGTTAAGACATTAATTGAATTTTGACTGGGCTTTGAATAATTTTTCAGGTCTTGATCCAAGCCCAACAGTAGCTGTAGCAGCTTGGAATGCTGCCTGAAAACCCTAGTTTTGCTCCTTGCATTGCCTATTTTCGGATTTGGCCATTTGGACCCTTTTTGATGTAATTTTTTTGTATTTTTTGGATATTTTGGACACTTGGACTCTCCTAAATTGTAAATAAAATTAAATAGATTTTTTTGACATTTTTGGACTACATATGTTACTCGAAATAAAATAAATGACTAAAACAAGAAAAAGAAGACGAACAAAATTGGGGTATAACAGCTGCCCCTCTTTATTTATATTTTACTAGAAAAGGTGAAATGTGTTCAAATTTTTGTAGTAGAAATAAAAATAAAGATAGAATAGACGTCAATTTTGTCCGTTTAAAAGGAAGCGAAGGGTTTGAGAATGGAGGAGGAACGATTAACACTTGGCACATTAACCGAGAACAAAATGAAGGATCGCTCGGGATCTGAAGGAGCACTAAGGCTCTGAAGGGCCACTTGGGGCCTTAAAGGTGCACTAAGGCTCTGAATGACCACTCGGGGTCTAGAAGGCTGCCTAGGCCTTAATAGAGGACCATCGTGGTCTGATGGAGCGCTACTAGCTACGGTACTAGTAAAACGGTCTGAGGGGCCTTTATATTCGAGCGGCCAGGGGTCTAGATCAGATCTGGAACTGATATGTTGACCAATAGAGGACGTCCACTATGTCTTAGGCTGACACAGCTAGTCTGAAGGACCACGCGGGGTCTGCGAAGGTCCGTCGGCCACTTAGGGCACTGCTCTGAAGGACCACTTGGGGTCTGATGGATCAACCTGGTGATCTGTGATATGATATGAGATCAACGCTTAAAGCGCGGATATTAGAGGAACAAAATATAGTGATCGACACTTGAAATCGATTCAGAAGCAATACATGTAATGCATATACAATGCCAATAAGATATGCACATGCAACAACTGATTTTTGGCAATGTGATGAATGAAATAGGTGATTCTTTTCTCTTTTTGTTTTTTTGTTTTATGCTTTTTATTTAGGTGTACAATAATTGCATGAAATGCGAATGTGAATGAAATGCTTGAATGCAAATGCTATGGTGCATGGTGCGATGATATGAAATGATTGATTTGGGTGTAGAGACATTTTTTTTTGTGATGATGAGATGTGAGACTTTGGATGTGAGAGGCGGAGATTGATCATTCATTGGAAATGCTATTCAAACTTCGGCAATCTCAAAGTTGTTATTTACAGACACTGATGTGAAAAAGTACTGTATTTGCAAGCTCGCTTCTTTTTCTTTTCCACTATGATGCCCCATGATGACTGAAGCTTTAGGTCCACAAAGTTAGCTAAGCAGATCCTTAGCATTACATGATCACCTTGTGTTCTCTCTCTCTGAAGCATTGCTTAGTAAAAATGTATAGTAGTGCAAATATAGATGAATGAGTCAGTTAACTTGGGGTTCTAAAGGCCTAGGTTGAGGACATTTGTGGCACATGAAGGGGTGAATGACTGACTGGTCTTTGTCAATGTCATGAAAGGTAGGTTTTCCCAAGCCAAGGAATGCAGGACTGCCCCAATTTAGATTTGATGGGGGTTAGTGAATAACTTGCCTCTGTCAAGTGGTGACAAGCTAAGGGTATAGAAGATGATGAATTGGGAATGCATTGGCTTTGGAATGAACGGCGGAAAGCAAAGAACTTATCTCAACGTATGGAGTTTGGTGTTGCCCCAATCGTAGTAAGGACAAGGTTGCCCCGACTAGAGTAGCAGCATATAGGGTAATGAGTTGAGAAATTGCCCCGGTATGGTTTTGTTGATGTGGATATAACAAAGGGGATGAGATGGGTGTATGGTGAATGTCCTCATTTGTAGGTGGAGTGAAGAGTGACAGGGTTTCCCCACTTGGAATGGTATTTCGAATGGTTGCCTTTAGTGAGATTGGAAAAGGTGACAGAGTTAAGGTTATGGGTTTGGTCAAATATGGCTGTATAGATTGGGTGTGGTGTGGGATGGACGCTGGACACATTTTGTAACGCCCAAACATAATTCGAGTGTTTATTTAATTAATTTAATTAGGTGTTATAGTGGTTAATTATATTAAAATAATAATAGAGTATTTGATTTAAGTGAGGAGTGGTGGGTAGTAAAGAGGTGAGTGACAATTAATTAAAAAAAAGGGGAGTGGTGAGAGTAATTGGTGGGGTGTAAAAAGGGCCCAATTGTCTAAGGGCCCAAATTACTTAGGGTATTAGGATTAAGGTCTCATTCCTTGAGAAAGAAAAAAAAAAGAGAATCAGTGAAACAAAAAGAAAAGAGAGAGAGTCATTGTGAGTGAGAGGAGAGAAGAAAGAAAAGAAGAAAAGAGAGAGAAAGAGAGAAGGAGGCGCGGCGCCGTGGGAGAAGAGGAAGAGGAGAGGGATCGCGCTTGAGAAGGGAATGAGTGTGGCTGGGTTTTCGTGGTGTCTTGCTAGGAAGGGCTTCATCTCCATCAAGTTTTGAGGTGATCGCTAGTACTCGTGGAGGATTGCTAGGTGTAGTCTCCTTCTCGTTGGGTCTGTGTCAGCTCTGATGCTTAGCACCGGGGAGGGTCGTAGTTACCGTTTTCCGAACTATTATCATTTATTTTTGGAGTTTTGGTTTAATGTTTAATTATTTTTGGAGGTGTTAAATGAGTTTGTGATTCCGCTGCTTAGAGATTAATTATTTATGTTTTTGAGGATTTATTTTAAATCAATTTGGAGTTTTTATATGGTTAAAAGTGTAGCGCCCTCGTGGTGACTCTGATAATTGCGCGTTTAAATTATAATTAGAAAAGGGGGTGTTACATTAGTGGTATCAGAGCAGTTCGGTCTGTCCGGCCGGTGGTCGAGTCGTCAGGTAGAGTAGCATTTGAATTTTATTCCTCGTTTTCAATCTCGCTTTTGCATTGCGGTGCTAGAATGGGCAGATTTAAACGACGCGCACTTCACTTGCCGCCGCTGCGAGCTATAGTGGGGTTGTGGGCAACCTGCAAGGTGCTGGTGATACTGGGTCGCGCAGCTTGGCTACGTTCCAGCGAGAGAACCCTCCTACGTTTGAAGGCGGGTATAACCCTGATGGTGCCCTTGAGTGGCTGGGAGAGATGGAGCGGATCTTCCGCGTTATGGACTGCACTGATGCTCAGAAGGTTCGTTATGGTACGCACATGTTGAAGAAAGAGGCTGATGACTGGTGGATGACGGCTAGGCAGAGGTTGATGGTCGCCAATGAGGAGATTACTTGGGCCGTGTTCCAAAGAGAGTTCAGGAGGAAATACTACCCGGAAGATGTCCGCGGAAAGAAAGAGGTTGAGTTTCTGAGACTTGAACAAGGTAACATGTCTGTGACTGAATATGCTGCAAAATTTACTGAGCTATCCAAGTTTTACCCGCACTATGATGGAGAGGATGCTGAGTTCTCCAAATGCATTAAGTTTGAAAACGGGTTGCGCGCCGATATTAAGAAAGCTATAGGGTATCAACAAATTCGGGTGTTCTCCTTATTGGTTAATAGCTGCAGAATCTTTGAGGAGGACAGTAATGCCTTCTCCAGAGTCGTGAAAGAAAGGCAAAAGAACTCCTCGAGTCGCGGGAAGCCGTATGAGGTTCCAACAGGTGGAGGTAATCAGAGGGCTGCGGGGGACAAGAGACCAAGTGGGGAGATGTCTTTGCTAGTGTGGTATGTTATAAGTGTGGGAAGGCTGGCCATAAGCGCCCAGACTGTCCGGGTGATGTGAAAAGGTGCTACAAATGTGGGAAAGAGGGCCATATGGCAACTAGTTGTGATTGCAAGGATGCGCTCTGTTTCAACTGCGGTGAGGGAGGACACATCAGTGCCCAGTGTCCGAAACCAAAGAAAGAAAGGTCTACTGGAAAGGTGTTTGTTTTGGCAGGTGCTGAGTCTACGGAGGAATGATGGTAGTATTAGAGGTACGTGTCTCGTTAAGGGTGCTCCGCTAGAATCTATTGTTAATACCGATGCTACTTGTTGTTTTGTTATTGTAGCATGCTGCGTACTGTATTATCTGTATGACTGTAATGGGTTGCCTGGTGGTTTTCTGTGTCTCTTGTCGATTTTCGACGAAGACTTTGTTGTCAATTTTGTTTGTTTGTCGTTGGGTGGATTAGAGGTAACCTTTGAGTATGAACTGGGTAGAGAATTACTATATTCGTATTGGTTAGATTTTTGAGGGCGAAAATACTCTAAGTGGGGGAGAGTTGTAACGCCCAAACATAATTCGAGTGTTTATTTAATTAATTTAATTAGGTGTTATAGTTGTTAATTATATTAAAATAATAATAGAGTATTTGATTTAAGTGAGGAGTGGTGGGTAGTAAAGAGGTGAGTGACAATTAATTAAAAAAAAGGGGAGTGGTGAGAGTAATTGGTGGGGTGTAAAAAGGGTAAGGGCCCAAATTACTTAGGGTATTAGGATTAAGGTCTCATTCCTTGAGAAAGAAAAAAAAGAGAGAATTAGTGAAACAAAAAGAAAAGAGAGAGAGAGAGAGTTGCGCCGTGAGAGGGAGAGAAGAAAGAAAAGAAGAAAAGAGAGAGAGAGAGAGAGAGAAGGAGGCGCGGCGCCGTGGGAGAAGAGGAAGAGGAGAGGGATCGCGCTTGAGAAGGGAAGGAGTGTGGCTGGGTTTTCGTGGTGTCTTGCTAGGAAGGGCTTCATCTCCATCAAGTTTTGAGGTGATCGTTATTACTCGTGAAGGATTGCTAGGTGTAGTCTCCTTCTCGTTGGGTCTGTGTCAGCTCTGATGCGTAGCACCGGGGAGGGTCGTAGTTACCGTTTTCCGAACTATTATCATTTATTTTTGGAGTTTTGGTTTAATGTTTAATTATTTTTGGAGGTGTTAAATGAGTTTGTGATTCCGCTGCTTAGAGATTAATTATTTATGTTTTTGAGGATTTATTTTAAATCAATTTGGTGTTTTTATATGGTGAAAAGTGTAGCGCCCTCGTGGTGACTCTGATAATTGCGCGTTTAAATTATAATTAGAAAAGGGGGTGTTACACATTTCCCCAAGCTTAAGTGGAACAAATGGTGAAAGGGATGCCCCAATTTAGGATCTAGGTGACGATCCTAACGTAAGCCTTTTGGTTGTCTTTAGAACGACTCTCAGGCTATGATAGTCCTAAGTTTACCATGATGAAATCTGCACTTGGTGATCACTAAACCTTGCCTTTATATCAATGGAACTTGAATGAACCTTTGGAGTGTAAGCCCTTTTTGATTTCTTTATTTTGAGTTTTTTTTTTGAGATACATTTTTTAGCAAACATATTGTAAATAAATAAACTTATTTGTCCTAAGATTAAAACTTTGAGAAAACAAAAGCAATCGGTCATTGATCGGAATGAATTTTTGGAGTTGTAATGTGGTTGATGGTTAATGGTTTATGAAGGAAGGGATAATTGGGCTCAAAGAAGTGATAGCACATAGGATTTTTATTTGGTGATGTAACTTGGCTAACGGGTAATGATTTTTGAAGGAAAGGGTTATTAGGCTCCAATGAGTGTTTGAGGTTTTATTGAGACAGTAATTGATGTGCCTCATGGTAGAATGGACCTGTTTAGGGTTGTAACGTGGTCAAGGGTTTATGGAGGATAGGATATTGAGGCCAAATGAAGTATTTGAGGGTTTCAGACGAGGATCTCGTGTTTAACGGTAAGAAGTATCAGCTCATAATTGTACCACTTTTGCTTTTTCATGGTTTTTCGATCCTCTTTTTTGATTTCAGTTTCTTTTTATTGATTTTTATTTTTTCTTTTTCTTTTTCTTTCTTTCGAGCTGAGTGACTTGATAAAAATGATACACCATTTTTGATGTGGAATTGATCCTTGTCTAGGGTGATTGAAAGTTTCTTTGGATTTTGGCTTAAGGTGCGTAGCAAAGGTTTTTCGAGGACATGGGAAGATGGTCAAAGATGGTCAAACTTCATTTCAAATTATGATTGCTCGATTTCTCAAAAATTAACTCAAGGACAATAATTTACTTATTTTATATACTTACTCTTTTTCTTTATTTCTTTTCATGCTCTAATTTTTGTTTAGGCTGCTCTTACGAGTTTTCAACCTAACGAGCTTCTTTTAATTTTTATTTTTTTGTAAAGTGTAACATCCCAGACTGCTTCCAGAACTGCCAACTGCCCCCACGAACCAACACGAGTCTTTTCAGCATGTTTTGTCCTCACTTACATGCTTTCTGGGAAACTTCCCAGAAGGTCACCCATCCCACCACTACTCCAAGCCAAGCACGCTTAACTATGGAGTTCTTATGGGATGAGCTCCCGAAAAGAAGATGCACCTTGTTGGTATAGGTAGTCCAAATCAATTCTTTTAAGCCTTCCTTCAACTGTATACCCCATACCGCATGACCTCGGGATCCTCTCATTCAGGTGCGTATTCGGTTCATTCACGCGCGCCTTCGCTTTGAAGTCGCCAGAGCCGCTCTTTGCCATGCCACCTTTTTGGGCACCGGCGATCACTCCCCGCCCTCGTCAGCCCCGGATGTCACATGCCCACCAGCTTCCGCTTGGTTCGTCCTCGAACCACACCGTACTGGGAGAGGTCTGCTGCTCTGATACCATTTGGGTGATTGTTGATAGATTGACTAAATCTGCGCACTTTCTACCAATTAATATTACTTATCCGATTCAGAGGTTAGCAGATATCTATGTCAAGACAATTGTGAAGTCGCATGGTGTACCTCACGAGTATTGTGTCCGATAGGGATCCTAGGTTCACTTACGAGTTTTGGAGAAGTTTGCAAGAGGCTTTGGGTTCCAAATTGAGATTGAGTTCAAAGATATCATCCCGCATGGATGGGCGAGCAGAGAGGACAATTCAATCACTTGAGGATTTGTTAAGAGCATGTGTTCTTGAGCGAGGAGGTTCATGGGATTCACACTTGCCACCGATTGAATTCACTTACAATAATGAGCTTTTCATTCGAGTATCGGAATGGCGCCTTTTGAGGCATTGTACGGGAGGAGGTGTAGGACTCCATTGTGTTGGTACGAAACTCGAGAAAGTGTGGTGCTAGGTCCCGAGTTGGTGCGTGAGACCACAGAGAAAGTGAAGATGATTAGGGAGAAAATGAAGGCTTCACAGTGTATGGAAGAGCTACCATGATAAGAGAAGGAAGGATCTAGAATTTCAGTGGAGATCATGTATTTTTGAGAGTTACTCCAACAACAGGTGTGGGTCGTGCGTTGAAGTCTAAGAAGTTAACTCCGCGTTTTATTGGACCATATCAGATTTCCGAGAGAGTTGGGAAAGTTGCTTATCGGGTGGCCTTGCCACCTAATCTTGCTAATCTGCATGATGTATTCCATGTATCTCAGCTGCGGAAGTATGTGCCAGACCCATCTCATGTAGTGCAGATGGACGATGTGGAGGTGAGAGATAACCTTACGGTGGAGACAATGCCAGTTAGAATTGAGGATCGTGAGGTGAAGGTCTTAAGAGGTAAGGAGATCAAGTTGGTGAAGGTAGTTTGGCTTGGAGTAGTAGTGGGATGGGTGACCTTCTGGGAAGTTTCCCGGAAAGCATGGTAAATTGTGAGTGTTGCTCTTGGCTTTATAAATGAATGGTAAATGCCTTAATTGCGAATGATTGATGTTGCTAGATGTTTTCTCATTATAATGCTTATCTTACTTGTTATTATTTATGTAAAGAGACTCACCCTAGCATTTTATGTTGCCTGCTCTCGTGGCGACATGCAGGTGACCCTGAGTGATGTTACCTAGGCCTTCTCGGGAACTTGTGTCAGCTCTGATCTAGTAACACCGGGGATGGGGTTCTAGTGTTATTATTTATGCTTTGTATTAAACTGATTAAAACTATGTATTTGAGTATGTTGAACTCATTTTATATTCCGCTGCTATGACTTGTTTTTATGGATTATTGTAAACGCTAAACAGGTTTTGAGGGTTCTACCCAAATGACTATGATATGTATTTTCACGCGCTATACGCGTGGATTTTTAGATGTGATTCGATGATGTTCTATTTAAATTTGCCACCCTCTTTGAGGTGCGTGGACGTTTTTTGAAAAACTCCGATTTTTATTAATTGAATTAGCGTGATATAGAAGGGGTGTTACATTAGTGGTATCAGAGCAGTTCGGTCTGTCCGGCCAAGTGTGTCTGTCATAGTATCTATGACAACTAGGTAGTGTTAATTGTTTCTTAACGAATGTTAATGCTGCAGTGTTAGGTTGAGAATGGCCCGAAGGATGGATCTTTGCTCTGGCCGAGGCTTTCGCAAGCCATAGCACAAAGCTATGGGGAGCAGAGGGGTGGTAGAGAAGATGCTGAAGATCGCAAATTGGCTACCTTTCAACGTGAGAACCCACCTACCTTCAAAGGTAGATATGATCCAGATGGAGCACTGACCTGGCTGAAGGAAATTGAGCGAATCTTCCGTGTGATGGCGTGCACCCCAGCACAAAAGGTGAAGTTTGGGACTCACATGCTGAAAGAGGAGGCGGATGATTGGTGGATGAGAAAGAGACAGAGACTAGAAGCTGCAGATGAGGAAATTACTTGGGAGGTATTCAAAGAGGAATTCACAAGGAAGTATTATCCGGAGGACGTGCGTGCTAAAAAGGAGGTAGAGTTTGGTATTGATCTGGTGCCTGGCACTAGACCCGTGTCCATGGCTCCATATAGGATGTCTGCATCCGAATTATCTGAGTTGAAGAGTCAGTTGGAGGACCTACTTGAGAAGAAATTCATAAGACCTAGTGTGTCCCCTTGGGGAGCGCCATACTCTTGGTGAAGAAGAAAGATGGAAGTATGCGACTTTGCATTGATTATAGACCAGCTGAACAAAGTAACAATCAAGAACAAGTATCCACTTCCGAGAATTGACGATTTGATGGATCAGCTAGTTGGGGCTAAGGTGTTTAGCAAAATTGATTTGAGATCGGGCTATCATCAGATTAAAGTGAAAGATGAGGATATTCAAAAGACAAAGATTCAGGACGAGATATGGGCATTATGAGTATTCTGTAATGCCGTTTGGTGTCACTAATGCACCAGGGGTATTTATGGAGTACATGAACCGTATTTTCCATGACTACTTGGATCGATTTGTGGTGGTTTTCATCGACGATATTTTGGTGTACTCCAAGTCCGAAGAGGATCATGCAGAGCATCTGAAGTTAGTGCTAGAAGTGTTGAAAGAGAAAAAGTTGTATGCTAAACTGTCAAAGTGTGACTTTTGGTTGAAGGAAGTGAGCTTTCTAGGTCATATTATTTCTGGGGATGGAATTGCAGTAGATCCATCCAAAGTCGATGCGGTGATGCAGTGGGAGGCCCCTAAGTCAGTTACGGAGATTAGAAGTTTCCTTGGATTGGCGGGATATTATAGAAGGTTTATTGAGGGGTTTTCAAAGTTGGCACTTCCGCTAACTCAATTGACTTGCAAAGGAAAGGCGTTTGTGTGGGATTCCAAATGTGAAGAAAGTTTCCAAGAATTGAAAAGAAGGTTGACAACATCACCTGTTTTGACATTGCCCAATCTGGAGAACCTTTTGTGGTATATTGCGATGGCGCGTCTAAAATGGGGCTAGGAGGTGTTTTGATGCAAAATGGTATCGAGCGCAGACCTCTCCCAAGACGGTGTGGTTCGAGGGACCAACCAAGCGGAAGGCCAGTGGGCATGTGACATCCGGGGCCGAGGAGAGGCGGGAGTGATCGCCGGTGCCCAAAAAGGTGGCATGGCAAAAGCGGCTCTGGCGGCTTCAAAGCGAAGCGGCGCGTGAATGAACCGAATCACACGCACGGAATGAGAGGATCCCGAGGTCGTGCGGTATGGGACTATACTGATTGAAGGAAGGCTTAAAAGAATTGATTTGAACTACCTATACCAACAAGGTGCATCTTCTTTTTCGGAGCTCATCCCATAAGAACTCCATAGTTAAGCGTGCTTGGCTTGGAGTAGTAGTGGGATGGGTGACCTTCTGAAGAAGTTTTCGGAAAGCATGCAAGTGAGGACAAAACACATTTGAAAAGACTCGTGTTGGTTCGTAGGGGCGATCGGCGATTAGAAGCGATGCAGGATGTTACATAAAGGACTTGCACCAAGGGAATACAATGTTGACAAGGTATTTTAGAGATCACAAATTTGCCCCAGTATGGAGGACCTAAAGTGTTATTTCATCAGTGAGAACAAGCCAAAAAGTTGACTAGGTAGGGGAGTATGTACTTTAGGGTGGTCGGGGTGGGATTAGACTTGGACGGGGGGTGATGACAAGGTAAGGACATTAACTGACTCAAACAAGAATGAAGACACATGTCACACACAAGTTACTACATGAATGCTTCGTAGAGAGTTACACCAGTTAAAACATGAAAGAAAATTTTGGCGGACCATTTCGGTCATTCATCATGGGGTGGATAAGATGCAACACTTTGATGTGAACGTGCTGCTAATTTGAAAAATTGAGTGCCTTGAAACACCTTGAGCTTGCAGCGAAGTATGGCTAAACTTTTTCCAAAAATAATGATTTATTTCACAAGGATGTCTCACCTCTCGCCACTTTTTTTCTTCTAAATTTATACTGTTCTTTTTTTTTAATGCATGATGTAAGTATGCAATGAATGAATGTGCATGATATGCGAATGGATGTATGTGAAATGCGAATGTAATGATAATGTACGTGCATGAAATGATAATATATGATTTTATTTATCGCGCTGGGGAATTATAAGTTTTACGTTTGGAGAGTAAAGTACAAAGTTTGACTTTGACTTTAGCATGCATGGTTTCTCTCCAAAATAAAGCTTTAATTCTCAGACGGTCATAAAAATACATGCGACAAGGGATTTTTTTATTGCAAAGAAAAGGAAAAATGCATGAGGCATAACTTCTAAAAGCTTGTGGAATATAACAATTTTTTGTTTTTCTGATTTTTTGATTTTTTTTTTGTTGATAAAAGATGGTATGCATCAATATTTGTTTGAATGCAAGGGTATGAAGCTCCTTTGTGACCCTAAGAAGGTATCCTATGCAGTGGGTCTAAGGTTTCTTTTATAGTGAACCTCACAAGGACGGTTCTAAAGAATCCTACACATGGTCCCTAGAGCCAAGGACCCCAATCAAGAATACTGACCCCAATAATAGGCAAGCTATTAGAAGGGATAGCATCCTTAAAAGGAATCAAACTCTAGGTGAGATTTTCATGACCACCCAATGAGACGTACATCCCGCAGGCCATCACTACGCAATCTCGTTCTAACTTATGTTTGCACTCGAGTCCGGGTAGAGGACTTTTCTCACATGTGTGTGATGTGTAGAGGTGTAGTGTGTGTAGGAGCAGTTTAAAATAAACCCAAAGCTGCAAACAAAGCAAACATTCATACAAAATAAAGTCTTCTATCCTAGGGTTTACACATCAAATAAATAATATAATGTGCAAAGATAAATAAACAAGAGAAGGGTAAAAATTAAATTAAATAAATCCTATAATTAATTAGACTAGGTTTTGACTCTCTAAAAAGTTAAGTCCCCAGTGAAGTCGCCAGCTATAGCGACCGAAAAATCCGAGAAAGGATTCTTCGAAAGGTTCAAAGGAAGCCGCCACCAAATTTTAGTTTAAGGGCAAATTCGGAAAATCTCTTTTAGGTTTAAGCTAAGGCTGAGTTTAGGGTTCGGGAGTCGTTATGCGTGGGGAAGGTATTAGCACCCCACGACATCCTTTGTCTAATTATTTATGTTTTATTAATATTTACCCTTTTTATTTATAGTGAAAAAGACTTAATTAAATTTTAATTTTTAGTGCTTGACAAGAGTTGACTCTTGCTCCTACGTACTTCCGGATGCAATGGAGGAATCAAAGCTACGTAGTTCTTCCTGAGAAAGGTTTGTTGGTTGGTGTTTCTAAGTGTAGGGGTCCTAGGATTCCTTGAACTGTACAGCTCACTGATTCCTAGGACGCTGACTAACCCGATTGTACAACCGACTTAGTCCCCTACTTTTGAAAGTATTTTTGAGGTTTTTTGAAAGAAGTTTGTTTGATGTGAGGTGAGTTGGTTTTAGAATAGGTATTGTAGAACTCCTGAACTGTACAGCTCATTAGTTCTAGAAACGACTAACCAGGTTGTACAACCGACTTAGTCCCCTATTTTTAGGAAAAATGATTTATTTACAATTTTATAAATTTTTAGGATTCTTGGTATGTGACTCATTGGTCCTAGAATGACGACTAATCCGGTTGTACAACCGACTTAGCCTTTTATTTGATTTTTGATAAAAAAAACATATTTAATTATTTTTGGTTTATAGGAAATTATTTGATTTAGAGGAAATTAATAAAAAAACGAGTGAGGGGGTCTAAATGGTAAAAAGTGAGGTGTGAGTAATTGCAGGGAGTTGTATAATTAATAGTGGGGTGCAAATAGTGAGCCAAGATTCGTTTTTATGTTTTGTTTGGAGACTAGCCAGAGAATGGGCTGATGGGGCGCATGGTCTTGTGCAGGTGGGTACGCGAAGTAAAAAAAAGGGGGGTGTATTAGTAATCTCATGGTTTTAATTTTAAAACAAATAAATAAGTGGATGTCATAAAACCCTAATCTTACCATTCCTCTTCTCCAGCGCCGCATACACCATCAAATATGAGAGAGAGAAAGTTTTTGTGAGGAGAGAGAAAAAGAAAGGAAAGTTGAAAGAGAGAGGGAAATAAGAGAAAGGAAATAAGAGAGGGAGGGAGAAGAAGATTGAGAGAAAGAGAGAGAGGACGGTGCTTGCCGGTGATGTCGGTTTGTGGAGGTGGCTCGCCGGTGACGTCTCCAGAGAAGACGACGGAGTCTTGCCGGCGAACTGAACGTGTGAGTTCTGCTCATTTTTTTTCGGTCTGTCCTTCCATCTTCCCCTCCTCTCAATATCTGATCCTATCTCTGGTTTTCACAGTTTATGGACCTCAACCAAATCACCTTTTTTTACATCTAATCTACCCTATACCCTTTCTCTATTGGTTTTCCATTATTGAAGACATAGCCTACATCACTGAACAAGCCTTAAAATACTGATGGTGATAATAAAAAACAACACACCTAGATTATGAACATTTGATATTCACATATTGGTTAGTACACACCTAAATCACGTCCTAAATTACATGTCTACGGGTCTGGAAAAAAAAAATGAGGTACCAACCTAATTATTTTTAATATCTTTTCTGAAAGGAAACAGATCTGGTACTAGTGTTTTTGTTGATGACTTTGCTGCTTCTCTGCCTGCTTGTTGACTGTTGATTATAACTGATTCTGTGTGTCTTTTAACTATATTAGACTGTTTATTTATAGTACAAAACTAGGTTAAGACATTAATTGAGTTTTGACTGGGCTTTGAATAATTTTTCAGGTCTTGATCCAAGCCCAACAGCAGCTGCAACAGCTTGGAATGCTGCCTGAAAACCCTAGTTTTGCTCCTTGCATGCCTATTTTCGGATCTGGCCATTTGGACCATTTTTGATGTAATTTTTTTTGTATTTTTTGGATATTTTGGACACTTGGACTCTCCTAAATTGTAAATAAAATTAAATAGATTTTTTTGACATTTTTGGACTACATATGTTACTCGAAATAAAATAAACGACTAAAACAAGAAAAAGAAGACGGACAAAATTGGGGTATAACAATAGTAAATGCTGTATTTATAGGTTTAAGAGGCACTTAAGTGTGATCATCTGAACCATTCGTTGTGGAGGCGCATTATAGGCCGTTTGATGAGTGAATATGGGCCTTGGTTGTTTTGGAGGCCCAATCAATTTATATTGAGGAATGGGGGTGTAAATAGTATGAGTAGTTTTTCCCCGTAACAGTATGTAAACAAGCGAGGGAAATTTTCCTTAGATAGTGTTTGGATAGGGTAATTTTAGGGGGTAATGTAATGTTTTAAGGAAATTAATATACATTGATCTAAAATATCTTGTTTGGGTAAAAATAATAAAAGAATTCTAAAAATGCTATAATTTTAAAAAGTAAGTTGTAGAGTATAAAAATGAGGGAATTGAAATAACACCTAATTTAAGATAATTTTAATTCCTCTCTCTCGAATCGGTCCCACTCTACTCTCGATTCTTCGCTCTCACTCTACTCTCGATTCTTCGCTCTCACTCACTCTTCGATCTGAACATCACCTTCCCCTTCGAACGATTCCTCGCGCTTCATCATCTTCCATCAGCTTCATCTTCGATTTGAGCTCCATCGTCTTCCATCAACTTCATATTTGTTCTGGAGTGGGCTCAAGGCCCAATGCTGTCCAACAAGGCCCAATAACTATCACTATAAAGATGGCACGAATCTCAAGAGTTAGGTACGTCATTTATTACTATTCACTATTCACCATTGATTGCTGACTTGGGCGTCAGAGTGTACTCGCAGGTACCACCCAGGTGCGACCCAGACTTCGACACCAAGGCGTTCAGCGACTGAGCTACAAGACTACATCAGAATCATAACTAGAGATCAGGAACGATCATTGGCGGGCGGTCGCTGAAATGAGACCGCCAACCACTAAGAAGGAAATTCAACAATTGAACGGCATGGTCGCCGCCCTCTCCAGATTCATACCCCAGTCCGCATGCAAGTCGCTCCCTTTGTTCAAACTTCTGAAAAAGGACGTTGATTTCGAATGGACTGATCAGTGCCAGCAGGCGTTGGACGATCTAAAGGCGGCCTTGACCAATCCGCCCGTCATGACCAAGCCACTCCCAGGAGATACGCTGTATCTGTACTTAGCAATTACGGAGGAAGTTTTAAGTGCCGTCCTGGTCAAAGAAAGTGACACAAAGCAAAATCCTATATATTTCATTAGCAAAGTCCTACAGGGACCAGAAGCCCGTTATCAGAGGATCGAAAAGTTGACGCTCGCACTACTGGTAGCCGCCCGCAGGTTAAGGCCGTATTTTGTTGCACATCAAATAGTGGTGAGAACTGATCAACCAATACGATGATTCTCCATGCACTGGACTGGCGGGCCGCATGATCAAATGGGCAATAGAACTAAGTGAGTTCGGAATAAAGTTTGAGCCAAGGTCGGCGCAGCCAAGGCGCAGATTTTGGCCGATTTCATATAGCGAGATGATGACCCGACCCGGACGATCGCCCAATCACCACACGGACGTTACACGCCGATGGCGCAAATCAAACTCCAAAGGAAGTGGGCGAGGATTAATATTGGAAAATTCTGCGAGCTTGGTCGTAGAAGTATCGCTTACTTTCGCTTTCCACACTTCAAATAATCAGCAGAGTATGAGGCTTGCATAGCAGGTTATTGCTCGCCAAGGAATTCAACGTCGAGCAGTGTGGAATTGCACTCGACTCGCTCTTGGTCGTTTCCCGGATCAAGGAGTTATACGATACCAAAGATGAAACATTAAAGCATTACCGCTAAGGTAAGGGAGTTGCTCGATAAATTCGACCGGGACCGAGGTGAAGCACGCCCAAGAACGTAAAACGTCCGAGCGGACATTCTCTCGGTCAAGCTAGCACCAAAGTGCCCGGGAACCATCGAAGTCTGATACAAGAAACCCTCACTCGGCCGTCTGTGGCGACCAAGATCGATAAGCCTGCTTCATGTCTATGCATTGACCCTGCAAAAGATTGGATCACTCCCATATTACAATATATCATGAGCAGTGCAGAGCCGACGACAAAAAGGAGGCAAAACTTTAAGGCAATGAGCAACAAAGTATTCCGTCGTCCAAGGAAAACTTTATAGAAGAGGTTTCTCATCCCCACTGTTGAGGTGCTTGACATCCGCCGAAGCGGACCATGTTTTAAGAGACATCCATGAAGGTTTATGTGCCAGCCATCAGGGAGGTCGCTCCATAGCGAAACGGGCTTTGAGAGCGGGTTTCTATTGGCCGACCATGGAGGAGGACGCTAAAAACTTGGTTCAAAAGTGCAACAAGTGTCAAATTCACGCAGACGTCCACATCGCCCCTGCTTCCGAACTACAGAGCCTCACGTCCCCTTGGCCGTTTGCCTGGTGGGGGATGGATCTCCTCGGGCCATTCCTACCTGCCCCAGGCCAATTTAAATTTCTGATCGTCGCAGTTGATTATTTCACCAAATGGATCGAGGCCGAGCCTCTCGCAACGATCACAGCAACCAAAGTGAGCAAATTTTTTAGCCGCAACGTGCTAGCCCGTTTTGGCGTTCCCCAACAATTGATAACGGACAATGGAACGCAATTTGCAGACAGGAAGTTTGGAGAAATGTTGGCCGACCTGGGAGTAAAACAGCGCTTCACTTCGGTGGAACATCCACAAACCAACGGCCAGGCAGAGGCGGCCAGCAGGTCATCTTCTTGCGAGGGTAAAGAGAAGATTAGAGCGAGGCCAAAGGTAATTGGGTAGAAGAGTTACAGTCGGTCCTTTGGGCGTACCGAACGACCCCTCATTCAACGACGGGTGAGTCGCCTTTCAGGTTAGTCTATGGCATGGACGCCGTCATTCCAATCGAGATGGGCGAATTGAGTTGGAGGGCGACCAACCCACCGGCTGCAGCAGAAAATGAGCGAGCCACCAGAGAAGAGCTCGATCTAGTAGACGAGCTACGAACCAAAGCTTCTCTCAAAGAACAACTAGTCAAGCAGAAGGTCGCTGCAAGATATAATTCTCGCGTGCAGAAAAGGGAATTCTCAATTGGCCAGCTCGTCCTCAGGCGGGCGGACGTGGGAAACAAGAACACTCGGCAAGGGAAGCTCGCACCAAATTGGGAAGGACCTTACCGCATAATCAACAAAACTGGCAAAGGAGCTTATGAGTTAGAGACCATGAATGGGGCGACCATCCCTAGGACATGGAACGCAGAAAAACTGAGGAAATACTATGTATAAATGCCAAGCGTGTTTCAAACGATCAGAAATTAATGAAAAGCAGGCGGGCGCTCTTTTTCCCCATAGGGGTTTTTTACAGAGGCCCGACCTTTCAAAAACTTGTTGTTTACCTCATGCACGATTGTATGACCGGTCGCTCATCATGCAAGTAGCAATAGAGCGACCGAGATGTCACCGAGTTGACTAATGCCATCGAATGGTAAAATGCGAACCGCTCCGAGTAGCGGCCCATAAATTGTAAAGTGCCATCGAATGGCATTATGCGAGCCGCTCCGAGTAGCGACCCATAGATTGTAAAATGCCATCGAATGGCATTATGCGAGCCGCTCCGAGTAGCGGCCCATAAATTGTAAAGTGCCATCGAATGGCATTATGCGAGCCGCTCCGAGTAGCGGCCCATAAATTGTAAAGTGCCATCGAATGGCATTATGCGCGAGCCGCCCGAGTAGCGGCCCATAAATTGTAAAGTGCCATCGAATGGCATTATGCGAGCCCGTCGAGTAGCGGCCCATAAATTATAAAGTGCCATCGAATGGTAAGGTGCGAGCCGCCCCGAGTAGCGACCCATAAATTTGCAAAGGTGCCATCGCGTGGCCTAGAACGAGCCGCTGCGAGTAGCGGCCTGCAAACTCGCGAACTTTAAAAGGCGAAGTAACAACTTGCGAATATTGAAGGTCGTAGAATGGCCGACAAATTAAACAAAGGAACCGTGGACATTCATTAAACTGAGATTAAAATCAACTGCTCGTCGGCGGGCAAAGTGTTTCAAAATGTTTCAAAATATTTTAAAGCCGCTCGCAGGCGGGCTAAACGAAGGAAGTAAAACTACTAAACACCGCTCGCAGGCGGGCTAAACAAAAGCAAGTAAAGCTAAGGCTGATCGGCAGGAAAAACAATGACCCGTTCACGGACGACTTTCCCTTTTTCGATTTTTTCAGGAAGAACGATCTCTTGGCCGACCACGCAATGCTCATAGTTGACCACGGCCTCATCAACAAACAAAGATGGGTTTACAAGCTTTATCTGGTCAACCGCATTGGTAAATTGATATTTGGCCGCTCCCAAAGCCCTAGTACGGGCCTCCTTGAAGAGATCCCTATACTTGTCTCTATCCGTCTCCACAGCGGTCAGACTGGTCTTCAAAAAGGTGACTTGGTCGTACAATTCTTTTTTCTTCTCACTCAAACGCTCGACCTCCTGTTCAGCCTCAGTCTTTTCAGCGACCGCCTTATCCTCGGCGGCGGATCAGCGTCGTCCACGGGCTTTTCAGCCTCAACCATTTGGGTTTCTGCCTCTCGAAGCTTTTGCTCGTAAGTAGCGACCTGTTGGGCTTTCGGCTCGAGCTCTTCGATCTTCTTAAGCAGCTCTTCGACCTGTTGGGCTTTCGGCTCGAGCTCTTCGATCTTCTTAAGCAGCTCCAACCGCTTCTTGGCGAACTATCAATTTAGATAAAGCAGAGGATAGTTTAAAATTTTTGTCCGACAGGTCGTCTTCAAGATAAGAAATTTTATAAATAGCTCGCCTACCTGCCAGGCGTTCAGATTCTCCCTCTTGATACTTAGCAAAGAGCTGGTCGGCCGCTTTCATTACGTCAGCCATCACTTTGAAGGGCTCTTCTTTAAAGCGGCGCGATCATCATCACTAAGACCGAAAGCAGTCGATATTGACGACCGACTTGAATGACCTTTACTCTTGTGGTGTTTGTGTTTTTTCTTCTCATCACACGCCACCGTCCTCTTGGCGCGCCCCGCTTGTTCGTTTTCTCGAAAGCAGGCCGAGATTGGGGATTCGCACACAAGATCGGGAGTTTGGGCACTGGGTTTTCCAAATCAACAAGCAACGCCTCGTTAACGACCTCCTTTAGTGGGGCGTCTCCCTCGGCAGTTCCTGAGGCCGTCCCCTTAGAGGGGGAGTCTTCGCCATCTTCGCCTGTCCATTTGCTAAAGAAATCAAAATCTTGAACGCCCGCCATGTCAACTGCAAAAAGAAAAAGCGGCTTAGAAACAATACAAAATATCTTTGCGCAAAAGCAAGATCTTAGCGAGCATCTACCAATAGCAGCTTTGACGGCCTCCATGCCTCGGGCGTCAACGATCTTGTTGATTTTAAT
The DNA here is from genome assembly GCA_020916435.1 of Oxytropis ochrocephala. Lineage (NCBI taxonomy): Eukaryota > Viridiplantae > Streptophyta > Magnoliopsida > Fabales > Fabaceae > Oxytropis > Oxytropis ochrocephala. The sequence continues at coordinate 64,172,778 of CM037090.1, forward strand.
ACGACCCCCTGGGACGCGAGAGGCAAACCGTTTGAGTTTGTGGATCGCCTCAATATCCCCAATATTGAGCTCAATTTCTTATAAGAGTACGCCCGGTTTCTTTAAGAAGTGGTCGAACGACCAAAATGGTCGGCACAAGTGGCGCCCGGCATTCTTTTCGGGTATCAAGTTGGCTATCCTTTTATCGCCTCCTTCGTATAAGGAGCGGTCCGTAAGAAATCATTTTTCCACCCGCTAAGCGAGAGACTCCATGTATGGCTTGAAAAAAAAAGTTGTATTGCGACTTGTTCTTCAAAGAAACGGCTTCCTTGCGAGCCCCGCGGTGCCGAGCTCGTAAAGGTAGCTCATCTCCATCAGAAAAAGCGACCTCAAGGAGACCGGTCGCCGAGCGCCGTCAAAACATCTTCGAACCTTGCACGAACGCCCAAGCATTCGGATTTAGCCGAGAGGGGCGACTTTAAGGTATCGAAGGACTTGCCTTTGAAACTCGTAAAGGAGGGACGATCCCCATCCGCTCAAAGACGACCCGATACATCGTGAATTTCACCTCGTCATGCCAGTCGCTATGTTTTTTCGTCTTTCTCCATACCCTCGACTCGCTTGCCAACATCAACATAAAAGCGGGCGGTCAAGTCCTCGTTCATCTCGAAGAATGGCGGCGAACCTTGCTCTGTGGTTCCTTAGAATCTCGGAAACCCAAGACATGTCTGTTCGCGCTGCGTCGATGTCGGCTTGATCCGGCCTAAAAGCGGCAGAGACTGGGCAACTCGGGCACGATTTGTAAGGGGACCGGGTTCTCGATGGATTGATTACTAACGGCACGAACCTCGAGGCGAAGCGGTGGTCGAATCTTCGGCGTCTCCCATAGAATGTTGATCCGTCCTAGGTCGCTCAGATCGCTGAGAGGAATCAGAGGACGACGACGAGGTCGAACTAGAAGTTTCAGGCGACCGGTTCGGATCATTGGAAGGCGATTGGCCAGGGCTAGAATTCACGGGCGACTCGTTATTAGATGTCGAAGGCAGTCCCTCTGGAGCTGAACTTGGTTGAGCCATCGCTTTGGCTATCGAAACGGCCGGGCCACCAGAGATGCGGCGAGTTTGTTTCGTCCGGGCCAGGGTAAACCTGCAGAGGGGGAGGCGGTCAATATTAAACGTTGACGCGAGAGGGGGCGACTTGGTCGACCCCCGACCTGCTACCCCCTCCACCAGTTGGAATTTCAAAGAAAATAGTCAAAGTTAAAAGAAGAACGGTCGTGTTACCTGAAAGGCCGATAGATGAATCTGGCGCAGGGGGCACGGGCGAGTTGCTCCTGGAGCGAGCGACGAACGGGATGCGGCGAGCCGGAAGGTCGTTCTCCTCTTTCAAAGCACACGTAAGAAATGAAGAGCGAAAGATGGTTTCCAGCAATACCCCACCACCTTATATAGTGGGCCAAGAGACACTTCAGGCCCAAAAACGAAAAGGCGCACCTTGAGGAGGCCAAACGTCACCTCGGGAGATGTGAAATCACAACACTGAACCAACTGTCGCCTCAACACTAATGTCACCTGCAGAGAAGTCGAAGCGACCTCGACAAGACAGCGACGATCAGACATTTGGTCCCGCGCGACCCATTGGTCAGATCGCATCAAGGTCACCACATGGGGGCAGCAAATCAAGCCTTAGCCCGCCTACCAGCGACCGGGCTTGGGGGCAATCGTTTGCGAGTGGGCTCAAGGCCCAATGCTGTCCAACAAGGCCCAATAACTATCACTATAAAGATGGCACGAATCTCAAGAGTTAGGTACGTCATTTATTACTATTCACTATTCACCATTGATTGCTGACTTGGGCGTCGGAGTGTACTCGCAGGTACCACCCAGGTGCGACCCAGACTTCGACACCAAGGCGTTCAGCGACTGAGCTACAAGACTACATCAGAATCATACCTAGAGATCAGGAACAATCAATATTCAATTTGAGTTCCATCGTCTTCCGTTGTCTTTGATTGCACAGGTAACTTCTGGATCAGTTTTGGGAATCGGTAAGGCCTCAATCTCAGTCATCCCTTGACGTGGCATAACAGTCGAGGAAGACATAGACGAGATCCCCATCCAAGGCACCTCCCCATCACATGGTGGGGAGTAGGTAGAGGCGATCGAATCCTTGCCTGACGATAGCACCACTAGGTCCTCTCAAACAGAACCCTGGTGTTACATTAAAATCAAGTAAAAGGGAAAAATAAAAGGAGCAAGAAAAATGGAAAAATACCTAACAAGTTGCAATCTAACCATACACCGACCAAAAAAAGCAATCGATCAACCGAAAACTTTAACGAATCTGACCAGAAAACTGAAAGCAAACCTTTAAAGACCTCTAAAGTAACAAGACTCGAGAATTCGCCAAACCCACAAAAAGTGTGAATGAGGGGCTCCCCCCTTTTTATAGAAGATTCTCAAGGCCCATGAAAAAGCCCATAAAGACCCGACCTTTGAAAACCAAAAGTTGCCAGCTGTTGTGCCCGAAAAAGTCCTCAAGGGATTTTCTTCGTTTACAACTTTTCAAAACAATGAAGTTGCCACCAATATTTTATAAGGAATATATTGAAGAAAAACCTTTTTGGGAAGGCTGATGGTCTTTTGGAAAACCTGAAGATTTGGGTTCGGGGGTCGGTTAGGTATGGGGAAGGTATTAGCGCCCCACACCTCCTTTCTACTGAAAGGGAACCTTTAATTAAACGTGGTTTATGTGTTGATTTGAAAAGTACTTAAGTTTGCCTCTTGATTAAAAAAAACTTAATGAAAATATTTATTTTCGGCGCTCGACGAGAGTTAGCCTTTTTGGCTTTTGGGAAGGAAAGGTGTTTTGGTTTGTTGTGCTTGACGGAGGGGATCCGCTCCTACGTATCTCCCGGTGCGATGGAGAATTCAAAGCTACGTAGTTCTAGGTAAAGTTTTTATTTTTTATATTGTGAAAACTGAGCTTTCATGATGATCAATTGAGCGAAGGCTCCAAGTGACCACCATTAGCACTCCATTGTTAATAATCATGAAAGCAGAGGCTTCGCAAGACCAATAACAAAGTTTTTTTGATTTAATGAAAAGTTCTTTAGGAAAATTAGGCATTCATGATGATCAATTGAGCAAGGGCTCCAAGTGATCACCACTAGGTCCTCATTGTTAATGATTATGCAAGCAGAGGCTTCGCAAAACTATTAACAAAGTTTTTTGATTTATTGAAAATTTTTAGAAAAAATTAGGTATTCATGATGATCAATTGAGCAAGGGCTCCAAGTGATCACCACTAGTTCCTCATTGTTAGTAATCATGCAAGCAAAGGCTTCGCAAGACCACTAACAAAGTTTGATTTAATGAGAAATTATTTGGGTTAAAAAAAAGAACTAAAAAAACAAGAAAAATGTGAAAATTTGCAAAATGGGGGTGTTATTAGCTGCAGGGGGGTTGTGCAACTGAACAGGGGGTGTAAACAGCAAGCCCAGTTCGCATATGGGAGCCCAGTATGCGAAACTGGGCTTAAGTGAAATAAAAAAATGGGGAGGTGCAGAAAGTATTCAGAATGAAAATAAAATAAAATAAAAAATAAAATAAAACCTAACGCGACCCTAATCTTCTCCCTACACGCGCGACCCTAATCTTCTCCCTGATACGCGCGACCCTAATCTTCTCCTCCCCCTTTCTTGCACAAACGGCGCCGCTGAGAGAGAGTGGAGGGAAGAGAGCGAGATTTCCGGCGGTTATCACGGGAGAGAGATGGATCGGAGAGAGAGAGAGATAGGTAGCGAAATGAGAGAGAGAGAGAGCGACGGTGAGGTAGAACGAAGGGAGGGATCGCGACGTTGAGGGGGTGACAAGCTCGCCGGCGACGATGGGAGCATTTCCAGGTTCGTTTTCCGTCTGATCTGCGTCTTTTTCTTCCATTTTTTCGGTTTTCCTCTCCTCTCCATCTTCTCTGATTTCTGACTGGGTTGTGGGTGATTGATGGTGGCGGTTTAGTGGTGAGTGGTGGTGATTTTGAGTGGTTTTTGAGAGGGAGGCTGAAGGTGGCATGGGGGTTAGGTGACAGTGGTGGTTGTTGGGGTTGGTGATGGTGGTTGTTTGGATGGTGAGTGGTGGTTGTTTGGATGGTGGTTGTTTGGGTGGTGATGGTGGTCACGGTGATGGGGGAGAAGAAGCTTCTCTACATTTTTTTTATTTTTTCTACTCTATCATTTGTTTCAGATCTGTCTCTGTTTTCTTGTGTGTTTTTTTTCTCGAAATTCGTGTGTCTTTGACCGACCCTTGACAGCTCTTTTATGTTAAAATACTAGGTCAGAGCATTTAATTTAGTTTTACCGGGCTTTGATTTTTCAGATTTGGAGTGGAGCGGATCGGCCCAGCTACTTGGAGAGCATTTCTTTGGAACCCTGATTTCTTTCTTGCTTTGCCTTTTATTATTTTTTTTGTATTTTCGGATTTATTTATTTTTGTATATTTTGTGTTATTATTTTTTGTATTTTTTGGACATTTGAACACTTTTAATTTGTAATAAAAATTAAATAGAGATTTTTTTTTGACCTTTTTGTATTATATAACACTTTTAAATTGTAAATAACACTAAATAGAATTTTTGGCATTTTGGACTATACATATATACTCAAAATGAAATAAGCGCACAAAATAAGAATAATAATAATAAAAAGAGAGTCGGGCGAACTCAAAGACGAACGGGCGGACTAGACAAAATACGCTAAAACGAGACCCAAATAGAGGAAATGGGCTCATTAACTAAAAACACTAAAATTGACTCAGAATTACATTCTTTAACCTGAATTGAAAAGACAAGCCAAATTTCTAGAAAAAATGACTTTTGGTAGTAGACCCACTTACGTACGACTAAACCTAAATACGAAGATTAAATGGAGGAACGCACGAAAAGATCGATCATTCGCGTGCCTGCCTAATTTAAACAACGGTATTTCTATTTAGTTGAGCTGGATAACTGAAATTGACTTAAATTAGAAAGGGCGGACAAAATTGGGGTATTACAGCTGCCCCTCTTTATTTCACATTTCGCCAAAAAATATGAATTGGCCTTTTCATATTTGTTGGTGAAATGGAAATAAAGATATAGAAATAATACTAATTTTGTCCACTTCAGAAAAGTTCAAATCTTTTTGTTATTTTCCTTTTGAGAGAGGGGGTTAACACTTGTCGCATTAACGGGAAAGCAATAAATTGGGAAAAGCGGTAAATTAGGAAAAGCAGTAAATTGGGAATTCGGAGGTTGCCTAAAAACCTTCTAACGGACTCTTGTCGAGTCCGAGAGCTCGGGGTGGCTTTTCGAGCGGTGATCAACATCGGTCCGAATCGATTTGATCAATGGATTTACTGTTGTGCCTTAGGGTCGACACAACTAATCCGAAGGACTTAACGGAAAGTCGATGGATCCATCGCGTGCTCGCATACGCGATGTTGTGATCGTGGAAGGAGTTCACTAACTCTGTGGGAGTTCACTAACTCTGGGTTGATGGAGTTTACGAACTCTGGATTGATGGAGTTTACGAACTCTGGGGGTGGCCTTTTCGAGCGCCGATCAACATCGGTCGGAATCGATTTGATCAATGGATTTTCTGTTGTGCCTTAGATCGACACAACTAATCCGAAGGACTTAACGAAGTCTGATGGATCCATCGCGTGCTCGTACATGATGTTGTGATCTGTGGAAGGAGTTCACTAACTCTGTGGGAGTTCACTAACTCTGGGTTGATGGAGTTTACGAACTCTGGATTGATGGTGGTTTTCTAAAAATGAGATTTCTGGGACTCTCTGGTCCGAAGTAACTTTTCTCTTGGATGGTGCATGAAATGCATGCACTTGGGTATTTGGGTGCATATGAATGCAATGATTGATTTTGGTGGGATGCTTCTTCTGCTTGATTTTTCATTCTCTTCTTTTCTTTTGTGATTCTTTCGCTCTTCTGAGATGCGAATTTGAAAGTGTAATGTACTGTTTGATGCCATGGGGTGATGAATGGTATGGATGATATGAGAATGATGAATGATATGAAGATGTTGTGTTCTTTTGTGTTTGCTTCTTCTTTGTAGTTTATGAAATGCAAATATCAACATAATGCTTTGATGTTTGAATGCAAGGGTATGCGGTGATTGATGCTTTGATGAATGGAATGCTCCTATTCTAACTTCTGTTTGTTTCTTTTTTGCTTCTTCTATGAAATGCAAACATTAATATGATGCAATGCTCTGATGTTTGATGCAATGATTTTTGTTCTTTTTCTTTTGTGGAAATGCTAACATTAATATGATGCCAATGCAATGAAAAGATTTTTGTTTTTTCTTCTTTACTATTTTCCTCTATGAAATGCAAGTATTAATATGGTGAACTGACGTGGAACGTTTTTTTTTCTTTTTGCTATGTGATGAATGCACAAAATGTGAAGATGCAAATGAAATGCTTTGATGCATATGCCATAATGAATAGATTGAAATGCCTAGATGCATGAGGTAAACATTTTTGTGATGATGAGATGCGAGACTTTGGATGCAAAGAATTGAGATGATTATTGACCATTCTGTTGAAAAATTGAATTTGATTCAAACTCCGGTGGTCTCAAGGTTTTTATTTACAAACAAACTCACTTGTTTTCTCTTTCTTTCCATGATGACTGAATTTTAGATATCACGTAAACAATTTGTGTTCTCTCTTTTTGAAGCATTGTCTAGTAAGCATGCATAGGAGTGCAAATGTGAATGAATGAGTCAGTTGAGTTGGAATTGGTTTAGGGCATGGACATTTATGGCAAGTGAAGGAATGACAAACATGGTTATTGCCGAAGCTCATGAGGGATCAAGAGATACAAGATTGCCCCAATTCAGGTCTTTGATGAGTGAATAGCTTGCCCCTGTCTAGTGGTGACAACAACTAGGGGTGTAAAAGATGATGAATTGGGAATGCTTCGGCTTTTGAAATGAAGGGTGGAGCAGAAGAGATTTTGTCTCAACCCATAAAGTTTGATGTTGCCCCAGTCATAACAAAGACAAAGCTGCCCCAATTAGAATGACAAGGCCTCGTTTAGGATAGTGAGTTGAGAAATTGCCCCGGTGAGGTTTTATAGGAATGAATAAGGTGAAGGAACGGGAACGCATTTGCCCCACTCCCGAATGACATTTCAAACGGTTTCTTTGAGTGAGGTTGTGAAAGGCGACAAAGTTATGGTGATGGTTATGAACTGAGGGTGATATATGAATGAGGTGGACAATGAACAAACCTCCCCAAAGTTGAGCGGGGTGAGAGAAGGGAATGCCCCCTAGTACACACTTCTGGTTCTGTTTAAGAACAACTCAAATGCAATGAAAGTTTTGACTTTTTAGTATGAAGAGAGGCTCCATTTGGTGACCACTAAACCTTGTTTTAATGCAAAATGAATGCATCTTGGAGTGCAAGTCCTTCTCTTTTCTTTTTTGATTGTTTTTTTTTTTTGAGCAGCTTTCTTTTTTCTGCTTGTTTGTTTTTTCTTTTTGAGCAAAACACGTCGTAAATGGATAAACTTATTTGTCCTAAGATTAAAACTTGAGAGAACGAAAGCAATTAGTCATTGATCGGAATGGACTTTTTAGGGTTGTGATGTGGAGAAGGGGATGGTTGAGCTTAATGAAGTGTTTGGGGTTAATGGGGAGGATGGGTCCTGTTCGGTGTTGGTCGATGGTCAATGGTTTATGAAGGAAATGGTTATTAGGTTTGATGAGGAGCTTGAAGAAAAGGTGGTTAAACCCAATGAATTGAGGGCCCTTTTTTTTTGAAAGGGGAAATGATTGAACCCATTAAATTTGAGGGCCTTGGAAGGGGACATGATTGAACCCATTGAATTTGAGGGCTTTTTGGAAAGGGACATGATTGAACCCCTTGAATTTGAGGGCCTTTCTGAAGGGGAGCTCTTATGCTTCATGACAAAATGTATTGACTCTTAATTTATACTCCCTTTGTCTTCCTTTCTTTGTTTTGGGGTTCTCCTTTTTGAAACTTTGTTATTCCCCTCCTTTCGTGAATTTTCTTTCCTTTTGTCTAGGGTGGAATGATATACCATCTTTGATGTGGAATTAACCCTCGTCTAGGGTGATGGAGATATCTTGGGCTTTTCTTGGCTTAAGATGGGTAACAAAGGGTATTTTTGTGATTTTGAATCATTGGCTTAAGAGGGGTAGGAAAGGGATTTTTTTGGGATTTTAGGTTTTTGAGGGTATGGAGAGATGACCAAACTTCACTTCAAATCCCGATTGCTTATTTCTGTAAGACTTAACTTTAGGACAATAATTTATCTACCTTCATGTGCTTGCTCTTTTCTTTTCCTCCCTTTTTTGTGCCCTAATTTTTGCCTGGACTGCTCTTTGCGAGTTTTCAATCCACCGGGCGCTCTTTTCTGCCTAGGCCGCCCTTTGCGGGTTTTCAACCTAGCGAGCTTATTTTATTTTATTTATTATATATATATATATATATATATATATATATATATATATATATATATATATATTTTTAGAAAGACTTGCACTAAAGGAATATGATACTGACAAGGAAATTAGTGGTCACAGAATTGCCCCAGTATGGAGGACTTAAAGTGTTAGCGAGAATGAACCAAAAAGTCAAGTATGTACTGATGGGAGAAAAATATGCGCTTTAGGGGTGGACGGGGCGGGATTAGACTTGGATGGGGAATGATGATAAATGAAGGAAATTGACTGACTCAAACAAGAGAAACTACACGTGGCATGCATACTTACTAGAAGAACGCTTCACAGAGAGTTAACATTGATTAAAACATGATATAAAAACTTTTTTGATAAACGGTTTCAGTCTTTTATCATGGAATGGATGAGATGCAATGCTTTTTTGAAGGAAATACAAATGAGTTATTGATGTGAAAAATTGAGGGCCTTGGAACACCTTGAGTTTGCAAATGAGTGAGGGTAAACTTTTCCAAAAAATGAAAGATTACTTTGCAAGAACATCTCGTCTCTCATCACAAAGTTTTTGTTGTATGCAATGCATGAAAATACTATGATGCATACATGATGAGAATGAAATGCATGAAAACATGTTCACTTGAAAAGTGTGATTATTCTAAAAGTTTTTTTTTTGTTTTTTTTTTTTTTAGGTTTTCTTTTTATGCAAGACGAAATATGAAATGCCAATGCCTTTTTGGATGATGAATGATGCAATAATGATGCTTCTTTTGAGAATGATTTTTTGAGGCAAGACAAAGTATGAAATGCCAATGCTCCTTCCCTTTTCTTTTGAATGATGAAAGATGCAAGAATGGTGATATGAGGCAACTGATTGTCGTTACCCTGAGTAACCTGCATGAAACATTGAGTGGATCCTGACTCAATACTTCACACAATATACTGAAACGTTTCGACAATTAGTTGACTCAACTTAATTTCCTACTTGAAAATAAAACACGTGTGACTGGGTCAAAGTGCCCTGATATCGTAGAGTAACATCTCAAATTTGTAGTCGACAAACAAATTTGAGATATTACCCTCCGTCGTTCAAAGGTGCACTTCTACCCATTAAGCCATCACATGAGAAAATTTTTCTTTGTTTCGAAAGGATGCATGCAGGGAGAAATGATGTATTTGAACTAAAGTGATGGGGTTAATGAAATGATGCATGAATGCTACATGATGATTTTTGTTCATGATTATGAAGGAGATGCTTTCTTGTTTTCATTTTTTGTGTGCAATGAAATGCATGATACTCACAATGGAAAGACATGATTTTTTATTGAATGGAATTGCATGTGAAATGAGACGTTAATGTTCATAATGCATGAGACGCGCCCCTAATAAGACACAAACCTTAATGAGATAGAGAAAAATGCATGTATGAATTTTATCGAGTTTTTGTTTTATGCAATGCAAATGATGTATTTATATGAAAATGACGGTGATAGTGCGACTTGACATGCATGTGAAAATAAGATGAAAACATTTTTTTCCGATTTTGGTGACTGAAATTTTGGGAACATCACCTCATATAGCCCGGTAAAAGAAAAACTATGATGATCTTTTGGAAGTTTTGCTTTTTGCCTTTTTTTTTGAATGGATGATGCTCTATGTGCATGCAAGATAAATGAAAGAGTTTTTATTGGCAATGATTCAAGTTTTTTTTTTTTTTTTTTTTTTTTTGGAAAATGCGGGCCGTACGTGGCTTCATATGGACCTAGTAAGGGAAAGGCTACAACGGCAGCTCTTTATCTCTTTTTTTTTGAAAAGGGTGAACCACATGCTGCCCCGTACGGACCGGCAAAAAAAAGGATACAACGGCAGCTCTTTCTCCTTTTTTTTTTTGAAAAGGGTGAACCACATGCTGCCCCGTACGGACCGGTAAAAGAAAGGCTACAACGACAGCTCTTTCTCTATTTTCTCTTCTTTTTTTTTTGAAAAATCTCCTTCTCCTTTTTTGAAAACATGCCTAGATTACTATGCAACACACAATTTGGTATGCCCCTTGTGTCCTACGAAGGGTGGGAATCCTAGGGTCTAGAGTCGACGAAAAGGGTAATCCTCCAATGTAGGTTCTAATCACTTCCTCACAATGGCAACCAAGAGCTAAAGTCTCTCTCATGATGACACCCACACTCGTAGAAAGCTACCGAGTGTGAGGCATCATGACAAAGCGCACTCTTGGGCGGAACTTTCATGAGAGCCATACAGACAAAGGTCTACGAATGGCAGTCACTAATCGTTCCCACTCTCCTAGGTTTTCGTTCAGACCTTGGGTTTTAGGCCCCACTCAATGCTCACAAGTATAGGGTGTGAAGTGTGTGTTGAGGGCACGACACCTAGAAATAACTACCCTTCCCCACCTGCAAATGAAAAACCCAGAACAGTCCAGACAATAGTAAGCAATAACATGTCGTCTACCCTAGGGTTCAATATCAAATAAGCTAGCCTAGGGTTTCAACAATAATCAAGTGCATTGCTTACCTCAAGAAAGGGAGCCAAGAAGAGGGATCATGATAGAATTGGGGAGAAATGCATGAGCTTACCTTGAAGAAAGGGAGCAAAGAAGAAGGGAACCATGATGGGGATTGGGGAAATGCATGAGTACTAAGCACATAAGCAAAAAGGAGAAAGGAAAAACAAACCTGGAAGAAGAGGAAACAAATGCACCTGCATACAACATGATAAAAAAGAAAAGGAAACCGAAAAGGGATAGAGGCAAACAAGTTATCCAAATCAAATAACAAACCACACATTTAATTAGTTAGGCTTGACCCACTTAAAAAAAAGAAAAATCCCCAGTGGAGTCACCAGCTGTTGCGCCCGAAAAAGTCCTCAAGGGATTTTCTTCGTTTACAACTTTTCAAAACAATGAAGTCGCCACCAATATTTTTTATAAGGAAAATATTGAAGAAAAACCTTTTTGGGAAGGCTGATGGTCTTTTGGAAAACCTGAAGATTTGGGTTCGGGGGTCGGTTAGGTATGGGGAAGGTATTAGCGCCCCACACCTCCTTTCTACTGAAAGGGAACCTTTAATTAAACGTGGTTTATGTGTTGATTTGAAAAGTACTTAAGTTTGCCTCTTGATTAAAAAAAACTTAATGAAAATATTTATTTTCGGCGCTCGACGAGAGTTAGCCTTTTTGGCTTTTGGGAAGGAAAGGTGTTTTGGTTTGTTGTGCTTGACGGAGGGGATCCGCTCCTACGTATCTCCCGGTGCGATGGAGAATTCAAAGCTACGTAGTTCTAGGTAAAGTTTTTATTTTTTATATTGTGAAAACTGAGCTTTCATGATGATCAGTTGAGCGAAGGCTCCAAGTGACCACCATTAGCACTCCATTGTTAATAATCATGAAAGCAGAGGCTTCGCAGGACCAATAACAAAGTTTTTTTGATTTAATGAAAAGTTCTTTAGGAAAATTAGGCATTCATGATGGTCAATTGAGCAAGGGCTCCAAGTGATCACCACTAGGTCCTCATTGTTAATGATTATGCAAGCAGAGGCTTCGCAAAACTATTAACAAAGTTTTTTGATTTATTGAAAATTTTTAGAAAAAATTAGGTATTCATGATGATCAATTGAGCAAGGGCTCCAAGTGATCACCACTAGTTCCTCATTGTTAGTAATCATGCAAGCAAAGGCTTCGCAAGACCACTAACAAAGTTTGATTTAATGAGAAATTATTTGGGTTAAAAAAAAGAACTAAAAAAACGAGAAAAATGTGAAAATTTGCAAAATGGGGGTGTTATTAGCTGCAGGGGGTTGTGCAACTGAACAGGGGGTGTAAACAGCAAGCCCAGTTCGCATATGGGAGCCAAACTGGGCTTAAGTGAAATAAAAAAAATGGGGAGGTGCAGAAAGTATTCAGAATGAAAATAAAATAAAATAAAAAATAAAATAAAACCTAATGCGACCCTAATCTTCTCCCTACACGCGCGACCCTAATCTTCTCCCTGATACGCGCGACCCTAATCTTCTCCTCCCCCTTTCTTGCACAAACGGCGCCGCTGAGAGAGAGTGGAGGGAAAAGAGCGAGATTTCCGGCGGTTATCACGGGAGAGAGATGGATCGGAGAGAGAGAGAGATAGGTAGCGAAATGAGAGAGAGAGAGCGACGGTGAGGTAGAACGGAGGGAGGGATCGCGACGTTGAGGGGGTGACAAGCTCGCCGACGACGATGGGAGCATTTCCAGGTTCGTTTTCCGTCTGATCTACGTCTTCTTCTTCCATTTTTTCGGTTTTCCTCTCCTCTCCATCTTCTCTGATTTCTGACTGGGTTGTGGTTGCTGTGAGGGTTTGTGGGTGATTGATGGTGGCTGTTGGTGGCGGTTTAGTGGTGAGTGGTGGTGGTTTTTGAGAGGGAGGCTGAAGGTGGCATGGGGGTTAGGTGACAGTGGTGGTTGTTGGGGTTGGTGATGGTGGTTGTTTGGATGGTGAGTGGTGGTTGTTTGGATGGTGGTTGTTTGGGTGGTGATGGGGGAGAAGAAGCTTCTCTACATTTTTTTTATTTTTTCTACTCCATCATTTGTTTCAGATCTGTCTCTGTTTTCTTGTGTGTTTTTTTTCTCGAAATTCGTGTGTCTTTGACCGACCCTTGACAGCTCTTTTATATTAAAATACTAGGTCAGAGCATTTAATTTAGTTTGACCGGGCTTTGATTTTTCAGATTTGGAGTGGAGCGGATCGCCTGACTACTTGAGAGAGCATTCTTTGAACCCTGATTTCTTCTTCTTTGCATTTTATTATTTTTTTTGTATTTTCGGATTTATTTATTTTTGTATATTTTGTGTTATTATTTTTTGTATTTTTTGGACATTTGGACATTTGAACACTTTTAATTTGTAATAAAAATTAAATAGAGATTTTTTTTTGACCTTTTTGTATTATATAACACTTTTAAATTGTAAATAACACTAAATAGAATTTTTGGCATTTTTGGACTATACATATATACTCAAAATGAAATAACTGCACAAAATAAGAATAATAATAATAAAAAGGAGTCGGGCCGAACTCAAAGACGAGAACGGGCCAGACTAGACAAAATACGCTAAAACGAGACCCTAATAGAGGAAATGGACTCATTAACTAAAAACACTAAAATTGACTCAGAATTACATTCTTAAACCTGAATTGAAAAGACAAGCCAAATTTCTAGAAAAAATGACTTTTGGTAGTGTTACCTCAGAATTTCGACAGTACATTAAATGAAGCTTTAAATGGGGTTGACTTCACATTTAATATTGTTCTGTGGGCCATAGGTCAATATTCAAGTCAATGCACCATGAATTCGACAGGAAAGGTAGACAAGTGCAAGGAGTGCAAGTAAACTTCGACAAGCTTAGCTCTCAAAGCTATGAAGCAAGTAATGCAAGAAACCTTCGACAAGAGAAGACCCAACACTTCGACAGAGCTGGGATCAACATTTCGTCAAGCGGTTGACAACGGGTTAGTCGAAAGTGCAGAGCAGCAGTTAGTGGGCGGTTACTCTCCCGTAGTTTTAGGAGGCAGTTACTCTTTCCCCCACGATTGTTCCTACGAGTATAAATACCCCTTTGTAATAGAAAATCGGGGTCACCACATTCTACAAGAACTCTGAGAAACTCAACTTCCAAGCCAAAGCGAAACACGAGTGAAACAGATACTTTGTACGTGTTGGTGAACCATTTTTCTTTCTTCGTTTAATGCAAATTTTTACTTTCTTTTTACCTTCGTTGCATTTACTGCTTTTATTTTATTTTCAATCCGTTTCTCTCTACTATTTACTGTTCTTATGTACGTGAAAAACACAAAACTCAATGGCAATCGTCAAAGAGATTTTCTAGTTTGATCTCACAGCCTCGATATTGAAAACTAGTGATTGTTTGCTAAAAACACCAGCAAACAAATTGGCACGCCCGGTGGGACTTTTGCCATTAACTTTGTGTTGTTTCTATAAGTGTGTGTAGTTGTATGCACTTGAGGAGTGGTAGAATGGTACGTACCAATTCTAACAATGCCTCTAGTTCTAACCCTGTGGTATCACAAGGGCAAGGAACAACCGTAGATTCTACAAGTGTCAGTATTGGAAATGTTACAGGGACAATGGCCCCAGTGACATCAATAACCGTTACAGGGACCAATGTTGGTTTGACACAGTCTATGTCTTTGCCACAAAGTATAGGACTTCCTTCTAGTCCTTATATGGCAACAGGGAACAGTTTAGAGACACGTTTCCAGAACATGAGTCTACCACCATATCCTTTTGGTGTATATGGCATGCCTCTTTGGAATGCCACACGCTTCGACCTTTTCCCCCCTCTCATGTGTCTTACGAAAGCACACTGGGTGAAATCCTCTTTGCATTAACCAATGCGTCCTTGTTGGCATTAAGACAAAGCAAGTGGGCGAGCAATCACGATATGGTTAATATGCTCACCCAACAAATTGGTAATGCATTTTCAATCCGTTGATTCAGAATACCAATACAAGTTACCAGATGTTAGCAAACCAAATGGGTAGGATAGCAGATTTCTTTGGGGCTCCTACAGGGAATAATAGGCAATTACCCAATGGTGGGAATAATGCGCCTAATACCCCGAGAGAGATTCCATCGCCGAAGCCCAAGGCGGTTGTGGGCGAACAACAAGGACGGGAAACCATGTCCCCGGAAGTAGTTATGGTGCATCGAAACCAGAACGCTGATGAGGTTGTTCGACAAGTGCAACAGAATAATGTTTGCGCCCAAGACAACATAGCCAATTTGGTAGAAACCATAATGGCACAGAATGGCCTTAACGTAGGTTTACATAGGCCTAGTTTCATATCACCACTGTGTGAATATGTATTGCAGGCAGAATTGCCAAGAGGTTGGAAAATTCCTAAATTTACTAAATTTGGGGGTGATACCAATGAATCTACTGTCGAACACATTGCTCGCTACATGACTAAGGCAGGGGATATAGCCCAAAATGAGAGTTTGAAAATGAAATATTTTCCAAATTCTCTAACTAAGAATGCCTTTACGTGGTTTACCACTTTACCCTCAGGTTCCATGTACACATGGGGGCAGTTGGAAAAGGCTTTTCATGAGCAGTTTTATATGGGCCAGTCGAAGATTAGTCTCAAAGAATTGGCCAGTGTTCGACGTAAAGTGCCTGAAGCTATCGACGACTACCTGAATAGATTTAGTGTTAGTGTTAGTGTTGCCTGTGCCAGAGCAACCATTTGTTGTGTACTGTGATGCTTCCAAGATGGGTTTGGGAGGTGTACTGATGCAGGATGGGAAAGTGGTTGCTTATGCGCGTCCGACGATTGAGGACCCATGAGAAGAACTATCCTACTCATGACTTAGAGTTGGTCGCAATTGTGTTTGTGTTGAAGATTTGGAGGCACTATCTCTATGGTACTAGATTCAAGTATTCGGTGATCACAAGAGTCCAAGTACTTGTTTGACCGAATGAGTGAATATGAGGCAGGCGTTGGTTTAGATTTGTTGAAGGACTATGATTTCGGCTTGAACTATCACCCCAAGCAAAGCTAATGTCGTGGGTGATGCTTTGAGTCGGAAAGCTTTGCATATGTCAGCTATGATGGTGAGAGAATTGGAATTGATTGAGCAATTCCGTGACTTGAGTCTGGTTTGTGAGGTGACACCCCAGAGTGTCAGATTGGGGATGCTGAGAATTGGGAACGACTTCTTGGTTAGTATCAGAGACGCCCAGAAGTTAGATGTGAAGTTGGTGGATTTGCTGGTTGCTGGTGAGCAAACTGTTGATGGGGATTACAGGTTGGATTCCCAGGGTGTGTTGAGGTTCAGGGACAGAATTTGTGTTCCGGATGATGCTGAGTTAAAGAAGATGATACTTGAGGAGAGCCATAGGAGTAAGTTGAGCATTCATCCAGGTGCTACCAAGATGTACCATGACCTGAAGAAACTATTTTGGTGGCCTGGTATGAAGAGAGACGTTGCGCAGTTTGTATACGCATGTTTGACTTGCCAGAAGTCAAAGATTGAGCACCAGAAGCCTGCGGGGTTGATGCAACCTTTAGAGATTCCGGAATGGAAGTGGGACAGCATCTCCATGGATTTTGTGACGGGGTTGCCAAACACCGTGAGAGGGTTTGACACTATTTGGGTGATTGTGGATAGGCTAACCAAGTCTGCCCATTTTATTCCTATCAACATCACCTATCCTGTGCCAAAGTTGGCTAGAATTTACATCCAGGTGATTGTGAAACTGCATGGGGTCCCGAAGAGTATTGTGTCGGATAGAGACCCGCGGTTTACATCAGAGTTTTGGGGTAGCTTGCAGGAGGCATTGGGGTCCAAGCTGAGGTTGAGTTCGGCTTATCATCCTCAGACTGATGGTCAGACAGAGAGAACCATCCAGTCTTTGGAGGATCTTTTGAGAGCTTGTGTGCTAGAGCAGGGAGGTGCGTGGGATACACATCTCCCACTGATTGAGTTCACTTATAATAACAGCTATCATTCGAGCATTGGGATGGCTCCTTTTGAGGCACTGTATGGGCGGAGGTGCAGAACTCCTTTGTGTTGGCATGAGTCCGGGGAGAGTGTTGTCCTTGGACCGGAGTTGGTTAGGGAGACGACTGAGAAGGTGAAAATGATCAGAGAGAAGATGAAAGAGTCCCAGAGCCGACAGAAAAGTTATCATGATAAGAGGAGGAAGGACTTGGAGTTTCAGGCTGGTGAGCATGTGTTCTTGAGGGTCACGCCTATGACTGGTGTTGGGCGTGCTCTGAAGGCAAAGAAGTTAACTCCAAGGTTTATTGGACCGTACCAAATCACTGAGAGGGTTGGAAAGGTTGCTTATAGGGTGGCCTTGCCACCTAATCTTTCGAACTTGCACGATGTCTTCCACGTGTCACAGCTTCGGAAGTATATTCCAGACCCGTCTCATGTGATTCACATGGATGATGTGGAGGTACGAGAGAACCTCACTGTGGAGACTATGCCAGTGAGGATTGAGGATAGAGAAGTGAAGGTGCTGAGAGGGAAAGACATTGCCTTGGTCAAGGTAGTGTGGTTGGGAGCTACGGGTGAGAGCATGACTTGGGAGCTGGAGAGCAGGATGCGAGAGTCGTATCCGGAGCTGTTTGAATCAGGTATGAATTTCGAGGATTAAATTTCCCAAGTGGGGGAGAGTTGTAACACCCTAAATGATTTAATTAAGCAATTGATTAAATTATTTAAAGTGTTACACTGTTTTAAATTATAATAGAATATAAAATAGTGTTTATAATTCAGTAATTTATTTTAATTGAAGGGGGTGGTGGAAGAAATGGACAAGGGGTGTAAAAAGGGCCTAAGGTGCGCTTGGCCCAATGTACATATACCCAAAAGTGGAATTTTCTTTCATTTGTGAAGAGAGAAAGAAAGTTGCGAAGGAGAGGAGAGAAAGAGAGAGAGAAGCAGCGCAAAACCCTAGGAGAAGAGAGAGGAGGAGAAGAGCAATTTCGTGACTTGAAAGCTTGGATTGTTGCGATGGTTTTGTTCGTGACTCCATTTCGGCTCTTTCTCTACAGTTAATTTGAGGTAAGGGAGTCTCACTCTATAATAGAGGGTATAATAGGTCGTATGTAAGTCATAGAGTCTTAATTTGATGATGTTGATTGTTAATTGAATGGTTGTTGGATTGAATTTGATAATTTGTATGCTAAAATCGATTTGGGGCTTTAAGTTAGGGTTTGGTGTTCTTGATGTTGCTTTGATTGATGATTGAACATGCAATTGATTGTTTGAATATGAAATTAGGAGTATTAGAATGATTATTGAGTGATTTGGGTTGGAAGAATTTGAGGAAAATGGGATTTTTGAGGCATGGGCGCCAAAATGCTAGGAGAAATGCGCCACTGTAATCTTAGTGAGAGAGTGTTGGTGTTGTGTTCTTTGTGCAGGCGCCAATTTCCTAGGAAATGGCGCTGTGTCACCAGCTATGCTTGATGGTGGGTGAGTGAGTTCTTTGTCTGGGCGCGAGAATGTGGGTGTTTTGGGGCGGGAAGTGCAACTTGTATTTCGAACATATTTCCTCGTACAATTTTTGTATTCACCGCCAACTTTCATTTTTAAGTGTTTTGGCTCGAGTAGTTTTTCGAGTGCAGGTGTTATTTTGAAAATGTCCGGTGGGGCTTGTTTTGTGTGTGTTTTGGGGCCGGGAGTGAAACTTGTATTTCAACATATTTCCTCGTGCCAATTTTTGTATTCACCGCCAACTTTCATTTTTAAGTGTTTTGGCTCGAGTAGTTTTCGAGTGCGTGTGTTATTTTGAAAATGTCTCGGTGGGGCTTGTTTTGTGTGTGTTTTGGGGCCCGGGAGTGAAACTTGTATTTGGACATATTTCCTTGTGCCAAACTTTGTGTTTACCGCCCAAATTCATTTTTAAACATTTTTGGCTCGGGTGGTTTTTGGTTTGAAAGTGTGGGTGAGGTGAGCTGGCAGGGGCGCTAAATCAGTTGTCTTTGCCAGGCGCCTAGTCCGCGCTCGTGTTCGAGATTGTGTCTCAAAGCGTGGTGCGAGTTTGTGTCTAGGTCTGTGTTGCCGGGCGCCATTGCTAGAAAAGTGGCGCCCAGTGGCTATGTTGCCACGGGCGCCAAAATGCTTTGAGTTCGCGGCGCTAGTCTTTGTGTTGCACTGTGGGGCGCTGTATGTGGGGAAATTGGCGCTGAGTGCCGCCAAATGCATAAGTGTGTCTTTGTTTTGGTCCTTAGGTGACAGTTTGGTCCCTAGATGGCCGTCTCATCCTAAATGGTGGTTTAGGTCCCCGAGTGGGTTTAGTCCCAATATTGTGAGTGGTCCTTTGATTTGAATTATAATGAGTTTGTGCCGGAGATGGGATGAGAGTTAGTGCATGATTTGTGATATGATAAATGTGTTTGTGTTCTATTCATGGAATATCATGCATACATTCTAGCTCATGATCGCGACGTTGTAAATTAAATTTTGAGGTAGGAGGGCGGTGCCGAGGCCATGATTCGATTTTTAGGCCGAGGGCCATACACTAGATATTGAGATTGCTTGGGAGGGCAAATGGTACCACATGCATAACAACATTGCATGCATTCACATGAGCATATGAATGTTAGTGAGTGAGTTGCTTGATATGATTGGTATCTTTGTGAGCTATGATGATATATATATTGCCTATTATCACTTTTATTATATAGTTCGAGACTCACCCTTTCTGTTGTTGTTTACCACAGGTAGCCATGAGTGAAGGCTCGTTACCTTCACTACTTCCCGAGTGTGTCTGCTCTGATACGTAGCACCTAGGGGATGGGGTCTAGATTGTATTTGCATTGTTTTGCTCACTGTTGAGTTTTCTTATGAGATTTCTCTATGTCTTACTTGAGAGTGCTGAAATCCTTTTTTTTTGAGATGTAACTTTATCTTTCCGCTGCATGTTGTGAGATTATTTACCACGTGATATATGGTGTTACGTATTGATAAATGTTTATGAGATGAATTGACTGTTGAGTGTTTTAAGAGAGAAGTGTGACGCTCCATTTTATGAAAAGAAAAAAAATGATTTATGTTATACTATTAGTGTGCTGATTGACTATGGCTAAAGTGTGGCTTGCCACTAAGGTCAGAATTTCTTTCACTGGTGTATTTACAAGGGCATCACTGAGAGCCTTGCAAAGGTTTGTTTGCAAGTAGTATCAGTTACCTGAGTAATCCCATAGTCAATCCGTCCACTATTTTATAACACATTAATTTAAAAGATAACCGGAATATTTATAGATACATACTCTGATTTTTGATTTAATTTTTCGGGTAGAAATGGGGTGTTACATTAGTGGTATCAGAGCGATTCGGGTCTGCAATAAAGCCAAGTGTGTCGATTTGTCATGATGTGTATGACAACTAGGTGTCTTAAAATAGTTCTGAACTGGTTGTTTATGCTGCAGTGTTAGGTTGATATGGCCAGAAGGATCGATGCTGCTTTTCTTGAGGCCTTGCAAGCTATAGCGCAGACTGTGGGTACCCAGCAGAATGCGGAGGCCCGCAGTTTAGCTACCTTTCAGAGAGAGAACCCTCCCACCTTCAGGGGAGGTACAACTGAGATGGAGCACCGGCTTGGTGAAGGAGATTGAGAGGATCTTTCCGAGTAATTAGTTTGTAATGATGAACAAAAAGTAAGGTATGGCACTCATACCCTATCTGAAGAGGCTGATGACTGGTGTCATACCCCAATTTTGTCCGGCTTAGGTCAAAACCCTAATTTTCCCCAAAAATAAATAAGTAGAAGAACAAAGAGCATCATGTATTGCATTTAGGTTTTTAAAAGTCATTTCCAAGTTTCTAAAATCATTTTGGAGTTGGAATACACTTTTGGAGCAAATTAGAGTTTTTAGGTCAAAGTGGTATTTTGGTCATTTTGCAAAAGGGTAATTTCTCGGGAAAAGCCATGGAACATGCATTTTGAGTCCTAAAAGTCATCTCATTGTTTTTAAGATGATGTTTGGAGTTGGAAGACATGTTTTATGCGAGAGAGTTGAGTTTTGGGGCAAAATTACGGTTTTTGACCAAAAGGGCATTTTGGTCATTTCACTAAGACCAATAATTTCTCAGTAAAAACCACTATGCATCTCTTGGGGAATTTATTTGGGTCTAAAAGGGTGGAGGTTGTGCATTTTTGTGCACCATTGAAATATTTTGGCATGGAATTCAAGTTTTGAACAAAAGGGCAAAATGGTCATTTCCTTTGAGGTGGGGTCAACAAAATCAATTTTGGGATTGGTGAGGTCATGGAATTCAGAGCCCAATCATGGAATCATAGGATAGGGCCCAAAATGGCATGAATAAGAAAGAAAGATCTAGAAGGGAATATTCTACATTTTGAATGATGAAAGGATAAGGATTAGTACAAAAATGACAACTTGCAAGTTTTCCACTCATTCTCTCACTTGTGTGCTGCGAATTTCCTCTCATTTCCAGCCCATATTTTGTGCTTTTTCATGCCCATGATCCTTGTGAAATGATCCTTAGCCATTGATTAAAATTTTTGATCAAATCCTAGGCCATAACTCAATGTAAAAAGACCTAAATGCCCCCAACAATTTTTGCTCTCCAAGACCACTCCAAAAACGTGTACAACCAGCTGATTTGTGCTTCTTGAGTGTCCCTAATCCTTGTGCATTGCAATCTTGACCCTCCATTTAAATTCTATCTCAAATCCTAGTGGTTTACAAAAGCACATTGTCACAAATGCCCTTAAAATTGGTCCTCATATAAAAGCCCAAAAATTAGAGACTCACTCACACACACTCTCATTTTGCAAACCTAGAAGAAAAACCTCTCCTCCTCTCCTCCTCTCTCAGCCGAAACCATCTCCCTCCTCTCACCCCTCCATTAATTCACCTTCATTCACCAAAGCACCTTAAAAACTACCTCTCACAACCTTGCCTCTCCCCTCTCACTCAAAAAACACAAAAACAATTCTTCTCTCCCTTATTTCCAACACAAGGCCGTAGCCATCTCCATCTTCCCTCTCCTCTATTTCTTCAATTTCTTCTTTCTCTCTTAGGATTAAGGTAAAACCCTTGATACCTTTGCATCATCTTCAAGCATTTTGCATTAGAAATTATTTTCTTCTCTTCATCTCACATTTTCTTCATTATTTAGCATATTTATCATTTTCATTTTCATAATGTAGCTTGTTGTTGTTGATGGGTGAAATTTGGCATTTCACCCTTAATAAATAGATTTTATGGTGCTTTATTGTAGTTTTGTTGTCATTTCACTAAACAAAAATATGTTCAAGTTGATTGTGTATTTTTTCATTCAATGTTGTCATGAGTATTTTACTTTAGTAGTAAATGTTGTTATTGTTAGTGGTTGATGATCTAGTCATGTGATTTACCACTAGTGCTTAAGGCACTTTGATTTGAGTGGAAAAGATGACTAGAAAGGATTCAACCCATTATATTTGATTTTATGTTTCTTGAGATTTAAATTTAGTTCAGTTATTGTTAGTGTTTGATGATCTAGTCATGTGATTTACCACTAGTGCTTAAGGCACTTTGATTTGAGTGGAGAAGATGACTAGAAGGGATTCAACACATTTGCTACTTTGATTATGTTAATCTTCATGCTAAAATATTCTTAAGTTATTTATTTGTTGCTCTTTGCAAAATAATGGTTAATTTTATTGTTAGCATTTTATTTTAGAGGTTGCTAGTGTTGTTAGTATTGATGATCTAGCAAGATGATTCATCACTAGTACCTTAAGGTACTTTAATCCAAGTGAAGAAGATTGCTAGAAGGGATTCAAATAGCTTATTTGATCATTTGTTCTTTTGGATTATCAAATTAGCTTATTAATGTTCAAGTTTCCAAGCATAAGTTCACTTTCTACCCTTCTTCCCTTACATATATAATTTCGGCCTTGAGCCAATTTTAGGAGTTGTTCTTGTTAATTGTTGTTCTTCATGTATTCATGTTTGTTCATGTAATTAGGTTAAGTTTGATGAAGAAATTTGTGGGTTTAGGTACATATATGGTTCGGTTTTAGCTAGGTTTTGGATGCACCCTTTTGATTTTTACCTACTTTTGTATATATATGGTGGATAATTTGGAAATGAGTTGTTTGAGCCCTTACATGATAGATATGCCACTGTTTTGAACCCTTCATGGGTAAAGTTTGCACTTGTATAAATTGTTTGCAATTTGAATTATGATCCCATATTAAATTATGTTGATTTTAGTGCATTCACCTTGTTAAATTGCATGTAATAGCTTTGGGTTTGACTTGAACTAGCTAGGTTTTGGTTAATTCTTGTTACTCTCTTGTGAATGCATGATATTTGGGGCTTGATTGTGGGGATTAAGGGGTTTCGGCCTTAAGGTTAGGAATTAGGGTTTTGTCTTTTTTTTTTTCTTTAATTTATTAAGGTGCAATTGTGGTTCAAAATAATTTTTCTCAAGTTGTTATAACATGATTTGCTTGCCATTTGTAGATAGTTTAGCAAGATCCAATTTCCTACCCTTAAGCTACATTGTTTAATTGTTGATGCTTTAATGTCATTCTTGTGCATTCTTGTTGCCAAATAATAATGGGCATGCTTGTGTCCTAATTATATTGTGGATTACTTTGTTTGCAATTTAATAAGTATTGTGTTTTGGTTTTGACTTAAAAATTGATTGAATGTTCTACTTTCTTTTCTTTGTGGCCAATGCCATCCTCAAATTCTTTTCTTATTCTTTTATTTGACAAAAAAAGAAGCTCTTTTCCAAGAGTCAACACTCTTCAAATCATTTTCATAAATTAATCAAATCTTTTGAGGTCAATAAATAATTTCTTTTTTAAAACTCATGAGGGGGCAAGTCGGACGTGACACGGCCGGTGTTGTCTAGCGTCCTAAGACCGGAGTCATGCAGCTCAAACGTCTTAGGATACTTGTGAGAATAAAACAAATAATTAATAATTTCAAACCCTTTTTCTAAAATCAATCAAAAGATCATTTTCCAAAAGTAGTGGGCACACGTCGTCAGAAATGCGGGCGGGTGTCTTTGTTCTAGGTCTATTGGATGCATGATCTAGGACCGAAAACCCCTACAATAAAAACACCAACACACTTCTTTCCTAAGAAATCGCAAAAAGCCGTCTTACGGCGCAAAAACGCACTTCCTCCTAAAAATCGCAAAGCCCGTCTTGGACGCGCACAAACGAGAACTACGTAGCTTTGATCCTCATCTCGGTGAAGTACGTAGGAGCGGTACACTGTCCCGTCAAGCACCCTTTT
This sequence comes from Oxytropis ochrocephala, assembly GCA_020916435.1. Classification (NCBI taxonomy): domain Eukaryota; kingdom Viridiplantae; phylum Streptophyta; class Magnoliopsida; order Fabales; family Fabaceae; genus Oxytropis; species Oxytropis ochrocephala. The sequence goes on from CM037090.1 coordinate 64,197,023, forward strand.
AAAAAAATCTTTGTTTTGTTCCGCTTTTCAAGGATATCCAAAAATATTCTTTTTCTCGTTTCCAATAAAATATTTTCTCAATCAAAAGAAAAGAAAAGAAGTAGAACGATCGTTTCAAATCAAACATTTCAAAACCACACATCAAATTAAAGGTTCCCTTTCGGTAGAAAGGAGGCACAGTGCTTATACCTTCCCGTACCTAACCGACCCCCGAACCTACATCTCTTGTTTTCGAAAAGACCACCCGCCTTGTACAAAAAGACGTTTTTTCAATGTTTTCGTCTCAAAACTAAAATATTGGTGGCGGTTTCATATTTTCCCACGTTGTACATCGAGAAGTCCAAACCGGATTTTTCGGGGTGCAACAGCTGGCGACTTCACTGGGGACTTTTCTTTTTTTTAAAAAAAAATAACGAGGGTCAAGCCTAATTAATTTGATGTGTGGTTTTAAATTGTTTGATTCAAATGTGATTGTTCTATTTCCTTCTTTTCTTCTCTTTCTTTCTTTTCTTTCCTTCTTTCTTTACCAATAATCATTGAATGTTCTCTGCACTTTCATTGTATTGCATCCATGTGCATTTGCTTATTTCTACGTTTGCTTCTTGTTTCTTCTCTTACCCCTTTCTTTCTTTACTTATACTTATGCATCATATTCTCCCCATCTCGCATATTCCCCTCTTCTTCGCTCCCTTTCTTCGGTAAGTTCATGCACTTCCCCCCTCTATCATGATCCCCTCTTCTTAGCTCCTCTTCTTAAGGTAAGTAGAGTTTTTTTTAGATGATTGTTAATACCTTAGGTTGATTTCTTGCTTAGACTTGAATAATATGTGCAAAACCTTAGGGTAGACGACTCTCTTTATGCGGATCATTTTCGGATTTTCTTTGCAGGTGGGGGGGTATATGCATCATTATGCTCCTACACACACTTTCACTGTTTTTACCCTTGTGTGATTTTTGGTGAGACAGCCCTATACCCGGGCTAGAGTATATCTTAGGCTAGAACGAAGTCATTAGTGGCTGCACACTGGACGTACGTCTTTTCGTGTGGTTGCGAAGACTTCACCTAGAGTTTGGCTTTGTTCGAAGGGCTCATCACTTGGACTTACGTCCCTGCTGATCGGTGCGCTCGGATGAGGTCGTTGGCTCTAGGAACCTTATTTAGGGCCCTCTTGTTAGTGCTTACCTTGAAGTACCCCTTAGAAAAGCCTTAGATCCTGTCTCTAAGAAACCCTGTAGGACACAAAGGAGCTGCATACCCCTGCATCCAAACCTTTTTTGAAAAACGATTATTTTTCCAGAATTCCAACTTTTGAAAATCCTATGTTGTAAATAATTTTCTTTCAATCATCCTCATCATGCATTCATTCATGCATGTCAAGTCGCGTTATCGCCGTCATCTTCATATAAAGACATCATTTGCATTGCATAAAACAAAAACTTGATAAAATTCATACATGCATTTTTTCTCTATCTCATTAAGGTTTGTTAGGAGTGCATTCTCCGCACATGTGCATTTCCATTCACTAAGGCATTTTCCCCTAATTGTCTCGAAAAATCAAAAAAAAAAATCGTGTCTTATTAGGGGCGCGTCTCATGCATTATTGTTTTCCTTTTTTTCACACATCATGAAAAATAATACATTAACTTCTCATTTTGCATGCAATTCCATTCAATAAAAAAAATCATGTCTTTCCATGCATTTTTTTTATCATTGTGAGTATCATGCATTCCATTTCATTACATAAAAATGAAAACAATTATCATCTTCATAGCATAAGCATTTCATTTATAATCAAAAAGAGGAAAAAGCTCCTCGCCAAGTTCATCCAAAACATGGCATTCATGCATAAGCATTATCTCAAAAAGGGACACGTGAGAACTACGTGACGCTTTGATTCCTCAAGGAGGATACGTAGGAGCGGGTCCCCCCCGTCAAGCATAACAAATAAAAATTTCATTTTAAAAAAATGTCTTTCTCACATCATTCGAAATGCATTTCATTTTGCATCAAAATCACAAAAACCTTTTAGAATAATTACACTTTTCAAGTGACCATTTTTCCACGCATTTGCATATCATAATGCTTTCACATACAATAAAGAGTTTTGATGAGAGGCGAGATGGTCTTGCAAAACAATCATTCTTTCAAAATTTCAAGGTGTTCCAAGGCATTCGGTTTTTCACGTCAATAGCTCATTTGTATTTCCTTCAAAGAATAAAAGGGCATTGCATCTCATCCATTCCATGATAAAAGACTGAAATAGTTCATCAAAAAAAAAAAAGTTTTTATATCATGTTTTAACTAATGTTAACTCTCTGTGAAGCGTTCTTCTAGTGAGCATGTGTGCCACGTGCATTTTCTCTTGTTTGAGTCAGTCAATTTCCTTCAATCATCATCATTCCCCATCCAAGTCTAATCCCGCCCCGTCCACCCATAAAGCGCATATTCTCTCCCATCAGTGCATACCTGACTTTTTGGTTCATTCTCACTAACACTTTAAGTCCTCCATGCCGGGGCAAGTCTGTGATCACTAATTTCCCTTGTTAAATATCATATTCCTTCAGTGCAAGTCTTTCAAAAAATAATAATAAATAAGAAAATAAGCTCGCTAGGTTGAAAACCCGTAAAGGGCGGCCTAGACACGAAAAAACGCCCGGTGGATTGAAAACTCGCAAAGAGCGGTCCAGGCAAAAGTTAGGGCATAAAAAAAAAAAGAGAAAAAATGTAAAGAAAGGAGCAAGCACATATAGATAGATGAACAGTTTTCATGTTTTACAAAAATAAAAATAAATAAGCAATCAGGATTTGAAATGAAGTTTGGCCATCTCCTCAAAAATCCCAAAATCCCGGAAAGTCCCTTTCCTACCCACCTTAAGCCAAGAAAAACCAAAATCCAAAAATCACCCTAGACAAGGATCACCTCAAATATATAAAATAAAAAAAAAAAAAAAAAAAAAAAAAAACAGTGCATCACTTTTTATCAGCTCACCCGAGTTAAAGAAGGAAAAGAATCATAAAAAAGAAGAAAAAATAAATAAGAGAAAAAAAAAAAAGGGGATTCAAAAATGAAAATCCCAAAACAAAGGAAAACACAAAGAAATGTAAGTGGTGAGTGATACATGTTACCACAAAACATAAAAGATCCTTGTCTCAATAAACCTTCAAACACTTCATCATTCCCATACACCCTCCTTCCATAAACCGCAAACACTTCCCTTTGACCGCGGAATCCCGCTCTCCACAAAAACCTTAGCCAGAATAAAACTTCCAAACACCTCATCAAGCCAAATAACCATCATAAATCATCGATCGTCACCAACGTTGAATAAAAATCACCCTACCATTAGCCCTAAGCACTTCATCCGGCCCAATCATCCTTCCTCCACAAAACACCACAATCCCGAAAAGTCCATTCCGATCAATGATGATTCTTTGTTGTTTTCTCAAATTTTAAATCTTAGGACAACTAAGTTTATCTGTCTATGATGTGTTTGCTCAAAAAAGAAAAACAAAGCGATCGAGAAAGAAGAAAGTCGATCAAGAAAAACAAACCCTCGGAAAAAGAATTGAGGAACAAAAACAAACGATCGAGAAAAAGAAAAGTGACAAAATAAAAAGAGGGACTTGCACTCAGAAACCCATTCAATTTGCATTAAAACAAGGTTTAGTGATCACCAAGTGAGGTTTCTTTCACGCTAAAAGTCAAGACATTTGTGACCGAGAACACTACTCGAGATCCAAAAGATGGGGCACTCTCTTCACCTCCCGCCCCCCTGGTCTTGGGAATGTCTATTCAATGCCCTCCCATGTCACTCCCGGTTGTCAATACCTCCCAGCGAGGGGGCAAGGACGTTCCCATTCCTTCACCTCATTCAACCTCACCGGGCAATCTCTCAACTTACTATCCTAAACAAGGCCCCTGTCATTCTAATTGGGGCGCTTTTGTCCTTGTTATGACCAGGGCAACATCAAACTTTATGGGTTGAGACAAAATCTCTTCTCGCCCCACCTTTCATTTCAAAAAGTGAAGCATTCCCAATTCATCATCTTCTACACCCTAGTTGTTGTCACCACTAGACGGGGGCAAGCTATTCACTCATCAAAGACACGATTGGGGCAATCTTGTATCTCTTGATCCTCATGAGCTTCGACAATAAGCGTATCTCATCATTCCTTCACTCGTCATGAATGTCCATCCCAAGTGAACTGACTCACTCATTCACATTTGCACTCCTATGCATGCTTACTAGACAATGCTTCAAAAAGAGAGAACACAAGTTGTTTACGTGGTATATCGAAATTCAGTCATCATGGAAAGGAAAGAGAAAACAAATGAGGCTATTTGTAAATAAAAACCTTGAGAACACACGAGTTTGAATCAAATTCAACTTTTCAACGGAATGGTCAATAATCATCTCAATTCCTTGCATCCAAAGTCTCGCATCTCGTCATCACAAAAATGTTTACCTCATGCATCTAGACATTTCAATCTATTCATCATAGCATATGCATCAAAGCATTACATTTGCATCTTCACATTTTGTGCATTCATCACATTGCAAAAACAAACAAGGTGTTCCACGTCAGTTGCACCATATTAATATTTGCATTTCATAGAGGAAAATAGTAAAAAAGAAAAAGCAAAAATCTTTTCATTGCATTGGCATCATATTAATGTTCGCCCTTCATAAAGAGGAAAAGAACAAAATCATTTCATGTCATATCATGCATCAAAGTATTGCATTTGCATCCTCACATAGAAAAGTATGGAAAATTTCTTCAACCAGTTATCTTGGCGCATGAGGGTCGCCCAAAGTTGACCGCTTGTAGGGCTTCAGTGCTCGCCTTCATCCTTAGGGATTAGGTTGTTATTCTGTAGGGCTTTAGTGCTCGCCTTTATCGTTAGGGATTAGGTTGTATCTTGTAGGGCTTCAGTGCTCGCCTTCATCCTTAGGGATCAGGTTGTTATCCTGTAGGGCTTTAGTGCTCGCCTTCATCCTTCGGGACTAGGTTGTATCTTGTAGGGACTTAAAGTGTTGACCCTCAAAAAAAAAAAAAAAAAAAAAAAAAAAAAAAAAAAAAAAAAAAAAAAAAAAAAAAAAAAAAATAAATAGAAGAAGAAAATCAAAACATTCCCTGTCATCCAACACTCCATATCATTCATCATTTCACAAACATTCCTTTGTCATTTAATCATCAGACATTAAAGCAATGCATTTGCATCATATTAACGTTAGCATTTCCATAAAAGAAAAGAAGCGAGAAATCATTGCATCAAACATCAGAGCATTGCATCATATTAATGTTTGCGTTTCATGGAAAAAGCAAAAAGAAAAAATAGTCAGGAAAAAAAGCTGACAAAAGACAAAAGAAAATCAAAAATAGCATCTCCTAGCATTCATCATTACACCAAAATCATAGCATGGCATGCATTTGCATAACACACCCTTGCATAACATGCTTTCGCATAACATGCATCCACACTCCATCTCAATTCCTCGCATCGGTGGCGTATGCGGTACCTCAATCAAAGTCGCGGTAGCATTGGCCATTTCAATCAATCAACCAACGAGATTCGTGAATCCCTTCAGACCAGCGTCCGCCAGGACCAAGCGTCCGCCGGACTTCACCTCGTATTCGAGCTCACGAGTAAGTCCTTCGGACCTCGTTAGGTCGATCGAAAAGGATAGCGTGTCGGCCTAAGGCGTAGCGCTTGATCCTAGAGAAGTATCGAGATCTAGACTTGGTATTGTCTCCCCGGTCGCTCTTGAAGACCACCTCGCCGTTGGCAAACTCGGATCGTCGCGCGGTTCGTTAAAAGGCTTTAAGCAGCCTCGGTGTCGGTTTCATCGAGGACCGATACCTTCTTTTTGCTTTCTTTATCGCTTTCTTTATTGCCTTATTTCCTACTTTTTCTTTGGCTTCACGAGGTTGGCACCAATTCATTTCTTGCTTTCGTCGGCCTCACGAGGGTTGACAATTCATTTCTGTTCTGCTGGCTTCATGCGAGGTTGGCACCAATTCATTTCTTGCTTTTTTTGTAAACTATCGAGGGTTGACAATTCATTTCCTACTTTTTCTTTGGCTTCTTGCGAGGTTGGCACCAATTCATTTCTTGCTTTCGTCGTCGCCTCACGAGGGTTGACAATTCATTTCTGCTTTTATTTTGGCTTACGAGGTTGGCACCAATTCATTTCTTGCTTTTTGTATAAACACTCGAGGGTTGACAATTCTTTTCTGCTTTATTTGGCAGCTGCGAGGGTGGGCACCAATTCATTTCTGCTTTTCTTTGGCTTATCGAGGGTTGTTGATTCATTCATTAAAAAAGAAAGGAAAATTCGGGTTTCTCCAAATGGACAAAATTGGTATAATTTTTGAATTCTTTATTTCTATTTTACCTTGAAATATGTCTCGCGCAATTCACATTTCTTGGTAAAATCCAAATAAAGAGAGGCATTGTCATACCCCAATTTTGTCAGGCTTAGGTCAAAACCCTAATTTTCCCCAAAAATAAATAAGTAGAAGAACAAAGAGCATCATGTATTGCATTTAGGTTTTTAAAAGTCATTTCCAAGTTTCTAAAATCATTTTGGAGTTGGAATACACTTTTGGAGCAAATTAGAGTTTTTAGGTCAAAGGGTATTTTGGTCATTTTGCAAAAGGGTAATTTCTCAGGAAAAGCCATGGAACATGCATTTTGAGTCCTAAAAGTCATCTCATTGTTTTTAAGATGATGTTTGGAGTTGGAAGACATGTTTTATGAGAGAGTTGAGTTTTGGGGCAAAATTACGGTTTTTGACCAAAAAGGGCATTTTGGTCATTTCACTAAGACCAATAATTTCTCAGTAAAAACCACTATGCATCTCTTGGGAATTTATTTGGGTCTAAAAGGGTGGAGGTTGTGCATTTTTGTGCACCATTGAAATATTTTGGCATGGAATTCAAGTTTTGAACAAAAGGGCAAAATGGTCATTTCCTTTGAGGTGGGGTCAACAAAATCAATTTTGGGATTGGTGAGGTCATGGAATTCAGAGCCCAATCATGGAATCATAGGATAGGGCCCAAAATGGCATGAATAAGAAAGAAAGATCTAGAAGGGAATATTCTACATTTTGAATGATGAAAGGATAAGGATTAGTACAAAAATGACAACTTGCAAGTTTTCCACTCATTCTCTCACTTGTGTGCTGCGAATTTCCTCTCATTTCCAGCCCATATTTTGTGCTTTTTCATGCCCATGATCCTTGTGAAATGATCCTTAGCCATTGATTAAAATTTTTGATCAAATCCTAGGCCATAACTCAATGTAAAAAGACCTAAATGCCCCCAACAATTTTTGCTCTCCAAGACCACTCCAAAAACGTGTACAACCAGCTGATTTGTGCTTCTTGAGTGTCCCTAATCCTTGTGCATTGCAATCTTGACCCTCCATTTAAATTCTATCTCAAATCCTAGTGGTTTACAAAAGCACATTGTCACAAATGCCCTTAAAATTGGTCCTCATATAAAAGCCCAAAAATTAGAGACTCACTCACACACACTCTCATTTTGCAAACCTAGAAGAAAAACCTCTCCTCCTCTCCTCCTCTCTCAGCCGAAACCATCTCCCTCCTCTCACCCCTCCATTAATTCACCTTCATTCACCAAAGCACCTTAAAACTACCTCTCACAACCTTGCCTCTTCCTCTCACTCAAAAAAACACAAAAACAATTCTTCTCTCCCTTATTTCCAACACAAGGCCGTAGCCATCTCCATCTTCCCTCTCCTCTATTTCTTCAATTTCTTCTTTCTCTCTTAGGATTAAGGTAAAAACCCTTGATACCTTTGCATCATCTTCAAGCATTTTGCATTAGAAATTATTTTCTTCTCTTCATCTCACATTTTCTTCATTATTTAGCATATTTATCATTTTCATTTTCATAATGTAGCTTGTTGTTGTTGATGGGTGAAATTTGGCATTTCACCCTTAATAAATAGATTTTATGGTGCTTTATTGTAGTTTTGTTGTCATTTCACTAAACAAAAATATGTTCAAGTTGATTGTGTATTTTTTCATTCAATGTTGTCATGAGTATTTTACTTTAGTAGTAAATGTTGTTATTGTTAGTGGTTGATGATCTAGTCATGTGATTTACCACTAGTGCTTAAGGCACTTTGATTTGAGTGGAAAAGATGACTAGAAAGGATTCAACCCATTATATTTGATTTTATGTTTCTTGAGATTTAAATTTAGTTCAGTTATTGTTAGTGTTTGATGATCTAGTCATGTGATTTACCACTAGTGCTTAAGGCACTTTGATTTGAGTGGAGAAGATGACTAGAAGGGATTCAACACATTTGCTACTTTGATTATGTTAATCTTCATGCTAAAATATTCTTAAGTTATTTATTTGTTGCTCTTTGCAAAATAATGGTTAATTTTATTGTTAGCATTTTATTTTAGAGGTTGCTAGTGTTGTTAGTATTGATGATCTAGCAAGATGATTCATCACTAGTACCTTAAGGTACTTTAATCCAAGTGAAGAAGATTGCTAGAAGGGATTCAAATAGCTTATTTGATCATTTGTTCTTTTGGATTATCAAATTAGCTTATTAATGTTCAAGTTTCCAAGCATAAGTTCACTTTCTACCCTTCTTCCCTTACATATATAATTTCGGCCTTGAGCCAATTTTAGGAGTTGTTCTTGTTAATTGTTGTTCTTCATGTATTCATGTTTGTTCATGTAATTAGGTTAAGTTTGATGAAGAAATTTGTGGGTTTAGGTACATATATGGTTCGGTTTTAGCTAGGTTTTGGATGCACCCTTTTGATTTTTACCTACTTTTGTATATATATGGTGGATAATTTGGAAATGAGTTGTTTGAGCCCTTACATGATAGATATGCCACTGTTTTGAACCCTTCATGGGTAAAGTTTGCACTTGTATAAATTGTTTGCAATTTGAATTATGATCCCATATTAAATTATGTTGATTTTAGTGCATTCACCTTGTTAAATTGCATGTAATAGCTTTGGGTTTGACTTGAACTAGCTAGGTTTTGGTTAATTCTTGTTACTCTCTTGTGAATGCATGATATTTGGGGCTTGATTGTGGGGATTAAGGGTTTCGGCCTTAAGGTTAGGAATTAGGGTTTTGTCTTTTTTTTCTTTAATTTATTAAGGTGCAATTGTGGTTCAAAATAATTTTTCTCAAGTTGTTATAACATGATTTGCTTGCCATTTGTAGATAGTTTAGCAAGATCCAATTTCCTACCCTTAAGCTACATTGTTTAATTGTTGATGCTTTAATGTCATTCTTGTGCATTCTTGTTGCCAAATAATAATGGGCATGCTTGTGTCCTAATTATATTGTGGATTACTTTGTTTGCAATTTAATAAGTATTGTGTTTTGGTTTTGACTTAAAAATTGATTGAATGTTCTACTTTCTTTTCTTTGTGGCCAATGCCATCCTCAAATTCTTTTCTTATTCTTTTATTTGACAAAAAAAAAGAAGCTCTTTTCCAAGAGTCAACACTCTTCAAATCATTTTCATAAATTAATCAAATCTTTTGAGGTCAATAAATAATTTCTTTTTTTAAAACTCATGAGGGGGCAAGTCGGACGTACGGCCGGTGTTGTCTAGCGTCCTAAGACCTGAGGGCATGCAGCTCAAACGTCTTAGGATACTTGTGAGGAATAAAACAAATAATTAATAATTTCAAACCCTTTTTCTAAAATCAATCAAAAAGATCATTTTCCAAAAGTAGTGGGGCACGTCGTCCGTACGGGCGGGGCTGTCTTTGTTCTAGGTCTATTGGACTGTACAGTCTAGGACCGAAAACCCCTACAATAAAAAACACCAACACACTTCTTTCCTAAGAAATCGCAAAAGCCGTCTTCTGACGCAAAAAACGCACTTCCTCCTAAAAAATCGCAAAGCCGTCTTCGGACGCACAAACGAGAACTACGTAGCTTTGATCCTCATCTCGGTGAAGTGCGTAGGAAAGCGGTACTGTGTCCGTCAAGCACCCTTTTAAAAAAATCTTTGTTTTGTTCCGCTTTTCAAGGATATCCAAAAATATTCTTTTTCTCGTTTCCAATAAAATATTTTCTCAATCAAAAGAAAAGAAAAGAAGTAGAACGATCGTTTCAAATCAAACATTTCAAAACCACACATCAAATTAAAGGTTCCCTTTCGGTAGAAAGGAGGTACGGGGTGCTTATACCTTCCCCGTACCTAACCGACCCCCGAACCTACATCTCTTGTTTTCGAAAAGACCACCCGCCTTGTACAAAAAGACGTTTTTTCAATGTTTTCGTCTCAAAACTAAAATATTGGTGGCGGTTTCATATTTTCCCACGTTGTACATCGAGAAGTCCAAACCGGATTTTTCGGGGTGCGACAACTGGTGGTTGGAGACCAGTGAGAGACTAGGGGCTGCCCATGAGGAGGTTACTTGGGCTGTATTCAGGAGGGAGTTCCTAAGAAAGTATTTCCCAGAGGGCGTCGAGGAGGACGAGAAAGAGATAGAGTTTCTTGGTGAAGCGAGGGTAGTATGGTGATCCGCAGAGTATCTTTGCTAGGTTTGCTGACCTTGCTAAGTTCTATCCACATTACTCAGAGGCTGGGGCTGAGTTCTCAAAGTGCATAAAATTTGAGAATGGTTTGAGAGCTGATATCAAGCAGGCTGTAGGGTATCAGAAGATCAGTGTTGTTGATCACGGTTGGCTCTTCTGCGAGGATCTACGAGGGTGATAGCAATGCCGTGCTAGACTTATGAGAGATCGAAGAGTAAGTTTGAGCGAGGGTAAACCATATGAGACATCTGCTTGCGGGGGCAAAGCAGAGGTATGCGGTAATAATAGATATCTTTGGGGGTAGCGGTGGTGAGGGCAAAAAGCCAAGTGGGGGAGACGCCCCATCTGGCATTGTGTGTTTCAAGTGTGGCCAGCCGGGTCACAAGAGCCCTGATTGTAAGTTAGGGAGGAGGATATGTTTCAAGTGTGGGAAGAATGGTCACCTGGCATCCGAGTGTGATCGTAAAGAAGCGGTGTGTTTCAACTGTGGTGAAGCGGGTCACATTAGTTCCAAGTGCACCAAGCCTAAGAAAGAAAGATCCACCGGGTAGAGTGTTTGCATTGGCGGGTTAAGAGGACCTAATGATATCCGAGGTACATGTTTCATCTCTGGTACACCTTTAGTTGCTATTGTTGACACGGGTGCTACGCACTCTTTTATTGCATCTGTTTGTGCTGAAAAGTTAAATTTAGTATTGTCTACTATGGAGAGAGGGATGGTTATCGACACTCCAGCTAAGGGTCCGATAACTACTTCTACGATGTGTGCTAGGTGTCCTCTGTCGGTCTTTGAGAGATTTTTCTAGTTGATCGATTTGTTTGCCTTTGGGTGGGTTAGATGTGATTACGGGCATGGGTGGTTAGTAGATAACCACGTGCACATCAAGCTGATACGATAAGTCTATTAGTTTTCTCCTTCTGAAGAGGAAGAGTCCGCTCTATTTGTCTCACGAGCAATTGCGCAGGTAATGAAAGAGGGTGGTCGGTTGTTTGCTTTGATTGCGTCCATGTCTGCTGAGAACCAATTTGTGGTTGATGGGTTACTGGTGGTGTGTGAGTTCCACTGAAGTGTTTCGGGACGAGATTCCTAGTGTGCCCCCAGAGAGGAAGTTGAGTTCGGGATTGAGCTTGTGCACAGTACTAGGCACGTGTCTATGCACCGTCAGGATGTCGACACGAGTTCATTTGAATTGAAGAAGCGATTAGAGGAGCTTCTTGAGAGAAGAAGTTTGTGAGGCCTAGTGTATCACCATGGGGAGCTCGGTTTTATTGGTAAAGAAGAAGGATGGGAGTATGCGTGCGTGCGTGGACTACTGACGGTTGAATAAAGTGACTATCAAGAATAAGTATCCTCTCCGAGGATAGATGATCGATGGATCGGTGGTGGGTGCTAAAGTGTTTAGCAAGATTGACTTGAGGTCGGGTATCACCAGTTAAGGTGAAGGATGAGGATATCGAAAAACAAAGATTGAGCGAGGTATGGGCATTATGAGTACTCTGTAATGCCGTTTGGTGTCACAAATGCACCAGGGGTGTTTATGGAGTACATGAACCGAATTTTCCATAGCTATCTGGATCGGTTCGTGGTCGTTTTCATTGATGATATTCTGGTGTACTCAAAATCTGAGGAAGAGCATGCAGAGCACTTGAGGTTGGTGCTAGAGGTCTTGAAAGAGAGGAAGTTGTATGCCAAGTTGTCAAAGTGTGAGTTCTGGTTGCATGAGGTGAGCTTCTTGGGTCATATTATTTCTGGTGATGGTATAGCTGTAGATCCAGCCAAGGTTGATGCGGTGTTGCAGTGGGAGAGCCCAAAGTCCGTGGATCGAGATCGGGAGTTTCTTGGGGTTGGTGGTTATTACAGGAGGTTCATTGAAGGGTTCTCTAAGCTAGCCCTTCCGTTGACTCGGCCCGACTTTGTAAGGAAAGGCATTTGTGTGGGATGCCAAGTGTGAAGAGAGCTTCCAAGAGCTAAAGAGGAGGTTGACCACGTCTCGGTGTTAGTGTTGCTGTGCGAGCAACCATTTGTTGTGTCTTGTGATGCTTCCAAGATGGGTTTGGGAGGTGTCTTGATGCGAGGATGGGAAAGTGGTTGCTTATGCGTCCCGACAGATTGAGGACCCATGAGAAGAACTATCCTACTCATGACTTAGAGTTGCATTTCGCAATTGTGTTTGTGTTGAAGATTTGGAGGCACTATCTCTATGGTACTAGATTCGAAGTATTCGGTGATCACAAGAGTCCAAGTACTTGTTTGACGAAGGAGAAGTGAATATGAGAGCAGGCGTTGGTTTAGAATTTGTTGAAGGACTATGATTTCGGCTTGAACTATCACCCGGCAAAGCTAATGTCGTGGCGATGCTTTGAGTCGGAAAGCTTTGCATATGTCGACGCTATGATGGTGAGAGAATTGGAATTGATTGAGCAATTCCGTGACTTGAGTCTGGTTTGTGAGGTGACACCCCCAGTGTCAGTTGGGGATCTTGAGAATTGGGAGCGACTTCTTGGTTAGTATCGAGACGCTTGAAGTTAGATGTGAAGTTGGTGGATTTCTTTGGTTCTTTGGTGAGCAAGCTGTTGATGGGGATTACTGAGGTTGGATTCCCGGGGTGTGTTGAGGTTCGGGGGACAGAATTTGTGTTCGGATGATCTTTGAGTTAAAGAAGATGATACTTGAGGAGAGCCATAGGAGTAAGTTGAGCATTCATCCAGGTGCTACCAAGATGTACCATGACCTGAAGAAACTATTTTGGTGGCCTGGTATGAAGAGAGACGTTGCGCAGTTTGTATACGCATGTTTGACTTGCCAGAAGTCAAAGATTGAGCACCAGAAGCCTGCGGGGTTGATGCAACCTTTAGAGATTCCGGAATGGAAGTGGGGACGACATCTCCATGGATTTTGTGTGGGGTTGCCAAACACCGTGAGAGGGTTTGACACTATTTGGGTGATTGTGGATAGGCTAACCAAGTCTGCCCATTTTATTCCTATCAACATCACCTATCCTGTGCCAAAGTTGGCTAGAATTTACATCCAGGTGATTGTGAAACTGCATGGGGTCCCGAAGAGTATTGTGTCGGATAGAGACCCGCGGTTTACATCAGAGTTTTGGGGTAGCTTGCGGGAGGCATTGGGGTCCAGCGAGGTTGAGTTGACTTATCATCCTCGGCCCGATGGTCGAGCAGAGAGAACCATCCAGTCTTTGGAGGATCTTTTGAGAGCTTGTGTGCTAGAGCGAGGGGAGGTGCGTGGGATACACATCTCCCAGCGATTGAGTTCACTTATAATAATGGCTATCATTCGAGCATTGGGATGGCTCCTTTTGAGGCCTTTGTATGGGCGGAGTGCGAGAACTCCTTTGTGTTGGCATTAGTCAGGGAGAGTGTTGTCCTTGGACCGGAGTTGGTTAGGGAGGCGGCGAGAAGGTGAAAATGATCGAGAGAGAAGATGAAAGAGTCCAGAGCCCGACAAAAAGTTATCATGATAAGAGGAGGAAGGACTTGGAGTTTCAGTGGTGAGCATGTGTTCTTGAGGTCACGCCTATGGTGGTGTTGCGGCTGCTCAAAGCAAAGAAGTTAACTTCAAGGTTTATTGGACCGTACCAAATCACTGAGAGGGTTGGAAAGGTTGCTTATAGGGTGGCCTTGCCACCTAATCTTTCGAACTTGCACGATGTCTTCCACGTGTCACAGCTTCGGAAGTATATTCCAGACCCGTCTCATGTGATTCACATGGATGATGTGGAGGTACGAGAGAACCTCACTGTGGAGACTATGCCAGTGAGGATTGAGGATAGAGAAGTGAAGGTGCTGAGAGGGAAAGACATTGCCTTGGTCAAGGTAGTGTGGTTGGGAGCTACGGGTGAGAGCATGACTTGGGAGCTGGAGAGCAGGATGCGAGAGTCGTATCCGGAGCTGTTTGAATCAGGTATGAATTTCGAGGACGAAATTTCCCAAGTGGGGGAGAGTTGTAACACCCTAAATGATTTAATTAAGCAATTGATTAAATTATTTAAAGTGTTACACTGTTTTAAATTATAATAGAATATAAAATAGTGTTTATAATTCAGTAATTTATTTTAATTGAAGGGGGTGGTGGAAGAAATGGACAAGGGGTGTAAAAAGGGCCCAAGGTGCGCTTGGCCCAATGTACATATACCCAAAAGTGGAATTTTCTTTCATTTGTGAAGAGAGAAAGAAAGTTGCGAAGGAGAGAGAGAGAAGAGAGAGAGGAGAAGCGGCAAAGCCCCTAGGAGAAGAGGAGGAGAAGAGCAATTTCGTGACTTGAAAGCTTGGATTATTTGCGATGGTTTTGTTCGTGACTCCATTTCGGTTCTTCTCTACGGTTAATTTGAGGTAAGGGGAGTCTCACTCTATAATAGAGGGTATAATAGGTCGTATGTAAGTCATAGAGTCTTAATTTGATGATGTTGATTGTTAATTGAATGGTTGTTGGATTGAATTTGATAATTTGTATGCTAAAATCGATTTGGGGCTTTAAGTTAGGGTTTGGTGTTCTTGATGTTGCTTTGATTGATGATTGAACATGCAATTGATTGTTTGAATATGAAATTAGGAGTATTAGAATGATTATTGAGTGATTTGGGTTGGAAGAATTTGAGGAAAATGGGATTTTGAGGCATGGGGCGCCAAAATGCTAGGAGAAATGCGCCTGTGTACTGTAGCAGAGAGTGTTGGTGTTGTGTTGCTGTGCAGGGCGCCAATTTCCTAGGGAAATGGCGCCTGTGTCACTTTATGCTTGATGGCCCAGGTGAGTGAGTTCTTTGTCAGGCGCGCAGAATGTGGGTGTTTTGGGGCCGGGAAGTGCAACTTGTATTTACGAACATATTTCCTCGTGCCAATTTTTGTATTCACCGCCAACTTTCATTTTTAAGTGTTTTGGCTCGAGTAGTTTTACGAGTGCAGGTGTTATTTTGAAAATGTCCGGTGGGGCTTGTTTTTGTGTGTGTTTGGGGCAGGGAGTGAAACTTGTATTTACGAACATATTTCCTCGTGCAATTTTTGTATTCACTGCCAACTTTCATTTTTAAGTGTTTTGGCTCGAGTAGTTTTTCGAGTGCGGTGTTATTTTGAAAATGTCCGGTGGGGCTTGTTTTGTGTGTGTTTTGGGGCCGGGAGTGAAACTTGTATTTACGGACATATTTCCTCGTGCAAACTTTGTGTTTACGCCCAAATTCATTTTTAAACATTTTGGCTCGGGTGGTTTTTGGTTTGAAAAGTGTTGGGTGAGCTGGGTGCAGGGGGCGCAAACTTGTCTTGCCCAGGCGCCTAGTCTGCTGCTATGTCCGAGATTGTGTGCAAAGCGTATGCGAGTTTGTGTCTATATCTGTGTTGCCCGAGCGCAGTTGCTAGAAAAGTGGCGCCCAGTGGGTGTGTTGCCACGGGCGCCAAAATCTTTGAGTTCTGGCGCTAGTCTTTGTGTTGCACGAGCGCGAGAATGTGGGGAAATTGGCGCTGGTCTTTGCCAAATGCATAAGTGTGTCTTTGTTTTGGTCCTTAGGTGACAGTTTGGTCCACTAGATGGCCGTCTCGATCCTAAATGGTGGTTTAGGTCCCCTGAGTGGGTTTAGTCCCAATATTGTGAGTGGTCCTTTGGGTGAATTATAATGAGTTTGTGCCGGAGATGGGATGAGAGTTAGTGCATGATTTGTGATATAATAAATGTGTTTGTGTTCTATTCATGGAATATCATGCATACATTCGAGCTATGATCGCGACGTTGTAAATTAAATTTTGAGGTAGGAGGGCGGTAGGAGAGGCCGTGATCGATTTTTTAGTAGGAGGGCCATACACTAGATATTGAGATTGCCGGAGGGCAAATGGTACCACATGCATAACAACATTGCATGCATTCACATGAGCATATGAATGTTAGTGAGTGAGTTGCTTGATATGATTGGTATCTTTGTGAGCTATGATGATATATATTGCCTATTATCACTTTTATTATATAGTTCGAGACTCACCCTACATTTGTTGTTTACCACGGTAGCCATGAGTGAAGGCTCGTTACCTTCACTACTTCCCGAGTGTGTCCGCGCTCGACACGTAGCACCTGGGGATGGGGTCTAGATTGTATTTGCATTGTTTTGCTCACTGTTGAGTTTTCTTATGAGATTTCTCTATGTCTTACTTGAGAGTGCTGAAATCCTTTTTTTTTGAGATGTAACTTTATCTTTCCGCTGCATGTTGTGAGATTATTTACCACGTGATATATGGTGTTACGTATTGATAAATGTTTATGAGATGAATTGGTGTTGAGTGTTTTAAGAGAGAAGTGTGGCGCTCCATTTTATGAAAAGAAAAAAAATGATTTATGTTATACTATTAGTGTGCTGATTGACTATGGCTAAAGTGTGGCTTGCCACTAAGGTCAGAATTTCTTTCACTGGTGTATTTACAAGGGCATCACTGAGAGCCTTGCAAAGGTTTGTTTGCAAGTAGTATCAGTTACCTGAGTAATCCCATAGTCAATCCGTCCACTATTTTATAACACATTAATTTAAAAGATAAGCAGGAATATTTATAGATACATACTACGATTTTTGATTTAATTTTTCGGGTAGAAATGGGGTGTTACATTAGTGGTATCAGAGCAGTTCGGTCTGTCCGGCCAAGTGTGTCAGTTTGTCATGATGTGTATGACAACTAGGTGTCTTAAAATAGTTCTGAACTGGTTGTTTATGCTGCAGTGTTAGGTTGATATGGCCAGAAGGATCGATCTTTGCTTTTCTTGAGGCCTTGCAAGCTATAAGCCTTGATGTGGGTACCAGCGAGAATGCGGAGGCCCGCATGATTTGGCTACCTTTCGAGAGAGAGAACCCTCCCACCTTCAGGGGAGTACAACCCGAGATGGAGCAATCGGCTTGGGTGAAGGAGATTGAGAGGATCTTAGGAAGTAATTAGTTGTAATGATGAACAAAAAGTAAGGTATGGCACTCATACCCTATCTGAAGAGGCGATGGTGGTGGTTGGAGAGACCGGTGAGAGACTAGGGGCTGCCCATGAGGAGGTTACTTGGGCTGTATTCAGGAGGGAGTTCCTAAGAAAGTATTTCCCAGAGGACGTCAGAGGACGAGAAAGAGATAGAGTTTCTTGGTGAGGCGGGGTAGTATGTGATCCACAGAGTATCTTTGCTAGGTTTGCTGACCTTGCTAAGTTCTATCCACATTACTCAGAGGCTGGGGCTGAGTTCTCAAAGTGCATAAAATTTGAGAATGGTTTGAGAGTTGATATCAAGCAGGCTGTAGGGTATCAGAAGATCAGAGTGTTCGCTGATCTGGTTGACTGCTGCAGGATCTACGAGGCTGATAGCAATGCCCGTGCTAGACTTATGAGAGATCAGAAGAGTAAGTTTCAGAGCAGGGGTAAACCATATGAGACATCTGCTGACAGGGGCAAACAGAGGTATGCAGGTAATAATAGATATCTTTGGGGGTAGCAGGTCGGCTGAGGGCAAAAAGCCAAGTGGGGAGACGCCCCATCGGCATGTGTGTTTCAACTGTGGCGGTAGGGTCACAAGAGCCCTGATTGTAAGTTAGGGAGGAGGATATGTTTCAAGTGTGGGAAGAATGGTCACCTGGCATCCGAGTGTGATCGTAAAGAAGCGGTGTGTTTCAACTGTGGTGAAGCGGGTCACATTAGTTCCAAGTGCACCAAGCCTAAGAAAGAAAGATCCACCGGTAGAGTGTTTGCATTGGCGAGTTGGAGGACCTAATGATATCCGAGGTACATGTTTCATCTCCGTACACCTTTAGTTGCTATTGTTGACACGGTGCTACGCACTCTTTTATTGCATCTGTTTGTCTTTGAAAAGTTAAATTTAGTATTGTCTACTATGGAGAGAGGATGGTTATCGACACTCCGGCTAAGGGTCGATGAACTACTTCTACGATGTGTGCTAGGTGTCCTCTGTCGGTCTTGGCGAGAGATTTTCAGTCGATGATCGATTTGTTTGCCTTTGGGTGGGTTAGATGTGATTACGGGCATGGGTGGTTAGTAGATAACCACGTGCACATCAAGCTGATACGATAAGTCTATTAGTTTTCTCCTTCACGAAGAGGAAGAGTCAGCTCTCATTGTCTGGCGAGCAATTGCGCGAGGTAATGAAAGAGGGTGGTCGGTTGTTTGCTTTGATTGCGTCCATGTCTGCTGAGAACCAAGCCGTGGTTGATGGGTTACTGGTGGTGTGTGAGTTCCCTGAAGTGTTTAGGACGAGATTCCTAGTGTGCCCCTAGAGAGGAAGTTGAGTTGGGATTGAGCTTGTGCACAGTACTAGGCACGTGTCATGGCACCGTCTGGGATGTCGACCACGAGTTGGGTGAATTGAAGAAGCGATTAGAGGAGCTTCTTGAGAAGAAGTTTGTGAGGCCTAGTGTATCACCATGGGGAGCTCGGTTTTATTGGTAAAGAAGAAGGATGGGAGTATGCGTGCGTGCGTGGACTCTGAGACGGTTGAATAAAGTGACTATCAAGAATAAGTATCCTCTCCCGAGGATAGATGATCGATGGATCGGTGGTGGGTGCTAAAGTGTTTAGCAAGATTGACTTGAGGTCGGGTATCACCAGTTAAGGTGAAGGATGAGGATATCCGAGCGACGTGAGCGAGGTATGGGCATTATGAGTACTCTGTAATGCCGTTTGGTGTCCACAAATGCACCGGGGTGTTTATGGAGTACATGAACCGAATTTTCCATAGCTATCTGTATCGGTTCGTGGTCGTTTTCATTGATGATATTACGGTGTACTCAAAATCGAGGAAGAGCAGCATGCAGAGCACTTGAGGTTGGTGCTAGAGGTCTTGAAAGAGAGGAAGTTGTATGCCGAGTTGTCAAAGTGTGAGTTACAGTTTGCATGAGGTGAGCTTCTTGGGTCATATTATTTACGGTGATGGTATAGGTGTAGATCCGGCCAAGGTTGATGCGGTGTTGCGGTGGGAGAGCCCAAAGTCCGTGGATCGAGATCGGGAGTTTCTTGGGGTGGCCTGGTTATTACAGGAGGTTCATTGAAGGGTTCTCTAAGCTAGCCCTTCCGTTGACTCGACTGACCTGTAAGGGAAAGGCATTTGTGTGGGATGCCAAGTGTGAAGAGAGCTTCCAAGAGCTAAAGAGGAGGTTGACCACGTCTCGGTGTTAGTGTTGCTGTGCGGAGCAACCATTTGTTGTGTACTGTGATGCTTCCAAGATGGGTTTGGGAGGTGTACTGATGCAGGATGGGAAAGTGGTTGCTTATGCGTCCCGACAGTTGAGGACCCATGAGAAGAACTATCCTACTCATGACTTAGAGTTGGCTGCAATTGTGTTTGTGTTGAAGATTTGGAGGCACTATCTCTATGGTACTAGATTCGAAGTATTCAGTGATCACAAGAGTCTGAAGTACTTGTTTGACCAGAAGGAGCTGAATATGAGACAGAGGCGTTGGTTAGAGGCTGTTGAAGGACTATGATTTCGGCTTGAACTATCACCCCAAGCAAAGCTAATGTCGTGGTGATGCTTTGAGTCGGAAAGCTTTGCATATGTCGGCTATGATGGTGAGAGAATTGGAATTGATTGAGCAATTAGTGACTTGAGTCACAGTTTGTGAGGTGACACCCAGTGTCAGTTGGGGATCTTGAGAATTGGGAGCGACTTCTTGGTTAGTATCGAGACGCCCCGGAAGTTAGATGTGAAGTTGGTGGATTTCTTTGGTTCTTTGGTGAGCAAACCGTTGATGGGGATTACTGAGGTTGGATTCCCGGGGTGTGTTGAGGTTCGGGGACGAGAATTTGTGTTCGGATGATCTTGAGTTAAAGAAGATGATACTTGAGGAGAGCCATAGGAGTAAGTTGAGCATTCATCCAGTGCTACCAAGATGTACCATGACACGAAGAAACTATTTTGGTGGCTTTGGTATGAAGAGAGGCGTTGCGCGATTTGTATACGCATGTTTGACTTGCGAAGTCAAAGATTGAGCACGAAGCTGCGGGGTTGATGCAACCTTTAGAGATTCCGGAATGGAAGTGGGATGACATCTCCATGGATTTTGTGGCGGGGTTGCCAAACACCGTGAGAGAGGTTTGACACTATTTGGGTGATTGTGGATAGGCTAACCAAGTCCGCCCATTTTATTCCTATCAACATCACCTATCCTGTGCCAAAGTTGGCTAGAATTTACATCCGGTGATTGTGAAAGCGCATGGGGTCCCGAAGAGTATTGTGTCGGATAGAGACCCGCGGTTTACATCGAGTTTTGGGGTAGCTTGCGGGAGGCATTGGGGTCAGCGAGGTTGAGTTCGACTTATATCATCCTCGGTGATGGTCGGACGAGAGAGAACCATCCAGTCTTTGGAGGATCTTTTGAGAGCTTGTGTGCTAGAGCGGGGAGGTGCGTGGGATACACATCTCCCAGCGATTGAGTTCACTTATAAATATGGCTATCATTCGAGCATTGGGATGGCTCCTTTTGAGGCCTTTGTATGGGCGGAGGTGCGAGAACTCCTTTGTGTTGGCATGAGTCAGGGAGAGTGTTGTCCTTGGGACCGGAGTTGGTTAGGGAGACGAGCGAGAAGGTGAAAATGATCGAGAGAGAAGATGAAAGAGTCCCAGAGCCGACAAAAAGTTATCATGATAAGAGGAGGAAGGACTTGGAGTTTCAGTGGTGAGCATGTGTTCTTGAGGTCACGCCTATGACCGTGTTGGGCGTGCTCGAAGGCAAAGAAGTTAACTCCAAGGTTTATTGGACCGTACCAAATCACTTTGAGAGGTTGGAAAGGTTGCTTATAGGGTGGCCTTGCCACCTAATCTTTCGAACTTGCACGATGTCTTCCACGTGTCACACGGCCGGAAGTATATTCGGACCGTCTCATGTGATTCACATGGATGATGTGGAGTGCGAGAGAACCTCTTTGTGGAGACTATGCCGGTGAGGATTGAGGATAGAGAAGTGAAGGTCTTTGAGAGGAAAGACATTGCCTTGGTCAAGGTAGTGTGGTTGGGAGCTACGGGTGAGAGCATGACTTGGGAGGTGGAGAGCGAGGATCACGAGAGTCGTATCCGATTTATTTGAATCAGTATGAATTTCGAGGACGAAATTTCCCAAGTGGGGAGAGTTGTAACACCCTAAATGATTTAATTAAGCAATTGATTAAATTATTTAAAGTGTTACACTTGTTTTAAATTATAATAGAATATAAAATAGTGTTTATAATTGGTAATTTATTTTAATTGAAGGGGTGGTGGAAGAAATGGACAAAGGGGTGTAAAAGGGCCCAAGGTGCGCTTGGCCCAATGTACATATACCCAAAAGTGGAATTTTCTTTCATTTGTGAAGAGAGAAAGAAAGTTGCGAAGGAGAGAGAGAAAGAGAGAGGAGAGCAGCGCGCAAACCCTAGGAGAAGAGGAGGAGAAGAGCAATTTCGTGACTTGAAAGCTTGGATTGTTGCAGTGGTTTTGTTCGTGACTCCATTTCGGTTCTTCTCTACGGTTAATTTGAGGTAAGGGGAGTCTCACTCTATAATAGAGGGTATAATAGGTCGTATGTAAGTCATAGAGTCTTAATTTGATGATGTTGATTGTTAATTGAATGGTTGTTGGATTGAATTTGATAATTTGTATGCTAAAATCGATTTGGGGCTTTAAGTTAGGGTTTGGTGTTCTTGATGTTGCTTTGATTGATGATTGAACATGCAATTGATTGTTTGAATATGAAATTAGGAGTATTAGAATGATTATTGAGTGATTTGGGTTGGAAGAATTTGAGGAAAATGGGATTTTGAGGCATGGGGCGCCAAAATGCTAGGAGAAATGCATGTGTGTCTTTGCAGAGCAGAGAGTGTTGGTGTTGTGTTGCTGTGCAGGGCGCCAATTTCCTAGGGAAATGGCGCTGTGTGTCACCATGTGATGGATTGGGTGAGTGAGTTGTTGTGCTGGCGCGAATGTGGGTGTTTTTGGGGCCGGGAAGTGCAACTTGTATTTCGAACATATTTCCTCGTGCCAATTTTTGTATTCACCGCCAACTTTCATTTTTAAGTGTTTTGGCTCGAGTAGTTTTTCGAGTGCAGTGTTATTTTGAAAATGTCGGTGGGGCTTGTTTTGTGTGTGTTTTGGGGCCGGGAGTGAAACTTGTATTTTGAACATATTTCCTCGTGCAATTTTTGTATTCACCGCTTGACTTTCATTTTTAAGTGTTTTGGCTCGAGTAGTTTTCGAGTGCGGTGTTATTTTGAAAATGTCCGGTGGGGCTTGTTTTGTGTGTGTTTGGGGCCCGGGAGTGAAACTTGTATTTACGGACATATTTCCTCGTGCAAACTTTGTGTTTACTCGCCCAAATTCATTTTTAAACATTTTGGCTCGGGTGGTTTTGGTTTGAAAGTGTTGGGTGAGCTTTCACAGTGGGGCGCTAAATGTCTTTGCCAGGCGCTAGTCTATTTGCACGTGTGCGAGATTGTGTGCAAAGCGTATGCGAGTTTGTGTCTAGGTCATGTTGCCTGCGGGGCGCAGATTGCTAGAAAAGTGGCGCCGAAAGTGGTTGTGTTGCCACGGGCGCCAAAATCTTTGAGTTTCGCGCGCTAGTCTTTGTGTTGCACGGGCGCCAAAATGTGGGGAAATTGGCGCTGGTGCTTTGCCAAATGCATAAGTGTGTCTTTATTTTGGTCCTTAGGTGACAGTTTGGTCCCTAGATGGCGATCTCGATCCTAAATGGTGGTTTAGGTCCACTGAGTGGGTTTAGTCCCAATATTGTGAGTGGTCTTTGGGTGAATTATAATGAGTTTGTGCCCGGAGATGGGATGAGAGTTAGTGCATGATTTGTGATATGATAAATGTGTTTGTGTTCTATTCATGGAATATCATGCATACATTCGGCTGCGGTCGCGACGTTGTAAATTAAATTTTGAGGTAGGAGGGCGGTAGGAGGCCATGATCGATTTTTAGGCGGGAGGGCCATACACTAGATATTGAGATTCTTGGGAGGGCAAATGGTACCACATGCATAACAACATTGCATGCATTCACATGAGCATATGAATGTTAGTGAGTGAGTTGCTTGATATGATTGACTGTGCTGTGAGCTATGATGATATATATATTGCCTATTATCACTTTTATTATATAGTTCGAGACTCACCCTTTCTGTTGTTGTTTACCACAGGTAGCCATGAGTGAAGGCTCGTTACCTTCACTACTTCCCGAGTGTGTGCCGCTCGTCACGTAGCACCTGGGGATGGGGTCTAGATTGTATTTGCATTGTTTTGCTCCTTTGTTGAGTTTTCTTATGAGATTTCTCTATGTCTTACTTGAGAGTGCTGAAATCCTTTTTTTTTGAGATGTAACTTTATCTTTCCGCTGCATGTTGTGAGATTATTTACCACGTGATATATGGTGTTACATATTGATAAATGTTTATGAGATGAATTGACTGTTGAGTGTTTTAAGAGAGAAGTGTGACGCTCCATTTTATGAAAAGAAAAAAAATGATTTATGTTATACTATTAGTGTGCTGATTGACTATGGCTAAAGTGTGGCTTGCCACTAAGGTCAGAATTTCTTTCACTGGTGTATTTACAAGGGCATCACTGAGAGCCTTGCAAAGGTTTGTTTGCAAGTAGTATCAGTTACCTGAGTAATCCCATAGTCAATCCGTCCACTATTTTATAACACATTAATTTAAAAGATAACCGGAATATTTATAGATACATACTCTGATTTTTGATTTAATTTTTCGGGTAGAAATGGGGTGTTACAATGAGCTTGTCGAAATGGCTGCGGGTGGCCTTGATTATTCAATTAGAAAGAAATTGGATACCTCTCATTTGAGAGACATGGCCCAATTAGCCGATAGAGTTCGACAAGTTGAAAGGCTTAAAGAGGAAAAGGCTAGAGTGAATAAGTTCAATAAAAAAGAAAACTCAGTTGGGTTTCATAAGAAAGAGAAAATAGCCTATGTCGATGAGGAATTCGACTTCGCATTTAGTGATGTCGAAGTGCGAGGAAATAGATGTGGGTGAACTTAAGCCTGGGTCTCTCCTATGCATGTAAATTATTAAGGCACTGCAAATGGGAATAATTGCGTGGAGCCTAAAAGCGATAGATTTGTGCCTAAAACATACACTTTTGATGTTACTAAATGTGATGAAATATTTGATTTGTTAGTAATCGATGGCCAAATCATAGTGCCAAATGGCACGAAAGTTCCTCCTCTCGAGCAGAGGAAGAAAAAGGGTTATTGTAAGTTTCATAATTTTTTGGGACATACAAGCGACCGTTGTGTACTTTTCGGGGACATAGTTGAAAGCAATCGAAGAAGGAGACTAAAATTCGGTGAGAAAAGAACAAAGCTCCCATGCAGTTGATTACGATCCACTCCATCAGCGAGAGGCAATGTATGCAGGCCGATGGAAATGAACATAAGCATGGTAGATGTGAAGATGGCGAGCTCTCCTAAGCTGTTGGGCCTTCGGCAGACAAGATCAAAAGTGTAGTGCGAGGCGTCTTTGTGCAAGAGCTTACTCGGGAGGAGTATGAAGAGAAAGTGCAGATTCGTGTAACCCAAAGTGAAGAAGAATTAATAGACTTCCTTAATAGGTGCAAAGTGAAGAACTCGAGGTAATGTTATGCCCCGGATGTAGTGTTGTGTTACAAGGAAGCGACTAAAAGTGTCGAATCTTTGCCAAGTTCGATGACCTTTAAAAAGGAAATGGCGGAGAAAAACCAAATTTTAGCTTCAAAGGGGACCTTCCTTATAAGGTCAAGGGTTGAACAGGCCTTCAACAAGCAAGCCACGATCTCTTTGGTAAGAGCGCGACCAAGAAGGAGTTTGTCTTTGTCGTCGGCCAAGCCATTTGTTCCAAGAGCAAATCTCCAAAATGAAAAATGGATACATCTTTGGGTGTAAACATTATAGGAGTGTTGTTCTACGTCTTTGAGACAGTCAAACCAAATACTGAGGAGGGTGCGAAATATAATTATAAGAATAATTATAAAGGGAAGAATCCCATGACCAAGACCCAATGGCGTCGTTATCATTTCGAAGAAGAAAGCGACACTTGTTGGCGGCGAAACGCCAGGAAGTTCAAAAGCGGCTAAGAATATGACCTCTAGAGCCGTGGGAACGCAGCGAAAGTGAACATAGGTCTTTGCCAACCAAGTAAAGGTTGGAAATAAGGCCAAGGGTAAATATATTGTAATAGAGGAACCAAGGAGGCTGCGATGGAAAGAATCTTTCCTCCTTTGTCATCATTGAGGAAGAAATGTCTTGACTTCGACATGGATGAAGATGTAACTTCAGATTTTGAAGACTACGAGGGCGATTTTGATGTCATTTGCAATGTAGTGTCTATTCTACCCGGCGAATATGGCGTCATCACGATCCCAAATGATGTCGAAGAAAACTTGCGAGGATATGGCTAACCACAAGCCGGTTTGTTACTATGTAATGAACAACGGTGTAGAAAGAACAAATGGCCACTTTCGAGAGGCCAAGCGAAGGCATGCAGCATCATTTGAAGCCTCTGTATGTCCAAGCCAAAGTCAATGGCGTAGGCATCAACAAGATCTTGGTAGATGGGGCGCTGGCTGCTTTGTTAACTTGATGCCTCAAGCAATGCTAAAAACCATAGGGATGTTCGACACTGGACCTAAAGCCTCATAACATTGTGTTAACTAATTATGAAGGCAAATCCGGCCGGTCTTTGGGGGCCGTCGAAGTGGAGGTGGTGGTAGGTACTGTCAAGAGAACTACCATGTTCTTTGTCATAGCCTCCAAGGCAAGCTATAACCTGCTCCTTGGCAGAGAGTGGATTCATGGAGTAAGCGTGTGCCTTCAAGCCTACACCGAAATTGGTGATGTGGAAGGATGATGGTGCGGTAGAATATGTGAAGCGGACCAAAGTTACTCCTTCTGGCGATGTCAACAATGTCACCAAGGAGAATTTTGAAAAACAAATGGTGAATATTGCGCCATGCACATCTTCTAGTCGAGCATACATATCATCGACAATGTGCTTTCCTCTGTTCGACTATACCCAACACATGGTTTTGTTTGGGAAAGGAGGCGATAGAAGATGGAAGTGTCTATCACGAGGGTGTTCTACCCCCAACAGGATGGGATACTGACTCTTAGAAGGTTTTATATGTCAGTACCCAATGCTTGGGATAGAATTACGGCCTATATGGCCGAAACTAATATAAGCGGCTTGGGGGGCGAAATGAATCAACAAACAATGGTCGCATCGAAGCCATGCCTTCATCTGAAGAAAATGGTGAAGTCATAGATGACAAGCTTGATTGCATTTATGATGACGAACCATTGGGTTTTGAAAAAGACCCTAAAGATTCGACAAAGCGCATGCAAGCTCAAGATCTAGTGGAAGAAGTGGATTTGGGAGATGGCCTAGTCAAAGGCCAACATATATTAGTGCACACCTTGATCTTTGCCTTCAAAACCCAAGTTATTTCACTACTGCAGGAGTTCAAAGATTGCTTTGCTTGGGAGTACAACGAAATGCCAGTCGAGAAGTGGTGGAACTTCAAATACCTATTCGACCAGGGAAGAAACTAGTAAAGCAAACACCAAGGAGATTTGCTCCTCCAATATTGGCTAAGATCAAAGAAGAAATAGAGAGGCTGTTCAAAAGCAAATTCATCAGAAGCGCGACTAATATTGTCGATAATGAAGAAAAAGCGGAAAACTTAGAGTTTGCGTAGACTTTAGAGATCTAAATAATGCAACACCTAAGGATGAATACGCTATGCCTGTAGCAGAAATGCTAATAGATTCAGCAGCAGGATTTGATTATCTCAGTATGCTAGATGGCTACTCAGGGTATAATCAAATTTTTATTCTTTGAAGAGGGCGTGTCAGCTTGACTTTTCGATGTCGGGGGCATTGGGTGTTTATGAATGGGTAGTAATGCCCTTTGGTTTAAAGAATCTTTGGTGCTACTTATCAGAGGGCAATGAATTCTATGTTTCATGATTTTATTGACGATTTTATGCAAATATACATAGATGATGTGGTGGTTAAGTCATCCTCAGAAATTGGTCATTTAGACCATCTTCGACGTTCGTTTGAACGAATGAGGAAATATGGATTGAAAATGAATGCAACCAAATGTGCTTTCTGTGTACGTGCAGGTGAATTCTTGGGTTTTGTAGTACACAAGAAAGGCATAGAAAGAACTTCAGTCACTGCTGGGAAAAATCAATTTCCTTCGAAGATTTATTTCAAATCTAAGTGGCAAAACACAAGCTTTTTCGCCATTCTTGATCGAAGAAAGAAGATGAATTCAAGGGAGCATGTTCATCAAGATGCTTTCGACGCAATCAAGTCTTATTTAGTCAAACCACCAATTTTTTTTGCTGTTATTAGAAACAAATTGCTAAAAGCGTATATAGCGACACGATAACACAATAGGTAGCATGTTAGCACAAGAGGATGATAATGGTGTCGAAAGACCCATTTATTACCTTAGTAGGGTTTTGATTGATGCTGAAACAAGGTATAGTCCAATAGAAAAGTTATGCCTTTGCTTGTATTTCTCTTATACGAAATTGAAGCAATATATAAAGTCGTGAGATGTTTATGTTTATTCGCACTTTGACGTCATTAAACATATGTTGTCAAAACCAATGTTACATAGTCGAATTGGCAAATGGGCTTTAGCTTTGTTAGAATACAACTTAACTTATCAGCCCCTTAAATCAATCAAAGGACAAGTGGTTGCTGATTTCATAGTGGACCACTCTGTTGTCGAACATGAAATACATTCGTTAGACATACGTCCTTGGAAACTATACTTCGACGGCTCAAGCCATAAAAATGGAGTGGGCATTGGAATATTAATTATTTCCCCAGAAAACATTCCAACGAAGTATAAATTTAAAATTCGAGACTTCTGCTCCAATAATGAAGCTGAGTATGAGGATTTAATAGTAGGCCTCAAAATTCTGCTCGAATTGGGGGCAACTAATGTCGAAGTAAAAGGTGATTCTCAATTGGTTGTCAAACAGTTGACAAAAGAATATAAATGCATCAATGAACACCTTGTTAAATATTTCGTCGTTGCCAACACTTTGCTAAAAAGGTTTGCATGTGTACACCTAGAACATTTACCACGAATAGAAAATCACGTGGCGAATGAGTTGGCACAAATTGCTTCAGGCTACAAAGTATCAAAGCAAAGCCTAGAAGAGTTAATTGAGATAAAAGATAAACTAATCTCTGAAGACTCTCTTTATAATACTACTCCTTCGACGCTATTGTCAACACCAAAAATTGGGGGGGCAATAAATGCAAATGAAATCTACGCGTTAAAAACGCCACATTTTTGTGATATTGACTTAGCGAGAAATTTTTGCTATTGACAATATGGTGATGATGATTAGCGTAAACCCATTGTAGAGTATTTGCAAAACCTACGGGAAACACTAATAAAAAGTGAAGTCTGAGCTCTAAGCTATGTGTTAGTCGGAAATGAGTTGTTCAAACAAACTCTGAAGAATCTTGTTAAAATGCCTTAGTGAAAAGCGAGGCATACTTAGCGGTTTCGATACACATGGTGGAGCATGTGGCTCACATCAAGTAGGCCATAAAATGAAATGGTTGTTATTTCGACAAGGAATGTCTTGCCAACCATTTTAAAAGATTGCATAGAGTTTGCTAAAAGTCGCCAAGAATGCAAAGACATTTGGAATCCAAAGATGTACTGCAAATGAATTGCATTCTATAGTGAAACCTTGGCCATTTAGAGGTTGGGCTCTAGATGTAATTGGAGAAATAAAACCAACCGTCGAAAGGCCACAAGTACATCTGGTAGGAATTGATTACTTTACTAAATGGGTAGAGGCAATACCTTTAGTAACGTTGATCAAGAAGCGATAATAAGGTTTATTCAAAACCATATCATTTCTGAGATATGGAATCCCGAAACCATTACTACGGACCAAGATCTTATTTTTACCGGTCGGAAAATGGTAGATTTTCTTTGCTTGAAATTGGTTTCAAGTTGTTGACTTCGACACCATACTATGCACAAGCCAGCGGTCAAATAGAGGTGCAAATAAAATCATTATTAACTTGATCAAAAAGCACGTTGGGCGTAAGCCTAAAAGTTGTACGATTCTCTTGACCAAGTGTTATGGGCTTGTCGAACTTCGCCTAAAGAGTCTATAAACACTACTCCTTACAGGTTAACATTTGGACATGATGCAGTGTTACCTGTTGAAATTTGTTTACAATCAACAAGGATTCAGAAACAATGCGAAATTCCCTTTGATCATTATTGGGATATGATGATTGATGAATTAGTTGATTTAGGCGTAGAAAAGGTCATTAGCTTTAGAGATGCTTATTCGACGAGAAAGAGAGAGTAGCTAAAGCTTACAACAAAAGGTTAAGTTAAAAACCTTTGAAGAAGGAGAGTTAGTGTGGAAAGTCCTATTACCTATGGATAAAAAAGATAGGGTTTTAGGCAAATGGTCACCAGGGTGGGAAGGCCCATTTCGCGTGTTGCAATGCTTTTCGAATGGCGCTTATGAAGTCGAAGAGCTAGGTGACGAAAATAGAATCTTTAGAATAAATGGCAAGTATTTAAAGCAATACAAGCCAACATTGACCGAGATAAAAATTGAACAAGCATAAACAAACGAAAATTGTTCATAAATGGCAATGTATAATGAAATGTCAAAATTACATAGCCATTTCAAAAGTTCTAAACTATTACAAGACATTAGAAGTTCGACAAAGTTGACTTATGCCTCTCCAGAATGCTGGCGCTCAAAGAGATAGAAGTGTCAAGAAGGTGCAAATTTTTGTCAAGTTCAGCAAGATTGGCTTGATGCTGGTCAGCTTTCTCCAGATGTTCTATGGCTGTCATTGCTTTCGTTGTTTTGATTGCGAAGAAGCGGCATTCATTCTTTCGACAATCAAGCCCTTCTGATACTTAGCGTTTGACAACTTGGTTTGGAGTGTTCTGATCTCTTCGTCAATACGCGTAATCTCTGCATCCCATTCAGCAATTGCTTGTTCATCATTGGCTGCTTGGGCATCGAGAGCTTCTATGTCGTCTTGATCAGCTTTGAGGGAGGCAAGCGCCGCTTCGCAGAGTTGATTTTCTTGAGCCTTTTGCTTGAGAACATTCGACCGTTGGTTGATCAAGAGGGAGAGTTGCTCGAAGAGTGGGCCGAACTCCATGAAAAAGGTGAGGAGATCTTGGGGAGGATCCAACTTAGTGATTTTATGAATGAGGGATTTTACCTCAAGGTACACAGATGGATCACCCTCAATATTCGCCACCAGATTCCCTTCTAGAACCTTCGTCTTCAGCTGGCGAAGTAGGCTTTCGATTGTTTCCTGATTGATCGAACTGAGAGAGTTGTTCGAAGAGCTGCAAATCAAGCGACTCGACGAGCTTTTAAGACTCAGCATGATTTTCAAAGCTGCCAAAGGATCTGTCTTCTTCAGCTCAGCCAACTCGTGATCGCTAACAGCGCTGTTGGATGACTCTTTGGTAGAAGCTCCTTGATTTGCAGACTCCTCCATTCCGGGCTCCTCTTGCTCTTGATTAACCATATTCTCTGCAGGAATTTCAACAGAGGTAGCCACCACTTCTTGTCTTTCGATTTCTGGGATGTTGGGTTCTAGAACTTGAACATTCTCTTCGACAACAGCCTCTGGTTCCATATTATCAGCATTCGGAACAAGCTCTTCGAAAGTAGGAATCCCAGGGTCAGCAAGTGCTTGAAAAACTTCTTCAACAATTGCACCTTGAGGCGACGAAGGAAAAGGAAGCATTGGGGCCGACAATTCCCGTTCAGCAACCTCAGTCAAAGACTCGACGGCGGGATTGTCAACAAGTAACCCACCTACCTGTTTACAGTGAGTAATACTACTTAAGTTAGAACTGGAAAGGTGAAGATCAAAGAGGTTCGAAATGACGTCGAAAGGAAATTTACCTCATGTACCTTAAGCCTCTTGATTGGAGGAGAAGAAGGTGTTTCAGAAGGCTCGTTGATGGTGATGCCTTGAGCTGCCCTTTGAGATTCAGGTAAGGCCCTTTTCTTCGACCTCTGAGTGAGAGGAATGTTGTCATCACTTTCAGTGTCCTGCAAAAGAAATCAAGTTATGGTACAGGTGATGCCACGAGAAAGTGGATGATAAAATCGAAGAGGAATTTCGACATGTAATAAGGTGTATAGAGTACCTCAGAACTGGAGGGAATAACCATTTTCTTTTTGGCTTTGGGCTTTTTTGAAGAGGTTTAGCTGTTTGGGTTGTTGCCTGGAGGAAATTTCCGACATGAATAAAAGCCATAGTCAACAGACAACTTAAGATAAGTGGAAAGTGCCATACCTTTTTTGGGGTGTTGTCTGGAATGGGATTTGCTGCCACTTTCTTCGTGACTTGGGGAGAAGGTTTTGATGTGGTAGCCTTGCCTACTTTGACCTTCAACTTTGTTGCAGGTTTTTCTAAAAATGTCGAAAACATTGGTAAGCAAATAGAAATGAAGCCAAGTTATAAGTGGTTAAGACTTAGAAAGCTTTGAGTGTCGAAAAGTGTTCACCAGTGTTGTTCGAAGGGAAAGCTGCTACCAATTTCTTCACAATGTTTTCAGCAAAAGTGCCAATGGTTTCCCCAGCAGCATTGGTGTAATAACCAGTCCACCATTCATGAAATTTCTTAGTGCATGAAAACCTTGGATTGAATTTGAGAGGTTCGAAATTCAAGGCTTGGTAATGGAATTTCTTGAAGGCTTGTTTATAAGCTACCTCTGATTCTGGACTTGTAAATTCTACTTTGTGAAAGCACCTAATAGTGCGGTCGAATTTGACAAAGCCCAAATCGCACAGCAAAATAACTTGGGAAATATCTAGTAATTCCCAAACTATTTTTTGTTTTGCCAGGGGTGAGCCTGGTGGAGAGGATAGAAGGAGAGAGGTAAGCTTGCCAAATTCGGTTAACTTCCTCAGCAGGCTCGACAGAAGGGGAAGGAAACGGTTGTTTAAACCATGTTGGACCACAAGACCTCTGGACAAAGGGAGCCATAGAGTCTGTAAAAGTGGCACATTTCAAGAAGATTTGAAATAGACTAGAAAGGATTCTTGGCGAGAAAGGGTTGCTTGCTTAGGCCTAAAGCTGCGCCAATCGAATCCCTTCAAGACTACTAGTAGTCTCTGAGTTAGTCGAGCGGACTTGGGGATATACAAGTTTAGTCGAGACTCAAAAGTGGCCAACGACCACAATTGTATGACCATAGTGGGCGAGAGGCCCAAAACAGTGGCGGTTCATTCTCTTTCAACTCTATAACAGCATTATCAAGTTGCTGGTAGAGAGAGCCTAGAATCAACTTGGCAAGGTTGATGTCTTCTCGTTCATGGAGTTGACATGCCAGGGGGATGTAAGTTTTGGAAACTTGGAGGGCGTGTCTGAAAGCGAAGATAGATAACCACGAGTTAGAAAGGCTACATGTTCTATAGCGGACACTTCCTCGGTGTCAAGCCTATGGTGCTCACCAATGTAAGGGCAAAGGTGGCATTGTTGAATTTGAAATCGTATTCATAGTCGGGGCGTGTGGGATCAAAGGTCTCTCTAAGGGTTTCGGACACTGTAATGGCGACCACATCTAGCGAGTGGGGATAGCATGCCACATTTCAAGTGGAGGCTATGAGTATGACGATCCAGAAGCGCATAGCGGCCAAAAGTAGTGGTGCTATCATATTTGGGCCCATATCTAAACAGTTGGATAAGGTCGAAGATGCCTGCTTTTTTCAGTTTTGGCTTTTTAGCTTCTACTTTGTCAAGCCGATCTATGTAGTTTTGTTGGTGAGCCTAGGAGCGGACCTAAAAACCCTAGAAGAGTTAGTCGAAACTCTAAGTGAAAAGGGGTTTTAGCGAAGATTCTAGGTTGAAGAAGCGAGCGTGGCTAGGAAAATCTCGAAACCGGTATTTTCCGGCCAAAGTATCGAGGCGAGAGGACCCAAGTAAGCATGGGTATAAACCTCGGTAGAAGGGATTAGTACGAGTGCGCGTTGGGTAGATCGTTCGTCGTTGATGTCGGGTTCATCAACGAAGCCATCTAGGGTTTGAGCGTTTCTAGGTTCGTCATTCCTCTTTGAACTCTCGGAGTTGCATCACTACTGGCGAGATGACGAAGCCATAAGTAAGAGAAAGTGAATGCGAGTTGGAATGCAGGTGTAGATTAAAGGAAAAAATACGAAAGTTTGAAACTTTGGCAAATTTGAGGTTTTTCGCAAAACCGAGAGATAAAGAACGCAGAAAGACTTCACAAGGTTTCAAAGCGAGTAAAGAGGAATTTGAAGGGTTGTGGCCGTTTATATATGTTTGGAAGCAGCAAGATTATTGCACGTTCGCCATAACTCGCATGTTTGCGACGTTTGGGAGGCGTGATGGCCCACCAACTATGCGGCGTGTGCCAATAAAGCGGTTCGTTTTACTGCGCAAGTAATGATGATATTGTCTTTTCGACCCTTTGTTGAAGTGCAAAAAGCGGTAAAAGTGACCATTACCACGATATTCAAAAATGCCTTTTCTTAACTCCTTTCCTTATTCCGTCGAAAAAGCATTTTTTTGGGGCAATCTGTTACCTCGAGAATTTCGACGATTACATTAAATGAAGCTTTAAATGGGGTTGACTTCACATTTAATATTGTTACGTGGGCCATAGGTCAATATTCAAGTCAATGCACCATGAATTCGACGAGAAAGGTAGACAAGTGCAAGGAGTGCAAGTAAACCCGACAAGCTTAGCTCTCAAAGCTATGAAGCAAGTAATGCAAGAAACCCGACAAGAGAAGACCCAACACTTCGGCGGAGTGGGCTCAACATTTCCTCAGCGGTTGACAGCGGGTTAGTCGAAAGTGCGAGCGGCGATTAGTGGCGGTTACTCTCCGTAGTTTTAGGAGGCGATTACTCTTTCCCCACGATTGTTCCTACGAGTATAAATACCCCTTTGTAATAGAAAATCGGGGTCACCACATTCTACAAGAACTACGAGAAACTCAACTTCCAAGCCAAAGCGAAACACGAGTGAAACAGATACTTTGAACGTGTTGGTGAACCATTTTTCTTTCTTCGTTTAATGCAAATTTTTACTTTCTTTTTACTGCTTTTATTTTACTTTCAATCCGTTTCTCTCTACTATTTACTGTTCTTATGTACGTGAAAAACACAAAACTCAATGGCAATCGTCAAAGAGATTTTCTAGTTTGATCTCACAGCCTCGATATTGAAAACTAGTGATTGTTTGCTAAAAACACCAGCAAACAGGTAGTAGACCCACTTACGTACGACTAAACCTAAATACGAAGATTAAATTGAGGAACGCACGAAAAGATCGATCATTCGCGTGCCTGCCTAATTTAAACAACGGTATTTCTATTTAGTTGAGCTGGATAACTGAAATTGACTTAAATTAGAAAGGGCGGACAAAATTGGGGTATTACAATACTCCCACCAAAGAAGGGGTAGGTAAGACTGTAACGCCCAAAATAATTTAATTATTTAATTAATTAAGTTATTTGAGGCTTGCAACACTTAATTAAATTAATTAATTAAGTTGGGTTTATTTTACCTAAAAGGGGTCTAATTCATTTTAAATAAGTTACTAAGTTGGATTATTTTATTTACAGGAGGTGGAATGAATTAATAGTGAGAGTGGAGAATAAGGCCCAAGGGCCATTATTTAGGCCCAATAGTAGTCATAAAGCTTAGGGGTTTTCCCATTAGGGTCTCATTACCCATTTTGAAAAGAAAGAAGAAAAATAGAAGAGTAGAGAGAGGGAGGGTGCGACGGCTTGGAGGAGAGGAAGGAAAGGTGGAAACTTTTTCTTTGATTCTTGGTGGTAAGTCACATTCTTGGTCTTAATCTTCATTATTTCTCTTACTTGCTCCATTCTAAGAGTTCTAAGCTCATTTCTACCATTTTGGAATTTCCATGGATACCCAAAGGAAGAGGAAACTCACGTTGTTCTTTGGAAATAGAGGAAAGGAAGGAGTTTTCTTGAGTTTTGTGTTGGTAAGTGAAACCTTAGCTCCATTCAACTCCATTTCTTCTCCTTGTTACATTCCCCTTATATTCTAGTGTCTCATTTCTCCACTTTGTTGATTTTACGTTTTATCCCAAGGGTAAAGGGTCACGTTTTCACTAGGAATAGTGGAGATACCCCATTCTTGTAATCCTTGGTGTTGGTTGAAGATTCAAGCTTAAGCAAGGTTAGGGGATTCTCCTTTATGTTAATAATAGCTAGTATGATATGTGTTATAGGTGGAATGGCTCTAATAATGACTTGTTGTGTGATTGTGTGTTGATGACATGTTGCTTGATGTTTGGAATGTTTGTGTTGGTCATAACATGCTAATTGTTGTTGTGGAAACATGAGTGGTGATTTATGCATAGTGTATGTTTGATGAAATGGTCATATGAGAATGAGTATGTGAATATGATGAATTGATGGTAATAAATTAATGATTATGTGTGTGTTGTTGTGGGGAAATGAATTGTTGAAGAATAATTTAGTTTTGAAATGATTTGGGGAAGGTGTTGGTTGGGGCGCCAAATGCCTAGCATTACAGCGCCATGTGTTCTTTGCATCATCGGAGCGTGCGTGTGTGTTTGGTAGGGGGAGGCGCCAATTCTTTGGGCAATTTGGCGCCGAGTTCTTGGAAGGTGAGTGGAGCGCAGTGCGGGCGCCAAATCACTAGGATTCTGGCGCCTGGTGGGAGTGTCTAAGTGTTGCGTGGTGTTGTGCTGCAGGGTGGCGCCATTTGCTAGGCAAATTGGCGCCCATGACTAAGTTTGTGCTGGGTGTTTCCTCGGTTTGGTGGGTTTTGGCAGGGGGGGCGCCAATTCCTTAGGAATATGGCGCCTGTGACTAAGTGTGTGTCGTGTTATGTGCGGTGGCGCCAAATATAACAGAAATTGGCGCTGTCTTTGTGTGTGTGTGTGGGGCGCCAAATGCTAAGCATTTAGCGCGCTGAAATTTGGATGTTTGGGGCGCCAAATGCCTAGCATGCGCGCCAGGTGTGTGGTGTGTGTGTGGTGTGCTAGTGTGTGAGTGTGGGCTTTTGGTGTTTGGTTATGGGGCGCTATTTTGGCTGCCCCCTTGATGTCTAAGTACCCAAAATATGTCTAAGGGATGGTTTAGTCCCTAAGAATTAATTTAATCCTTGGTGTGACAAATTAGTCCCTAAGAATTAAATTAATCCTTGGCGTGACAAAATAATCCCTTAGCGTCTAATTAACCCCAATGTGTCAAATAATTTCCTAAGTCCCTAAATTAATTCTTGGTGTGTCAAAATGGTCCACGAGTGCGGAGAATGTCCCTATGGGGTGATTTTGGTCCTTAGGTGAGATTTAATTAACAATTGATGAATTGGTGACCAACAATTGATGAGGTGATGGTAAACAATTGATGAGGTGATGATAAACAATTGATGAGGTGGTGTTTGACAATTGACGAGGTAGTAGTTAATAATTGATGCGGTGTGCTTAGTGTGGTGTGATGCATTGTCATATTGTCACATGAATCATATGCATGGTGTAACGCCCCAAAGATTACTAGATATTTATTTAATAAATTGTTGGGGATTAGATTGTGGAAAAATATTAGAAATAATGATACGGTATTTTTATACGCTATTGGTATTATAAGATTAATAATATTATATATTTATTCTATTTCTATTAAATGCTAGTGTGGGAGATATTATTTATTTAAGGAGTATTTTGGTCTATTGAGGTGTTAAAATAATAGTTATAGTGATATTGGGCTCTAAAAGTATTAAAAAGGAGTTTTGAAAACATTTTACTTGCATACACCCTCTCACAGGTGCTAAAGCGCACCCACCACCGCAATCCACTTAAGCCCAGCGCACCGCTTGACCAGAACCCGATCCGCCCGCGTGCTTCTTCTTCCTCTTGGCGTGGTCAGCTGCGGGAGCAATGAAAACCTCACGTTGTTCGAACTTCTCTCCGGTCGCGTTCTCCACCCTCTCTCCATTGTTGATCCCCAAACTCCTCCCTCCCACTCGAAATTGGCCATTGATTTCGATTATGGCATTGGTTTGAGCGATTGTAGCCTCCATCTCGCGATTTTGATTTCCCTCCCTCGTGGGTTTTTGGAGCAAAACGCGAACCCTCTCTCTCTCTGTTTTCGTGTGCCAGCAATTTGATGTGTACTGCAACCAAAATGAAGCGTGGATTCCAGGAAGAGTTCGAAGAGTCGATGCTTAGGAGAGAATGAAGATTTTGGGCGTGAGCTAGGAAGGAAAAAGGAGGACGGAGAGGCACATTCTTTGTGGTTCGGTTGGTGACTCAGTGAGAGAGAGCTCTGCGTTCGGTTTATTCGAGGTAAGGGGACTCTTCTTTATGCCTATAATAATTCTTAAGATTAGTGTTATGTGTAGGCTAGGTTGTAGTGATGGAATTGGGAATTCTTTGAATTGTGGTGTTAGGAAACCTTGTTTGAATTGTTTGTTGAAGTGTTGTGTTAAAGGAATATCATTGGAGTGAATTGTGTATTGTTGTGATATTGCCTTGCTGTGAATCTTTCACCATTACTTGAGGGACGCATGATATTATACTCGGTGACTATATGTTCTTTCTTAGATCACTTCTCTTGTCTTTTTGAATTGGAGTAATTAACTATTATAATAGTAAGCTTGTTTTAATACAACTATTATAGATATCACGAAGAAAAATTATGTGGTGCATAGCGTGGTAGTCTTTGTCTAGATAGCTCCAATGGAATAGTGGTGTTGTTAGTTGAAATAATGATTTTATAATTGATTAGATAATTACTAGAGAGATGAATGTAAAGTATATGAGGAACAAAATAATGACAGTGTTTGATTTTGGTATGGATCAATTGAGGGGATGTGAGGATAATTATGTTGTTGGGAATGAGAGAGTGTGTAGGTCTTTGTTTGGTCCAATAATTGCGAGGTGAGTTAAGTGTTGAGTTAAATTACTAATCAAGGATACAAGTTGAATTATAATTGTGTGGAGATGTTAAAAGCGGCGTGGGACTCCGGTCCAAAGCGATGGGTGCCCTCGAGGCTTAGATTGTTGGTGGTGAGTTGAGAAAATAATTGAAGTGGTGAGCCTAATAAATATTGTGGCATATGTGTTGTGTTTGTGGTGCATTGGCATAGAGCCTCATGATGCATATGCATAAAGCGATGTGTGAGGCCGGCCAAAGCGGCGTGGGACTCGGTCAAAGCGATGGGTGCCCTCAAGGCAAATAGTGATGATGAAGGATCCTCATGCATGTTGCATACATGCATACACTCATCTGATTTGTTAATGAAATTATTGATGATGTGTTGATCATGTGGTGAACTAGTTGTATTTGTTGCCTTGCCAAAATATAATGCTTATCTTAATTATTATTATTTGTATAAAGAGACTCACCCTTTACGCTTGGAATGTTGCTCTTATGTGGCAACGCTGCAGGTGTGATGGATTGAAGGTGGCGTGAGTACCTTACGCGCTAGTAGTGTCGAGTCACTCGATATGTAGCACCGGGGAGGCGTAGTAATATAATTATTATTAATTGATGTTTAGACTATTATTCTTTGATGTACTAAGTATGATTCTAAACTTAATGATTTTCCATTTGTGTTGGAGGCGGGGTTACTATTTTATTTTGGTCTTTGTAAACTAAAGCAGTGTTGTGGGCCGATCCCCTAAACTATCGTGCTATGTATCATGCTATTATTTGTTGACTTCATGTCACTTAGTTATGAGTTGGTTGTTTTTATAAGCGGTGAAATGTGACACTTTCTTTCAATGATTTGAAATTTGAAAACTCTGATAAAATATATTAAATAATAGTTGTTTAGAAAAGGGGTGTTACATTAGTGGTATCGAGAGTGAAGTTTGAGTGCCGTCAGGCCAAGTTGTCGATCTTGCGAGTCTAGTTATCCCTCGAGTCTTAGTACTCGTTCTAGCCATGATTTGTGTTGCAGTGGTTAGCTGAATTGGCCAGACGGTAGAATTGCTATTGTTGATACTGGTGCTGCTTATTGTCTTATTGTTGCTATGTGTGTTTGCTCTGAGTACCTTGTGTAGCTACTATGTTAGCTAGTATTTTGACTTTAGCTACTACTCCTTACCATGTGTTGTGATATTTTAAATGTTAGGTGATAGTCTTACCAACGTGTTGCAATTATTTGAGTAATTGTAGTTAATGAAGTGATTGAATTTGGTTAATTAATCCACTAGGTATATGAGGGACTTGTATGTGGGGTTCGGGTATTATAGGTTTTGGTATGCGAAAATGTTTTATCATATATTAACTGTGATACATATATGGACATTAATTCAAAGAATTTCACTCTAAGTGTTATACTACTAGTGTACTTTTTGACTATGGCTAGCCTTTGTTGGGGCGGTTCTTGGTGTATTTTCAAGGACATCTCTCGAGAGCCTCACAAATGTTACATTGTGAGCGATGCGGATATCTGAGAAATCCCATAGTCAAATAGTTTACTATTTTATAACCCACGAATATATATAAAGGGCAACTGTATGTTGTCATATTTAAAAAAAATAAAAAATAAAAAATAAAATAAAATGTTGTTGTGAGTGATTGGGTGATTTGATGAGGGATGTGGTGAGGGGTGATCAATTGTTTGTTTTTGCTGTCTTGCTGTTTTCTCTTAATAAAAATACTGCTGTTTCACAACAAATGAGGCGTCATTTCCTACTGTTTATCCACACTGTTTTCATGTTGTTAAGCTGCTGTTTTTTTTTTTTTTTTTTTTTTTGCTGTTGCTGTTTTTCATTTAAATGCGGTTGCTGTATTTTTTTTTATATAAAAGGTGATGGCCTTTATAGAGGTATGCTAGTTATTAACACAAGGATATGTGCAGTAACCTTAGTAGCAATTAAGTGACATAAAATAAAAGGAGGTCTTATGAATGATTGCAACATAGAAGAAAATTATATTTTTGTGATAATTACTAGTTGATTGGGTTGGCATACAAATCTTGGTAATGGTTGGTTATTTTAGACATAAGTAAAATTGATTATGGTTAATTAATGCAAATGAGTTGAGCTAAGTATTAAGGAGTGAGGAGTTGTAATAATTGGTTTTAAAAGTATGAGGTTCAATTAAATAAAAACTATAGTGAGGTGAAACTATAAATAAGACGATGTAAATGTCTAATGACTTCATAAATAATAGGCAGTGTTATTTCTTCAATTGGGGGAAGCAAAGTTTGTGACATTAATCTTAGTTTAAGTGTATTCGTGCCAATTCGTGGATTGTTTTGGGATTAAATTAGAATAGGTATATTTGACTATGAAACTTTGGGTGCTCCATGATGGTGAATTTGACTATGAAATTATATATTGTTTGATTTATGTGTAATATCTATTGAGTGTAAGTGATCTAGCGAGTGTATTGTATTAAATTGAATTGATTTGATGTATTTTAATTGATTGCTATATTGCATTTAAGGTTTATGATTTATGAATACCTTGAGATTGGAAAATAATGTGAAATAGAGGTTTAGGTGCAAATATAATAAGTAGATAATTTATAATTGTAGTTGTCTTATTTTGAGTAGAATCGAGTATTGTAAAAGTGATTTATATTTAAAATTATAGATTATGGATTTGCCAAAGGAGTAGAATAATTTTTGGTCTGCAAGAAAACCGCCCCAATATAGTGATGAGATTGAAAAATAATCCAAAGCAAGCTATGGTTAACAAGAAAGACTAGGGGAGGAGTTAGTACCATGTTTTACCCAATTTTGAAAATCCATGTAAAGCGGTAGGGTATATTAACCCTAGTTGGGATATGCTAGTATAGTCACATATAATAGCAGGAGTAGTAAGTGTGAGTATAATGATTTGGTCAAGCACTTGAGCGATACCTAAATGGAGTAGGGTGTAGGGATTAAGGTTGAATAGTAGGAAGATACATTTTTAGGAAGCCAGTTTGTTTGCATTTGCAATTAATTGTAGTATTTTGCGAGACCTTATGCAGTGGAGCTTAGTTATTGAAGAAGACTGTTTGAAATTGACCTTAGTCATTTAGTGTGAATGCGTAAGCTGAATTTTTGTTAATTCTGAGCCGTAATGTTTGGTTTTAAGATAGCGAGATTGGATCAAATAGAGCGAGGTAAATTTTATAGATGAGAGAAGGAAAATTAAATTAAAGTAGGACAAGACGAATTTTATAAATAAGAGAATGCAAATATCACATGAGTTGATAAAATTATATGTTCTAATTCTTTTCAGGAAAGCTTAGTGAAATAACATTGTAATTATTTGGAAGTATACACTAGTTTAATGAAAGTGACCATGATGCCTACATGTTAACTTTTCTAAGACATGAACTTTTGTGACCGATATTTTTGCTTGTTGTGTGAGTTTTGCTGGATTAGTTTATAGTTGGAGGCTCGCATGAATTTGTCATGTGGTTAATTCAACACTATTACTTTGACCTTATGAGTTAGTGAAAGCGTAGTATAAAGTATAATATGAATTGTTACAGGAGCATGTTCTTGATTACGCATTAACGTCGTATGTTGAGTGCCGTGTAGACTAACCTCGCTACTGGTGTCAAGAGGTTTCATTGTCTTGACTACTAAGAGTGATCCCTCGTTGGGGTACCCGGTGACCCCGATTTGTGTTACGTGTTATGTGATTGTGAGTGATTAGTTGAGCTTATGAACTTTGATGTGAACGTTGTTGTTTATAGCCTATTGAGTCCGATGAGGATGGCTTAGTCGTCTCTTGAGTTGAGTTTGTATGACTGAGTCTGGTTATCAGTTCTTGAGTTACCTGGCTGAAGAAGTAGGAGGGACGGCCGCCCAATCACTCACCGCCGGTAATCAATGAAATGATAATCAGCTGGATAGATAGCACTAGTTGTCTAGATGGCTGTAGTTTGTTAGCGGGAAGTTTAGTTTTGGTCGGTGAGTTTCGAGGACGAAACATTCTAAGTGGGGGAGAGTTGTAACGCCCCAAAGATTACTAGATATTTATTTAATAAATTGTTGGGGATTAGATTGTGGAAAAATATTAGAAATAATGATACGGTATTTTTATACGCTATTGGTATTATAAGATTAATAATATTATATATTTATTCTATTTCTATTAAATGCTAGTGTGGGAGATATTATTTATTTAAGGAGTATTTTGGTCTATTGAGGTGTTAAAATAATAGTTATAGTGATATTGGGCTCTAAAAGTATTTAAAAAGGAGTTTTTGGGCTGTTTTACTTGCATACACCCTCTCCTGGGTGCTAAGCGCACCCCACCACTGCAATCCACTTAAGCCCAGCGCACCCTTCCCAGCCCAGAACCCGACCCGACCCGCGTGCTTCTTCTTCCTCTTCGCGTGAGCTGCTGCGGGAACAGCAAAACCCTCACGCTGTTCCAGCTTCTCTCCGGTCGCGTTCTCCACCCTCTCTCCATTGTTGATCCCCAAACTCCTCCCTCCCACTCGAAATTGGCCATTGATTTCGATTATGGCATTGGTTTGAGCGATTGTAGCCTCCATCTCGCGATTTTGATTTCCCTCCCTCGTGGGTTTTTGGAGCAAAACGCGAACCCTCTCTCTCTCTGTTTTCGTGTGCCAGCAATTTGATGTGTACTGCAACCAAAATGAAGCGTGGATTCCAGGAAGAGTTCGAAGAGTCGATGCTTAGGAGAGAATGAAGATTTTGGGCGTGAGCTAGGAAGGAAAAAGGAGGACGGAGAGCTGTTGCTGCGGTTCGGTTGGTGACTCCGTAGAGAGAGCTCTGCGTTCGGTTTATTCGAGGTAAGGGGACTCTTCTTTATGCCTATAATAATTCTTAAGATTAGTGTTATGTGTAGGCTAGGTTGTAGTGATGGAATTGGGGGAATTGCTGAATTGTGGTGTTAGGGAAACCTTGTTTGAATTGTTTGTTGAAGTGTTGTGTTAAAGGAATATCATTGGAGTGAATTGTGTATTGTTGTGATATTGCCTTGCCTGTGAATCTTTCACCATTATTGAGGGACGCATGATATTATACTCGGTGACTATATGTTCTTTCTTAGATCACTTCTCTTGTCTTTTTGAATTGGAGTAATTAACTATTATAATAGTATGCTTGTTTTAATACAACTATTATAGATATCACGAAGAAAAATTATGTGGTGCATAGCGTGGTAGTCTTTGTCTAGATAGCTCCAATGGAATAGTGAGCTGTTGTTAGTTGAAATAATGATTTTATAATTGATTAGATAATTACTAGAGAGATGAATGTAAAGTATATGAGGAACAAAATAATGACAGTGTTTGATTTTGGTATGGATCAATTGAGGGGATGTGAGGATAATTATGTTGTTGGGAATGAGAGAGTGTGTAGGTCTTTGTTTGGTCCAATAATTGCGAGGTGAGTTAAGTGTTGAGTTAAATTACTAATCAAGGATACAAGTTGAATTATAATTGTGTGGAGATGTTAAAAGCGGCGTGGGACTCGGTCCAAAGCGATGGGTGCCCTCGAGGCTTAGATTGTTGGTGAGGTGAGTTGAGAAAATAATTGAAGTGGTGAGCCTAATAAATATTGTGGCATATGTGTTGTGTTTGTGGTGCATTGGCATAGAGCCTCATGATGCATATGCATAAAGCGATGTGTAGGCTTGGCCAAAGCGGCGTGGGACTCGGTCCAAAGCGATGGGTGCCCTCAAGGCAAATAGTGATGATGAAGGATCCTCATGCATGTTGCATACATGCATACACTCATCTGATTGTTAATGAAATTATTGATGATGTGTTGATCATGTGGTGAACTAGTTGTATTTGTTGCCTTGCCAAAATATAATGCTTATCTTAATTATTATTATTTGTATAAAGAGACTCACCCTTTCGCTTGGAATGTTGCTCTTATGTGGCAACGCTGCGGTGTGATGGATTGAAGGTGGCGTGAGTACCTTACGCTAGTAGTGTCAGTCGACTTTGATATGTAGCACCGGGGAGGCGTAGTAATATAATTATTATTAATTGATGTTTAGTATTATTCTTTGATGTACTAAGTATGATTCTAGACTTAATGATTTTCCATTTGTGTTGGAGGCGGGGTTACTATTTTATTTTGGTCTTTGTAAACTAAAAAGCAGTGTTGTGGGCCGTCCCCTAAACTATCGTGCTATGTATCGTGCTATTATTTGTTGACTTCATGTCACTTAGTTATGAGTTGGTTGTTTTTATAAGCGGTGAAATGTGACACTTTCTTTCAATGATTTGAAATTTGAAAACTCTGATAAAATATATTAAATAATAGTTGTTTAGAAAGGGGGTGTTACACATGGCCTCGGCCAAACAGTTGATGAGTGGGCCGGCCAAGCGGTTGATGAGGGCTTGGCCAACGGTTGATGAGTTACCCGGACGGGGTGGTGAGGTGAATATGGATCCACATGCATAATGCACACATGCA
The DNA here is from genome assembly GCA_020916435.1 of Oxytropis ochrocephala. Taxonomy (NCBI): domain Eukaryota; kingdom Viridiplantae; phylum Streptophyta; class Magnoliopsida; order Fabales; family Fabaceae; genus Oxytropis; species Oxytropis ochrocephala. Next base: position 64,242,009 of record CM037090.1, read on the forward strand.
TACATCATGCATTCATTAATTAATTCTCTGTTGTGACTTGTGGATGTTCCTGTTGAATGGTGAATGCTTAATAGTTAATGATTGTTATTGCTAGAAGTCTTCTGATTATAATGCTTATTTTACTTGTTATTATTTATGTAAAGAGACTCACCCTAGCATTTCTTGTTACTGCTCGTGGCGACAAGCAGGTGATTCCGAGTGAAGTGCCATGCTGTTGGGTTTATTGAGTCACTCACGATAGTAACACCGGGGATGGGATTTTAGTACTACTATCTTATGTTATGTATTTGACTATGTATTTGAGTATGTTGAACTCAGTTTTATTTCCGCTGCATTGCAAATTGTTTTCTGGATTATTGTAAACCTTAAACAGGTATTTGAAGGTCTTAACCCACATGACTACGATGAGTGTTTTATGTGTTTGTTGAGTTTGGGATTTTTTAAATATGTTTGACGTCGTTTTCATCAAATGTACCACCCTCTTTGAGGTGCGTGGAAAGTTTTTGAAAAACTCTGATTTTAGTTAATTGAATTAGTCTTAAATATAAGGGGGTGTTACAAAGACCACATTTAAAACCACAAAGGAAACCAGGGAACAATTAAATGTGTAGGATGAAAGCTAGAAGGCCGATGCTGACCCCATAAATGACAGAGACATTAGGTCAACAAAACAACAACAACAAAATTATAAATGCGCATTCAACATCAACAAAAATGTGATCAACAACATAGATAAAACAATTGTGGACCAGCCACTTTGAAGAGCTTAGAGCACCTTCGCCCAAAAGGGCTCGAAACTCGAAGGGATGTGTACCAGAGGTGTTCGGATCGTCGACTTGGAAGGCTAAGGAACGAGGTAGAGCTCGTAGGGACTGACCAGGATGATCCGAGGGGTACCAAAAGTACCGACCTATCACTACATGCGCATACATACACTCTACTTGACCGCATGGAGACCATACCAATCAGGACACGTCCGTACTAAAAGACACGGAAGGACTACGTGGTAGGCGACCATTGGCTTGTACCAAGAGTAGTGAGCACTCCACCACTCTGGTGGCAAAGAAGGGACCTCACTACTATGCAGCAGGGAACACCATAGGAGCTCTAGACTAGTATAAATAGGACATTCTACTATTGTAATAAAGATTTTTTTCCTATATTATGGGAGGGTTCCATCAACAAGTTTATCTCCTTAGAGGGTGCACCACCCCTAAGTCCCCACCAACTTTGTACACGAAAACAATAACTAACCCCATATCACGTGGTAGCAAGTACTAGTATTTTTGATGGTATGTAAACACCTAAGATTTGAACTTGTAATACAAAATAGCTCGTCCTAAAGTTATGGTTCAAATAGGTATATCTTAGAGTTTACTTTTTCACACAAAAGAATTAGGGTTTGCTTGATTTACGAGAATACTTGGTATTTGAACCGTACCTTTGATATCCCAAGGGTGGACCGGTCAAGTGTATGGTCGTGCAGTTTGCTAATGAAGTCGCAAGCATACCTTAGGTCGGTTGTTCCTCCAAAGACACTCAAACGCCCAAGTTAGGGGAAGAAGTCAAAGCAAGAAATGAGTTATGGGAAAAAAGTGTACCTTTCGGCGAGAGTTGACTCCTATTTATAGTGTCAGAGGGCGCTTCTTGAACGTAGGATCAGTCGACTGGATCTTAGTCGTCGATCACGATTCCTGCCTGCTTATTGTTTCTAGGGGAGCGTATCTAAAGTCATGTGGGCCGGTCTCGATCCATCAAGTGGATTGGGCCATTGTAACACCCTCATATTTCTATCTAGTAGAAATACTAAAGTGTACCTTTTTAGCATACATCAGAGATACAATTCCTGCTTAGATTTACATCTTTACAAGAATAGCGGAAACGATACATAACTTAGAATAAATTCAAGTTATAAATCGAAAACAAAGATACAAGGGAAAACCATAATCTAATAATAGAAGAACTACGTCTTCCATTTCCTTCTCGAGCACACCATCCACTCGTGCCATAAAGGATCTTCTTCCCTGTTTCTCACGAAAAACAACAACATTTGTAGGGTGAGATAACAATCTCAGTGAGTCTTACCGTGACCCCTCACCTATCACTCGGTCCATTTATAAAACATTAATTAATTTCTTGATTTAATAAATAAACCATGCACGTTACTAATTGCACAATACCGACTGCACACCTGCTAATCCGTGAAATGAGTGCATTCATAACGTCAAAACAATTGTACCATACCGATCGCACATCCGCTAATCCGACACGATACATTAATTCTCTTTAGCATAACACCGATTGCACATCTGCTAATCCGGTGAACCCTATCATTGAAGGCCTAGGTTTAGGGGCCCATGACCTCCCCCCTCCTAGTATGCTACTTAGGTGGGTCGTCACCCGGACTATACATAATATATATATATATATATATATATATATATATATATATATATATATATATATATATATATATATATATATATCCGTTCAAACATAATTTACTCTATGATATAGACTCATATCATACGGTTTTTCTTATGAACTGCATAACCAGTCGGACATCAATTTTGTTCTTAAAACAATTGTTCCCACACGTATACTAGATTTGTTTGCTTTTTTGAAATATTCAAATCATTAACCGTTATTTCAAAACCACTTTGAATTTGCATAAAATTGCCAACAAAATTTTGTGAGTTTCCTCGAAATATGGACATCCCAAAATACAATAATCACACTGTAAAACCGGTCGGACATATATTCGATTCAACATATATCCGATCAATTCGGTCCACATATCAAAGCATATAAAATGACAATTTAGAAAAACGTAATCTTTCAGAAAAAGCGATTTTGACTCAAAAATTAACGAAACCCGAATTTGAAAACTCTTTAAACCAAGCATTCAAAATCATATGGTTTCTTTCTCAATTTCCACTACGCGTAATTTTCGTAAAATATTGTTTTGACTCGAAAATTCTGAAACTCCAAATTTGAAAATCATTTAAACATAACACAAACACATTTTAAAAATTCCCTAACGTGAGTAAAACTCACCTCGTGTGATGAAAATCACACAATAGAAAGCTTAGCGAAATTCACGATCTCGAAACTTCACGAACTCGCTCGAAACTTCACGAACTCGAACCGGATCGTTCCAAGCACTTCCAAACAGAAAACCAGCAGCTCTCTTGTACCAATCAATTCCAAAACCGAATTCCGGCTCCTCAAACCGAAACCAACAGCCCCAAATTCTTACGTGGCTTCAATCGACTCAAATCCACCATAAAACTCGTACCCAACACTCCCAAGCAAGTAGTTGAGCTTCCCACGAGCAATACTGAAGCTTCAAGTCACCCAATTTCGATTTTTCTCCACTTTGAGCTCTAAGGTTCAACAATGGTGGATTGAGTTAGAGAAGAAATTAGGGTGTGAAAAATAGTATCAATAGATAGAGGAAGAAAAATGGAAGAAAAGCGAGGCGAGAAGCCCGCACCTCGAGTTGAAATGAGGAGATCTTCCCATTTCCATCTTCCTCTCCTTCGCCCCTCTCCTTCCCCTTTCTCACGGTTTCTCTTTCTTTTCTCTCTCTCGTTTCATTCTTTCTTTCACTGTTCTCTTTCTCTGATTCTCTTTTCTTCTTTTATTCTTTCTTTCTTTAATTTCCCTTATTTCAACACAAGTGGAAATGAGAGAGTATTTTGGATATTTTTGCCATCCTAGAGCTCATTTAACGTGAGTGGTATAAATACTAAAATACCCTTAGAGTACTAATTTCCACTCAGTTATGCATTTAAATTATTTTCTCTAGCAGTTATAAATTGCTTCCTTAACAACCTCCTATCGGTGACTTGATTTATTACCATCCAAGTAATAAATCATTCGTTAATTTCTTAATTTGAAATTAACGAAATTAAGGATGTTACAGTCATCGGCCCAATTCGTAACAGTATTAAATTTAAAATTTTAAATCTTAATTTATGTTTAGTCAATTATTAGAATATATATTAAAAAAGGGTGTTTGATGGCGAGCAAGATCAAATCTTGAAGGTGGAGTTACAAGCAAAAGTTTTGTGTAAAGACATTGGTTAGGCCTATGGTAAAGTGCAACAAAATCGAGTTACTCCTAGAATGATTTCTTGGTTGAAACCACCCATGGGGAGTTTTTGCCTCAACGTGGATGGTAGTGTCATTAGTAATCCAGGTGTTGCTGGGTTTGTTGGCTTGATCCGTGATTGCGGTGGAATTTTCATTCGTGGTTTTTATGGTGCTCTTGGTGTGACTAATGTGATCCATACAGAGATTATGGGTCTCTAGCAAGGTCTAACAATTTGTTGGGAGATGGGGTTGACAAAGTTGGTGTGTTACTCAGATTCTTCTCATGCCTTACAATTGGTTTGTCTTGGTAACCAAGATTATCATAAGTATGGCAATGAGATTGCTCTCATTAGAACTTTTTTCAATAAACCTTGGATATTCAGTTCCATCATATACTAAGAGAAGGTAATCAGTGTGCAGATTTCTTAGCAAAGTTAGGCTCTCATGGAAGTAAGAACTTGGTTATTTTGGATTCTGCTCCGCAAGAGTTGGAGTCGTTGTTGGCCGTTGATGCTAGGGGAGATGAGTTTGTAAGGCTTTAGGCCTAGTTTTTGTTTTTGTTTTTATTTTTTTTCTTTCTTTAAGCCTTGTAACCAAAAGAAGAATATATATTAAAAAAATATCATACATACAAATTGAAACCATAAAACTATCAAGGGTTTTTTAAGTTTTTACCGCCACATTCATACAAAATACCCCCACCAAATAGTTTAAACCAATTTTACCCCTGCAAAATTGCACTACAGATTACCTGTCGTAAGAGGTAATTCCTTTTTGAAAAAATAGGCGTCAGAATTAACATATTTCTGTTTGAATTAATTTTTTGCCTACGGATTTATCTTTAAAATAGATAATTCTGTTGTTCAAAAATAACAAAATGGAATTATCTATTTTAGAGATAAATCAGATGCCTTATAAAAGCCAACAGAATTATCTCTAAAATAGATAATTCCGTTTTGTTAAATTTTTTTTTAAATTAATTTGTTTTGTTCGTCAATATATATATATATATATATATATATATATATATATATATATATATATATATATATATATATATATATCGATTTCGATTTGTCGATTAAAATAAAAATTTCGGGCAGTGCAACGATTAAAAAACAAAGAGACGACAATGTGGTAAGATAAAACATAAATCCAACAGAGACTACAACAATCATGGGGACGTAGGGGGAGGCACATCCTCAACAACATGAATGGCATCCCATATCCGTGTGTAGGTTGCTGAACCACGATGAAGCGCTCACCTAGCTGCAGCGCACTCCGCATACGCTCTACAACATACATCAGTCTCTCCCCAAGACCGAACCCTCCTGGTGTTGTTGGTGATGACTCTGGTTCAGGAGGTGTTAGATGTGGAACAGATATGGACTCAAACCAATGAAGTAAAGCTGATGCGCCTCACCTGGACACTGGGCTCTCTTGGTGGCACTGAGAGTCTCGCCAACCCCGGTCCTGTATGCGGCAATCTAAACTATGACCTCTTTGTACGGTGGATGACCCTCAAGTGGAGCACGGGGGATGGTCTGGACGTATCCAAGCTGCCAGAACACCCTATCAGGCATGTACTTAACAGTGAGACCCTCCCAGCTAAGGAACCCCCAGTAAAAGCTGAACATTGAACAGTCTAATATGCTTATGAGTCTCAAAGGGTGTCCAGATCACATCCTCCGGAGTCAACTCGTCTATCCTCCTACGATACTTCCCAAGCTTGATAGAATCATTTTTCTTCCTCTTCCACCTCCCAGCACGGGGACCATCACTGTATGTGTCATCAACCTGACAACGACAGATGTCCGGGAAGTACTTATATATCAACGTCTGAAATAAACCAAAAAATAACAATCTCGTTATTAAATCACAAGCTATAAATACCATATATTTTTATAATTCAAAAGCATATAAATCTTACCATCAGCAGTGTAGCAAGCCCCCCTAACTGGGCGCTAGAACTCAAACTGGCAAACTCCAACTGCTCATACAGAAAGGCCAATGCAGCTGAACCCCACACCCATGCATCAGCCTGGTCCAAGTCCTCAAAAAGCAGGAGCCACTTTCCCTCCACCCCGTCCACTGTCTTGCTGCAGAAGATGGTCTTCCCTAGCAACAAATTAAATAGGCCCTAGCAGCAAAAACATCATTGTCGGTCTCAATGTGATCACGACAAACAGTCAATATCCAGTCAAATCGAAAATAGCCTCCTCTGGCATGAATGGACTCTTGAGTGGCATCAGCAAGATCCACCCCCAACAAATTAACTGCCAAAGAAATGACAGTGTCGACAGTAACAGGCTGGGCTGGTCATCAGTAGTAGTTCCCCGTCAATGGTAAATGCAAGAGACATGACACATCATCCAGGGTGATGGTCATCTCGCAGAATGGTAGGTGGAATGAACACGTCTCTGAATGCCACCACTCTACAAATGCTGAAATCAGCTCATGATCGACTGTCGTCATAGTTGATTCGACCAGAGGGATAAGCCTGGTCGTACAACATGCTGATAGAAATTAGCAACCTGGGTGAAAGGAGCCAAGTGTCTACTAATTTTGAGGTCGTGTGCATTGACTTTGAGTTTACCCCGATCTTGCCAACATTAGAAACAAAACACGACATTCAACATAAATAAATGAAACCAATAAAAAATTAATTGTAACCAAACTGAAAAAAGAACTAATATTACCTCGCCTCTCAGAAGGGTGGACGCCACGTGCTCATCAAATTTGATCAGCACTGAACGATCTCTAGGTCCAACAACGGGCTTCTCCGACTGCTGGCAATGCTCTAGCTCCTGATCAAGCAAGTGAGCATCATCATAAGCATCTTTGCTTTCGGGATGAAAACCATTTGGTGGTGTTGCATTCTTTGGCCGGGTCGCATGCAGTGGTCAGCCGGTCGTCGTCTTGGTGGTGATCTTTGCTCCAAGTGCTCCTCCTAAGCAACCTGCTGCTGCTGTTGGCCCCCTGTCGTGCCTACACTAGTCGGTCTCAGGTGGAAGCATGTCCGGCGACACACGGATTGTGTCTCCTCACCGGAGTAGCATCATCCTCCGCCTGGGCCCGTGAGGACTGTCCACGCCCCCGTGATGACTCTCCTCGCCCTGTCTGGGAACGCACCCATGTGTGGAAATCAGCAGGTATCTGTCCCCGTACACGCGTGTAAGGCACTGCAGAAATAACAAAAAACAATTATTAGAAATAAAAAACAAAACAGAATTAAGTTAAAAAACGGAATTACATTTAATTCTGACAGTTTCCCACGAAATTAACTGTAATTCCATTTTGAATAAATTTTCACAACAGAAATAACTTTTTTATCTTAATGCTTATCAAAAAAAACTTTGTTATCTTAATTCTGTTTCTAGAAATTTGGGTAACTGAAGGATTTATGTTAAATCTGGTTTGAATGTTCATGGCTTCAAACAGAATTAACATAAATCCATTGTGAGGGATTTCTTCAAAACAGAAATACTTACTTTCGTGTGGCGGAATTACATTTCTTCTATAGAGTAAATTTCAGAGAGAAAGAGATAGGAGAGAGAGAGAGAGAGAGAGAGAGAGTGAACGGAAGAAGTGAGGAAAAGATAAATGTTTTGGGTTTTTTTAGTTTTTAAGGGTATTTTAGACTTTTCATAGGGTTGGTAGGGGTATTGGGTTTGGTTGTGGGGGTAATGTTAGCCTGTATTTTTGACAGGCTAAATGAATGCAGTCAACGATGACTGACTCTTTCCTCTAAAGGAAACAATGTGGGTTTTCGACACTAAGAAGTTGTGCCAAAGGTGTTTTTCGATCACTGAAGGAACTTGGTGGATTTGAAGACTTGAAAGGTGCATTTTGACGAGACAACGAAAGTGGAGAATGGTAGCAGGTTTAAGCTAAGAAGATGAAGTCGAAGAAAGCGATCTCAATGCTATCGAAAACCTTGCTGATCAAGTTGTCGAAAGCTCGGCGGTTATTAGTTTAAATTTTAAATGTACTAACCGTTGTAGACAGTTTTTCTCCCTCTTCTTAGTATATATAGTTTTTCCTTAGAAGGAAAATGGGTCACAATCCCAACATACACATTCTTACGCTCAAAATTCCAAGCGATAGAGAAAACTGAGCAACAGAAGCAAATGTATGGATCTGTGTACCACTATCTTCTATTTTTATGCAATTTAAGTCTGTTTCTTTAAACTTTTCTGTATTTTTCATTTATCTTTAAGAATTCCTTGGCTTTCAAGGCAATTCAACAGTTTCAATTCTTTGAAATCATCAGGTACTGGAAAGCAGTAATAAGAACACCAAGAACATTCAGAAATTATTCTGCATACAATTAACACAAAATGCTCCTGAGATTCACTGGTTGATCTCACAAGTTAATATTTTAGACCAGTGGTTGTTTACCAAAAATCACCGTAAACAGGTAAAAAAAGGTTTTTACTTTCGCCACTCCCCCTCCTACTCAAATACACCCCTTAACTTCCAAAATCCCCAACCTACCCCCAAATCAAAAAACCCAAAAATTAAACACTCCCCCCAATCCCTCCACACCCCTTCACTCTCCTCATTCCCCTTAATTCTCCCCACTCATCTGAACCCCAACCCCTCACTCTCCCTCTCACTCAACTCCTCTAAACTACCAATCAATCTCCTCCAATCTCTCACTCATCTCCTCCATTAACACCCTAAGGATTCTGGGGTTTGTTCGTGCCATCAACAACCCTCCAATCGTTCCATTTAGCTGAAGGTAAGCCTCTCCCTCTGCTCAGCGTTTGTTTTTTTTCTTTCTGCGCAACAGCTCTGTTCGAACGGGTGAAGAAGAAGGCGTTCGAACGAGAGAATTCACATGCATTCGAATGGGGTTGTTCGAACATGGTTCGCATGGAGATGTTCAAATCGTTGTTTGACAGCACAGTTTCTGTGTTTTGTTGGTTTTTTCCTTTATAGGGAGTTTAACTGGTTGATTTTATTAAATTGTTTTAGTCTAATTGGTTTAATACTGTTACTTTTTGTTTCAGTTATAACGCTGACTCGTGGCGGAGGGTCTCGAGAGTCTATTGATCAACCTCGTAGGAGGCAACCTGCTGCTAAACCTTCACGGGGTAGGCAACTTGCTGCTGAACCTTCCGGGGGTAGGGGTAAGGGTAGGGGCGGGTTTGAGGCCCCGACCCCGGCAACTGAGCATCAGGAGGAGGAGGATGCTCCTCAAGAGGAGGAGGAGGAGGAGGCTGCTCCTAGTGTAACACCCTAGTATTTCTAAACAATAGAAATACCAAAATATATATTTTAGCATACATCAAAGTATAAAAATTCCTGTTTCAGATATTGAACCAAACTAAACTCGTTGAATTCTAATTCAAGAGTTAACCACATAAGTACTTATCAACTAATCCATAACTCAAGTATTTAAGACTTAACCTGTCCAACTGTTCAATATCCAAAAACAAAGGAAATATGGAAGCGGTTTACACAACTTTGCAACAAAGCAAGTTACATAATCCAAACAGAAATAACAAGGGAAACTAATAATTCTGGATAAAGACACTAAGTCTTCACAGCTCCATAAACACGCCACCTACTAGTGCCGCTTAGCCTCCTTCTTTCCCTATTTATCTGTAAAAACAACAACAATGATAGGGTGAGATAACATATCTCAGTGAGTCTTACCGTGACCCCTTACCTATCACTCGGTTCAATTATTAATTGCAAACAATCGTAGCCCAAGAGGATACTACGTGCATAAACCTTTCATGATTTAGTACATCACCGGCAATGACCACGCTGTTACCGGTGAACCTCTCCACTAGCCTAAGCTAGCTTCAAACAGTCTGAGGTCTAGGTTTCGGGGCTCATGACTTCCCCTCCCCTAGTATACTACCTTTTTGATCGGGTCGTCACCCAATCCATCATGTCTGTGAAATAATAATGTTATACCCCAATTTTGTCCGTATTCTTTTTCTTGTTTATTTGTTCGGAGTCGCATGATTACGAGAATTATTAGTGTAGAGTCTCATTTACCAACCCAAGCCAGTTCTAGTCACTACCTTCAACTATTCCGAAATACCGTTATTTAAATTAGGCACGCACGCGAATGATCGATCTTTTCGTGCGTTCTTCGATTTAATATCTGTATTCAAGTTTAGTCGTACGTGAACAGGTCTACCAAAATTCTTTTTTTCAAAAGTTGGCTTGAACTCAAACTTAAGAATGCGATTCCGAGTTAATTTTCTTAAGCGTGCCCATTTCTTCTATTTTCGGTCTAGTCGTAGCGCAGTTGTCAAGTCCGGTCCGTTCTCGTCTTTATATTTGGCCTTTTTCCTATTATTACTTTTATTCTCATTTTGTTTATTTAATTTATTTAAGCACTTAATAGTTCAAAATGTCAAAATTCAATTTACAATGTTTAAGAGTCCAATATGCCTAAAAATGTCAAAAATTTTATTTAGCTTAATTTAAAAGTGTTTAAAAGTATAATAAGTCCAAAAATGTCAAAAAATGCTATTTAGTTAATTTTACAATTTTAAAGCTCCTAAGAGTCCAAAAAGTCCAAAAATACAAAAATAGTAATGCAAAATATATAAAAATATACAAATCCGAAAATAACAAATTAAATAGAAAAATAGGGTTCGAGCGTGATTCAAGCTGCTGCTGCAGTCTTGATAGGCTTGGATCGGGACACGAAAATTATACAAAACCAGTCAAAAGCGCAATTAATGCCCTAACCTAATTTTTGACTATAAATAAGCGATCAATCAACGATAAAAACGAGATTCAAAGCCACGAGAAAATAGTGCGAAAATCACCCTAAAAATAGGATTAGAGTTTCACATTGAAACCCTAATCCCCTAAATCTGATTCTAAAATTACGAGTTGGGAGATAGCAACAGAGGCGGTTTGAAAGGAATACTGCAGCAGCAGCAAAGACTAATCACAAACAAACCAATGATCTTGGAGACTTAACATAGGTCGAAAAAGCAGGTTGGTGTCCTCTATTCTTTTGTGTTAAGCGAGAATTAGAATTAGTGTTAACTCGAGAACTAGTGTTAAGCGAGAATCTATTTTGTTTCAAAAAGAAAGGAGTAATCACCGATTCTTTTAAGTTTTAGAGAGATTAAAAATCAAGCAAAATCAATCCAAAATTAAAAAGTGGAAGAACAATAGAGTAGAAGAGAATCGGACCGGTGAAAGTAAAAAAACAAGCAAAACAAAACATCGACCTTAAGCTCACGGAGCTCGTCGTCTTCTCCGCGAGAGCTCGGCGAGGTTCTTGAGACCGTACCACCACCGCCATAAGCGAGCCCTCCTCTTCCCACTTGTCACTCTCCTACTCGCCTTCCCCAAAATGAACCACGGTTTCACCTCAAATAAATAATAACAGATCGAGTTTTTAAAAAAAAAAAAACAAAAAAATAAGAAAAAGAAAGAAAGAAGAAGAAGCAGAGAGATGGTGAAGCTCACCACGCGGGCGGTCTCCACGCCGCCGTCGTCATCTACATCGCCATCCAAGAGTGAAACCACACTCCTCCCTCTCACCGTCGCGCCTCCTCCATTGAAAGCCGGCGACGGTTGCGTGCGTGAAAAGCTCTCCTCTCACCCTCGAGCGGATCGCGTTTTCCCTCCCATAAAACCGCGATATTTTCACGGATCTCTCTCTCTCGTAGCGCGCGCGCGCGCGCAGCAGAGGAGGATGGGGAAGGGAGTTGAATGAATTGGAATTAGGTTAAGTCGATGGTTTAGTTTTTTTTCTTTATATTGGGCCTTCTCTTTTTCTTTTTTTAATTATTCGAATGATAATCACACCCCACTATTCAGTAAGACGCCCCTACTTAAGCCCGGTTTGCATTCTAGGCTCCCGGATGTGGCCCGGGCTTTCTGTTACACCCCTTATTATTTATACTGAGACCCTGCGAATAATAAAACCCCAATTTACTATGTTCACCCCTGTTTCACTTTTTAATTCTTTTTCCAATCCAAATATAATTACTTTTCTCGCAAAATTAAACAACGGCTAAGTCGGTTGTACAACCAAGTTAGTCATTATTTTAGGGCCAATGGTACATGCTGATTCGGTAACCCCGCAAATTTAATAAATACAAGTAAACCATTTTCCAAAAATAGGAGATTAAGTCAATTGCATCTGATCGGGTTAGTCGCGTTCTAGAACTAATGAGTACATGCAGTTCAGAGTCCTAGAATACCTATTCTAAAACGAACCCACCTCACACCAAACCACTTTCTTTCAAAAACTCTAAAATTACTTTCAAAAAGTAGGGGGCTAAGTCGGTTGTACAATCGGGTTAGTTGGCGTCCTAGAATCGATGGTCACATGCATTCAAGGAATCCTAGGACCCCTACATTAAAAAACACCAACCCACAAACTTTTTCAGGAAGAACTACGTAGCTTTGATTCCTCCATTGCATCTGGAGGTACGTAGGAGCAAGATTCAACCCTTGTCAAGCACTAAAAAACAAAAAACTAAATAAGTTTTCTTCTTTTACAAATAAAAGGGTAATTATTAAATAAATCCTAAATTAATTAGACAATAGGATGTCGTGGGGTGCTAACACCTTCCCCATGCATAACGACTCCCGAACCCTAACAACGCCTTATCTTAAAACTTAAAGGGATTTTCCGAATTTGCCCTTAAACTAAAATTTGGTGGCGGCTTCCTAAGAACCATTTCGAAGATTCCTTTCCCGGATTTTTCGGCCGCTACAAATAATATATATACAGTCAATCAGTCATTTGAACATATCGTTCCATGTATTAATACCATATGATTATTTACGACCCACCCAATTCCTTTCCGAATTGGTCAATAGCGTTGAAAGTTTCCTCTCAACCTAAGTACGCCACCTCAATCAGTCATTTTCATATGTTACAATCATTTATAAACTTATAACCATGTGACCGAATTAAATTCACTGAACTCTCGCGTGTAACTAACTTTATTTGGTTTTTCATCAATTCCTTAACATCATGCATTTCTTTGAAATACATTCACATTATGGAATATCAGTCATATATAAATGGGAAAGGGTTGAGGAATGAATTAGAAGAGGTTTGGAATCGAACGGGACCACGAAACGAGAAATTGAAACACGGGGACAGAATTGGTTTGTGTCTCATTTTTTTGTTTTCGCTCACCCATTTGTGTCCAATCCGTAATCTGATTGAATTCTCAACCTATAAACAGCAATAACACACACAATTCCAGTCCATACAGGTCAAGATTTTGTAGTGACACAATCAAACATTTAACAAGCAGCATTAGTGCAGAATTTACTACAGTAGTACATCTACTTTAGTGGTTTATTTAAAATATCAAACAACATTGGATTTAAACAAATGACCACACTTTGGAAATCTAGGGGTGTATAGTTTCTGACCATGTCTTTAGATTTTCAAAACAAGGAGCCAAGTAGTACAATTTTTAGAAACAATCTGAATGGTTCCCAGACGGGGCAGTTCTGTCCTTCAACTTCTACTCCCTCTCAAATGACCTAAACTTGACCAAATGGCACGAAACTTGAGCCCTAACAGAAGCAAATGAAGCTTAGTTTCTAATGGGGCAAGAGTTGTTCAAAACGGAGTTCAATAGAGAGCACAAAACCTAAAACACTGAACCTATATATTCTCAGTTTAACTCCAGAAATTTGACCTATCTTTGGAGACTCATAACTCGAGCTACACAACTCCAAATTGAACCAAACTGTAACACCCTCATATTTCTATCTAGTAGAAATACTAAAGTGTACCTTTTTAGTATACATCAGAGATACAATTCCTGCTTAGATTTACATCTTTACAAGAATAGCGGAAACGATACATAACTTAGAATAAATTCAAGTTATAAATCGAAAACAAAGATACAAGGGAAAACCATAATCTAATAATAGAAGAACTACGTCTTCCATTTCCTTCTCGAGCACACCATCCACTCGTGCCATAAAGGATCTTCTTCCCCTGTTTCTCTGAAAAACAACAACATTTGTAGGGTGAGATAACAAATCTCAGTGAGTCTTACCGTGACCCCTTACCTATCACTCGGTCCATTATAAAACATTAATTAATTTCTTGATTTAATAAATAAACCATGCACGTTACTAACTGCACAATACCGACTGCACATCTGCTAATCCGTGATTAATGATTGCATTCATAACGTCAAAACAATTGTACCATACCGATCGCACATCCGCTAATCCAGACACGATTACATTAATTCTCTTTAGCATAACACCGATCGCACATCTGCTAATCCCGGTGAACCCCTATCATTTGAAGGCCTAGGTTTAGGGGCCCATGACCTCCCCCTCCTAGTATGCTAACAATTGGAGGTCGTCACCCGGACTATACATATATATATATATATATATATATATATATATATATATATATATATATATATATATATATATATATATCGGACATAATTTTACTCTATGATATAAATCCATATCATACGGTTCTTCTTATGAACTGCATAACGATCTGAGACACCAAATTTTGTTCTTAAAACAATTGTTCCCACACGATACTCTAAGTTTCACGGTTTTTCGAAATATTCATAACAATAACCGCTTAATTCAAAACCACTTTGAACATGTATCAAAATTTCTAACGAAAATTCGAATGAGTTTCCTCGAAATATGGACATCCCAAAAAATACTTACTGTATAACAGATCCGGACAATTTAGAACCACATACAAAACAAACAATATCAGCCATATAAGTTATGGGTGGTTAGGAAAAGGATTTAAAAGAAGTTCGAAGCCGAACGGAGCGTTGAAACGAAACATTGGATATTGGGGACATAGGAACTTCTCAACTTAGTGCCCAATTCCGTTCCGTTTTGTTCTCCGATCGAACCCAAACTATGTTTCAATCCAAATTCAACCACAACCGCCAACATATACCCCAATTCCAGAACAGACCACAGCAATCACAAGCAATTACTTCAAGTAATTCGTTTCGAGATTTGTAGGGATACGACACAAGTGCAGAATTTTCTACAGCAGTGCACCTACTTCGGCGAATTAATTAAAATAGCAAACAATATCGGATTTCAACAAACGAACACTCTTTAGAAAGCTCTCTAGGTGTAGTTTCTACATGTTATATCCATTTTTCAAAACAATGCTCCAGTTGATACAGTTTGTTTTTTTAAAATACTACACTGCTGTACCAAAAATCAGACAGAACTTTTTGCCCAACTTGCGACTCAATTTTCTTTCTTATTTCTTAATGAAATTTGATGAAACCAGTGCCTACTTCGTAGGGAATTTAGTCTACTTTCCAACGAAACAAGAATTATTTAAAACGGAGTTCAATTGAGAACTCAAGACCTGAAAAACTGAACCTATACACAGTTTGATTTCAGAAATTTGACATAACTTGAGACACTCATAACTTGAGCTACACAACTCCAAATTTAACGAAACCAGTGCCAAAACGACCGACGTTATGTCTATTTTCAAAAACAGTCAGAAACATAATTTTTGGACTAACCGAACAGTCCCAGTTCTAAAGAAACCGAAGCTGTGTCCAGATTTTCTAAAACAGCGAGTTCGAGACCAAATTGTGTTTTTCGCGACTCAAAATTTACGAAACGCGAGCAATTTCGACAACCACAGAAATCAATTATTCAACACAACATAAAACAAAACCCTAAGCGAGTAAAACTCACCTAACGTGATGAAAATCACGCAATACCGAGACTTTTCCGAAGCTCACGATTCCGAAACTTCACGAACTCTCTTCGGAACCGTACCAAGCTTCCCAATGCCTCCAAAACTGAAATCCCAGCTACCCCCAAAACGAAACCAGCAGCTGAAACCTTTCCCCTACTGCTCCAAATCAATTCCAAGCAGACCCAAGCTCTCCAATTCGAACCCAAGCCTTCAAAACCCTTGCTTGAGCTTCCCAAACCTTAAGCTAGCTTCAAAATCACCAAAAAGCTCCATTTGAGCTCCAAGCTTCATCAATGGCAAAACAAAAATGGGTAGGAATTAGGGGATGAAACTTGTATCATTGGAAAGAGGAGGAAAAATGAGAGAGAATGGGACTAAAAGCCCCTTACCTAGTGTTGAATTGGAGAAGATCTTGTTGCTTCTTTCTCTCTTCTCCTTCACCCTTCTCCTCTTCTCTCTCTCGGTCACTCATTCTCTCTTTCTCTGTTTCTCACTTTCTCTCTCTTTCCTTTCTTTGTTTCTTTCTTTTATTTCTTTCTCCTTCTCACGGTTCCTCACTCTCTCTCTCTAACTTTACCTTTTCTTTATTCACTTAAATGAGGAATGAGAGAGTGTTTGGATATTTTGGGTCTTGGATCTCATTTAGTGTGAGTGGTATAAAGACTAAAAATACCCCTAGTGTTCTAATTTCCACTCAATTATGTATTTAAATTATATACTCTAGCAATTATAAATTGCTTTCGTGACAACCTAATATCCGTGACTTGATTTATTACCTACTCGAGTAATAAATCACTCGTTAATTTCTTAATTTGAAATTAACGAAATTAGGGATGTTACAGTGCCAAAACGACCGGCGTTAAGTCTAATTTCTAAAAAAATCAGACACATAATTTTTGGACTAACAGAACAGTCCCAGTTTAAAAAAACCGAACCTATGTCCAGAATTTCTAAATCAATGAGTTCGTGACCAATTTGCGGTTTTTGCGACTCAAAATTTACGAAACAAATGCAATTCCAATGATAACAGAAATCATACAGTCAACACCACATAATATAAAAACCCTAAGCGAGTAAAACTCACCAATCACGATGAAAATCACGAACTACCGAGACTTCACGAACTCAACCAATCCGAAACCTCACGAACTCGCTCCTAGCTCCACCAACCGCTTCAACACCGAAAGTGCAGCTACCCAAACAACCCTCCACTAAACAAATTGACTCAAAACAAAACCAAGCTCTCCACTCCCTTCTAACCAACTGAAAGCATTTGAAATAAACCCTTGAAGTTTCTTTTCAAATCAAAATGAACCAAGTTGTGAAGATTGAACTCTCAAGCTCCACTTTCTCTCTCTCAAACTCGAAATAGATAGGTAATGGAAGGAGGTGATTGAGCTTGACCCATGGAACAAAAGTGGTACCGAATGAAAGAGGAAGAGAAATGAGGAAGATTGATAGTAATAACTCCAACATACAAGAAGATTTGAGCTTGATCTTCTCCTCTTCTTCTTTCTCTCACTCTCGCCAACTTCTCTCTCTTTCTCTCTACTTTCCCTTTCTTTCTTCTCTCTTGTTTTCAGTTTTTTGTAAAAATGAGGAGAAATGTTGGTGGTTTGGAGTATTATGAGCTGAAGGTTTTTAGTGTTTAGGAAAAGACAACAATACCCTTGGTTCAATAATTCCCTATTAGATCTATTTCCTACCCAAACAATTACACAATTCAAACAATAGTGAAATTAAGTCACATAGCTTAGCAATTATATATTGCTTTCACGACAATCTCATATCCTTGACTTGACTTATTATTTACTCGAAATAATAAATAACTCGTTAATTTCGTAAATTGAAATTAACGAACTAGGGATGTTACACCTAGGCTGCCCCCAATAGATGAAGACGACGCTAGTTCTAGTTCTGCTTCTACTGATTCTGATTATTGGGCATTTCGTGACGGTTATGCTGGGAGCGATGATGATGGGAGTGTTGTGACCAGTCTTTAATTTATATATATTGTTATATTTTAGTTTCAATAATTTTGCAAACTGGTGTATGAATATTTATGACTTATTTAGTACTTACTAATCTATGTTACTGTGGTATTTAAATTAGACAAATAATTTTTTATTAGAAAGCATAACCGTACATCAAATACGAAAGACATCAAATACGAAAGACATAAAACCAATATAAGCAAACAACTAAGAAACTAGCGTTTGGGTAGTCTGTGTTCTAGAAGATAAATGACCTCTTCTGGAGTGCGTCTTGCGTCCACGTACAGCTCCAAGATACTACACCCCATTGGAAGTGTAGCATGAAATTCAATCATTACCCGAACGTCGTCGTCGCTGCGGATCTCCATAATTGAATAAAGGATAGTCCCGTCATCTCCACAGTGGTACTTTCGGTAATGTATACGATCCACATCTTTACGCCACTCTCCCTTTGGACGAATTTTCCTCTCAGCCTTTTCCTTCAGTTGGGCGAAGGTGATGTCCTTATTCAGCCTACAGAAGATATGGTTAGGACAACGAAACACAACATGTTTGTCGGTGATGACAGTCCCACAGTGATGAAGGCCATTAGGAATTTGTCGCTTTAGTACTGGGTTGGGCACAACTGCCATTTCATTTCAGGTTGGTTGTATCTGTGAAGAAGGAGAGTCGGGTTTGGTGAAGAAGCAGATTAGGGTTTAGTGAAGAAGGTGTGAGGATGTGGTGAAGAAACTGAAACTCTTTTTATAATAGGTGTGGTAAAATGTGAGCCGTTGATTTCATTTTTAGATCACAAATCCGAGCCGTTTAAATTCTATCCGTTCAGACACATTTTCCCAAGGGAATGACATCCACTCCTTTATCTGACACATTTGACTAATTGTAAGTCGTTGATTAAAACTGTCAGTGGAATCTGAGACGTCTAAAATGTGGAATCCTATAACACTAGTTCGTTTACCTCCATATGAACGAGTTCGAGTGACCCCTTTCGAACAGGTGAAATTATGCACAAGAGGGTGTGTGTCAATATTTAACTCACGCGAACGATTCTGTTCGAACAAGTTCGAATGCCCGTGTTCGAGCACGTTAAATTTCTTGAAAAAAAAGACGTTTTGGTTGGCCTTTTGGTCTTTTCCCACCCTTATGGGGTGTGTTTTGAGTAGAAGAGAGAGTGAGAAAAGCAAAGGAAAAAAAAACTAACCGTCAATGGTTCTTCAGGGATCCCGGGTTTGCTATTGGGTCCGATCCAACATGAGTCCGAGTCTGAGTATTTACAACGCTTCTTGTTCTTGTTGTCGAAAGTTGAAACGCAGTCGTTGCAGGCCATAACCCCTTAAACCCCGAAGCCGAAAACGAAAACCCCTCTCAAGCTAGATAAGCGCACACACACTGCATCGAAGCTCCCCCATGGTAGCGATAGAATTCCAACAATGAAAGCCTTGAGAATCCTCAGAACCACTCTCTATTACACTTCTCACAACAACAACATCACAAACTCCTCAACTATTTTCCGCGCCTTCTTCTCTGCACAACCACTTATCCCTGAATCTCAACCCTTAGAATCAGAATCAGACTCAGTCTTCGACAGTTCCCACTACGAAATCCCAACCATCAACGACCATGAGTCCAAGCCCACTTGGGATGAGAAATACAGGACCCGGGCTGATCAATTGGTATTTGGGGAAGAAGGCGGCCCAAAGGGGAAACTGAGACTTAAAGAGGAAGAAGATGAGAGAAGAAGAAGGGCTCTCGCTAAGGCTTTATTACAAGCTGCACTTGATAGCCATAAAGAGGAAGAAGATGAAGAAGAAGGTGTTGGTGTTGTGAAAGAGGAAGATCAGAAATCGTTGTCTGTTGGAATTATTGGTGCTCCTAATGCTGGCAAGTCTGCACTCACTAATTATATGGTTTGTTCTTCCTTCATTTTGTCTGATTTCTAGATTGAGAAACAACTTAATTAAGCTGTTATAGCATAAGTGATTGTCATTTAAGCGTTTATGAATGAGCTATTTTTACAATAGGGCAAACTGTTCTCAAATTGCCTTATGGAAATAAGCTATGGAAATAAGTGGATAACAGGTTATAGAGCTTAGCTATAAACCTTATGTACAAACTATTTTTAAAAAAGATAAAATAAAGCAAATTGTTTTCATATAAGTTGCAAGCTGTTTTCATTAACTATCCTAAAGAACTTATGGAATTAAGTTGAAAACAACTTATGAAAATTGTATAAGCTGTTTCCATCTGCTACTCAAAGAGCTTTTGGAAATAAGCCGGAAACAGTCTTACACGTGTTTGTGTTTATGCTAGTAGATGAACCCAAATTAGTCAATCTAAAAGGCTTTGATTATAGGAGTTTCTCAAATGAAATAACTTGTTAGGGTACATTTAGCGAACAATTTAATTAAGAACTTATTCAATGAGCTATCTAAAACAGCTTAATCAAGCCTTATACATAAGCTATTCTCACAATCATATTTGAAGTTAGTTTTGTAAGTGTATCTAAATGCAAGTTCTTATTATGTCATCAAATAAGTTCTTTCTAATGCCTCCTTAGTCCTTACATGAGAGAGCTTACGATAAAGTTGAGTGGAAGATCCTGGTTTAAATTAATTTTCACATTCTTTTTATAACACTATTATTTTGCAAAATTTCAGACTAGTCTGACTAGTAAGAGTGTAGACCTAGGTTATTCAGTGGGACAGCATGAGATTTCTCCTGATAATAGAAAATGTTTTGGAAACAAATTAGTGTCAGAAAATGTTAAGGGCACCCCTCTACTGGGATTTGTATCAGATAAGGGTACAATGTTTAATAGCAGCTAATCTATCATTGTAAAGTATACACGCTTCTTAGTTCTTAGACCTAAACTGTTGGTATAGAGGTAAAAAGAGGGACTAGCCTGGTTGTTCGTCGTTGTTGAGATTTCCAATGAACTATCATTGGCTTCGAAAAGTGGTCATTGCTGTGAGCCTGTGGCTCTTTTTTTTTTTTTTGTGCGAGTAGGGCATTTGAGTTAGCAGAAACTATTATCATTTGCTATTGTGAATTATGATTTTTATACTCTCCTCAGTTTTTCTTTTGAAGTAGATCATGTTGACCGTTGAGTAAAGCAGTGTGTAAAGTATCATTATCATTTGGATGAAGTTTTGTTGAGCATTGACTTTTAGTTGTTGTAAATAGTAAATACTGTATTGGGAAAAACTTAAGCAATACTCTGATTTTATTCAGAAGTCGTCGATGCGTACCTAGGTTCCCTCACAATTTTGCTTCTGCATCTTTCATCATCAGCTTTCTTGTCAAATGAATTCTAAATAAGATTTATGCCTTTTCTAATTTTTTTCATAGGTTGGAACAAAGGTGGCAGCTGTGTCAAGGAAGACAAACACCACAACTCATGAAGTCGTGGGAGTATTGACAAAAGAAGACACCCAAATTGTGAGTAACTTGGCAGATTATTTTTCTTCCTTGTGTCTAATAGAGAATGATGAGGTTACAATTAGAGGTTTGTGCCGTTATGCTTGAGAAAGTATTACATGCAATAAATTAGTATAATTTTGATTGTCTGTCTTAGGTTTTTGGATCTTATTCTAATCCACAAAATCGACTTGTAAAGGTGAGGAGTGACCAAGCTTTATAAGCTCTTTTTAGGTCTTATCCCTACTCAACGTGGGGTTTGAGTTTTTCTTAATACATCCTTGTTGTATGCCCAAGGCTATTGGGCTTGCGCATGGATAATATAGTGGGTGGTCCAACAATAGATCTAAGACAGACTCTAATACCATCTTAGATTTTAGGCTAACACAACTCCATAAAACCTAGTTGTAAGGTGAGAAGTGTCCACAATTTATGAGCTCTTTTTAGCCTTATCTTTAGTTAATGTGCAACTTGTGTTTTTCTCTATAGTGTGGAAAAGAGTTTTGCATCTGAGTCAAAATATGAACATGTTAGCATCCTTTCTTTGAGAGAGAAAGAATTCCACGAACACAATGAAAATAAATAAGCAACATAGATGTCAATGGTCAAGAATGGGCCAGAATCTGTAATTTCACTGTGATAGGAAAAGAAAGAAATACAAGAATTCTTTACAAAGGAGCAGTCTTCTTTCACACTGGATTCACCGGTCAAATTTTACAACAATTCGACATGCCCTATTCTGTACAGAGATGATCCTTATATAGACAACACGATTCTGTTAGTTAGCCTAACTGAATAACTGCAACTAACCTGTCAGTTGTTCCCTGCCTCTTGGCTTTCTCCTAGAGTAAACCGGCAGTTTCTTTTAGCCCTTGTGGGCTCATCTAGAGTGGACTCAATATTTGGTTCATTAAGGGGTCTAACAGAACATACTTCTCTTCATGATATAATTTGAATTTTGAAAAGCTTAATTACACGAATTCCAATCTAGTATGATATAGAAGACCTATACCAATTAAGCTGGTAAAGTATTCAATAGTAACAGTAAAGGACCATCGGGTCATCAACTGTTGAAGTGTTGATATATGCATGATCAATTCCAATGAAACTTTATTTTCTTTTATGTGCATTTTGCACAAATTTCGTTCTTAAAAGTAAAAGAAAGATCAAATTTGTGAATGAAAATGCTTTGCTAATGTATTTGTGGCACTAGCATGGCACTGGTAGCGTCACTTTTAAACATATCCAGCGCTAGTCATAGACCCTTATACATCATATTACCAATTGCCAAATAGTTTTCTAAATGCAAGTAAATAAATCAATTAGAAAAAGCTCACATTTTTGTTCATTATGCTTAAATTTAGCACACGGGGAGCTTTACTAAAATGATTTCTAATGATATCTTAGGACTTGAATGAGTTTTTTATTTGAATTGCATGCTGAGCACTAGAAGAACTTAAAAGTTGACTTTGGTGATGAGCAAAATATAGGAAAAAAGATAGTAGCTTATAATAAATGCAGCCACTTGCAGTTTCCCTTGAATAGTTAAATAGCTTATGAATAAAAAATCGAGTAAACTTTGTGCTAGCACCTTGTTAAAACCCAGTAATGCTGATTTGCCTCATTAGTATCACTGCTTTATCTTCAATGTGCCACTTCTAGGTCTTACATTTTGTCATTTGTTTTTGTAGATTATATATACTAAACTTTGGAAATTCACTTTTAAGCCATGATCTGACTTTCTCTTCTGTTTCATTGTGTTGAGTTTTGTAGGTTTTTAATTAACTTGACGAGGTATTTTATTTAGCTACAAACTCACTCATATCATTTTCTCTATGCAGTGCTTCTTTGATACACCAGGGCTCATGTTAAATTGTGGTGGATTCCCTTATAGGGATGTCAAGGCTCGTGTTGAAAGTGCTTGGAGTTCGGTCAATCTCTATGAAGTGCTTATAGTCATTTTTGATGTTCATAGACATCTTACCAGGTAAAAATAATATTGTTTACTTCGGGGAATGCTCTGGCACTTTTGTTTAAACCTATTTCTTTCTATTTAAATGCCATTTGGGAGAATTCCAAATATGGAACTCCTGTTAAAATTGTTTACCATGAATCTGGGAAGAAATCCTGAAAAAAGTGGCTATTTTGTAGCTTAAATCTGCTCGAATAACATTTTTCCTTTCTTGTAAATATTTTCATCAGCAGATCTGTTTTTAGACTATTCGCAACTTTTCTCTTTTATATATCCTAGAAAATCATGCGATTGTTGCGTTGCCCAAATTAATATACGCCTATGATAACATATACTTCTGAATGTGCAGAAAGTTTGATTTGAATAATATGTATTGTCCTGTCCTTCTTTGATTACCTCATCTCCTAGTCAGTCGTAGATGCATTAAACGTTGTATAATTAACTTATAGTTGGAAAAAAATACTTTGGGTGCTTTTGGTAACTCTTAGAATTTTATAAATAGTTTTGCAAACATTGACCAAGGATATTTCATTGGTTCCTAGTATAATCTTTACAGTGATGTATTATACGGCTGTTGGGTCATTGGGACAGTATACCAATACTCAAACTTATAGAATCCTCTTTATAATGCCTCAATAGATATTAATTCTCTTCTGGTTGTCTGGATCCTAGACTGGAAGGCATCCATAGATTGCTACTTTATTGAACTAGTGGTTCGAATGTACTCTTTTGCTCACTATAGAGAACATTCTTCAAAAGGCATCCATCCATTGTTCTTCTGTTATTAGCGATCCCATCCCGTTTTTATACATTCCATCAATACAGGCCTGATTCACGAGTGACAAGATTAATTAAACGTATGGGAGCACGATCTCTTCCAAATCAAAAGCGAGTTTTGTGCATGAACAAGATTGATTTAGTAGAGAAAAAGAAAGACTTATTGAAGGTTGCTGAAGAATTCAAAGATCTTCCTGGATTTGAAAGGTAAATGTCTTCCTGTATTATTTTTTTGGTAGAAAGACTAGGGGAGACACTTATTTGCAGTGTGATTGTAACTTTTTGGTAGATTGATTTACTTCTTAAGCTAGCATCTAATTCATATTTTATTATTTAGGCAATTCTTGATATCAGGACTAAAGGGGGCTGGAGTAAAACATTTGACTCAGTACTTAATGGAGCAGGCATGTATCTTTCAACTTCTGCTGTCTATTAGAATTAGTTGTATGCAAATTATTTTATTGGTACCTTTAAGGAAATAGCTCTACTTATATTTGGCGGTTTAGATCGTGACTGACCCACCTAGTGTTATAAGACACTTTTACAATTATTTTTCATTTTTTTACGGAAAATACTTGTTGTTACTAAATGAATTGAACGAGAAAAGACGAAGCATTTAAAATGGTAGTACCTCCTCATGTTTATTCACAAAGTACTTATTAATTTGAGATGTCATATTTTCGTTGTTTTGTTCAAAACTTTTTCGTAACGAATAGCACCTCTGTTTCTTTACCTTGCATGTGCATTTTTCCCTTCTACAATTACATTTCTTATAGCTATTTTCCTGATATCTTGGTTAGACATCTAAAACTTAACGTTGGATGTTTAATTATTTCCTATGCCATAGGCAGTTGAACGACCCTGGGAAGAAGATCCATTTACCATGACCGAGGAAGTTATGAAAATGATATCATTAGAAGTTGTGCGTGAAAGGTTGTTGGACCATGTTCATCAGGTATTTGTTGAATTCACTCATCAGGTATTTAAGTAATAGTGTTAATATTTTAGATATTGACCAACAAATTTTCTCGATTCAGGAAATTCCATATGATATTGAACATAGGTTGATAGACTGGAAAGAGTTGCGAGATGGTTCTATTAGGATTGAACAGCACTTCATCACTAACAAATTAAGCCAACGCAAGATTCTTGTTGGGAAGAATGGCTCAAAAATTGGGTAACTTCTATCTCCAGGCTTTTCCTTCATCTAGTATATGAATCTCTCTTGTTTCGAATATGACATTATTGGAACACTGATTTGAGTTTTGACATAGAATATGGGATAACTGGTGATATTTTCATCTTTATATATATATATATAGATTTTCACTTATACCGAATAGTTGTTCCCATTTTCCATCTACCAAAACTTCCAAGTATTTTAGATTTGATAGTTCTTCTTGTGCCGCTTTTCTGAACTCAGAATTTCTTCATCTTAAGAACAGGCCTCTTAGTTATTTAATTTCTTGTTTGAACTATCTTCCCCCTGCATGCCAAATCCTTCTCCCATGATGGCGTGTATGATTCAATTTATTTCTCTTCCCTGCATCTTCAAATGAAAAGATAGCTGGGTTTCTTTGTGTTGGAAGTGGCATATGTTTATTTATATTCATGTTTCTTTAACACAGGAGGATAGGAATAGAAGCCAATGAAGAGCTAAGGACCATTTTCAAAAAGCAAGTTCATCTAATTCTCCAGGTTAGACTAAAGCAATAAACAAGGCAAATAGATTTGATGTCGAAAGTGTATCTTCTTTGCCATACCATGTTATGCAGCATGTAAAATGCCAAAGGTGTGGTGTGGAATACTCTGACCTTTGAAGTCCATGAAGCTTACAAAATCATGTTTGAGATCATGGTGAGCATAGAGAAAAGCATTGCTATGAAGAAAGGTAGAGTTCATTGGTGATCTCACGCGATGCAAACTGTTATGCCTTTTACTATTTTAAGGAATCAAATTCGTTAAGTTTATGGTTGTGTACGAAATTTAAAGGGAAACTAACGTATTTTTGTTTATTCAAATATAATTTGATCTATTCATGTTTTATACAAAAGACAACTAGGGGCCAGGGCATTTGGTTGTATGGTTGTTACTTGGGTTACTCTCAAAATTCCCCTCATAATGGATCTCTCCCTGTTGGTGACATAAGAGTTTGTCATTGTACAATGTTATCTTCTGTATAGCAGTTTTGATCATAAAATTGTGGTAATCTGTTCCCCTTTTACATATTTTGTTTGTCTCAGTTGAGTAACATAACACTAAGGTAAATGTGGAATTAATTTGTATTTCCCCTTGTGAAGAGGGGGTAGTCATGGGACGATGGTGGTGGCAGCGGAGTGGGAAGTGAAAGATGAATACTTTGGTATTCCGGCGTTATAATTGAGGATTTAATTTTTTGATAAAAAGTAATTAAGGATTTAATTTATATATACAAATAGTGTAAGAGATGTTTTACACCATCAGTCAATCACAAAATGACACATCATCAAAAATGTTTGACTAAATGTTTATCCAACTTTATTAAAATTCACCTACATATTTTAAAATTTCTATAAAATATAAGTATGATTGTTTCTTCTATAGTTATTATAAAATTAATGCCTAATTAAATTTAAGTTTCAAACTACTCAATTTTCAAAATTTACAAGTATTATTGTATCAATTAAATATTGAATCGGTGGGCTGGATCAAATTTAGTTTGGGCTATTAGTCTTTTTTCCCAACTCGCCTCCTAATTGCTAAACACCTTCTAACCCTTGTAAAAAGACAAAAATAACTTTAAAATATAAAACTTTCCAGCTTGTCCCTTCTTTTTCTGGATTTCAATGGGTACGGTACTATAGTACCAAATCAGTTCGGTACTTTAGTTTCATGTCTTATAATTCTTTATAAGATTTCAAGTATTATGCAGAAGTGCAGAACCAACTTCGATCTTATAGCAGCTCATACTTGTTAATACATCAAGAAAATATGATGACTAGTATGAGTATGATAATACTATTTCATTCAGATCAGACAATTTACAAAATATAATATTATTTTGAGGGTGATGGCTAGGTTGATCAAATACTTCAAGTGATTTATGATAATCAAACACTTGGAAAATTGTTTCAATCTCTAACGGTGACGATCACCACAACCCGCAAGTAGATATTCATAGTTCTCACATTGTCCTTAACATTGATATGAGGATCGTCAACTCAACCAAAAACAACAAAAATAGATAAAAAAGCATAAACTTTGACTTGTTGGGAAGAAACATTGATCGTCTTTAGAATTTTGAGCAATTGTTGACCAAAAAAAAAATTTTGAGCAATTATCAAGCATTTGACAATCTTAAACCAATTAATGCATTGAACAACCTTGGACATGGCCTATTTTGTTCATATTGTGATTTGAAATAATGCTTACAAAAAGAACAATGAGTTGGATCTTCTCCTTACTACTCTCTCTACATCACCTTTATTCTGTCTTTCTTTCTCTTAATTTTACTCTCTGTTACCATTATTTATAACTTTTGACCATCTTTCTCCTCCCACCCTTATATTATTTTGTGATTGAGAGAAATAAGAAAATGAGAGGATCTACACACTTACAACACACAGTTAGAAGTGAGAATAACCATTTGAATTTTCTCCTCCAATTCTTTCCACTCCACCTCTACCAATTCTAACACTCCAAAAACACCATTAAGGGAATGCAAGAAGCATCTCTTACAATCAGTTTTTTTTTTTTTTTTTTACAATCAAATTTTATATTCACCCATATAAACTAAAACAAAATAAAAAACCAACAAAAGCAGAGCATTAATAGTTCTTCTAATTGGGGGGCGCAGAAGTAAAAGAGGCATCTAAATTATAACAGTTACGAGCCAAATTAACACAATCAAGCCAGTGCAAAACTTCAGCATTAGGATCCCTTTCAAGCACAACATCAGACACAGTAATCTGCACAGAACCCTTAAACGAAGTGATTCGTCCTCTAACTCTAGCAACAACACCGATCTTAACCAGAGCGGCGGAGCGGGAAGCTGCATCGGCAAGGAGACGGAGGTCGTTAGGGTTACGACGGCGAGCGAGGTGAGGGGAACTGAGATGGTTAAGCCATAGAATACAAGGGATGCATCCGGTGCCGTCGTCGATCGCGAACCGGAGGAACCTATTGAGTTTGAAGTCGCGTACGGTTACGGTTCCTACGGTTTCGATCCGCGAGATTGGAATGCCTTTGAGGTGAAATGTTTGGGGTTGTACGGGAGAAAAAGAGGGGGTTAGTGAAAGGAGATTGAAAGCGAGAAGCTTGACGTGGGTGTTGTGGAGTGATTTTGGGTTCTGTTTTTGCATTTTGGTTGGGGTTTCTGATCGATGTTCTGTGTTTTCTCTTCTTTTTTTGCGGAAGCTGTGTTTTTCTCGCTACTAGTGAAAATGGTGAATCGTTTCAATTCCAAATTGTAGTGACTCTGTCTCAGATTGAGATTGGTCTTGTAGTCAGGTCTTTACTTTTTTTTTTTAACACTATTTCATTTTATTTTATTTTTCATATTTAATTTTACTTAGGGTGGGAAAAACATTGGAGGTATTTCTCTCATAGGACTAGAAATGAGTCGAGCTGAGTCGAACTTGGTTCAGCTCGGCTCGACATGATAAGAATCGGCTTAGCTCGTAGTTCGACTCGAGTTCGACATGACCCTTTTTTATTAGCTCAGCTCGACTCGATTCAAGCTCCCGAGCACCTCGGTTCAGCTCGTGACTTGGAATTTTTATATGTTGTGGCATAGAAGGGACCAAAATGAAACTTAACAAAAACATAAGAGATCAAATTGAGAAAAATACACAAATATAAAAAATCACCCCAATCTTCATATTCTTCTTCTCTGGTTAGCCACTGTTACCTCAAAATTTCGACAATGCATTAAATAAAGCTTTAAATGGGGCTGACATCACATTTAATATTGTTCTGTGGGCCATAGGTCAGTGTTCAAGTCAGTGCACCATGAGTTCGACAGGAAAGGCAGACAAGGGCAAGGAGTGCAGACGATCTTCGACAAGCTTAGCTTTCAAAGCCATGAAGCAAGGAATCTTCGACAAGCGAAGACACAACATTTCGACAGAGCTAGGTTCAGCATTTCGTCGAGCAGTCGACAACGAGTCAGTCGAAAGTGCAAAGCAGCAAGGTAGTGGGCGGTTACTCCCCCGTAGTTTTAGGAGGCAGTTACCATCTTCCCCCACGATTGTTCCTAGGAGTATAAATACCCCTTTGTAATAGGAAACAGGGGTCACCACATTTTACAAATACGCTGGGAAACTCAACTTCCAAGTCAACGAGAAAAACGAGTGAAACAGATCCTTGTATGTGTTGGTGAACCATTTTTATTTCTTCATTTAATGCAAAGTTTTACTTTCTTTTTACGTTTGTTGCATTTATTGCTTTCACTTCGCTTTCAAGTTTCTTCTTTCTACCATTCTCTGTTCTTACGTACTTCAAAAAAACACAAACTCAATGGCAATTGTCAAAGAGATTTTCTAGTTTGATCTCACAGTCTCGATATTGAAAACTAGTGATTGTTTACTAAAAACACCAGTAAACAAATTGGCACGCCCGGTGGGACCTTTGCCATTAATTTTGTGTCTTTCTCACAAGATATCGTGTTTGTATGCACTCGAGGAGTGGTAGGATGGTACGCACCAATTCTAACAACGCCTCTAGTTCCGATACACGTGATATCACAAGTGCAAGGAACAACGGTAGATTCGCCAATGTCGGCGTTGGAAATGTTACGAGGACTACGGCCCAAAGTGACATCAATAACCGTTCCCCACGATGTCAATGACCAATGTTGGTTCGACATCGTCTCATGGCCTTGCCACAAAGCATAGGACTTCCTTCTAGTCCATATGTGGCAACAGGAAATAGTTTGGAGACACGTTTCCAAAACATGAGTCTACCACCGCACTTTTGGGGTATATGGCATGCCTCTTTGGAATGCCACATGTCTCGACCTTCTCTCCTTCACACGTCTCTTACGAGGCGTACTTGGTGAAATCCTCTGCATTAACCAACGCGTCCTTGTTGGCGTTAATACAACAAGTAGGCGAAAGCAATCATGATATGGTTAATATCTTCGACTCAACAAATTGGTGCGTGTTCAATCCTTTGATTCGAATACAAATACCGATTACCAAATGTTAGCAAACCAAATGGGTAGGATTGCGATTTCTTTGGGGCTCCTCTGATAAACAATAGGCGATTTACCCAATGGTGGGAATAATGCGCCTAATACCCCACAGAGATCAGTTACTGTCGAAGCCCAGGCAGTTATGGGCGAACAACAAGGAGTGGGAAACCACGTCCCTGAAGTAGTCGTGGTGAATCGAAACCAAAATGCCGACGAAGTTGTTCGACAAGTGCAACGAAATAACGTTTGTGCTCAAGACAACATAGCCACCTTGGTAGAAACCATAATGGCGCAGAATGGCCTTAACGTAGGGTTACACAGGCCTAATTTCATATCGCCCCTGTGTGAATATATCTTACAGGCAGAATTGCCGAGGGGTTGGAAAATCCCTAAATTCACTAAGTTTGGGGGTGACACCAATGAGTCCACTGTCGAACATATTGCTCGGTACATGACTGAGGCAGGGGACATAGCTCAAAATGAGAGTTTGAAAATGAAATATTTTCCAAATTCTCTAACTAAGAATGCCTTTACGTGGTTTACCACTCTACCCCCTGGTTCCATATATACATGGGGGCAATTAGAAAAGGCTTTTCATGAGCAGTTCTACATGGGCCAGTCGAAAATTAGTCTTAAAGAATTGGCTAGTGTTCGACGTAAAGTGCCCGAAGCCATTGATGACTATCTGAATAGGTTTAGGCTGTTAAAGGCTAGATGTTTCACACAAGTGCTCGAGCATGAGCTTGTCGAAATGGCTGCAGCGCCTTGATTATTCAATCGAGAAAGAAATTGGATACCTCTCATTTTGAGAGACATGGCCCGATTGGTCGATAGAGTTCGACAAGTCGAAAGGCTTAAAGAGGAAAAGGCTAGAGTGAGTAAGTACAATAGAAAAGAAAACACGGTTGGCTTTCACAAGAAAGAAAAGATAGCCTATGTCGATGAGCAATTCGACTTTGCATTTAGTGATGTCGAATGCGAGGAGATAGACGTGCATTGAACTTAAGCACGGTCCTCCCTATGCTCAGTAAATTATTAAGGCACTGCAAATGGGAATAACCAGTGGAGCCAAAGAATGATAGATTTGTGCCTAAGACATACACTTTTGATGTTACTAAATGCGATGAGATCTTTGATTTATTAGTAACTGATGGCCAAATCATAGTGCCAAACGGCCTGAAAGTTCCTCCTCTCGAACAGAGGAAGAAAAAGGGTTATTGTAAGTTTCATAATTTTTTGGGACATACAACTGACCGTTGTGTTCTTTTCAGGGATATGGTTCAGAAAGCAATCGAAGAAGGAAGGCTCAAATTTGGGGACAAGAAAAATAAAGCACGCAGAACCAGTGGAGATGAATATCAATATGGTGGAGGCTAAAATGGTGGATTCTCCAAAGCCTATCAAACCCTCGGTTGACAAAATCAAAAGTGTTGTGCAAAAGGGTGTTGCTGTACAACATGTCACTCAGGAAGAATATAATGAGAAGGTACAATCTGTGTACCCCAAAGCTGAGGAAGATTTGATAGACTTCCTAAACAGGTGTAAACTGAGCTCTGAGGTCATGTTGTGCCAAGAAGATGCGATCTTGTGTTCGATAAAAGCGGCTAAAAGTGTCGAATCTTTGTGAGGTTCGACAACCTCTGAAAAGGAAATGGCCAGACAAGAGGCCAAACTTTAGCTTTAAAAGAGGAGACCTTCCTTACAAGGTCAAAAGTTCGAACAGGGCTTCGACAAGCAAACCACAGTTTGCTGGCAAGAGCACAGTCAAAAAGGAATTCGTGTTATCTGCCTCTGCTAAGCCATTTATTCCAAGAGCAGATCTCTCTAACGAAAAGGGGATACATGCTGGGTGTAGACACTACAGGAATGCTGCTCAGAATGCTGAAACGGTCAAGCCACGTACAGGTGAGACCGCAAAATATAATTATAAGAATAATTACAAAGGGAAGAATCCCATGACTAAGACCCAATGGCGTCGTTACGTAGTATTTCGAAGAAGGCAAAGACTTGTTGTTTCTGACGAGAAAACGCCAGAAGGTTCAAAAACGGCTAAGAGTATGACATCTAGAGCTGTGGGAACGACGAAAGTAAACATCGTTGCTGCCAATCAAGTAAAGGTTGGAAATAAGGCTAAAGGAAAATCTATTGTGATAGAGGAACCTAGGAGGCCTGCATTGGAGAGAATTTTCCCTCCATTAACATCATTGAAGAAGGAAAGCGCTTCGTTCGACATGGATGAAGATGTTACTTCTGATTTCGAAGATTCTGAAGCCAGCTTCGACGTCATCTGCAACGTGGTATCCATTCTGCCTAGTGAGTACGACGCAGTTACAGTACCAAATGATGTCGAAGAAGACTTCATTGGAGATATGGCTAATCACAAGTCAATGTGCTACTATGTAATGAACAACGGCTGCGTCGAAGAGCAGATGGCCACCTTCGAAAGGCCAGACGGAAGCATGCAACATCATCTGAAGCCTTTGTACGTCCAAGCCAAAGTTAATGGTGTGGGTGTCAATAAAATATTGGTCGATGGAGGTGCTGCTGTCAATCTGATGCCTCGTGCCATGCTGTTGATAATAGGGATGTATGACAGACCTTAGGCCCCATAATATAGTGTTGACTAATTATGAGGGTAAACCGCGTCTTTGGGGGCCGTTGAAGTGGAAGTGGTGGTAGGAGGCTGTCGGAAGGACTACCATGTTCTTTGTCATCGCTCGAAAGCAAGGTATAATCTGCTCCTTGGGAGAGAGTGGATACATGGAGTAGGAGCTGTCCCTTCAAGCCTACACGGAAAAGTGGTAATGTGGAAGGAAGATGGTCTTGTGGAATATGTTGAAGCGGACCAAAGTTATTTCCTTCCGACGTAAATAATGTCACCAAGGAAAATTTGAAAAACAAATGGCGAACATTGCGCCATGTTCATCTTCTAGCCAAGCATATATCTCTTGAGATAATGTGCTATCCTCTGTTACTTTATACCCAACACATGGGTTTGTGTGGGAAAGAGAGGTGATAGAAGGTACAAATGTCTATCCCGAGGTGTGCTACCTCCAGCAGGATGGGACACCGATTCTTAAAAAGTTTTAGATGTCGGTGCCAGCAACGCAGGATAGAATTACGGCTACATGGCCGAAAATAAAGTAAAACGGCTTTGGAAGCGAAATAAATCAACAAACAATGGTCGCCGAAGCCATAACTTCATCTGAAGAAAATGGTGAAGTCATAGATGGCAAGCTTGATTGCATTTATGATGACGAACCATTAGGTTTTGAAAAAGACCCTAAAGATTCGACAAAGCGCATGCAAGCTCAAGATCCAGTAGAAGAAGTGGATTTGGGAGATGGCCTAACCAA
Organism: Oxytropis ochrocephala; assembly: GCA_020916435.1. Lineage (NCBI taxonomy): Eukaryota > Viridiplantae > Streptophyta > Magnoliopsida > Fabales > Fabaceae > Oxytropis > Oxytropis ochrocephala. The sequence goes on from CM037090.1 coordinate 64,275,487, forward strand.
AAGGCCAACATACATTAGTGCACACCTCGATGCTGCCTTCAAAACCCAAGTTGTTTCACTTCTGCAGGAGTTCAAAGATTGCTTTGCTTGGGAGTACAACGAAATGCCTGGTCTAAGTCGAGAAGTGGTGGAACTTCAAATACCCATTCGACCAGGAAGGAAACCAGTAAAGCAAACACCAAGAAGATTTGCTCCTCCAATATTAGCTAAGATCAAAGAAGAAATAGAGAGGCTGTTCAAAAGCAAATTAATCAGAACTGCCAGGTGAATTCTTGGGTTTTGTAGTGCACAAGAAAGGCATTGAGATCAACCAAAATAAGACTAAAGCAATTATGGAAACGAAGGCTCCTTCGACCAAGAAAGAACTTCAGTCACTACTGGGAAAAATCAATTTCCTTCGCAGATTTATTTCAAATCTAAGTGGCAAAACACAAGCTTTTTCGCCATTGCTGAGACTGAAGAAAGAAGATGCATTCAAGTGGGAGCAGGTTCACCAAGATGCTTTCGACGCAATCAAGTCTTATTTGGTCAAACCACCAATTTTATTGCCTGTTATTGGAAACAAATTGCTAAAGTTGTACATAGCAGCTTCTGATAACACAATAGGTAGCATGTTAGCGCAAGAGGATGATAGTGGTGTCGAAAGACCCATTTATTACCTTAGTAGGGTTTTGATTGATCTTTGAAACTAGGTATAGTCCAATAGAAAAACTATGCCTTTGCTTGTATTTCTCTTGTACAAAATTGAAGCAATATATAAAGTCAGCGGATGTTTATGTTTATTCGCATTTTGATGTAATTAAACATATGTTGTCAAAACCAATGTTACATAGTCGAATTGGAAAGTGGGCTTTGGCTTTGCTAGAATACAACTTAACGTATCAGCCCCTTAAATCAATCAAATGACAAGTGGTTGCTGATTTCATAGTGGACCACTCTGTTGTCGAACATGAAATACATTCGTTAGACATACGTCCTTGGAGACTATACTTCGACGACTCAAGCCATAAAAATGGAGTGGGTATTGGAATATTAATTATTTCCCCAGAGAACATTCCAACGAAATATAAATTTAAAATTCGAGACTCTTGCTCCAATAATGAGGCTGAGTATGAGGCCCTAATAGTAGGCCTTCAAATTTTACTCGAATTGGGGGCAAGCCATGTCGAAGTAAAAGGTGATTCACAACTAGTTGTCAAACAATTGACAAAAGAATACAAGTGCATCAGTGAGCACCTTATTAAATATTTCGTCATTGCCAACACGTTGCTAAAAAGGTTTACATTTGTACACCTAGAACATTTACCACGAATTGAAAATCACGTGGCGAATGAGTTGGCACAAATTGCCTCAGGCTACAAGGTATCAAAACAAAGCTTAGAAGAGCTAATTGAGATAAAAGATAAACTAATCTCAGAAGACTCTCTCTATAATACTACTACTTCGACGCTATTGTCAACACCAAAAATTGGGGGGGCAATAAGTGCAAATGAAATACGTGTCGAAAAACGCCACATTTTCGACGATGTTGACTTAGCAGAAATTTTTGCTATCGACAACATGGCTGATGATGATTGGCGCAAACCCATTGTAGAGTATTTGCAAAATCCTACAGGGGACACTAATAAAAAGTAAAGTCTGAGCTCTAAGCTACGTGTTAATTGGAAACGAATTGTACAAGCAAGCAAGCGCTGAAGGGTACTATTAAAATGTCTTAGTGAAAATGAGGCATATTTAGCGATTTCGATACACACACGATGGAGCATGTGGCTCACATCAAGTAGGCCACAAAATGAAATGGTTGTTATTTCGACAAGGAATGTATGGCCAACCATTTTAAAAGATTGCATAGAATTTGCTAAAGGTCGCCAAGAATGCCAAAAGCATCTTTGGAATCCAAAGATGTGCTCGCAAATGAATTGCATTCTATAGTGAAACCTTGGCCATTTAGAGGTTGGGCTCTTGATGTGATTGGAGAAATAAAACCAACGTCGTCGAAAGGCCACAGGTACATCTTGGTAGGGATTGATTACTTTACTAAGTGGGTAGAGGCGTACCTTTAGCCAACGTTGATCAAGAAGCGATGATAAGGTTCATTCAAAACCATATCATTTACAGATATGGAATACGAAACCATTACTACGGACCAAGGTATTGTTTTTACCGGTCGAAAGATGGTAGATTTCGCTGCTGAAATTGGTTTCAAGTTGTTGACTTCGACACCATACTATGCGCATGAAGCCAACGGTCAAGTAGAGGGTGCAAACAAAATCATTATTAACTTGATCAAAAAGCACGTTGGACGTAAGCCTAAAAAGTTGGCACGATTCTCTTGACCAAGTGTTATGGGCTTGTCGAGCGTCGCCTAAAGAGTCTATAAACACTACTCCTTACGAGTTAACATTTGGGCATGATGCGGTGTTACTGTTGAAATTTGTTTCTGATCAACAAGGATTCGAAACAATGTGAAATTCCCTTTGATCACTATTGGGATATGATGATTGATGAATTAGTTGATTTAGACGAAGAAAGGTTGTTAGCTTTAGAGATGCTTATCCGATGAGAAAAGAAAGAGTAGCTAAAGCCTACAATAAAAAGGTTAAGTTAAAAACCTTCGAGGAAGGAGAGTTAGTGTGGAAAGTCCTATTACCTATGGATAAAAAAGATAGAGTTTTAGGCAAATGGTCACCAGGGTGGGAAGGCCCATTTCGCGTGTTGCAATGCTTTTCGAATGGCGCTTATGAAGTCGAAGAGCTAGGTGACGAAAATAGAATCTTTAGAATAAATGGCAAGTATTTAAAGCGATACAAGCCAACGTTAACTGAGATAAAAATTGAGCAATTATAAATAGACGAAAATTGTTCATAAATGGCAATGTATAAAGAAATGTCAAAGTTACACAGCCATTTTTAGAGTTCTAAACTATTACAGTCTCAGAAGTTCGACAAGGTAGCCTTATGCCTTTCCATAATGCTAACACTCAAAGAGATAGAGGTGTCGAGAAGGTGCAGCTCTTTGTCGAGGTCGGCAAGGATGGCTTGATGCGCGTCAATCTTTTCCAAGTGCTCTATAGCTGCCAATGCCTTGGTGGTTTTGGTGGACGAAGAAGCAGCACTCATTCTCTCGGCAATCAGACCCTTCTGATGCTTACCGTTTGACAGTTTGAGTTGAAGTGTCTTTATCTCTTCGTCAATACGCGCAATCTCTGCATTCCATTCAGCGATTGCTTTCTCATCGTTAGCTGCTTGGGTTTCGAGAGCCTCGATGTCGTCTTGATCGGCCTTAAGAGAGGCGAGTTCTACCTCGCAGAGTTGAGTCTCTTGAACCTTGCGCTTGGAGGTGGTCGACCGTTGGTTGATTAGAAGAGAAAGTTGCTCAAAAATGGGGCCGAACTCCATGAAGAACGAAAGGATGTTTTGAGGAGGGTCCAATTTGGTAATCTTGTGAATGAGGGATTTTACCTCAAGATACACAGATGGGTCATTCTCAATGGTTGCCACCAAATCTCCTTCTAACACCTTCGTCTTCAGCTGGCGAAGCAGGCTTTCGACCGTCTCCTGGTTGATAGAACTTAGAGAGGTGTTCGAAGAACTACAAATCAAGCGGCTCGACGAGCTCTTGAGACTCAACATGATCTTCAAGGCTGCCAAGGGATTCGTCTTCTTTAGCTCAGCCAACTCTTGATCGCTAACAGCGCTGTTGGACGATTCCCTGGCAGAAGCACCTTGATCTGCAGGTTCCCCCACTCTAGGCTCCGTTGGTCCTTGATCGATCATATTTTCCTCAGGAATTTCGACGGAGGTAGCCACTGCTTCCTGTCTTTCGACGTCTGGAATGTTAGGCTCTGGAACTTGGACGTTCTCCTCGACAACCGCTTCGACGCCCACGTTGGGAACAAGCTCTTCGAAAGGAGGAATCCGAGTGGTCGCAAGTGCACGAAAAACCTCTTGTGATCACACACCCGAGGCGAAGAAGGGAAAGGAAGCATTGGAGCCGACAATTCCCGTTCGGCAACCTCAACCAAAGACTCAACGCCAGGATTCTCGACAAGCAGTCCACCTGCCTGTTCACAGTAAGTAATACCACTTGAGTTAAAACGGGAAAAGTGAGATCAAAGAGTTTCGAAATGGCGTCGAAAGGAAAGTTACCTCGTGTACCTTAAGCCTCTTGATTGGAGGAGAAGAAGGTGATTCAGAAGGCTCGGTGATGGTGATGCCTTGAGCTGCCCTTTGAGATTCAGGTAAGGCCCTTTTCCTCGACCTCTGAGTGAGAGGAATGTTGCCTTCACTTTCAGTGTCCTGCAAAAGAGATCAAGTTATGATACAGGTGATGCCACAAGAAAGTGAATGATAAAGTCGAAGAGAAAGTTCGACGTGTAGTAAGGCATGCAGTACCTCAGAGCTAGAGGGAATAACCAATTTCTTCTTGGCTTTAGGCTTTTGAAGAGGTTTAGTTGTTTGGGTTGTCACCTGGAGGGGATATCTAACATGAGTAAAAGCCATAGTCAATAGGCAACGTGAGATGAGTGGAAAGTGCCATACCTGTTTTGGAGGATTGTCTGGAATGAGATTTGATGCCGCTGTCTTTGTGGCTGGGGGAGAAGATTTTGATGTGGTAGCTTTGCCCACCTTGACCTTCAACTTTGTGGCAGGTTTTTCTGAAAATGTCGAAAACATTGGTAAGCAATTGGAAATGAAGACAAGTTATAAGCGGTTAAGGCTAAAAAAGCTTTGAGTGTCGAAGAGTGTTTACCAGCGTTGTTCGAAGGGAAGGCTGCTGTCAATTTCTTCACAATGTTGCCAGTAAAGGTATCAATGGCTTCCCCAGCGGCTGTGGTGTAATAACCGGTCCACCATTCATGAAATTTCACAGTACATGAAAACCTGGGATTGAATTTGAGCGGTTCATAGTTCAAGGCTTTGTAGTGAAACTTCTTGAAGGCTTGTTTATAAGCAGCCTCTGACTCTGGACTTAAGAACTCTCGCCTGTGAAAGCATACTGGTGCAGGGCGAATTTGACAAAGGCCAAACTGCCTAGCAAAATAACTTGGGAAGTATCTAGTAATTCCCAAACTATTTTTTGTCTTGCCAGGGGTGAGTCTAGTGGAGAGGACAGCAGGAGAGAGGTAAGCTTGCCAAATCCGGTTAACTTCCTCAGCAGGATCGACAGTGGAAGAAGGAAATGGTTGTTTAAACCATGCTGGACCACAAGACCTTTGGAGAAAAGGAGCCATTGAATCTGTGAAGGTGGTACAGTTCAGGAAAATTTCGAAATAGGCTAGAAAAGATTCTTCAGCAGGGAGGGTTGCTTGTTTAGGCCTAAACTGAGCCAATCGAATCCCTTCAGTGCTGCTGTTCTCCACAGTTAGTCGAGCAGACTTGGGGATATACAAGTTTAGTCGAGACTCGAAAGTGGCTAACAGCCACAACTGCAACAGCCATAGTGGGCCAGAAGCCAAGAACTTGGTGGCCGGTTCATCTTCTCTCAACTCTATAACAGCATTATCAAGTTGCTGGTAGAGAGAGCCTAAAATCAACTTGGCAAGGTTGATGTCTTCCCGGTCATGGAGTTGACATGCCAAGGGGACGTAAGTTTTGGAAACTTAGAGGGAGCGTGTGCAGAAAACGAAAATGGACAACCACAGGGTTAGAAAGGCTACATGTTCCATGACAGACACTTCATCAGTGTCAAGCTTGTGGTGCTCAGCAATGTAAGGAGCAAAAGTGGCATTGGTGAATTTAAAATTGTATGTATAGTCAGGATGTGTGGGATCGAAGGTCTCTCCTAAGGGTTTCAGACCTGTAATGGCAGCCACATCTAGCAGGGTGGGAGATAACATGCCACATTTTAGGTGAAGGCTATGGGTGGAACAGTCCCAAAACTGCATAGCAGCCAAGAGGAGGGTGCTATCGTACTTGGGCCCATACCTAGACAATTGGATCAGGTCAAAGATGCCTTGTTTTTTTCAGACTTTGGCCTTCTTAGCTTCTATTTTGTCGAGCCAGTCTAGGTAGTTCTGCTGGTCGAGCCTAGGAGCAGACCTAAAGACCCTAGAAGGGTTAGCCAGAAATTCTAAATGGAAAGGGGTTTCAGCAAAGAGTCTAGGTTGGAGACGAACATGGCTGGGGAAAATCTCAGAAACTTCAGTAGTTTCTAACAAGATGTCAGGAAGGGGACCCAAATAGGCATGGGTGTAAATCTCAGCAGAAGGGATTAATACCTGGGTTTGCCATTGAGTAGATCGTTCGTCGTTGATGTCAGGTTCATCAACGAAGCTATCTAGGGTTTGGATGTTTCTAGATTCATCGTTCCTCTTCGAGCTCTCAGGTCGCGTCATTACAGCAGATGATGAAGCCATGAGTAAAGAAAAGTGAATACGAGGTGGAATCTGGGTGTAGATTAAAGAGAAAAGACGAAAGTTTGAAACTTTAGTGAAAGTTGAAGTTTTTGCAAAACGCAGGAATGAAGAAAGCAGAAGGACTTCACAAGGTTTCAAACTGAGGAAAGAGGAATTTGAAGGGTTGTGGCCGTTTATATATGTTTGGAAGTAAACAGTTATTGGCACGTTCGCCATAACCCACACGTTGGCGACGTTTGGGAGACGTGATGGCCCACCAACTATGCAACGTGTGCCAATAAGACGGTTCGTTTTACCTGCGCAAGTAATGATGGCTGTCTTTTCGACCACTGTTGAAGTGCAAAAGGCGGCAAAAGTGACCATTGCACAGTATTCAAAAAATGTCTTTTCTTAACTCCTTTCCTTATTCCGTCGAAAAAGCATTTTTTGGGGGGCAATCTGTTACCTCAAAATTTCGACAGTGCATTAAATAAAGCTTTAAATGGGGCTGACATCACATTTAATATTGTTCTGTGGGCCATAGGTCAGTGTTCAAGTCAGTGCACCATGAGTTCGACAGGAAAGGCAGACAAGGGCAAGGAGTGCAGACGATCTTCGACAAGCTTAGCTTTCAAAGCCATGAAGCAAGGAATCTTCGACAAGCGAAGACACAACATTTCGGTGAGCTAGGTTCAAACATTTTCGTCGAGCAGTCGACAACGAGTCAGTCGAAAGTGCAAAGCAGCAAGGTAGTGGGCGGTTACTCCCCCGTAGTTTTAGGAGGCAGTTACCATCTTCCCCCACGATTGTTCCTAGGAGTATAAATACCCCTTTGTAATAGGAAACAGGGGTCACCACATTTTACAAATCTGTTTGGGAAACTCAACTTCCAAGTCAACGAGAAAAACGAGTGAAACAGATCCTTGTATGTGTTGGTGAACCATTTTTATTTCTTCATTTAATGCAAAGTTTTACTTTCTTTTTACGTTTGTTGCATTTATTGCTTTCACTTCGCTTTCAAGTTACTTCTTTCTACCATTCTCTGTTCTTACGTACTTCAAAAAAACACAAACTCAATGGCAATTGTCAAAGAGATTTTCTAGTTTGATCTCACAGTCTCGATATTGAAAACTAGTGATTGTTTACTAAAAACACCAGTAAACAGCCACCACCACCTCTGACAAGCCACCACCACCCTCTCCTCCTCAATCCACCGCCACCATCTCCTCCACCGCGAACCACCACCACATCACCAAAATAGAATCCTAAATTCCAATATTAAATCCCAAACTAGACCCAAAAAATCAACTCTAGCTTCCTCACTCCTTCCCTTTCTCAACCGGATCTTATCTATGATGTACTTTATTTATATTCATATCCTCTTCTTTTTCTCCACTACTTTTTTCAAATCAACACATATAAGGGGTAGCTTTTCAATTAATTGCAGGCTCAACATCCGCTGTTGATGGTCATTGGATTTATTCTTATTAGTGGAGAATGTACCATTACTGAGTAGGGATATTATTGGTGATTTTTACTATTAATTACTATTAATTTTATGAATATTGTGAAGCAATTTTGGTGCATAGATGGTTACCTGGGTCAAGAGGATTGAAGAAATCGGTGCATGGATTTAACTTCAGGGATATTTGGGATTTGGACTAAATTCCAGGGAAAAATGGGATTGTTGCAAATTCTATAGCCTACATTCATGAATTGGACTGATTTGTATATCCCTCTTTGGAGCTCAAGTATTCTTCTTTTTCATCTTTCATAATTTGCTTAGATTTCTTCTTTTTGGGTTTAGATTGGGATTTAGGGATTAAAGATTGGGATTTAGGATTCTATTTTAGTGTTGTGGTGGTGGTGTGGTGGTGGAGGAGAGGGTGGCGATGGATTGAGGAGGAGAGGGTGGTGGTGGCTCGCCGGAGAAGAAGAAGATGAAGATTGGGGGTGATTTTTCATATGTGTGTGTTTTTCTCAATTTGGTTCCTCATATTTTTGTTAAGATTCATTTTGGTCCCTCGTATGCCACATCATATAAAAATTCCAAGTCACCAGTGACACATAAGACGCCACGTTAGCAGTTAACTGCTAGCATTGCGTTCTTAAGAAAAACTAACGTTAGAGACCAAAATGAAACGAAAATGAAAGATGAGGGACCAAAACAGATCAAAAAAAGATAAAGGACCAAAGTGAAATCTATAGCAAAGATAAAGGACCAAAAGTGTAGTTTAGCCTAATTAACAATAATATGCTCTCTCCCTTCCTCCCACTATATATATATATGAACGCTCCCATAGATGAGGAGAAGGAAGGATATTTGGCTTCTGAAGGAATTCAACTACGAGCACGCGTAAGTTCACGTCCTTATTTTTTGGTATCAGTTTTGGTTATGAGTGTTCTCCTCCGTTTTGCTAACGTGAATGTTGTTTGTGAGTACTAGCAAGCAAGATTGATTTGGAGTTGAGTGTTGGTGAGGATGAACACTAGAGGTCAACTGATTGTTGGATCCCACATCAGGTACCAATACATTGTAATTGATGTCGAAGAAAAGGAAAAGGTAATAATAACTCGCCATTATTATATTCATCATTATTATTGCTTTCTCACTTTTCTTCTGATCTTAATTTACTCATTATGCACTTGGATTTCGGATTTCTCATTCTCTTTTATTACTATTTAACATATGATATATGATTGATTGATATTTGATATCCTCCTCTTAAATCTTGGTCAACATTTGGTCTCTATAATTAGTGTTCAACAAGCCTGGAGAATGCAGATAAAGGAGCAATGGGAAGAAAAGGAGGAGGAGAAGCAACGACGAGCGATTGGAAGAAATACTTGGAGGAAGCAAAAGAATTTAATTTGAAATTATAAAACAATCATAGCCATTCATTTCTTACTAAACCACGTGTCTCTCTAATATACACAAGACTGGAGATTGCAATTTCTTAAAGAAATTGCGAGGATCCGCACACCAAACATTCCCATTAAAGAATAAATTTTATTTTATTTTATTTTATTTTTACTTCTTAATTATTCCCTTTTAACGCCATCCAAACAGATTCACCACTTCACTCTCACTCTCACTCTCCTTCTCTCCTCTAAACTGTTAACTGGGAGTTTAGGTCTCTCCTCTAAACTTTCTCTCTTTCATTACATTGATCTGAACCCAAATCTCTTTGCACTACGCCCTTCTCTCATACGCGTCCATAATAATTAATAATAATATCCTCTGTCTCTATCCCTCCCTCTCGCTATATATATATATATATATATGAACGTGAGATCTCATAGATGAGGAGAAAATGAAGGATATTTGGCTTCTGAAGGAATTCAACTACGAGCACGCGTAAGTCCACGTCCTTTATTTTTTGTATCTGTTTTGGTTTCGAGTGTTCTCCTCCGTTTTGCTAACATGAATGTTGTTCGTGAGTAACAAAAGGAAATATTGATTTGGAGTTGAGTGTTGGTAAGTGATGAACACTAGAGGTCGACTCATTGTTGGATCCCACCCACATCAGGAACCAGATGTCGAAGAAAAGGACATGGTAAAAATAACTCGCCATTATTGTATTCATCATCATTATTGCTTTCTCATTTTTCTTCTGATCTTAATTTACTCATTATGCACTCGAATTTCTGATTTCTCATTCCCTTTCTGGTCAACTTCTAGTCTTAAGAATTTGTGTTCAAAAGTAGGGGTTCTTTTGGAATTAATAGCTATGATGAACCGACACATACACATCACCTATGATACGACACTCATATGTACCTGTATACACCACCGATTATAATTTGAAAAACTATAAGTAACTCAAGGTCAGATACCATACGTGTCATGCACCCACCACTTCTTCAATCCGAAGTGTTGATTCTACATAGGTTAATAGTTGGACTAAATTGATTGTTCTATGAAGATGAGGATGGTGTTGATGACTTACACAACGAAATTGATATTGAAACTGTTGATTCATATGCTGGAGCTGGCTCTAATTCTGATATATCTGATATCCACAAATTTTTGGATCATGATTCTCCTGCTATGGAATCTGAAATCCCACTTTTGACTTGTGGGGGAAGATGTATATTTATGAATTGTCCATGTGTTGGTGATTTTCTAAACCAGTACTGATGATTTCTATGTAATATTGTTTTAATTCTTCATAAGATCTTGATATATCTTCTGATCAACGTGCTCTAACCACATCCATGAATAATGGAAGCAAAGCATCTACTGATCATTCTGATTTATGTAAGTCTTATGATAGTGTTATACATTCTGCTACATATTATCTTAATCTTAATTCTGTATAAATTGTCATCTGTTATCATAGTGCAACCTAGGCCAATGGTTCTGAGAAAAAATATTGCTGTGTTTGGGTATGGAGGTGTGAATTGGAAAGATCGTGTCAAAGAGTGGAAGAAAAGGTAGAATGACAAACTTGAGGAAGGGGACAACTCTGATTTTCCCATGTAAATCTTAAACTTCTGCTCCCTTTTATCTGTGTAAATCATTCTTGTGCTACATGGTTGGAGCATGCAGAAATTTAAGTGTGTTTCACTGCATACACATATCTTTAATATTGAGGCAAACCATTTTATTAAAATAGTCGTTGGTACAACATACAAAGCTATGTTTTGTTAGTTGTAAAGTGTTGTGGTAGGGTTGTGCAGAAGTGTTGAAAATATGTTTTAAATATATTAAGCTTGCGCACTTTTCATTTAGTAGTCTGCATTTTTTTGTTTCTTAATATGTGCATTTTAACAAGACCCTTTTCCTATAGCTTCATGTCATTGTTTTTTTATTTTGGCTATTCTTGGTCTCTTTAGCAATTACATTATACTGAAATAATCTTCCCAATCAGGGTTTACTGAAATAATCTTCTCAAAATAATCTGCCTAATCTGACAGTTTTGGGTGATTGGTGGTACTTCTTCACACCTTTTTGCCCTTGATCAAGGTTCACTGAAGGTGGTGGCTGGTTTCAATACGAATTTCACTGTTACCTCGAAAGCAGCTGATGATGCGAGATATTGTAATTAATGACGCAATCTAAGGCGTTAAATTTATTCAAATAGTTATAACTAAAAATACTCATTTCTCATATTAACTAGAGTTCTCACCCGATACGCTCCCTGTATATATATTTTAGATAAGCACTTTGTTGAAGGGAGTACAAAGGGGTACTCCAACCCTTACAAGTGTGTGGCGAGGGGTCTAGTTAAAACCTCTATGGGCCAAAACCCAATAGGAAAAAGAACCTAGAGGAAAAAAGAGTACCCCGGATAAAAAAGAATTACACTGAGTATAAGCATCCTAACGAGCAATTAAGCCAATCAGAAAATGAGGCCCCGCTATTTCTTCCCCTCCTAGTTGTGAACCAGATCCATGAGGTATACTTGATTGACATAATAAGCTTGTTTGTTGACAACACTCCTCCCCTAAGCAGAATATTGTTTCTAGTGGCCCATACGCTCCCTACACATAATGCTATATACATAACATTCACTATAAAACCACAAATATAAGAAAAAAATAGTTTATTTGAAGAGAATATTTGTTGCTTTTAATCTCAAACTTAAATTTTAGGGAATCTTAAGACAAAGAGTACACATGAAGAAAACAAAAACACAAAAACACAAAGAAGAGATGATGGGAAGTAAGAAATGTTTCCCTCACACACATGTGATTCTCATTAATTTGTCATAGCGAACAAGTTATATCACCTACATAGTCACTTGTCAAAGCAAATAAGTTATATCACCTTCATTGTCAATTATTGATGACAATCAACCCGTTTTGCTCCCATGTAAGTATAACCTTGCTTTTGGTGGCATAGAAGTTCGCTTCAGGGTCATAGTAATACTGCACGAGAATGCCAAATATTGTTAGTTATTGTACAATTAAATGTTTCTCATTTTCAATCAATGACAGTAAACCAAACAAAAATTTCTATTGATTATCCTCCCAAATGTCTACTGAAAAGGTATTTATTTCAGTTTGTTTTTGTTAAACTAAAGAAGACATTACTAGAAAGTGTAAAGCAAACTTATTATATCACCAAAGTTTGTTTAATTACACATTTAACATGATTTTCATCCATAACTTAGGTTTTTCCTTCAAAGTGATGCTACAGTAGTGATAGTTAAAGCCAATTAATATTTACGTGCTTAAAGTAACAGCAAGAAATAGTCACCACAAATCCCTTGCATCAACTAAATCTAGAGAAAATATTTTTAACATGCGCAAATTTATATTAAAAAAATGAAATTTTTTAATCAATTCATCTTGGATTTGCAACAAAAAAATGTTAGAACTTCCTTCATGGTTTTGAATCCTATTTACCCTTACCTGTTTATGAATCTTCAACTTCAATTCTATTTCAAATTTTTTTAGTTTTATTAATTTTAAAATATCTGCCAAAAATATCTGAGTGATGTGTTAAAATCCATCAAAACCACAACACAAAAAATAAACAAGAAGGGGGGAGAGTATTTGTATCAACAATTAAGGAATAAAAATATTGATGATTGATTACCCTATAAATCCTGCCAGACTGCATGTGTCTTTCTTCAGCTACCCAACCTAGGAGCAGCCATTCATATCCTGGTGAAGTATTATCGTGGATAGTACACAACATTGCCTTCTTGGGGCGGGTGTACCTGCGTCTTATATTTTGTAATGTTCTTCTAGTAGCTTCTGAGAACACTACATCACCATTACTGTAGAACTCTTCGACTTCCCGACCATTATGTTGCTCACCTTTCTGATCCTCCATAAATGATTTCAAGGATTTAGTGTTTATTCTCAAGTGTGTCAAGAGTAGATACTACTTATGCCTTGGGAGCTTCCTGGTATCACATACACGTAATGCAAGCTTAATATGACATATATTAGTAGCTAATCGAAAAGAAACTATATGATTTTTTATAATAATTTGTTAACGATGTAACATGAAAAATAAATGACACCGCTAAAATGCAAAGAATTATTGGTCGTATATATAAATAAATAAATAAATAAATCGTTTAAAATTATGTCAAATCTGAAAAGTGTATTACTCATAGTTAGTAAAAGTTAGTGTTGCTTTTTGTCACAAATAAAGTTAGTGTTGTTACATCATAGATATTTATCAAGAATAAATTGAAGTCCTAAGGGTCATAACCTCATGGACAAATTGGTGCATGGAACAAAGCCCATTACTAGCAACATAAAATCAATCAAACTACAATTCAACTAAAGCAGAGACAAATTTTATTCTTTTGATCCATAAACTAGAAGCTATTACACTAAGATCTTTTTTACCAAATGTCATTCTTCTTAGTAAGAAGCATCAAAATAATTACGAGAGTTCATGTTAGTCTAGGTAGGGCTTGTATGCCTCCTAAGACTTGGTAAGGAAATAACATAATCATTTCAAGCAAGTATTAAACCAAACCATTCATATTTTTTTAATCATTTATTATTGTTGATGTATCATTGGCTAGACATCTATGCTCGCAAGTAGTCCCTAACTTGCATGCTCTCTTTCCCTTGATTATCCCTAAAGGATATACTTCTGCCTTTTGTCACTGAAGTTAACTTACTTTTCTTTATTAATAATGTTAACCTACCTCCTAGTTGTTTTACCAGTGATAACACGTCTTAGGAATCAACTATCATAAGTAGAATGCACATTTGGTTTCCGTGCAAGCTCAACCATTCGTCATTAGTTCATCGTTGCACAAATTAAGAATCCAGAAACAAACATTTGAAACATTGCAATGGTAGTCTTTCAACTTTTTAACAATCTAAATCAAACCTTGGATGAATACACAACAAAATTTTGATTAACCACACAGTAAAAGTTAAGAATTGAGGATCATATGACATCCCAAAATTTACAATATACATTGAAGATTTCCACCTTCAAGAAAATCACGCGTTGAGACCGGTTCAACTAGTATTTTCCAGAAGTTTTGAGTTCATCTTGAAAACTTTGTTCTCTTTGTCTAAGCACGTAAAAAATCCAAATCCTGAATCAATTTTTAAATTTATTCAAGCAATAATTTAGAAAATAGTGTACCGATTCATATCTCCAATATTCACAATCAATCCACATGCAATAAGCAGAGATATACACATTGATTAGGATTTAAACATGCAAACTACAGAGGTCAATTTGAACCAAAAGATCAACAAGAATTAAAACAAAAAACCCTAATTTTTTAGTAGCCATCTTCTTTGATTCCTCATACCCAAGCCCTAATTATCTACTTTTTCCCAAGTCCTCAACCTATGAATTAGGGATAGTAGACTCACCTTAGTAGAACCAAGTTCAAAGTGGCGCTAAAAGAGATGGAGCTTCACGAAATCAGCCGACTTCCTTTTACCTTCTTCTATCGCTCTCTACCTATTCGTGTGTGAAAAAGGAATGTGTTTTATAGGAGAAAAAAATGAGTCGCTACCAATTAAAGTGTTATTCCTCATTTGCCCTCACACAATAATTTTAAACCCTTACTTATCCGGCTCTCCACCTTGGCTAAATAGATGAAGTAGACATAACTAATACGCTTACATACCTCCATTACACTTAATCAATGTTATCGCCTCCCTTTTTATTAGAATTAAATCATATTATAATTCACATATTAAATTTTAATATCATCATAAGTATCCTCAAAGATAATTTTTGGTTCAGACTATTGCTGGCTACCAACAGAGTGTCCCAACGAGCACTTTAAATGAAAGACTAATATATGCTCGTTCTTACGAGAAAATTCTGCATTTACCAAGACTTTGTTTGCCCACTACGGAGATCGAGTCCTCGGTATCCCAAGGTAGCTTATGCTATTGGGGCCAACAGTGTTGGCTAATTCCCTCAAAGAGTTGGGAGTGTTATAATATTTTTTGGTTACAAGAAACTTTAGGTGAGTTGGGTTTTGAGGGCTAACCAGGGTCAACCCAGGCCTCAAGGCTCTTTGAGCACTAACAGAGGTAGTTACAATTCACATACAAAAGAGGTCCTTACGCTGGCAACAGAAGTTTAACCCACGCCCTTGCGATGTATGAGCCAACTCCTTACCAACTGTGAGTGTTATAATAATATACGATGATAACTATAACAACAAAAACAAAATTTAATGCATTTTATTTGCTCAGTCAAAAATAATAAATGCAAAGCTTACAAATTTACTAGTACTTCACGTCAAAATTTTCCCATTATGCCACCTCCATATTATAATGTCTTTTTTTGGTTTATACAATTGTCGGCTACCTATTAAGTGTGCCAACGCTTATTTAAATAAAAGGGTGCCATAACCTGCTTATTTCCTTCGCCAAAATACTCCTCACAAATGATTTTCGACGAAATTTTCTGTCGCCAAATGATTTTCGACAAAATTTCCTTCGCCAAATGTTTAACCATGCCCTTGCGATGTATGAGTCAACTCCTTACCAACTATGAGTGTTATAATAATATATGATGATATCTTTAACAACAACAAATTTATAGACGCTGGTGCCGGTGCAGACCATTGGATGCGGCACGTTGATCGGGACCGTTGATCTTGCCTCTAATAAAAGGTCTGCTTCCTGGGCCGGTTTCGGTGCTGATGCAGGATTCGAGGTTTCGCCTGGCTTAATCCTCGGCAATGGCACGTTTGGTTCTTCGTGCACTACAAGAATAAGCCTGATTTGCCACAAACTGTTGCCACAACCTGATTTCCGTCGCTAATTTGCGACGGACTTGCGATGGATTTGCCACGGAATCTGTTGTGAGAAAAGTGTTGGTCAGTTTGGTAAGTATTTGCCACGGACTTTGATAGTTTGCCACGGCTGTTGATATTTTGCCACGGACAGTCCGTCGCAACGCCGTGGCAAACGTTTCAATTGGGATTTTAAGTAAAAGGATCCTCGACCCTTTTTCTTTCACCTCTCTCTCACTCTCACTCTCACATGACCTTTCACTCTCTCTCTCTCCTCACCTCACACCTCCGCGCCTCCTCACCTCCCATCGCACCACCACCACCGCGCCTCATTGTGGATCTTTGATAAGTTTTGATAATTGATGATGTTGTTAGATTTCTTGTTCGCTTTGTTCGGTCGGAATTTGGAATACTAGGGTTTTTGGCTGGTTCGTCGATCTACATCTACAGTGTCTGGGTTCTTTCGATTTGGTGTTGTAGTGGAACTAGTCGTTTTCCTTCTTCTTCTCCCTATCTCAGCACCTCCCTCCCTTCACCCCGTCGTTTTCCTTCTTCTTCTCCCTCTCAGCGCCTCTCCTCCGATTTTTAATTCCCTCCTCCTTAATCCCGTGAAAATCAAAACCACTCCCTCAATCTTCCAAATCGTTTAGTTCCACTTAACTCTCAACCTCCAAATCGAAACCCTAGCTTCCAAATTGATCGGTTCCTCTCAAGGTGAAATCTAGGGTTCCAAATTGATCGGTCTCGAAGTTCGCAGTATCGCGGCTTTACTTTCTACCGAAGAACAGGAAGATGGGAATCGCATATTTGGTTGGTAACTGATTATTCTATTCTGTGTAATGTATAGATTAATTTTCGCTTCGCTTTTTACACGCTATCTAGTTTTGTTTGTTTCTGAATCCACTCTATTGTTTTTGGTGTATGTGCAGGGATTGTGGAAAACAAGTTTACTTGGGTGAGGAAGCAATGCCTGGTAGTGTAGATGATTGCGTTTTATATTAAGTGCTTGAGCTTTTTTGATTTTGTTTTTTGATAGATTATATAAGGTCGCTATAAAATGCAATGGAAGGAAGCGATTACAAACTTTGAGCCTAGCTCTTATGAAGGGGAGTTAATTTCCCAGTCTAAGAATGAAGGTACTACTTGTTAGTATATGTGTGTACTTTTTATGTTTTTCCCTGCTTTTAACATATGAGCTTTTGCTTTAGTCAATGAATTCTGTTCTAAATTCCAGAGCATGTATATGCTTCATGAGGTGAATGTGCACGCACGCACCACACAATATCAATGGACCTTTTCAAATGTGTTAAATATGCCCTTTGGTTTATAATGATCACCTTCTTATTGCAATTTGTTATAAAGTTCCATGGCTGTCAATGACACCATAAATAGAATGACATGCTGACTTCATTCTCATGTTTCCAGATAGCCTTGTTTTACGCTGCCGTGCTTGCAGGGCTTCTCCAACGATTACCTATAAGCTTTTCTCAGGTGTGAGTTTTGCATTCCCTCCACGGGTTTACGACGGATGAATTTGCCACGGATTTGCGAAGGATAAATTTGCCACAGATTTGCGACGGATAAATTTGCCACGGATTTGCGACGGAAACATTTGCCACAGAAATTCTGTGGCAAACGATTTGCGACGAGCGTTTTTGCCACCAATTATTGTCCGTGGCAAATCCGTGGCAAATATTGTTTTGCCACGGAATTTTGTACATTTGCCACGGAAATGTCCGTGGCAAATCACCGATTTTCTTGTAGTGGTGTTGTAACCTTGATGCTTTCTTGAGGGAATGGACTTTGGCCCAGCCCGAAACACTAATTAATATTTCTACTTAAAAAGAAATATCAGATAATAAAAAAAATTGCTAGCATTATCATTGATTACTTAAGCAAATAGATTAGTCAAATGTTGCTCAAAAAATTATGATAATAATTTGCAATAACAACATGAGATACTTAAAAAATGTGATAAAGCAAATTATGTAATTCATGTAGTTAATATTCATTTATTTATTGTTGCGGGCGAATTTACATTTTATCATGTAATTTCATTTTTCTTTATTTATTTGTTTGCGCAAAAGAAAGGGATATGGAGCCTCGATAAAACCTTCTGATGCAAAATCCTCCTTAGGAAAAAATAAGAAGGAAAAAGAGTACTCCCCATAGATTTTATTGATAAAAGGGGAAATACACAAAAACTTGGGGGGACTAGACCACAACAAATGAGCAAAAGCAAGATTGCAACCGAAAGGAAATAAAAACAATCCTATAAAGGAATGCAAAAACATCACTATAATAACTTTCATTCCCAACCAAGTTGGCACCAATGTCATTACCAATCATTTGTATCACACCAAAAAAAGGAAGCAAATGGATAAAACAATCCATCGAAAGGAAGAACACAGAACCCAAGGAGAAAATTAGAAAAATCTAAAGCAAGGAAAGCCTAACCTAATTTTGTTTTCTTTATCATTTCTTGTTATTAAATATATGTGATTTTTTGTGTGTCTTTGTCAGAATACAAATAACTATCCTTGCATGTTTTCTCGTGTAAGTTTTATTTAATTTTGAGGATAAATTTTTTAAAGAGGACGACGTGTGTCATATCCCAACTATGTCTGAGTTAAACCTATAAAATTTGAATCTTGTTTGTTTATGAAATGTGAATAATAAAAATGAAAATAAAATGTAGAACCAACAATGGTTGGTCCGAGTGGCGTGGGCTCGGATCCCATCTTAAAGAACTTGATATTGTATATAGATGTAATTGGATAAATGATATTTCATCCAAAAAGCTTGAAAAAAATTTAGATAAAAATATAATATTTTTACAAAATATTATTATTAAAATATAAAAGGGTCTCGTTTTGGAGCATGTCTTTTACGCTTCAGCGCCTGTTAGGAACGAAGCATACCTCAAATGGCTTGACAAGGTGGAGTCGAAGAAAGGGGAAGTTTGGAGAAGACAGGGCATCTTCGACCTGGTCCAGTTATCTAGGTTTGGCCCTAAATATTTGAATTCTCTGATCATCACAGCGCTGCACTTCTGGGAGCTCTCTACGAACAGCCTACACTTGAAATGTGGACCATTAACTCCCACCTTATTAGACGTGGCGACCATCACTGGCCTAAAGCCCACTGGAAGGACCTTCGATCCTCGTGCCCCGACAGAGCATAACAAGTTGGACTTCACTCGTGCGAAAATCCCAGATTTTATTGAGGATTTCCACGTCACGGATGATGAGGATGTTTCTAACGACGAGCACATTGCTTTTCTCACTTTATGGCTCAGCTCTTATGTCTTATGTTCTTCATCACGCACAGTGGACGAAGTTTACGTGAGCCTAGCCATTCAGCTTCATGAAGAGCGCAACATATGCCTCAGCAGACTGCTTTTGGGAACCCTCTACCGACATTTGTCAATTGGCTCCTATGGTTTGAGGGTAGCCCAGCCTTAGGACAAGTTCTCCGTTTCTTAACCGATCTGGCTTTTTCAACTGTGGTTTCTTGCCACTTTCGAGCCAGATTACAACTGAAGATTCCTGATTCCAGTGTCCCCATCGTCAAATAGGGAGTGCCCAAAGGAATAAGGCTTGCTTTGCTAAGGCCTAGTGCAGTCGTGCGATCAACTGAAGACCTCTTCTTTGACACCCTCAACATCCTCTTAGCTTGTGATACTTTCACCCCTTCGATGGCCCCGTTTGCCCAAAGATCTTCCGGACCGGAGTGGTTCAGGTGTGTGTTCCCTGCGACGGGCACCACCTATGAGGGAGAGGTTAAACAGATCTGGAAGGCTTATCTAACTCCCACTCTGCTATCAGGGTGTCCCCTAAATTCTCTGTGGAGCAATTGGAGTTGCAGGCGTATTTGCCAAATTTGGTCGCAAGACAGTTTGGCTTATGCCAACTACGCCCCAAATCTCTCTTCTATACCAGAACGGATTTGCTGTACCTGAAGACTGAGAAACAATACCAAGCAAGTCTTGATCTTGCTATTAAGCATTCTCCCAATTTCATCCCCATTGCCTTTGATGTCTCGTTTGCTTGCACCAGGGAGTTTCTTGACTGGTGGATAGATTACTACAAGGCCCAAACTGTTGGCCTTGATGAGACCACGATGGTGTCGGACTTGCGATCTTCTTTCCCCTCGCGAAAACATGAGGCTACACTTAAAGGTATGCAATCTTATCAGACTTTGTCAATTTTGTTACCATTCCGCTTTGATTTATGTTATGGCATTCTCATATGCTTGCCTATCACCTACAGTTGCCCTTCATTCTCTTGCTTCCCCTCAAGAAGATGCCAACGCTTCCAAAGGAAAGGCAAAAGAAAGTACTCACACTTCTCCTAAGCCAAAAGGGACACCTCAACTTGCACATAAGGTAATTGTTTTCCCGTTTCCTTTGTTTTCACGCATACAGTTCGACCACTAATCATCTTAATTTCTCTAGGGTCGAAAGAGACCAAGTCGAACTGTTGCTGACGCGGCGCTCAAGAGGCCAAGGACTAGGAGTCTTACAACAGCGAGCACAGTGACCCAAAGGTTGAATTCTTTCGCTCTTTTACATCGCGAGTCATGGCATTTCTCCATCTTCTATTAACGCTCATGCCTTGTTTCAGTATGTCGAGAACCCAAGTAGGGCCACTTCGGGCAAACAAGAAGTGAGCTCGAAAGTTGTCGAAGATGCTTCTGCAACTGCCACCACTGACCAGACTCAGCAAAAGCAAGGCATTCCTGAGAATGTAGAAGTACTTGATGTTGACACACCTAGTCTACCCCCTTCTGTTGTTCCCTCTTCTTCGACACCTTACGCAGAGGACATGCAAACTGATGACGCTGACAACACCCAAACCGGTTTCCAAGAAGCAGCAGGAAGAGAGGTAGGTGATGAGTTGGTGAAAGGAAAGCTTTCTGAACACGCCGATGAATCTTCAGAAGCTCCTACACAAAATGTTTCAACACCAAGTAGTCATTTGAGTCCCTTCGAGCTTTGGAAACTGAAAAGAAGTGATCGAACCTCAAGCACTCTAGGCCAAAGTCCTTCGGCTACCTCTGCTCGTGATATTCCTGCTCCATCAAATGCAACACTTTTGCAACAATTCCGAGCTGAAATCCTTGATGGTGACCTGTTTCGAGTGATTGAGGCAGATCTTTCCAAAGTCTTCAAAGTCAAGAGCTTGTTTCGTCAACTGGATTTCCCTTCTTCCCCCAGCCCTCTCTTGGAATTCATCATGGCTTTTGGCCCTCACTTAGACCAGATTGCTAGCGATTTTGAAGGGAGGAGGAAACAAAGTTCCCTCAGAGTGCGCGAAGAACATTTGAGGGCGGAGGTTCAACAGGGAGTGGAATTGTCCAGCGACCAGATTTCAACTTTAGAGAGCCAATCCATACAAGACGCCAAAACGCTGGAGGACTATGACGCCAAAATTGCTCAAATCAAGGCGGACCTCCAAAAGTTTCAATTAAAGCTCAAGGCAACTAAGGCTGAGAAGGCGTCGGCTTTGAAGAATGTGAAATCCAGGTCAGCCGTTGAAGCAGAGCTTAACGAAGAGTCTACCAAGGTGGCTGAATTGGTCAACTAGGAACAGTTCTTGAGCCTGCGGCTAGAGAAAGCTAAATCTCTATTTGACAGCCTTAAGGCCAACCTTCAGTTCTGAACTTTGTTTTCTTTATCTTGTTCATAACTTTGCCTTGACAATTTCGTACTTTGCTGATGCAACTTTTCTGCGCATGCATGACTTTGACAATGCCTCTGTTTATTGGCACCTTAACTTATCTTTTGCTCCAAATTTTGCGTGATTAGGTCGCTTTTACTCTCGCATTACTTTTATTTCTTGAAGCATTGGCTTATACCTTTTTAAGTACTTGCCATTTATACGCATTATTCTATTATCAGCGCCTATCTCTTCGACTTCATAAGCACCATTCGAAAAGACTTGTGAGATTTTAAATGGCCCTTCCCAACTTGGTGACCACTTGCCTAAGACTCTATCGCGTTTGTCCATAGGCAAAATGACTTTCCACACTAAGTCTCCTTCATCGAAGGTCTTTAACATAACCTTCTTGTTATACGCTTTAGCTACTCTTTCCTTTTGCCTTGTGAACACATCTAATGCAGCCAATCTTTCTTCGTCTAAATCGACCAATTCATCCAACATCATATTCCAATAATAATCAGAAGGAATTTCAAATTGTCTTTGAATCTTGGTCGATTGCAAACATATTTCGACGGGTAGAACTGCATCATGCCCAAATACAAGTCTAAAGGGCGAAGTGTTAATAGACTCTCTCGGGGAGTTTTGACAAGCCCATAGCGCTTGGTCGAGAGTTACGTGCCAATTTTTAGGCTTTTGCCCAATGTGCTTCTTAATCAAATTAATGATAATTTTATTGGCAGCTTCGACTTTACCATTTGCTTGCGCGTAGTATGGTGTCGACGTTAATAACTTGTAACCGCTTTCAGCAGCAAACTGAACCATTTTCTCACGAACAAAAACTGATCCTTGATCTGTGGTAATGGTCTCAGGAATCCCAAATCTGTACAGGATGTGATTCTGAATAAAAGCGATTACAATATCTTGAGTTACCTTAACTAGGCGAATAGCTTCTACCCATTTAGTAAAATAGTCTATCCCAACTAGAATGAACCGATGGCCTTTCGACGAGTTTGGCTTTATCTCACCAATTAAGTCCAAAGCCCAACCTCTAAATGGCCAAGGTTTTACTATTGAATGTAACTCATTGGCAGGTATGTGTTGCACTCCTGCGTGTTTCTGGCACTCTTGGCATCCTTTGGCAAATTCTATGCAGTCTTTTAGCATAGTTGGCCAGTACACACCTTGCCGAAACAGAAACCACTTCATTTTATGGCCTGCTTGGTGAGCACCACAAGTACCATTGTGAGTATTGGAAACCGCTAAGTATGCCTCGCTTTCACTAAGGCATTTGAGCAAAACCTCTTCAGGAGTATTTTTAAACAACTCGTTTCCAATGATCATGTAACTTAATGCTCTATACTTGGTTTTCCTGTCAGTTATCCCTGTTGGATTTTCCAAGTATTCGACAATTGGTTTGCCCCAATCATCATTGAGCGTATTGTCAATGGCAAAAACTTCAAAATTTTGAAAATTTTCGTGAAAATTTGGAGGTAATTCCTCTACCCCCCCCCCCCCCCCAAGTTTTTGCATTGACAATTCGTCTTCAGCACATTCTGTTGAAATTAATTTTTCTTTAATCTCAATTAACTCTGCTAGCTTCTTTTTAGAAACTCTATAGCCTGACGCAATTTGTGCCAAGTCATTTGCCTCTTGATTGTCAACACGAGGCACATGTTTGATAATAACACTATCAAATTTCTTTAATAACGCATTGGCAACAACAGAGTACTGTATGAGATTTTCTTTGATACATTTGTACTCTTTTGTTAATTGCTTTAAGACTAATTCAGAGTCGCCCATAATTTCGACATTCCTTGCCCCCAAGTCTAACAAGATTTCAAGACCTGCTATTAAGGCTTCATATTCAGCCTCGTTATTGGAGCAAGGCTCGTTGAGCCTTAAACTTATACTTTGTTGGTATGTTCTTTGGGGAAACAATCAGTACCCCGATTCCAGAGCCTTTTTTGTGACTAGACCCATCGAAGTATAACTTCCACGGTATTACATCGACTACATCCAGTGTTGCTTCGACCAATGAATGGTCCACTATAAAATCAGCAACAACTTGACCCTTTATAGCTTTGAAGGGTTGATAAGTCAATGAATACTAAGATAAGGCTAAAGCCCATTTGCCTACTCTACTATGCAGAATTGGCTTCGATAGCATATGTTTAATGATATCACAATGCGAATAAACATACACATCAACAGGCTTTATATATTGCTTCAACTTGGTACAAGAAAAATACAAGCACAAACACAATTTCTCTATTGGTTGGAACCTAGTTTCAGCATCATTCAAGACTCTACTAAGATAATAAATGGCTCTTTCGATACCATTTTCGTCCTCTTGTGCTAACATGCTACCTATTGACAACTCAGAAGCTGCAATATACAGTTTCAATGTCTTATTTCTTATAGGTGGCAGTAAAACTGGAGGCTTCATCAAATAGGTCTTGATTTCGTCGAAAGCTTTTTGATGTTCTGGATCCCATTTGAACACATCCTCCTTCTTCAGTCGAAGTAATGGCGAAAATACCTGAGTTTTGCCACTTAGATTTGAGATAAATCTTCTAAGGAAATTGATCTTTCCTAATAACGACTGCAATTCTTTCTTAGTCGAAGGAGGTTTGGTTTCCAGGATTGCTTTCGTCTTACTTTGATTGATTTCAATGCCTTGTTTGTGCACAACGAAACCCAAGAAGTCACCTGCACGAATATAGAAGGCACATTTGACTGGATTCATTTTCAATCCATACTTTCTCATTCTTTCGAATGACTGTCGAAGATGGTCTAAATGGCCATTTACAGACGAATACTTGACAACAATGTCATCTATGTATACTTGCATAAACTTTTCAATAAAGTCATGAAACATAGAATTCATTTCCCTTTGATATGTAGCACCAGCATTCTTAAGGCCAAAAGGCATGACCACCCACTCAGAGACACCTAATGCCCCCGGGCATCAAAATGCTGTTTTTTAAACGTCTTCTTCAGCGATAAAAATTTGGTTATAACCAGAATACCCATCAAGTGTACTCAAATATTTATAACCAACTGCTAAATCGACTAGCATCTCTGCCACAAGCATAGGGTATTCATCTTTGGGCGTAGCGTTATTTAAGTCCCTAAAATCTATGCATACTCTAAGAGTACCATTTTTCTTTATAACAGGAACTATATTTGCTAACCAATCAACATACCTTGCAGTTCTTATGAACTTGCTCTTCAGTAGCCTCTCAATTTCAGCCTTGATCTTCGACAGAATTTCTGGTGCAAATCTTCTTGGTGCCTGCTTCACTGGTTTCTTTCTTGGTTGGAGTTGCAGTCTCAGTTCCACTACTTCTCGACTTAGGCTAGGCATTTCGTTGTAATCCCAAGCAAAGCAATCTTTGTATTCCTTTAAGAGCTCTATGGTTCGATCTCTCAAGTCTTTGTCTATCTTAGCACTTATAAATGTTGGCCTTTTCACAGAGCCATCTCCGAATTCAATCTCTTCTAAGGGATCTTGTGCTTGAAGTCTTATGGTCGAACCCATTGGGTCCTTTTCAAAACCTAATGGCTCATCATCGTAGATGCAGTCAGCCTTGGGTCTTCGACCAACTTTCTTTCTTCGATTGCATTTGATTTCGCAATCATTTGTTGAGTCAACTCGGCCTCTAAAGTCGTTTTCACTTTGTTGTCGGCTACATAAGCCGTAATTCTATCCTATACGTTAGGCGTAGACATAAATAACTATTTATTGTCCTTCCCAACCTGTAGGCTTCAAGGAGCCTTCTAGGATCTCATCTTCATCTATGTACTCCCTTTCCAAAACAAAACCATAGTTTGGGTGTAAGTTTACTGAGGTGAGCACATTGTCCTGTTGAGGGAAACCAGAAGTTGAAGCAGTACATGGCGCAATATTCGCCAATTTCTTGTCGAAGGCTTCTCTGGTCAAAGTGTTAACTTCAGCTTTGAAGTAACTCTGATCACCTTCTATGTTTTCAACTAATCCATCTTCTCTCCAGATGATTAGCCTTTGGTGCACTGTTGAGGGGACTTCCCCCACGCCATGTGTAAAACCCCAATTCTAACCATTCGTTTTATTAAACATCAGAGTGCGGAATTTACAACTAAGCACGTATTGGAGTATTACATATCAACAGTTTAAAACTCAAACAACTTATTAACAAATAGAGCATTTAAAAACCAATAACTTAGTCCTTCATTTAATGATAATGGGATACGTAGCACGTCACAAAATCTATTACTACGCAGCGGAATAAAGTAACTCTCATAATATCATCTCAACGTCTCCGGTAATACAATCTAGAAAACAACCAAATAATAGCAACAACAGTCTATAAGAAAACAACTAATAAACTAGTGTTCGTTCCCCTAGGTGCTACGTATTAGAGCAAAACGACACAGACTCGATAGATGAAGGAAGAAAAGTCCTTCACTCGCGTGTACCTGCATGTTACCACATAGGGGTAACAATCAACAGAAAAGGGTGAGTCTCTAACAGCATAAAACGTATATGATAGATAGTATATTAGAGAATAGGCAGCTATAATTACCACAGCACATCGACACCATAATACAACTATCGCGGGGCGGCACCAACAAGCAACAACGTAAGCAAAGCAACAAGCAACGACACCATGAGTATGACGTATATGTATGAAATGCAACCCACACCGACGCATATATGCATGTGGTACCAACGTAAATAGCCTTTGTGGCTTCATAATCAACATTGAGCAAAGCTCTAAGGCCGAAGCCTACATCAACGTAATAATGCATTATGCCATGTATGAGACACCGTGGACAACACATCGGAAACAATCCAACAACACAATTCTACGTTATGCACAACAACATCATCAACATCAACATCAACACAGTTCAGTCTTATAGTCTCACAACACAACATTACAAGTTCAGTCTTATAGTCTCACAACACAACATTAACATCATCATCATCATCATCAAACATAGTTTAGACTTATGGTCTCACAACAACAACATCAACAGTTTTGGTCTTATTGACTCGCAACAACAACGTCAGCAATTATTTAATCATTATTTGACACCACAAGACGTTACAACACCGGGCAACACGATATGGCGCCTCACAACAACACAATTCAGCAACTTTGACACACCCGTGCGCCAAACAACACCAAAATTGGAGCCTGGCAACAACCTGCGATACACTGGGCGCCAAACAATCAGCAGACTGGCGCCTGGTGTAACACCCCCTTCTAGTTAATACTAATTTAATTAATAAAAATCAGAGTTTTTCAAAAACTTTTCCACGCACCTCAAAGAGAGTGCTACATTTAATAAAAACATCATCAAAGTATAATTAAAATTCAAACGCATCTAGTGCGTGATATATGCATCATAACCAAACGGGACGAACCCTCAAAAACCTGTTTAGTGTTTACAATAATCCAGAAAACAAGTCACAGCACAGCGGAAATAACAACTGAGTTCAACATACTCAATACATAGTCTAAATCAGTTTAATACATAGCATAAAATAATGGTACTAAACCCCATCCCCGGGTGTCACTAATCAGAGCTGATGCTCTTCTTCTGACATAGAGTATATTAGAATATCATCAATAAATACCACCACGAACCTGTCCAAGTAAGTATGGAAGATACGGTTCATGTACTCCATAAATACTCCCGGCGCGTTGGTAACACCGAAAGGCATCACGGAATACTCATAATGCCCATAACGGGTTCTGAAAGCTGTCTTCTGTATATCTTCATCTTTTACCTTGATCTGATGATAACCCTACCTCAAATCAATTTTACTAAACACTTTCGCACCCACCAACTGATCCATCAAATCATCTATCCTCGGAAGTGGATACTTATTGTTAATGGTTACCTTGTTCAACTGACGGTAGTCTACACATAACCTCATACTTAACCAACAACACAGGAGCTCCCCACGGCGACACACTCGGCCTCACAAATTTCTTCTCAAGTAGTTCTTCAAGTTGTTTCTTCAACTCTGACAATTCTGACGCGGACATCCTGTACGGTACCATAGAAACAGGTCGGGTACCACGTACAAGATCAATAGAAAACTCAACTTCCCTCTCTGGCGGAATACTAGGGATTTCATCAGGAAAGACATCAGGAAAATCGCACACTATGGGCACTCCATCAATGATGGCTTGATTCTCAACAGACAACGAAGCCACTAACGCGAATAACTGAGCTTCTTCCTTCATCCACCTTTGTAACTGATGAGCTGACAACAGATTGGACCACTTCCAAAACTTACTGACTTGCTACGGCAATTAATGTGAACATGGTTATGCTCTAACCAGTCCATACCCATAATTACATCCAATCCACTCAACGGCAAACAAACAAAATCTATAATGAAGTCTCTGTCGAAGATCGACAAGGGACACTGAAGACATACCAGAGAAGTGGTTACCGACCCTTTAGCCGGGGTGTCGACAACCATCTCTCCATTCATAGCAGACAAGACGAGACCCAAACGTTTACAACACTCAATAGCAATAAAACAGTGAGTAGCACCAGTATCAACAATAGAATTCAGAGGTGTACCATTAATGAAGCACGTACCTCTAATAAGACCATCATCCTCAGTAGGCTCAGTACCTGCCAAGGCGAACACTCTCCCGCTAGACCTCTCCTTCTTCGGTTTTGGACATTTAGCACTAATGTGTCCCACTTCACCACAGTTGAAACAAACCACATCCTTACGATCACAATCAGACATCATATGACCCTCTTTACCACAGCAGAAACACCTTTTCACTTCAGGTTTACACTCTGTACTCTTGTGACCAGCTTTCCCACACTTAAAACATACGATGCCAGCAGGAGCATCTCCCCCACTAGGCTTCTTGCCAGCAAGAACCTTTGGTTTACCCTTACCAGCAGGAACTTCATACGGCTTACCACGACTTGGAAGATTGCTCCTATTATCTTTCATAATCCGATAGTGAGCGTTGTTGTCCTCCTCATAAATCCTGCAGCTATTAATCAAGTCGGAGAAAACAAGGATCTTCTGATACCCAATCACTTTCTTGATTTCAGGTCGCAGCCCATTCTCAAATTTGATGCATTTAGAAAACTCAGCATTAGCCCCATCGTAGTGCGGATAGAACTTTGCCAACTCCGTGAACTTGGCAGCATACTCAGTCACAGACATGTTTCCCTGCTTCAGCTCCAGGAACTCAATTTCCTTCTTGCCCCGGACATCTTCCGGATAATACTTTCTCAGAAACTCTCTGCGGAAGACAGCCCAAGTAATATCTTTATTCGCAGTTTCCAACCTCTGCCTCATCTCTAACCACCAATCATCAGCTTCCTCAGCCAGCATATGTGTGCCATACCGGACCTTTTGAGCTTCAGTACAATCCATCACACGAAAGATCCGCTCCATTTCTTTCAACCATGCTAGTGCACCATCAGGATCATACTTGCCTTTGAATGTAGGCGGATTCTCCCTCTGAAAAGTAGCCAGACTCTGAGACCCAGCATGCTCGCCAACGTTCTGTTGATTATTCTCCAAAGCTTGAGCCATAGCGCCCAAAGCAGCAGCAATAGCAGCATCATTCCGTCCGACCATTTTAGCTAATCACTACAACATAAACAACAATTAGAACTAGTGTAAAAGACACTACGACTGGACAACTTGGTCGGACAGACCGAACTGCTCTGATACGAACTATGTAACACCCCAATTCTACCCATTCGTTTTATTAACCATCAGAGTGCGGAATTTACAACTAAGCACGTATTGGTGTATTACATATCAACAGTTTAAAACTCAAACAACTTATTAACAAATAGAGCATTTAAAAACCAATAACTTAGTCCTTAATTTAATGATAATGGGATACGTAGCACGTCACAAAATCTATTACTACGCAGCGGAATAAAGTAACTCTCATAATATCATCTCAACGTCTCCGGTAATACAATCCAGAAAACAACCACATAATAGCAACAACAGTCTATAAGAAAACAGCTAATAAACTAGTGTTCGTTCCCCCAAGTGCTACGTATCAGAGCAAAACGACACAGACTCGATAGATGAAGGAAGAAAAGTCCTTCACTCGCGTGTACCTGCATGTTACCACATAGGGGTAACAATCAACAGAAAAGGGTGAGTCTCTAACAGCATAAAACGTATATGATAGATGGTATATTAGAGAATAGGCAGCTATAATTACCACAGCACATCGACACCATAATACAACTATCGCGGGGCGGCACCAACAAGCAACAACGTAAGCAAAACAACAAGCAACGACACCATGAGTATGACGTATATGTATGAAATGCAACCCACACCGACGCGTATATGCATGTGGTACCAATCAACGTAAATAGCCTTTGTGGCTTCATAATCAACATTGAGCAAAGCTCTAAGGCCGAAGCCTACATCAACGTAATAATGCATTATGCCATGTATGAGATACCGTGGACAACACATCGGAAACAATCCAACAACACAATTCTACGTTATGCACAACAACATCATCAACATCAACATCAACACAGTTAAGTCTTATAGTCTCACAACACAACATTACAAGTTCAGTCTTATAGTCTCACAACACAACATTAACATCATCATCATCATCATCAAACATAGTTTAGACTTATGGTCTCACAACAACAACATCAACAGTTTTGGTCTTATTGACTCGCAACAACAACGTCAACAATTATTTAATCATTATTTGACACCACAAGACGTTACAACACCGGGCAGCACGATATGGCGCCTCACAACAACACAATTCAGCAACTTTGACACACCCGTGCGCCAAACAACACCAAAATTGGAGCCTGGCAGCAACCTGCGATACACTGGGCACCAAACAATCAGCAGACTGGCGCCTGGTGTAACACCCCCTTCTAGTTAATACTAATTTAATTAATAAAAATCAGAGTTTTTCAAAAACTTTTCCACGCACCTCAAAGAGAGTGCTACATTTAATAAAAACATCATCAAAGTATAATTAAAATTCAAACGCATCTAGTGCGTGATATATGCATCATAACCAAACGGGACGAACCCTCAAAAACCTGTTTAGTGTTTACAATAATCCGAAAACAATTCACAAAGACAAATGAAATAACAACCGAGTTCAACATACTCAATACATAGTCTAAATCAGTTTAATACATAGCATAAAATAATGGTACTAAACCCCATCCCCGGGTGTCACTAATCAGAGCTGATGCTCTTCTTCTGACATAGAGTATATTAGAATATCATTGATCCGCTGTCGCGCACGGATCAAAAACGAGTATTTTGAAAATATAGTATACTGTAGCGACAACTCGAGTATCGTCTCTCAAGGATTCTTGTATAATTATTAACCGACTGAAGTCGAATTAGGGGGAGTTTGGTTTAAAATCTGAATTAACAAATAGAGCAATTAAGTGATTATCAAATACGTTAAAAACCAATTTCTTGATTCGGTTCTCGCTTTATCATCGATTATCGTAATTCCAACCGCAAATTGTCTATTCCTATTCGATTATAATATCATTGACAAGCGCAATTGTGGTATAAGTTGTATGTTCCTATTATCCGAATTAAGCAAACGGGATCAAGTTTCATGAATTAAGCAAACATGAATTAAACAAACATGATAGCGAATTAAGCAAACGATAACATGTCTATGGTTAGGATCATACAATCAATCGAATTAAACCAATATAACCTATGTAAATCGAATTAAGCAAACAAGAGACATAGATTTATATTGAAAGGAATAGAAAACCTGGATTATAATTACTAAAATCTCAAGGTGTTGGAACCTGAATACAGAAATTGTTTGGATCCTCTAGTTCTCCATGAGAATTCGTATCCAAAACTTCTCAAAGTATTTTCGTGAACAGTGCAAAAAGTGACAGTGAACAGTACCGCGGCTGCTAGGTATAAAGGAAAAAACAAGGATTCGGGTTCTAACCCAACGGGTCAAAAAAACATAAAAAACCCGGCCCAAAACTAAATATTTATTAAGTCTGGAACTTCAACGAATTATTTGAGACTCTTGCGCTCCGAATTGGCTTTTTGCTGCAACATGAAAGTTGTAGCTTTTTCTCTTGGCTTTTCAACGCATATTAGAGCGCGTCGATCCGATACTCGCAGCTCCAGTTATGAATTTTTCCGTGAAAGCTGCTAAAGCTGAAAATAAAACACGAAAATCAAATTAAGCCAAAAATAAACTAAATTAGAAAAACATTATAAAACATAAAAATAAACAAAGCAAAACATAAAAATGCTTAAGTAAAAACATGGAAGAACGTGCATCAAAATGCACTGATCAAATTCCCCCACACTTGAACTTTTGCACTCCGAGCAAAATAAAAATAAAAATAAAACTCAGCAAACACACAAGCACCATGAGTTACTCATTCCGGGCCATAGACTTTTCTTCGGCTAGGATTGTGTTGATAGGTACTAATCTTGCACACTAAAGGCATCGTATGAACACTAATCCACAATTGTGCAATCATAAGCCTCCTGAATACACAAACCATTCTGAACCATGTTATTATGCCTAAGTCTAACTTACCCGTCCTCATTTTTCCTCTTTTTCATTCTGGCGCAATCACATTAAGCCCGTTATCTCCACACACCTATAGTAAGGCTATCGCCGGTTAGTGACTCTGATCCTTTTTGCATGGGGTTCTGGAATTAAATGGCATACCCCTTGTTTACCCAATTGTAGTTGTTTGGGGATTGGACCGTAATCCACCCTACCAAGTTCAAACACTGAAGCCTCTGAACCAACTAACAATGGGAATCTCTCTCTCTTTTTTTTTTTTTTTTTTTTTTTGTGTAGGTTCTACGTCCGTTGGGTTAAGTGACCGGGTGAGGGTCACCAAACTTAGAAGGAGCATTCCCCTTTTTTTTTTTTTTTTTTTTTTTTTTTTTTTTTTTTTGAAAGGATCACTCACTTATTTTCATCGGCTTCCTTACATAGAGCATGTGTGAGATGGTGCTGACTGCAAAGATAAACTACTCAAGAGCTGTCAGAGGGTGAGAGTTCAAGGCTATGTCATAATAAGGATTCAAATTGATTTCCATAAGCAGGAGATTCACGGTGTTAAGACGATACCGATCTTGTGAACTTTTCCCAAATCTCCACAACCTAAAACTCAGATTAATCTATAGCCCAAAACTTTCAAAAAGATGCATTTTTTTTTTTTTTTTTATTTTTTTATAACTGAAAACAAAACAAAAACAAAGAACAAAAGCAAAGACAACAAATGAACAAAAGCAAAGAAAACAAATGATTCCCTCCCCCACACTTGAAACAAGCATTGTCCTCAATGAAAGGGCATAACTATTAAAGTAGAGAGAAGGACAGAAGCACTCCCTGATCAAGTTGCAGTGTAGTTGGGCGCTTCCAAAGAAAGCTCCTCTATGTTTGCATCTTCAGGTGCTGAACTTTCATGGAATAGCTTTAGGCGCTGCCCATTGACCTTGAAAACTTTGTCATTGCAGACTGCACTTTTAATCTACTGCACCATGAGGAAAACATTAGTAACAACAAAAGGGCCAATCCATTTGGATCAAGTTTCCCGACCATAAGCTTAAAAGGGAATTAAACAATAAAACTCGTTGGCCCACAGAGAATTCCTTCCTAGAAATCATCTTATCATGGAAGTGCTTAGTTTTCTCTTTATAAATCCTAGAGCTTTCGTAAGCCTCTAGCCTAAGCTCTTCAAGCTGTTGTAATTGGAGTTTTCTTTCAATACCTGCTTGTTGCATCTCCAAATTACAACTTTTCACCGCCCAATAAGCACGGTGTTCTATCTCTACAGGAAGGTGACATGCCTTACCAAAAACAAGTCGGTAGGGAGACATCCCTATTGGTGTCTTGAAGGCTGTTCTTTGAGCCCAAAGTGCGTCTTCTAGACGGCGGCTCCGATCCTTCTGTTTGGTTGCACCATTTCTCTAAAACCTGTTTGATCTCCCTATTTGAGATCTCTGCTTGCCCATTAGTTTGTGGGTGATATGCAGTTGACACTCTATGCACAACTCCATACTTCCGGAGCAAAGCTTCCATGGTGCGGTTACAGAAATGAGTGCCTTGGTCACTTATGATAGCTCGCGGTATTCCAAACCTGCAAAAAATATTAGACCTGACAAAATCTGCAACAACTCTAGAATCATTAGTCCTAGTGGGAATAGCTTCTACCCACTTTGAAACATAATCAACAGCAAGTAAAATGTAGAGAAAACCAAATGATATAGGAAAGGGACCCATGAAGTCGATTCCCCATACATCAAATACCTCACAGAAAAGCATGGGTTGCTGAGGCATTTCACTCTTGCGAGTGATGGCAGTACCTGCTATCTGACACTCCTTACAAGTGCGGTAAGTCTCATAAGCATCCTTAAAAACAGTGGGCCAATAGAACCCTGAGTCTAGGACTTTTCTTGCAGTCCTTTGAGGACCAAAGTGTCCCCCGACTTGAGATGCATGAGAAAAATGCAAAATTGATTCAATCTCATAGTCGGGAACACATCTCCTAATTACTTGATCACTGCCAAACTTCCAAAGGTATGGATCATCCCAAACATAATATTTGGCATCGCTCTTGAGTTTTTGAATTTGTGGCCTGGATGCACCTGTAGGAAAAATACCAGCAACAAGATAATTAACAATATCAGCATACCAAGGAGTAACTCCATGCATAAGTAAAAGCTGCTCATCAGGAAAGTCATCCTGGATGGGATAAGGATCTACATCCCTTTCTATCTTGCTCAAGTGATCAGCCACCAAGTTCTCAGCTCCACTTTTATCTTTAATCTCCACATTAAACTCTTGAAGTAACAACATCCACCGAATCAATCTCGGTTTCGCTTCTGGCTTCTTCAACAAATATTTTAAAGCTGCATGGTCAGTAAAAACAACAACCTTGGAACCTAGCAAATATGATCTGAATTTATCAAGAGCAAAAACAATAGCCAGAAGTTCCTTTTCAGTGGTGGTGTAATTAGACTGAGCAGAATCTAAAGTCCTAGAAGCATAATAAATAACATGGGCAGCCTTGTCAACTCTTTGTGCAAGGACCGCCAACAACAAAGATAGTTAGAAGCATCACACATGATCTCAAAAGGGAGGGTCGGTCGGGGGGCTGGATGACGGAGCAGAGGTCAATGCTTTCTTCAAGACGTCAAACGCTGTTTTGCATTTGTCATCGAAGTTGAAAGTAACGTCATTCTTCAGCAAGTTGGACAGTGGAAGAGCTATCTTGCTGAAATCCTTAATGAAGCGCCTGTAAAAACCTGCATGACCAAGAAAAGAACGAATCTCGCGAATGCAAGATGGATAAGGAAGAGTAGAAATCACATCAATCTTAGCAGGGTCTACAGAAATTCCTTTTTCAGAAATTATGTGACCCAAAACAATTCCCTGTTCAACCATAAAATGGCATTTTTCATAATTTAAAACAAGGTTAGTTTCGATGCATCTCTCCAAAACCATATTTAAACTGCTCAAACATGCATCAAATGAAGAACCATAAACAGTGAAATCATCCATAAACACTTCCATGCAATTTTCAATAAAATCAGCAAAAATGCTAATCATGCATCGCTGGAAAGTGCCAGGAGCATTGCAAAGACCAAAAGGCATCCTCCTGTAAGCAAATGTACCGAATGGGCACGTAAAAGTGGTCTTTTCTTGATCTTCAGGTGCAATATGAATTTGAAAGTAACCTGAAAAACCATCAAGAAAACAATAATGTGATTTACCAGCAAGCCGTTCAAGCATTTGGTCAATGAACGGTAAAGGGAAGTGATCCTTCCTAGTAGCTGGTTCAATCTCCCGTAATCAATACAAACCCTCCAACTATTCTTGAACTCTAGTAGGGACAAGTTCATTCTTTTCATTTTTACCACTGTGAGTCCAGATTTCTTAGGTACAACTGTCTTGGGCTTACCCTTACCCATTTATCGCCGAGATAGGGTAAATAATACCTGCTTGCAAGAGTTTGGTTACCTCTTTCTTCACGACATCGAGGATCAATGGATTAAGCCGCTTTTGGGGCTGCCTTACTGTTTTCGCACCATCCTCAAGTAAAATCTGTGCATACACAAGGAAGGACTAATACAGGATGTCACTAATGTCCAACCAATTGCCTTCTTGTGCTTCTTCAAAACCCGCAAAGTTTATTTTCTTGATCGAAATCAAGGTTAGAAGAGATAATAACAGGAGTTTTTCATCACTTCCCAAATAAGCGTATTTGATTATCCGGGAGTTGTTTGACTCTAAGGATGGGGTTGCTCGATGGATGGCGTGTTTTGGGGCATTTGGGATGTCGAGAGCATCAACTTCATTGACAACGACTTCACACCCGTAGGAACCATGTCACCCTGCAAGGCAGATCAATCTCAGCACATACAACACAAAGGTTAGTGTCAGTACAATCAACACATGAATAAATATCATCAAACCCAGATAAGGATGGAAAATCCAGTGATAACAATTGAACAAGTGTCCTCAACCAACTCTAGAGATCCGTTCAATATGAAAAAACAGAATGCTCTTCTAAGGGGTATTTCATAGCATCAAAATGTTAAACTTTGCAACAATGTCACCAAATTCCATGGACATGGTTCCATCATCAACATCAATTTTAGTTTTCGCCGTTTTCATGAGCAGTGCGCCTAAAATGATGGGAGCCCTGCTCGACTTAGTTTCTCCTTCCATGTCTAGGATGTAGAAATCTGCAGGAAAAATTAAATCGTTAACTTGAACCAGAACATCTTCCACCACCCCGGTGGGGCGGGCGTTGCTCCTGTTCGCCAGCTGGATGATCAAACCTGTATGCTGCAAAGGACCAAGATTAAGGTTATTATAAATAGAAGTAGGCATAACATTAATACCCGCTCCTAAATCAAGCATGCAATTCTCAAATTTACTATCCCCGATGGTACAAGGAATAGCAAAAGTTCCTGGATCTTTCTGCTTTTGTGGCAAGACCTGAGTGATGGCTGAAACATTGTGCTCGCCTGTAGCCTTTTCAGATGAAGGCTTGGGCTGAATAAAGGCAGAGATATTTCTTCCCAAGTTGACTCTTTCACTTCCTTTCATCTTCCTCTTGTTGGTACACAAATCTTTGAAACTTGGCGTGATGGAACTCGCTTAATTACATTAAGAAGCGGAATGTTGACCGCAACTTTTCGAAAACATCCAAGATCTCCCTCTCTTTGTCTCCTCATCAATCCCTTTATTTTTAGCACTCTATGTGGGAAAGGGACTGGTGGTGCATACATACTCTTCTGTTTATCTTTTCCACTTTCCACCACACAATGTAAGGCGGTTCGGTGAAGAAGGTGTTACCTCAACAGTTCTTTTATTTTTTTCTGGGGTTGGTGGTTCTACAGCTTTTCCGGATCTCAAGGAAATTGCACTCACATTAGCGCCTCTTGGATTCACAACTGTTTGGGCAGGAAGTTGGTTCGATCCTTGGGCTTCTTTGCATGGCATTCATTGAAGTAGCAAGTCGCCCAATCTGTGTCCGCAAGGTGCGAATGCTAGAATCGGTTCTTTCTTTGGGCGAGATTGTTGATGACCATTTGCTTGACAAGGTCCTCTAGTGAAGGTCAGGAAGGTGCGGGGGTGGTCACTTGGGGAGGGTTTTGTTGTTGGCTGGACTGTTGGTTTCCATATCGAAGGTTGGGATGGTTCCTCCAATTGGGATGGTATTTGTTAGTTGTGGATCGGGAACCCTTTTCGATTGTTTCCTTGATTGTAAAGGTTTCTTTGCATAAGCTTGAGGTAACTCGGTGATTGACTCATCTTTCAAAATAGGACATGTATCGGTCGGGTGCTCGGAGAAGTACAAATACCACACAAGTTTCTTTGCTTGAGCCTTACTGTTGCCAACCGTTTCACTAAAGAAGTAAGCTCGTCAATTCTTGTTTCTAGAGCTTTGTTGGAAGAACCACGGATCTCGTTCACACCCTTGGTTTGGACAAGATCGCATTTCTAGTGGTAAGCTGTTGGGAGTTGAGAGACATGTTCTCAATCAAGGCTTTAGCAAAGCGGTGGAGTTTTATCAACAAGTGCTCCACCGCTTAGCGAAAGATCAAGAATGTTTCTATCCATTGGTAACAAACCTTCATAGAAGTCTTTGGATAAGTAATCGCTCGGTGATGCGGTGTTGGGGACAATGGACACTAATCGCTTGAATCTCTCCCGATTACTCGACCAATGACTCACCATCTGTCTAATTCCACATATTTGTTTTCTGATTGATGCAGCTCTGGAGGCAGGAAAATATTTTTCTAAGAACACTCTTTTTAGAGCATTCCAGCTTGTGATAGAATTCGGTTCAAGGTAATATATCCAATCCTTCGCCGCACCTTGCAATGAGAATGGGAAGGCTCTGAGTTTGATGTGATCTTCATGATTCCTTGGGCCTTAATGGCGTGGAACACACAACCTGAAATTCTTTCAAATGCTTATGCGGATCCTCACCTGCAAGACCACTAAACTTTGGCAACAAGTGTATTAAACCAGATTTCAATTCAAATGGTGTATCAGCTTGAGGATAATCAATACATAAACCATTATAGTTCACATCGAGGCAAAGAAGTCGCGCCTTAGTGTTCTTTGTTCAGCCATGTTATCAAAAACAAGTTCAGAATCAGAATCGATAACGGGTGGTGAACTAGTGCTAGTGTGATTTGCTCTGCGGCGTGTGTGTAAGGTTCTCTCAACTTCAGGATCAAAAGAAAACAAGTCAGAACAAACAGACCTAGTAGCCAGAACTAATGCAGCAACAAATCCGAAAATGCCAACAATGTCCCTAGTAGGCAGAAACAAAATAAACAAAGGGATAAGACTAAAACAAATTCAGAAAAATACAAAAACACCAAATTTAATCTAATTAAGTGAAATAAGAATTATGAGAATTTTTTTGGAATTTTTCAAAACTATGAAAACAGTAAAAAATTCATAAAAAATAGAAGGAAGAGGAATTTGGCAATTTGAGGCTGTAGTCCCGTAACTCATTCCATGAGTACGGGACTAATGATCGCACGATTTTTCTGCTCAGGTTGCAAGAAACAGATTTTGAAACGGACACAATTTTCCGAAAACCGGATTTTTGACATCGAAATGCGAAATTGCCAAAACAGTTGAGGAACTAGGGTCTAAACGCAAGAGCACTAGACTGTGACTCTAAAATCGGTTATTAACAACAAGAATCCCGACAGCGGCGCCTAATTTGATCATTTGTCGCGCACGGATCAAAAACGAGTATTTTGAAAATATAGTATCTTGTGAGCGACAACTCGAGTATCGTCTCTCAAGGATTCTTGTATAATTATTAACCGATCAAGTCGAATTAGGGGAGTTTGGTTTAAAATCTGAATTAACAAATAGAGCAATTAAGTGATTATCAAATACGTTAAAAACCAATTTCTTGATTCGGTTCACGCCTATCATCGATTATCGTAATTCCAACCGCAAATTGTCTATTCCTATTCGATTATAATATCATTGACAAGCGCAATTGTGATTATAAGTTGTATGTTCCTATTATCCGAATTAAGCAAACGGGATCAAGTTTCATGAATTAAGCAAACATGAATTAAACAAACATGATAGCGAATTAAGCAAACGATAACATGTCTATGGTTAGGATCATACAATCAATCGAATTAAACCAATATAACCTATGTAAATCGAATTAAGCAAACAAGAGACATAGATTTATATTGAAAGGAATAGAAAACCTGGATTATAATTACTAAAATCTCAAGGTGTTGGAACCTGAATACAGCAAATTGTTTGGATCCTCTAGTTCTCCATGAGAATTTCGTATCCAAAACTTCTCAAAGTATTTTCGTGAACAGTGCAAAAAGTGACAGTGAACAGTACCGCGGCTGCTAGGTATAAAGGAAAAAACAAGGATTCGGGTTCTAACCCAACGGGTCAAAAAAACATAAAAAACCCGGCCCAAAACTAAATATTTATTAAGTCTGGAACTTCAACGAATTATTTGAGACTCTTGCGCTCCGAATTGGCTTTTTGCTGCAACATGAAAGTTGTAGCTTTTTCTCTTGGCTTTTCAACGCATATTAGAGCGCGTCGATCCGATACTCGCAGCTCCAGTTATGAATTTTTCCGTGAAAGCTGCTAAAGCTGAAAATAAAACACGAAAATCAAATTAAGCCAAAAATAAACTAAATTAGAAAAACATTATAAAACATAAAAATAAACAAAGCAAAACATAAAAATGCTTAAGTAAAAACATGGAAGAACGTGCATCAAAATGCACTGATCAATCATCAATAAATACCACCACGAACCTGTCCAAGTAAGTATGGAAGATACGGTTCATGTACTCCATAAATACTCCCGGCGCGTTGGTAACACCGAAAGGCATCACGGAATACTCATAATGCCCATAACGGGTTCTGAAAGCTGTCTTCTGTATATCTTCATCTTTTACCTTGATCTGATGATAACCCGACCTCAAATCAATTTTACTAAACACTTTCGCACCCACCAACTGATCCATCAAATCATCTATCCTCGGAAGTGGATACTTATTGTTAATGGTTACCTTGTTCAACTGACGGTAGTCTACACATAACCTCGGGGCAACCTGCGCCACCCTGGGCGCCAAACAGACAGGAAACTAGCGCCTGGGGGCATCCTGCGCCACCTTGGGCGCCAAACAGACAGCAACATGGCGCCTGGCAGCAACTTTCGTTGCGCCAGGGCGCCAAACAACAGCAACATGGCGCCTGGCAGCAACCTGAGTTGCGCCAGGGCGCCAAACAACAGCAACATGGCGCCTGGCAGCAACCTGTGTTGCGCCAAGGCGCCAAACAACAGCAACATATGGCGCCTAGTGGCACCTAAAATGCATATTCTTGATTTTTACCAATTCTAACATCAAACAACCTTTTAATTCAGCAATACATTCAATCACACAACAATTGGGCATACAATCAACATGTTGACATTTTGTCAAATACCTAGCATGCGTTCTAAGTGTCACTTATACATTCTATGAAACACCTTATGTGCAACGTGTTACCAACAATCTATTCAAGCAATCAACACTCCAAATAACACCAACAACATACATATGATCATATATGGATCAAACATATCATCAAACATCTCCTAGGCATCATAGATTCTACCGTCCCATATACAACCCATCATACAACCCTTTATACTATGAGACTCCCCTTACCTTAGGAATTGTTGGAGATGAAAACCCTTCCACAAACACCAAAAACGCAGCAACAAGGTCCTCTCTCCCTCAACTTGCGATAATTCTTCCTCTTCTCTTCTCCCTAGTCGCGCGCGTCCTCTTCTTTTTCTTCTCCTTCTCTTTTTTTTTCTTTTCTTTCTAAGTGAATGAGACAACTAAACCTAAGCCTTATATATTTTGGGCTCATGTGGCTTGGGCCCTTTTTACACCCCCCTTCAATTGCTTCCACCACTCCCTAAATAACAAAATGCATATTATCAACTTTAATATGATTAATCTCCGAAATACTTAAATAACTTAATTAAATAATTAATTAAATTATTTTTGGGGCGTTACAACTCTCCCCCACTTAGGATAAATAATCCTCGAAATTGTTACATGATTCGAACAGCTCGGGATATGATTCCCGCATCTTGTTCTCCAGTTCCCACGTCATGCTTTCACCAGTAGCTACCAACCATACTACTTTCACCAAGTTTATCTCCTTACCCCTTAAAGTTTTCACCTCACGATCTTCAATTCGCACCGGCATTGTCTCCACAGTGAGATTATCCCTCACCTGCACATTGTCCATATGAATCACATGGGATGGGTCTGGGACATACTTCCGAAGTTGCGACACGTGAAACACGTCATGCAAATTCGAAAGGTTAGGCGGCAAGGCCACCCTATAAGGAAAATTTCCAACCCTCTCCGAAATCTGATACGGACCAATGAAACGAGGAGTGAGCTTCTTTGACTTCAAGGCACGACCAACACCGGTCACCGGAGTGACTCTCAGAAACACATGCTCCCCCGCTTGGAACTCTAAATCCTTTCTCCGCTTATCATGGTAACTCTTCTGTCGACTCTGCGACGCTTTCATCTTCTCACGAATCAACTTCACCTTCTCAGTTGTTTCGCGAACAATTTCCGGTCCAAGCACCACACTCTCTCCAGATTCATACCAACACAACGGGGTTCTAAACTTCCAACCATACAATGCTTCAAAAGGTGCCATCCCAATACTGGAATGATAACTGTTGTTGTATGTGAACTCAATCAGTGGAAGGTAGGAATCCCACGAACCTCCCTGTTCCAAAACACAAGCCCTCAGCAGATCCTCCAATGACTGAATAGTCCTCTCAGACTGACCATCCGTCTGAGAGTGATAAGCTGAAATCAACCTCAACTTCGATCCCAACTCTTCATGCAGACTCTTCCAGAATTCTGAAGTGAATCTTGGATCTCTATCCGAAACGATACTCTTAGGAACACCATGGAGCTTCACAATCTCCCGGATATATATTTCTGCCAATCTAGCTACTGGATACGTGATGTTAATAGGAATAAAATGAGACGACTTTGTTAACCTATCAACAACCACCCAAATTGCATCATGCCCTTTCACTGTATTAGGCAAACCCGTCAGAAAGTCCATAGAAATGTTGTCCCACTTCCACTCTGGAATGTCCAACAGTTGCATCAGCACTGCAGGCTTCTGATGCTCAACCTTTGACTTCTGGCAAGTCAAACACGCATACACGAACTGTGCCACATCCCGCTTCATTCCCGGCCACCAAAATAGCTTCTTCAAGTCTTGATACATTTTCGTAGCTCCCGGATGGATACTCAACTTACTTCTGTGGCTCTCCTCAAGAATTGTCTTTTTCATTTCTGCGTCATCAGGAATATAGATTCTATCATGAAACCTCAACACACCTTGGGAATCCAACCTGAAGTCTCCGTCCTCAGATTGATCATCCCCAACCATCAAGTCTACTAGCTTAACGTCTGACTTCTGGGCCTCTCTGATACTATTCAGAAAGTCGTTATCAATCTTTAACATCCCTAACTTAACACTCTGAGGTGTTACTTCGCAGGCCAAACTCATATCTCTGAACTGCTCAATCAACTCCAACTCCTTAATCATCATTGCTGACATATGCAAGGTGTTCCGACTTAAAGCATCAGCCACGACATTAGCTTTGCCTGGGTGATAATTCAAGCCGAAATCATAATCCTTCAACAACTCCAACCACCTTCGCTGTCTCATATTCAACTCCTTCTGATCAAACATATACCTCAAACTCTTATGGTCACTGAATAGCTCAAATCTAGAACCATAGAGATAGTGCCTCCAGATTTTCAGCACAAAGACAATTGCAGCTAGCTCTAAATCATGCGTACGATAGTTCTTCTCATGGGTCCTCAAATGTCTAGACGCATAAGCGACTACCTTACCATTCTGCATAAGTACACCTCCTAAGCCCATCTTGGAAGCATCACAATACACCACAAAAGATTCACCCGGATGGGGCAACGTCAAAACAGGAGACGTCGTCAATCGCCTCTTCAACTCAGCGAAACTCTCTTCACATCGGGCGTCCCAAACAAAAGCCTTCCCTTTACAAGTCAACTGAGTCAACAGAAGTGCCAATTTAGAAAAACCTTCAATGAACCTTCGATAATAACCAGCCAAACCTAGAAAACTCCTAATCTCGGTAACTGACTTCGAACTTTCCCATTGCAACACCGCATCTACCTTAGCTGGATCCACCGCAATACCGCTACTTGAAATGACATGACCCAGAAAACTTACTTCATTCAACCAGAATTCACACTTAGACAATTTTGCATACAATTTCTTTTCCTTTAGGACTTCCAGCACTAACCTCAAATGCTCTGCGTGCTCTTCTTCTGACTTAGAGTATATTAGAATATCATCAATAAATAGTACCACGAACCTGTCCAAGTAAGTATGGAAGATACGGTTCATGTAATCCATAAATACTCCCGGCGCGTTGGTAACACCGAAAGGCATCACGGAATACTCATAATGCCCATAACGGGTTCTGAAAGCTGTCTTCTGTATATCTTCATCTTTTACCTAGATCTGATGATAACCCGACCTCAAATCAATTTTACTAAACACTTTCGCACCCACCAACTGATCC
Organism: Oxytropis ochrocephala; assembly: GCA_020916435.1. Lineage (NCBI taxonomy): Eukaryota > Viridiplantae > Streptophyta > Magnoliopsida > Fabales > Fabaceae > Oxytropis > Oxytropis ochrocephala. The sequence continues at coordinate 64,319,390 of CM037090.1, forward strand.
ATCAAATCATCTATCCTCGGAAGTGGATACTTATTGTTAATGATTACCTTGTTCAACTGACGGTAGTCTACACATAACCTCATACTACCATCCTTCTTCTTAACCAACAACACATGAGCTCCCCACGGCGACACACTCGGCCTCACAAATTTCTTCTCAAGTAGTTCTTCAAGTTGTTTCTTCAACTCTGACAATTCTGACGCGGACATCCTGTACGGTGCCATAGAAACAGGCCGGGTACCAGGTACAAGATCAATAGAAAACTCAACTTCCCTCTCTGGCGGAATACTAGGGATTTCATCAAGAAAGACATCAGGAAAATCGCACACTACAGGCACTCCATCAATGATGGCTTGATTCTCAACAGACAACGAAGCCACTAACGCGAATAACTGAGCTTCTTCCTTCATCCACTTTCGTAACTGACTAGCTGACAACAAATTGGACTCATCACTTCCAAAACTTACTGACTTGCTACGGCAATTAATGTGAACATGGTTATGCTCTAACCAGTCCATACCCAGAATTACATCCAATCCACTCAATGGCAAACAAACAAAATCTATAATGAAGTATCTGTCGAAGATCGACAAGAGACACTGAAGACATACCAGAGAAGTGGTTACCGATCCTTTAGCCAGGGTGTCGACAACCATCTCTCCATTCATAGCAGACAAGATGAGACCCAAACGTTTACAACACTCAATAGCAATAAAACAGTGAGTAGCACCAGTATCAACAATAGAATTCAGAGGAGTACCATTAATGAAGCACGTACCTCTAATAAGACCATCATCCTCAGTAGGCTCAGTACCTGCCAAGGCGAACACTCTCCCGCTAGACCTCTCCTTCTTCGGTTTTGGACATTTGGCACTAATGTGTCCCACTTCACCACAGTTGAAACAAACCACATCCTTACGATCACAATCAGACATCATATGACCCTCTTTACCACAGCGGAAACACCTTTTCACTTCAGGTTTACACTCTGTACTCTTGTAACCAGCTTTCCCACACTTAAAACATACGATGCCAGCAGGAACATCTCCCCCACTAGGCTTCTTGCCAGCAAGAACCTTCTATTTACCCTTACCAGCAAGAACTTCATACGGCTTACCACGGCTTGGAAGATTGCTCCTCTTATCTTTCATTATCCGATAGTGAGCATTGTTGTCCTCCTCATAAATCCTACAGCTATCAATCAAGTCGGAGAAAACAAGGATCTTCTGATACCCAATCGCTTTCTTGATTTCAGGTCGCAGCCCATTCTCAAACTTGATGCATTTAGAAAACTCAGCATTAGCCCCATCGTAGTGCGGATAGAACTTTGCCAACTCCGTGAACTTGGCAGCATACTCAGTCACAGACATGTTTCCCTGCTTCAGCTCCAGGAACTCAATTTCCTTCTTGCTCCGGACATCTTCCGGATAATACTTTCTCCGAAACTCTCTGCGGAAGACAGCCCAAGTAATCTCTTCATTCGCAGTTTCCAACCTCTGCCTCATCTCTAACCACCAATCACCAGCTTCCTCAGCCAGCATATGTGTGCCATACCGGACCTTTTGAGCTTCAGTACAATCCATCACACGAAAGATCCGCTCCATTTCTTTCAACCATGCTAGTGCACCATCAGGATCATACTTGCCTTTGAATGTAGGCGGATTCTCCCTCTGAAAAGTAGTCAGACTGCGAGACCCAACATGCTCGCCAACGTTCTGTTGATTATTCTCCAAAGCTTGAGCCATAGCGCCCAAAGCAGCATCAATAGCAGCATCATTCTGTCCGACCATTTTAGCTAATCACTACAACATAAACAACAATAAGAACTAGTGTAAAAGACACTACGACTGGACAACTTGGTCAGACAGACCGAACTACTCTGATACCAACTATGTAACACCCCAATTCTACCCATTCGTTTTATTAAACATCAGAGTGCGAAATTTACAACTAAGCACGTATTGGAGTATTACATATCAACAGTTTAAAACTCAAACAACTTATTAACAAATAGAGCATTTAAAAACCAATAACTTAGTCCTTCATTTAATGATAATGGGATACGTAGCACGTCACAAAATCTATTACTACGCAGCGGAATAAAGTAACTCTCATAATATCATCTCAACGTCTCCGGTAATACAATCCAGAAAACAACCACATAATAGCAACAACAGTCTATAAGAAAACAGCTAATAAACTAGTGTTCGTTCTGTAACACCCCCTTATTCTAATCACTCGGTCTACTAAAATTTAAATCAGAGTTTCAAAAATCCACTCAAAGGAGTGCTACATTTAGTGATTAAAATGAAAACAGAATTCAATTAAGTTCAAAATAGTTTCACAGTACCATACAAGCATATTATCATACGCATCACCACGGCAAAAGGGTCTCAGCCCATCATATAAGGCACCTCGGCCAGTACACATCAAGGTCATATTACATAGTAATAGCTACACAAAATAATGATAGTTTTCAGTTCAAAGACTATCTATCAAAATATACACAAGTTCAAATTTAAACAAAGACAAAATAGACTACTCGCCCCAACCCGGTGTTACATGACCAGAGCAGAATACACGACCAACTTGAGCTAGGCCTACCATCACTCATATGCGCACGCAAGTTGCCACGAGAGCAGGCAACAAAAGCAGCTAGGGTGAGTCTCTTAACACAAGTAATATAATGTGAATAAAACATAAGGTTAGAAATGGCACCAAAAACACCTCGGTTCAGCTAATAAAGCCACTCACCGATAGCTCAAAAACAATCACGCACATCATCAATTAGCTCAAACATATTGAATCATGTCATGTATGCATGAAATGCAACCCAACCACAGGGCCTTATGCAATGAGGTACCTCCACCGTCGTTATTTTAGCCCGTCGGCATTCTCCGTCGTTATTTTGACATGGAGACCGAAGTCTTACCATATCCGAGGTCGAGACCTCCTCCGTCGTTATATGCACATGAACATGTGACTCATGACAAATACAATCACACACAAATCAAATCATAGCGTATGTGAAAGTTTACACCGTCGTTCACCGTCGTTCACCGTCGTTCTACTCCGCCGTTATACTCCGTCGCTCACATGACATCTACACCACTTAGACATTATCTCAGTGCTAAGGTCGACCCCACAACACCGGTAGAATCACCCTAGGACCTACAACCGACCTCTCAGTCACCTCGGCACCTCTTAATTGCCTCGGCACTCACAGTGGACTAAGTGTCACACCGAGGACCACAAATACACTTAGGGACCAACTTGTCTCCTAAGGACCAAAATGGACTTAATCGCTCCAACACTTATACACATTGGTGCTAAATGGCACTCACAGTGGCGTCCCCAATGTGGTAGACAACATTGGCGCCTAAATCATCACATCGGCACACTATATGTGTACCTCGGCTAAACCCCTCGACATCACCTCGGCACACTATGTGTGTACCTTGGCTAAACACACTCAACCCTCAACTCGGTAACGTGCTCACAGTTAAGCACTACCTTACACCAACATCACCTAAGTCATGGGAATTCACTCCTTAGTGTTCCCTGGTTCAGCTCACCTATACTTAGGCACTTGGGCGTTTCACCTCGGTGACGCTACCTCGGCCTAAGGACCTCGGTTCACTATCTCTTCAGCTCGGTAATCTTAAGGCGAAACTCCTACACTTCGTTTTAGGCGTCCTTACCCTTCGCTTATGATATTTAGACACATACTCACCCTCAAACTCACCAATAGACCCTCAACTAAGACACAGCTAGACGTTGACTTCCCTCAACTCGGTTTCTCTCACTCTAGTTGAAGAACACTTCGGTTTTACGCGCGTAAATAAGGCGCTTAACTCCCATTTCACTCCTTCACTCTGTTTCTTAAGTTAGACTCAACATGCAAGCTCATTTTTAGCTCACCACACTCACTCACACTCGTATACTCACTCTACTTCTCCAATCCTTTCCCTAATTCTACATGCAAGCTCATTTTCAGCTCACCATGCACTGCTCTCTCTTCATACCACTCAGAACAGAGAGAGTGTTACACTCCTCTCTCTTTCCAAGTTGATCCACCGTCGTTCCTCACCACAAATCACATCAAAAGGCAAGAACACAGCAAAACATGTTAAGATCAACACATAAAACATGCATGCAAGGTGATTCAGAAACCACTCACACCAAAAATGCAAACAACACAAAACATTACAAGTCTTAGAAGAACCCCTAACCTTAATGACTTGAGAAGAATGAGATTCTTTCACTCTCCAAGTAACTACAGCAACAATGCTTTCCTCTCCTCTCCTAGCTTGGACTCTCCACGCTCGTTTTCTCCTCCTTCCCTCTTCGGTCTCACTTCTCTCTCTACTTCTCAATTTGGTAACTTAACTAAATTTTTGAACTCAATGGGAATGTTCCCTTCGAAGGCACCATTTAATGTGTCCTAAAGGGACTTAAATGGGCCTTGGCCTTGATTAGGCCGTGGGCTTCCACTTCCCCCACCCTCTCCTACTTAGACACTTTACTAAGGGTAACACATGATTAACACTCACTTAATAAATTATTTGACTTAAAAGTTAAAGTGTTGCAAACCCTTAATAACTCAACTAAGTTAATTAATTGAATTATTTGGGGTGTTACAACTCTCCCCTACTTAGGAGATTACGTCCTCGTAATCTTACCTCAATCAAACAGCTCGGAATAGGCTTCCTTCATCTTGATCTCTAGCTCCCAAGTAGCATGTTCACCAGCAGCTCCTACCCAAACCACCTTCACTAACTTGATTTCTTTTCCTCTAAGAGTCTTTACTTCTCGGTCTTCAATTCTGATTGGCATTGTCTCCACAGTGAGGTCGTCTCTCACTTGCACATCATCCATTTGAATGACATGGGACGGGTCAGGAACATACTTCCTCAGCTGAGATACATGGAACACATCATGCAAATTTGACAGATTAGGTGGCAGTGCAATTCGGTACGCCACCTTCCCAACTCTCTCTAAGATTTGATAGGGTCCAATGAAACGAGGTGACAGTTTCTTGGACCTCAGAGCTCGTCCAACTCCAGTCACAGGGGTGACTCTAAGGAATACATGGTCACCGGCTTGAAATTCTAAGTCCTTCCTTCTCTTGTCATGGTAACTCTTTTGTCTGCTTTGTGATGCCCTCATCTTCTCTCTGATCATTTTAACCTTCTCGGTAGTCTCTCTAACCAACTCGGGTCCTAACACAACCTTCTCTCCTGTTTCATGCCAACACAGTGGAGTCCTACACCTACGGCCATACAATGCTTCAAATGGTGCCATTCCAATACTTGAATGATGACTGTTGTTGTAAGTGAATTCTATCAGTGGTAGATACGAGTCCCACGCACCTCCTTGCTCCAGCACACAAGCCCTCAATAAGTCTTCTATGAGACTCCCCTTACCTTAGGAATTGTTGGAGATGAAAACCCTTCCACAAACACCATAAACGCAGCAACAAGGTCCTCTCTCCCTCAACTTGCGATTTTCTTCCTCTTCTCTTCTCCCTAGCCGCACGCGTCCTCTTCTTTTTCTTCTCCTTCTCTTATTTTCTTTTCTTTTCTTTCTAAGTGAATGAGACAACTAAACCTAAGCCTTATATATTTTGGTCTCATGTGGCTTGGGCCCTTTTTACACCCCCCTTCAATTGCTTCCACCACTCCCTAACATAACAAAATGCATATTATCAACTTTAATATGATTAATCTCCGAAATACTTAAATAACTTAAGTAAATAATAATTAAATTATTGTTGGGGCGTTACACCATGTATCCACTCTCTTCCAAGCAGCAGATTATAGTTGGCTTTTGAAGGGATTACCAAGAATAGAGTAGTCCTCTTGATACTTCCAACAACAAGTACCACATTGTGTGGCTTCAGGTCATTAGGACATGCGCCAATTCTTTTGAGTATGTGTTATGGCATCAAGTTTACAGCAGCACCACCATCCACTAGGATTTTGTTCATCCCAATGTTGTTGACTCTGGCTTGAATTAAAAATGGCTTGAGGTGTTGCATCATACCAAGATCTGGTCTTACAAAGACAGCATGTTGCTCTTCCACGCAGCCATTTCTAAGCACATAATAGCATATGGGCCTATAAGTTGCTTCTTCGTCGAAGTCTTCCTCGACCATATTGATTTCAGAGACCACGTCATACTCAATCAGCAGAATTGAGACAACGCTACACAGTACGTTAAAGTCTGGCTCTGAGTCTTCAAATTCAGATCCAACTTCTTCCTCCAAGTCGAGCCCTTCAGTTAGTGCTGATAAGGGAGGAAAAATCTTCTCAATTGCTGGCTTTCTAGCTAATTCAGAGGAAGTAGAAATAGAGCCCTCATTTTCAGAACTTGAACTCTTCTTTAGTTCTGACAACGGAGGAAAGATCCTTTCTGTGGCAGGCTTCTTCACCACTTCGACACGAGAAGCTATCTGTTTCCCCTTTTTGTTATTGGGAATTTCAGCCTTCCTTGCAGTAGCAGCATTAGCCTTATGTTGGCGTTGATATATCTGCCATTGTGTTCTTGTCATGGGATTTTACCCTTGTAATTATTGTTGTAGGCATACTTTTTGGAATCTATTGCCTTATTCTCACTAGAAGCACTGGTGCTTCCTTTAGCCATCTGCTTTGGCTTATGTGGACATGTGACACCTTTCTCCACATGTAGAACGGGGTAGTAGCTAGTACCTTTCCCACCACAGTGTACCCATTTACCAACAGGAGAGTTAGCAGGTGGGACATATGTAGAGATCCTCTCTCCACCATGTCTAGTCACCGTCTTATAGGGAATTCCTCTGTTTCTGAAGCTGAACTTGGGCCTCTTGTCGATCCATTTGCCTTTGCGTTTCAGCTCAGGCTCAAAACCTTCCAGTTTCTTTGCTGCTTCCTTGTCGAAGACAGTGCGTGTTGCACCTCGGGCAAATCATCACCTCTGAGTCACTCAACTTGCAGCGACTGAGGAAGTCGATCAGTTCCTCTTCAGCCTTAGGATAAGCCACACTGATCTTGCCAGAGTATTGGTCTTCAGTGACCATTTCGATGTCTACCCCATTGGAAACCAGAGTAGTTTTCTTGTTCTTCCCATCAGTAACCACAGAAGCCTCAACCATGCATAGATCCACTTCGACATAGTTAGCCTCGTTAGATGGCAAAGGATCAGCGTTAATCCTCAATGGTGGCTGGGGTATGTCCCCAAACTTCAGCCTACCTTCATTCAGCGCTTTCTGCACCAATTCCCTGAAAAGAACACATTGAGAGGTGTTATGACCCAAGAAGTTATGATACTTACAAAAACCTCTTTTCTGTTTTTGTTCTAATGGGGAAGTTTTTAGGCCTTGAGGCACTAAAATCTGACCATCAGCAACTAACAGATCAAATATTTCGTCACATTTAGTCACGTCAAAAGTCTAAGTTTTTGCAACGAATCTATCATTCTTAGGTTCGACAGGGTTCTTTCCATTAGCAGGTTTTAGCATTTTACAAATATAGGGAGGTCCATATTTTAATTCTGCAATATTAACATCTTCTCCAACATCTTCGTAAGAAACGTCGTATTCATGGTCACTGTTATTGATGTTAACATAGGCCACTTTCTCTTTTTTGTTATTATTGCCAAACCTATTGGTTCTAGTTTTCTCAGCCTTAAGTCTTTCGACTTGTCTTACTCTATCAGCCTATTGAGCCATATCTCTCAAGTGTTGAGTATCTAGCTTCTTTCTGATAGAATAATATAGGCCACCCGCAGCCATTTCGACTAACTCGTGTTCAGGCACTTGAGTAAAGAACATTGTTTTGAGAAGTCTAAATCTATTGAGATAATCATCAATAGATTCTGCCGCATTACGTCGAACGCTAGCCAACTCTTTGAGACTGATCTTACTCTGGTCCATATAGAATTGCTCATGAAAGGCCTTCTCTAATTAACTCCATGTAAATAAAGAGTGTGGAGGCAATGTGGTAAACCATGTGAAGGCATTCTTCGTCAGAGAATTTGGGAAGTATTTCATTCTTATATTCTCATTGTGGGCAATGTCACTAGCCTCTGTTAAGTAACGAGCCACGTGTTCGACAGTAGATTCACTGGTTTCGCCAGCAAACTTAGTGAACTTGGGAATTTTCCATCCCCTAGGTAGCTCTGTTTGTAACGTGTAGTCACATAAGGGCGACACAAAGTTTGGCCTATGCAAGCCTAAATTAAGGCCATTCAAGGCCAAAATGGTCTCGACCATATTAGTCAGATTATTCTGTACACCAAAATTGTTTTGTTGTACTTGTCAGACTACTTCATCAGCGTTCTGGCCTCTATCGACCAAAACAACTTAAGGAATTGATTCTACCCTTGGGGGTTCTTCCACAGCGATGGGCTGTTGTTGAACCATAGGGACTACATTTTTGGGCCTCTCTGTAATAATTTCGACAGGCCTAACAGTTTGAACTTGGGGAATTGGCTGGTTATGCACTTGTGGAGTGCCAAAGAAATTAGCAATTCGTCCCATCTGTGTTGCCAACAATTGGTAACTGTTATTTGTATTTTGAAAAAAAGGGTTAAACACAGTACCAATTTGTTGCGTCAACATGTTAACCATGTCATGATTACTGTCATCCATTTGTTATCTTAACGCCAACAAAGAAGTCATGGTTAACGCAGGAACATTCCGACTATAAATGTCCCCTGTAGAACTATGGGTAGGAGAGAATCTGGACATTGCATTGTCTGAAAATGTAGACGAATTCGTTTGAAGGTCTACCATCATCGTTGTTGGCATGCCAAATGGGTAATTCCTACCGTTCATAGGAAAATTATACGGCGTATTTCTAATTATTTGAGGATTAGCCATTAAAGGACTTGATGGTCCCGCTATTTGTAGCGGAGAAGCCATCGTGGTTGGTTGTGATACTACTGTCGTAGTCATCATAGACGCAGGCGTGAGAATGGGAGCGGTTACAGCGGTTATGTGCATAACTGTCGAAGCCGTCGTTGGAGCAGTTACTCCTGTCGTATCACTAACCGCTGTGTAATCTTGTGAATTTTGTGCGTTAGAAGTAGACGTTGTTCGCATTAGAGCGTGACATCTCTGAAAGATTTTTACCACTTCTTAAATGTAACACCCCCTTCTACACTACTAATTAATTAATTAAAATCAGAGTTTTATAAAATCCCTCACAAGGAAGCATTACATTTTCCATTTTAAAACCAACCCAAACAACTCTGGCGCAAAAACAACATAATACATTCATATACGAGCACCTCGGCCAAAGGAACAAAACCCACTGAAGTACACAAATCTCAGTTTACAACGCAGCGGAAACTAAACATAGTTTAGGACATCAATATGTTACAACTCAAAAACTAAGTCAAAAGACTACTACTCTACTCAGCCCCATGGTTATCGTCCAACCCTCCACTCAATACTCCCACAATCGTAGTTCTCACGCTACCTCAACGCCCTCACACTAAACTTAGTGGACTTAAACAGTCACTACGAGGACCACAACGTCACCTAGGGCTAAAACGTCACCTAGGGACTAAACGGAAGCGTTTTCAGCACCCAAAAGCACTCCCAGATACACCTGGCAGCGCCTTGCGCAACTGTGGCTTCGAACGGAACCTCGACACCATCCCCTGGCACTTCGGCATACGCATCACTCACCTGGCACCTCGGTTTCCTAGTTACTTCACTTAGGCAACCTATCCTTCCTCACTTCTCTGCCACTCGCCTCAGTTCACTGAGGAACAAACCCATCTTCATCCACCTCGGTAACCACGTTCCAGCAACTACACTCCTGCGTATAGATACACGCTACACTTCAGTAATCACCTCGATACATACGCTACACCTCGGCAACTACAAGTCGACTCCCACATTGGGTCTTAGCCACACTTACACCTCATCGTCCCCGCCACATCACTCACCTCGTCCTCTAAAATCCTTCAGCTCACGCTATAACACTTACGCTTCATCACTACACTTAGGCGTACTTACTCTATACCTTGACACCTCACTTAGGTCACCTCACCTAAGTCACAACCCTTCCCCTCATCTCTACACTCCCTCACTTAGCCATTTACACACCTCGGTACTTCATACTTTGACTCCCACATACTACGTCGCACGCATATTACACTTCAACACACCTACCCTTCTCGACACACACCTACTTCAACGCCCATGTCCTTCGACGCACAAGCCTACGACGCATACATTCACAGCACCCACACCCTCAGAACCCAACGAGGGTGGCAACACCAGCCATAACTCCCTGGATCTCCACGACGGTGACAACCCAACGCAACTCACTGGGACTGAGTATTCCTCAGCTCCCATTCCTCTCTACGGTCTCTCACACGACCGATTCATTAGCAAAACACCACAGCTTCAACAAGGTGAAGCAAAACAACACAACCAACATACGAAAATAGCTCAGAAACCATTCCAAGTATAACTCACACACAACACCTATCATATACATTATCATGAATGAAAGAGAGCCCCCTAACCTTAATAATTTGAGAAAGATGAGAACCATTCACTCTCTAATAACCACAGCAACAAGCTCTCCTCTCCTCTCCTAGCTTGAACTCTCCACGCTCAGATTCTCTTCTTCTTCTTTCTAATCACTATTCCACCTACCAACTTCTCTCTCTTACTTCCCTTTGACTTTTCTTTCGTTCTTGATGCAAAATGAGTTTCTTCCTACGGTTACCTTCTTTTATCACAAGAGCATGGGCTTCTTAATGAACCATGGGCTTCCAATAATCATGGCCTCTAATCACACCTCCTCATTACTTACACTACTACCTCTTTTAATTACCACTCACTTATTACTAACCACCACTCCTCATTTAAGTCAATTGCCCTATTATCTTTTTAATATGACCAACCAAAATACCTCCTAATACCATAAGAATCCCACATTAATCTTATGACCTAATAAAATGTTGCAAGCTTTTAAATAACCCAATTGAATAAATAATTGAACTATTTTTGGGGCGTTACATTAAACGCATAAACTGAACAACTCATAATTATGTTTTACACAATGAAAAGCACAAACCGTCCCATTGGGCATGCCAATTTGTTTACCCTGCATTTCGGTAAACACCACTAGTTTAGAATTACTCCTTGACTTGTGTGATCAACCAGTAACTCCCAAGATCGGTCTGGATTCTTGTATAAAACCGTCAATTGTGAATCGGGTGTTTTTGCATAAAAGTAAACAAGATAACTGACAGTCTCGCGCGAAACCGTTGAATTATCGATGGAGATATAGAAAAATAAAATAAAAGTGCAGAAATGCAGTAAAGAAAACACGTAAAGAGTGCGAGAAAGTAAAAATGAAAAAAAGAAAAACAATTAAAACGCTTAAATTGAAAGGGTGGTACGCAAGTTCATAAATTCGTGTTGTTGTTGCTCGTGTCGCACGGTAGTGTGTTGGAGGGTTAGAGCGTAAGAGACTAAGTATGAGAAAATGCGACCCGTTTTCCATCAGAAAAACTCTTATTTATACTACTTACACAAGCAGGGAAAATTCAAAAACTAAGTAACTGCCTAAGAATTTGAAAAATGGTAACCGCCAGGCTTGTCTTCGACTGTAGTATTCTTCGATCGACGCGCGAACCCCTCTGTCGAACAGAGCCTTTGCTTTCTTCAAATATTCTAAGTTATTTAGGCTCGTCGAATTCCCTTTCGAACTGATTCCTAGAGTCGAACTTAGCACTTCTTCTCTTGGAATAGCGAGTCAAACCTCGTTGACTGCATTTAATGAGGCCTGTCGAAAAGGCAGGCTATCACTACCCCAATTTAGACTTTCAGTGATGGTGAGTGAATATTTTGTCCCTGTCTAGTGATGACAACAGCTAGGGGCGTAGAGAAAATGATGAATTGGGAATAGTTGCCCCAATTATGGTAAGGACAAGGTTTCCTCGACTAGAGTAGCAGCATTTAGGATAATGAGTTGAGAAATTACCTCGGTATGGTTTTATGGATGTGAATATAACAAGGGGGTGAGATGGGTGTAGGGTGAATTTTCCCGATTGTAGGTGGAGTGAAGGGTTACAGGATTGCCCCACCTTGGAATGGTATTTCAAATGGTTGCTTTTAGTGACGGATCCATGTTGAGCTAATTGGGGGCATTTTCCCCCACTTAGCTCAATATTTTTAGTCTATATATGCTTAATAAATTTGATTTTCCCCCATAAAAAATAAATGTTGCCCCCTTGAGATAGTTTTTATAAATAAATACATGTAAAAAGTTATAAGAGATAAAAGAGAAAAAATATTTCTATATATTTTCTCTCTTTATTCTTTTAATTTTGACTTCTCTTCTAACATCGAACATAAAAATTGACACCAAATACATTAGATTTTGGGATTAAGTTTTTTCTATCACAAAACTATGTATTTTGTCAAAATTTATAGAACTTTTCTTATGTAGAAATATTTTGCACCAAAATTTTGCCCCCATCAACAAAAGTTTCTGGATCCGTCACTGGTTAGGGTTATGGTTTTTTGGAGGTGGTCTGGTAAGGTTATAGGGGTGGGGTATGCTATATGACTGGGATGGACGCTAGAAGAGTTCCCAAGTTTAAGTGGAATGAAACGTGAAGGGAATGCCCTACTTTGGGATCTAGGTGATGATCCTAGTACAAATAAATGTTTGGTTGTCTTTAATATGACTCCCACAAATTATGATAGTCTTGGATTTTTCGAAACTTCACTTGGTGAGCACTAGACTTGTCTTTATAGTAGTGGATCTTGGAGTGCAAGTCTTTTGAGTTTTTTTTTTCTTGAGTTTTTTTTAGATATATTTTTTTGAGCAAAGATATTGTAAATAATTAATAAACTTATTTGTCCTAAAATTAAAACTTTGAGAAAACAAAAGCAATCAGTCATTGATCGGAATGGATTTTTAGAATTGTATTGTGGTTAATGGTTAATGATTTATGAAGGAAGGGATAATTGGGCTCAAAGAAGTGTTTGAGGATTGGTGGGACATGATTTTTTATTCAGCGGCGTAATTTGGCTATTGGTTAATAGTTTATGAAAGAATGGGTTATTAGGCTCAAAGAAGTGTTTGAGTGTTTATTTAGACAAGGCTCCCTTATGTGTTTAATGGTATGAAATATCAACTCACAATTTCTACTACTTTTGCTTTTTTCCAGGATTTTTTCTTTTTCAATCCTCTCTTTTTTTATTTCACTTTCTTTTTTTTGTGATTTTTCTTTCTCTTTCTTTTGAGCTGAGTGAGCTGATAAAAGTTATATACCATTCTTGATGTGGAATTGATCATTGTCTAGGGTGATCGAAAGACTTTTTTTGATTTTTTGGCTCAAAGTGGGTACCAAAGGATTTTTTTGAGGATATGGAAAGATGGTCCAACTTCATTTCAAATCATGATTGCTTGTTTTCTCAAAAATTAACTCAAGGAAAACAATTTACTTAGTTAAAACATGATAGAAATTTTTGATTGACCATTTCGGTCATTTATCAGGGGATGGATGAGATGCAACGCTTTTTTGGAAAAAATGTGAACGAGCTGCTAATTTGGAAAACAGAGTGCCTTGAAACACCTTGAGTTTGCAACTAAGTAAGGCCAAACTTTTCCAAAGAAGAGTAATTTATTTCGCAAGAACGTCTCATCTCTCATCATTGTTTTTTCTCTAAAATTATGCTCATTTTTTTGCTTTTTTTTAAAAATGCAATGCATGAATGAACAAAGTATATTATATTGGCATGATGAAAATGTAAATGCATGAATGTGCATGAAATGCGAATGTATTGTTTTATTTATCGTGTCAGGGAATTATAAACTTTTTATTCGGAGGGTAAAGTACAAAATTTGATTTTAACTTTCGCATGCATGACTTTTCTCCAAAATAAAGCTTTAATTCCCAGTGGTCCTAAAAATGCATGCAACATGTGATGTTTATTTGTAGTTTTTCTTTTTCATGTTATTTTTTATGTAATGCAAAGAAAAAGAAAAATGCATGTGGTATATTTTCTAAAAAATGCAGTAAATAATGACTTTTTGGTTTTTTGAACTTTGATTGTTTTTTTTTGGATAAAAGATAGTATGCATTAGTGTTTATTTTAATGCAGGGATACGAAGCTCCCTTGTGACCTAAGAAAGGTTTTCTTTGGAATTGATCTAAGGCTCCTTCTATGGTGAACCTCTCAAGGATAACTCTAAATGATCCTAAACATGGTCCCTAGAGCCAATGACCTCAGTTAAGAACACTGACCCCAATAATGGGCAAGCTATTAGAAGAGATATCATCTTTAAAAGGAATCAAACTCTAGGTGAGGTTTTTGTGAGCACCCAACAGGACGTTCGTCCAGCAGGCCATCACTACGCAACCTCATTCTAACTTTGGTTATACTCCAGTCCAGGTATAGGACTATTCTCACATGTGTGCAGCAATGTGATAGTGGAGTGTGTGTAGGAGAAATGTTTAAAAATAACCCCGAAAACTGCAAACAAACAAACATATATACAAGATATCGTCTTCTATCTTAGGGTTTGCATAAAAATATAACATATACTAAGAATAAAAGACAAATGCGAAGGGTGAAATAAAACAATAACAAACAAGTTGTACAACTAATTTAGACTAGGCTTGACTCTCTAAAAATCCCTTGTGAAGTCGCCAGCGTTAGCGACCGAAAATTCCGGGTGAGTATTCTTCGAAGGTTCAAAGGAAGCCGCCACCAAAATTATAGTTTAAGGGAAAATTCGGAAAATCTCTTTGGGTTTGGATAAGATCCTTGAGACCAGATGTGGGTTCGGGAGTTGATCATGCGTGGGGAAGGTATTAACACCCTACGACATCCTTCCTAAGGAAGGTTACCTTCTAAATAGTTGTATTTTATTATTTGTTTTTGATCGTACCTTAGACCAATGAAGTGTTGTAGTTGTTCGCTGTATTGGCCGGTCGTTGAGAGAGGGAAAGGACCGGTCTTGGCTGCACGCTGAGCACCTCGGGTGGTACCTGCAATGACACTCCGACGCTCAAGTCAGTGTTGGTCGCTCGAGCATGGTGTCACAAGGTTAGGAGTACGTACCTGATGCCATATGCGAATGGCGTATATATACTGCTGGTTACCGACTGTATTGCGAAGATTTCGGCCGGCTAGCGCAAAGTGTGCTCCAAGCAACCGAGCTTGGGCCGGTTATGCTGATATGGGCCGCTGGCCCAAATGCTAGTAGAACCTCTCGGTTTTGCTGATACACACCCCGGAACAGTTGCCCCCCAAGCCTAGGTCGCTTGAAGGCGGGCTGTGGCTTGAATCGCTGCCCCCAGGGGTCATGATATTCTGTCAAAATTTCAGCTGGTGATGCGATTACGACCGCTCGGTATTGATGGACGGTCGCCGCCGTCCGTCGTCGGCCGTTCTGACACGACGGTGGAACTGTCATTTATGACATGACGTTTGGTGATCTCGAGGCCATTCAATGGTAGATTCAATGCGAAGGTGAAACATTGCGACGTTTCTCCTCCCGACCCTTCTAGCGCCTTGGACCTGCGCTATAAATAGGTCCTCGAGGAATTCATTTGGCACATTACTTTGAAATGCTCTGCTGCCGACCGATCTATTTGCAACCGTCTTACTTTCGAAGCAAATATTCGTGTTAGAGCACCTTCGTTTCCTCGGTCGATCTCGAGCATTCTTACAGGTATGAACCGACCTTTCTCTTGGTTTTTAGCTTCTTTAGTTTTCTCTTTTATTGTAATTTCGCTCCTTGTGATAGGGGGTGTCAGGTCCGGCGACAACCAAGTCGCCCCCTCTCGCGAGTGCACTGCTCGATCGACCTGACTCGATCCCCTTTTCACAGGTGCTTGCATGCCACAGTTGGAACAAACCGCACGTCTTCCCGGGGGGCCATTGCATTCTTTAGCTGAGAACATGACGCGGCTAGGCCAGGTCGTGACTCATGAGGAAGATTCTACGTCGTCATCGAGCGACTCAAGTTCCAATTCTCCCATCAAGGGGTCGGTCAGCTTGGGCAGCTCCGACTCCAGCTCCACCCATTCTAAGAATGATTCGTGGTCTCTTTTGTAACACCCCGATTCTCGTGCGTGGTGATTCTGTTTAGTATGTACTTATTTTATGAATTATTTTATATTGATAGGATTAAATTATTTTAATTAATTGTGGGTTTGAGTATGAAAATTAGTTGAAATCACTTTAAAATGTATTTTTATATGCTATTTGTAATATATGATTATTATTATTATATATTTAGTTTGTTTTTATAAAATACTAGTGTTTGAGATATTATTTCTTTAGAAAATTATTTTGGTCTATTGAGGTGGTGTTAAAATAATAGTTATAGTGAGATTGAGCTTTAAAAGTATTTAAAATGGATTTTTAGACTGTTTTACTCGTGATACACCCCCTCATTTGCTGCTTTGGGCGCACCCCACTGCAAATCACTTAAGCCCACACTTGCGCAGCCCATGAACACGTGTGACCCAGAACCCGACCCGCGCGAGCTTCTTCTCCCTCGCGTGAGCAGCTGCGTGAAACAACAGCAACCTCACGCCGTTCCTTCTCTCTCAGTCACGATCTCCACCTTCAAGCCACGACTAGACTCGAAACTCCACTCTCCCACTCGAAAATGGCCGCTGAGCATGAATATAGAGTCTGTTTCTTCGATCAAGGTCTCGTTTCCAGCCTCTCTTCACTCACACACGCGTAGAACTCGCGGTATTGCTGCGTTTTCTCTTCTAGGCCGAAACGCTCAACCTGGGTAGATGCATGTCTCGTTCTGAATCTCGTGGTCATGTTGCCATTGGAAGTCGGGTTTCAGATCGGATTTGAGTCCGCCGGTTTCCGACTTGAATCTCGTTCGGTTACTTTCCGATAGGTACTCCTTTTCCGAACATTAGTTAGTAATTTGTTAAACGAACGGTTACGTATTTCGAATAAACTGTGATTGGGTAATAAATTGATTGTTTTTGTATCTAATTGTATGTACGCTAGTCAAACATTCTGCCGTTGAAATTAGATCACGCTCGAGAGTTTGTGATTCGTCCCTGCATTGTGTCAAAAGAAAGAGAGAAGGAAGGGAGGGGCTCGATTGTCGTGGTTCTGTTGGTGACTCAGAGAGAGCTATGTTTTTGGTTTATTCGAGGTAAGGGGAGTCCTTTCCATAGCCAATAGTTTATAAAACTTGGAACCATAGGATTTGAGTGTTAGGAGATGTTTGATTGAACTCTTATATGCTAAATTGATTGATTTGGTGATGAATGTACTGAATATGTAATTGAATTGAGTTTTATGTGATAATTGAATTGATAAGGTTATTTTGAGTGGTGTTGGCATGTTAATAGTACGACTTTGAATGAAAACGTTAGGGAGATTTGAGAATGATGGTTAGGTGTTTGGTGTTATGCTTGAGTGAATTTTTGGCAATGTCATTTGTGTGTATGTTGCGCCCCGAAAAATCCGGTTTGGGATTTCTCAGTGTACAACGTGAAAATTGTGAAGCCGCCACTAATATTTTAATTTTTAGACCAAAACATTAGAAAAAGGTCTTTTTTACAAAAGGCGGGTGGTCTTTCGAAAGCAGTAAATGTAGGTTCTGGGAATTCGGTTAGGTGTGGGGAAGGTGTTAGCACCACACCTCCTTTCTACCGAAAAGGGAACCATTAATTCGATGTGTGGTTTAGATTGTTTGATTTGAGATAATTTTTGTTCTACTTCTTTTCTTTTCCTTTTTTATTTGAAAGAGTTTTATAGAAGACAAGGGAGAAAGGAGTCTTTTTGAGATTTTTGAAAAGCGAAAAGAAACTAAGGTTTTTTGAAAGTGAGCTTGACGGGGTATGACCCGGTCCTACGTACCCTCATTGACTGAGGGATCAAAGCTACGTAGTTCTTAATTCTTTATTTTTTTGAGAAAATCTGTGTTTTGTTTTTATCTTATCTTTTGCATTTTGGAAATACGACTCAAGCGTTCCTGAATACCAAACAAGCAACGGCTTCGAGTGGCGTTCATTACTAACTTGAAAGAAAAGTGTTGGAACCGATAATCAATCGAGCAGATACTCAAGTGATTACTAGTCGCAACGTTTTATTATCTTTTTTGAAATGATTTTGGAAAAGGGTGAGTCATAATGGTAATTACCGCTAATGACTCATATTATTTTTGGAGTTTTTTAACTAATTCGTAGTTGATTAAGGTGTGGGAGCTTTCATGATAGTCAAACAAGCAATGGCTTCGAGTGACTACCACTAGTAACTCCATCATTAACGATCAAACAAGCGAAGCTTCGAGTGATGGTTAATGATTTTATTTATGAAAACGCCTTAGGGTTTTATTAAGAAAACGATTGATTTTTGATTTTTTTGAAAATTGGTTTTAGAAAAGAAATCTAGTTTGGAGAAAGAATTTGAAAGCGAGTAGAACACCTCAATCAACTCTATATCCTAAACCAAATACAAATAAAAAAACAAAGAACTTATACATTTATTCAACCTAAAATTCAAAAGAACAAATTAACAATCTAAACCCTAGAACTTAACCCTAAACCAGAAGGTATACATGGTGAAACCAAAAACCCTAAAATCAAAACCTAATTATAGACTAAACAATAGAAGATATTATTCAATGAAATAGCCAAAACTAAACATGCAAGGAAAACTTTGAGCATTAAGCAAAAATCTATGGTTATCTTACAAGACTTAATAGGAGATAAAGTAAAGGATGAAAGGACAACTTATACAAAATTAAATCAATTGAATCCTTTCTAGCCATCCTCACCACTTTGAATTTGAATACTCTAAACACTTTGTGGGAGTCATTTAGCAAGATCATCAACAACATAACAACAACATAATTAAGTCACAAGAACACTAACATTTAAACTAGACTTGAATCCTTTCTTGCAATCTTCACCACTTTAAATCAAAAGTACTAGGTACTTAGTGGGGAATCCTCTTGCAAGATCATCAAAAATCAAACTAAACCTAATTTATTGCACACAATGCGAAATGAACATGACATTAAACTATGAAATAAATTTGAATCCCTTCTTGCAATCTTCACCACTTTAAATTAAAAGCAACTAGGTGCTTAGTGGTGAATCCTTTTTTGCAAGATCATCAACAATTAAACCAAGAAACATATTAAAATCAAATGAAACCTAATTTATTAAACATGTGCGAAATGAACATGGTATTAAACTCTAAAAATGAACTTGAATCCCTTCTTGCAATCTTCACCACTTTAAATCAAAAGTACTAAGTACTTAGTGGTGAATCCCTTTGCAAGATCATCAACAAGCTAAACCAAAAAAGCACATCAAAATTAAATAAAACCTAATTTATTCACAATATGCGAAATGTGTATGATATTAAACTATGAAAATGAACTTGAATCCCTTCTTGCAATCTTCACCACTTTAAATCAAAAGCAACTAGGTGCTTAGTGGTGAATCCTTTTGCAAGATCATCAACAAAACAAATTAAAAATCAAGCAAAACCTAATTTATTTAGAACATGCGAAATGAACATAATGTTAAGCTATGAAATGAACTTGAATCCTTTCTAGTCATCTCCATCACTCAAATCAAAGTGCCTTAAGCACTAGTGATAGATCATATGACTAGATCATCAACAACTAAACAAGAACAACATTACTACTAAAATAAAATACTCACAATGAAGAGACATAAAATTAACTTGAGCATATTTTTTGTTTAGTGAAATGACAGCAAAATTAGCATGAAGCATCATAAATCCATTTATTAAGGGTGAGATACCAAATCTCACCCACCAACAAAAACAAACTACATTATGAAAATGAATATGATAACTATGCGAAATGATGAAGGAAATGCAAGATGAAGAAAAGAAAATAAGTTCTAATGTAAAATGCTTGAAGATGATGCAAAGGTATCAAGGGTTTTTACCTTATTTCTAAGAGAGAAAGGAAGATCTTGAAAAAAAAATAGAGGAGAGGAGGAGGATGAAGCTACGGTTTTGGGGTGTGATGGAGGAGAGAGTTTTATTCTTGATTTTCTTGAATGAGAAAGGAAAAGCTAAGGTGGTGCGAGATGGATTCAAGGCATTTTGGTGGATGAAAATGAATTAATGGAGGAAGGGAAGAAGAAGGAGGCTACGGTTTTAGAGAGAGGAAGAGGAGAGGAGAATTGTTTTTGTGTTTTTGAAGGGAATGAAAGGCAAAAGTCCTTAGTGTGTGAAGAGGAAGAGGTATTTATAGATTTTTGAGGTTTGGGGGGTATAATTGTCTTTTTGTTTTTGATGTGCCTCTAGGATTGAGTCTTAAAATTAAATGGAGGGTTGGGATGAATCATCACATGGATTAGGGTATTGAAGAAACACAAAATAAGAGTGAAGGTGAGAGGAGTGGGCGCAAGCCATGAGGAAAAAAAAGAAAAAGGAATAAGTTTTTATTTATTTTGGGAAAGGAGTGTCTCATGAGGTAGGGTTAAGGGTATTTTTGTAATGGGGTGTTACCAAAGAAGTAAGTTTGCATTTTTGGGTGGGAGTATTAGTGTAGGTGAGTGAAGTAATTTACCAAAAGAGGCAAAGTTAAGGATAGGAACAAATTAAATCTTAGTGAATAAGGCAAGAAGTGTGTAGAAGCTTCTAGAGGAGAGAGAGGGAGAGAGGGCAGCGCAACAAGGCTGAATTATGGGAGAGAAAAAAAAAAAATGCTTGTTTTTGGTATTTTGTCTTATTGAGGACACTTCCTATTTTTACATTTTTGAATTTTGAATTTTTGGGCATGCAAAATGGGAATGCACCTATTAGAAAAATGTTACATTTTTGGTCATCATAAAATAATCTCCCTAATTACTCTAGACAACAAAATTTGTCACTTAGTAATTGGGAAATATTTAATGATCTTTTAATATTTTTTTATGCAATAAAAATAGGGAAAATGCATTTTAATTATTTTAGGCTAGGATATTCTCTCTAAAAATTGTACAAAAATTCTCTTGGATAAAAGAAAAATGTACTTTTGGTGTGTGCATATTTTTGACGAGAAAATCACCCTGTTGCAAAAACTGACCAAAATGCCCCTTACCCTAAAAAACCTAATTTGTCCAAAAAGTGCATTTCAACTTTAAAAATGATTTTAGAAACTTTGAAATGACTTTTAGGACCCTAAATGCAATGCATGATGCTTTTCTTTTATTTATTTATTTTTTTGGGGAAAATTAGGGTTTTGACCTAAGTTAGGACAAAATTGGGGTATGACATTTTGCCTCTTTATCTAGATTTTGACAAGGAATATGAATTGGCCGAAACATATTCCGAGGCAAAATAGAGATAAAGAATTCAGAGATTATGCCGATTTTGTCCATTTAGGAAAAACCCGAATTTTCTTTCTGTTCCTCCTTCTTCTTTAGATTTTTTTTTTTTTTTTTTTTTGGATTCTTGAGTGATCAATTCAAGCGTCCTATTGTGATGACTACTTCGAATGCACATCCGACTTAGCCTTCTATATTTTGAAAAAGCAGTAAATGAAAACTTGGTGTGCTAACTGAAAAGATAATGGGGGTTTGATGTGTGCCGGAGGCGGTAAATGGGCACTTGGCGTGCGTAAAGCGGTAAAATGCCGGGTTGCCTAAAACTCGTAATCCTTAAACGAACTCTTGGCGAATCCGAGTTTGCACGTAGCTTGAGGAGCACGTTCTTCCTTAAATCTCTCGGTCTTTCGAGCGGCCGGGGATCGTTATCACTCGAATCGATATACTGAGATCAATCTGCGGCGCCCATCGCATCTTAGGCTTGATACAACTATTCCACTATGCCTCGCGCATGGGTTGCGGTCCATCGCGTTGCTCGTATACGATGTGAGACCTCTCTTTTGCACACTTGGCGCTCTCTTTTCCTTGCGCGCTTGGGCACTCTCATTTCGTCTTGCGCGCTTGACGCTCTCTCTTCTCTCTCGCGTCTTTGGGGCGCGCTCTCTTCTCCTTTTGCGCGCTTGGGCGCTCTCTTTCCTTTTCTCTTTTCTCTTTCTTCCTTTCTGATTTTTCCTCTTTTGCGTGCTTGGACACTCTCTTTTCCTTTTCTCTTTTCTCTCTCTTCCTTTCTGATCTTTTCTCTTTTGCGCGCTTGGACGCTCTCTTTTCTTTTTCTTTTTCTCTCTTTCCTTTCTCGATCTTTTTTCTCTTTTGCGCGCTTGGGACGCTCTCTTTTCTTTTCTCTTTTTCTCTCTTCCTTTCGATCTTTCCACCGAGGGTTCCTTCGAAGCTTGAAGTCGGACATTAATACCGAAGTACCTATCCATCTTTGTACCTGCAAGTGAGATGAACAAACGCATGCAATGCAAATGCCATGATTGCTACTTTCTTTTTCTTTTCCTCATGGTGAATGTAATGCAAACGCCTAAATTTCTTTTTTTCTTTACTTCCTAGTGCATGATTAATGAATGCATGATTTTATGCTTGATGGATGTAATGCATGTTATGCGATGCGATGATTTAATGGAATGATGAATGCAATGAGATGCTATTTTTAATTTTCTTTGGTCAACTTTCTTTTTTCTGACGGTTTGTTTTTTTTTTTTTTTTTATTTTTTTTTATATTTTTTATTCTCTTGCTCTTTTGCCCCTGTTGGCTTATCTTCTTGCTGGTTCTCTTCTTGCTGGTTCAGCCAATCCGCAACATTCATGGCATGAGACTGAGGAATATATTGAACTTGTGGGGCTCCTGGGTCAGGTGCAAGTGGGCTTTAGCTTTGTCGTTCGAAGCAATCATGGGCTCAATCACTTTCTCTTGCATGACTAACTTGTTTTGGGGAATTGCCTCTTTCCGTGACCTTTAAGAACTTCATAATGATTTGCAATGCTATATGATGTATGCACATGTTTCACAGTTCAAGATCACCATCATAAAACGTTTATTTTGAAGCGAGGAAGAAGCAAAAAATAATCAACAAACAGACATGAAAAGGTTTGAGTTTTATTTTTTTTTTTTTTTATATATTTTTTTTTTTTGATGTAGAAGCCGATCGTACAGAATGTTACGACGACTGTTCAATACATTTGAAAGTTTTAAACTACAAAAAAAGACACGAAAAACAAGAGAGAAGCTGAATTCGAATGTCAGTCTCTGTGGAACCAATTGCCAACATTTATGTCCTTGACCTTGATCACTCCTCATCCAAGTCTTGAGAGGAGTTGTATGCCTTTCTTTACTTTTCATGCTCAAGTTTTCGACCCTAATTTTTGCTGGATCGCCGCTGCGGGTTTTCAATCCACCGGGTCGCTCACGATTTTGCCTAGGTCGCCTTTCGGGTTTTCAACCTAGCGAGCTAATTCTTACTTGGCTTGTCTTTTTTTTTTTGTCTATTTCTTTCGGGCATATTACTCCTTCACTTAATCGGATAAATGCAGGTTCCTCGAGATCTTCGCCGTCCATGTTGGTAAGTATCGGTGCTCCTCGGAGAAGGCTTTTTCCGACAAAGAAATGGTCCATCATAGCTTGGAGTCCACTTCCCAAGGGGATCGATGCGGATGGGCAAGATCTTCTTAAGCACCGAGATCACCTTGCTTGAATTCACGGGTCGGACTTTCTTGTCGAAAGCCGTTCTCATTCTCTCTGGCGATATAATTGCCCACGACACAAAGTCGCAATCCTTTTTCTTCAACGAGGTTTTATTTGGTCAGACGAGCTTGCACCCATTCTCGCTTCTTCTAACTTGGTTTCCATCAAGATCCGCAGGAGGGTATCTCAACCTTAATAAGGAGGACTGCTCACCCATATACGAGAGAAGGATTTGCCGGTTGAAGTGCGTCTTGAAATCACGGTAGCCATGCAAAGCAAAGGAAGCATTTCGTGCAGTCCTCCTTGTAGGTTACCACCATCTTTTGCACAATCTTCTTGATGTTCTTGTTGGTCGCTTTCATTGTCCCATTCATCTTTGGGCGGTAGGGAGAGAAATTATGATTTGGATTTTGAATTCTTTGCACAGTCCTTCATCATTTTATTATTCGGAGTTCTCGCTTAGTTATCGGTGATGATCTTGTTGGGAAGACCATATCGCAAATCGAGATCTTTCTTCACAAATTTGGCAACCACTAAACCGATTATTTGGAGTATGAGGCGCGCTTCAACCCACTTGGTGATCTCTAAAACTTTGCCTTGATATAATTGTAACTTGAATGAATCTTGGAGTCTTTGCCCTTTTGATTTTTCTTTCCCTCCTCTCTCTTTTTTTTTTTTTGAGAGATTTTTTTTTTTTTTTTGAGTGACTTTCTTTTTCTACTTACTTGTTTTTTTTTTCTTTTTGGGCAAACATATTTAAATAAATAAACTTATTTGTCCTAAAGCTAAAATGCAGGAAAACAAAAGCAATCGATCATTGATCGAGAATGGAATTTTGGAGATTGTGGGTTTTGTGGAGGAAGGATGATTGGGTTTCTTGAAGTGCTTGAAGCTAATGGTGGGATGATTTTCATTCGGTGTTGGCTGTCATTTGATGGTTATTTGGCTTGATGAGGTGTTTGGAAGTTTTATTCCTGGCTAAGGGTTGGTGGGGGGCGGGATGCCGAGGTCAAAGGAAGTATTTGCGGTTTATTGAGACAAGGATCTCTTGTGTTTTGTGGTAACAGCGTGATCACTCACCACTTACATTTCTTTTGCATTTTTGGAATTTTTTTTTAAACCTTTTTTTTTTTTTTTTTTTTTTTTTTTTTTTTTTTGATTGATTTTTTTTTTTTTTTCTTTCGGGGTGAGTGATAAAAAGTGATGCACCTTTTTGGTATTTGAGGTGATCCTTGTCTAGGGTGATTTTTGGATTTTCTGGCTTATAGTGGGTAGCAAAGGATTTTTTTTTTTTGATATGGGGAGATGGTCAAACCTTATTTCAAATCACGGTTGCTCGTTTTCTCAAAAATTGACTCAAGGACAACAATCTATTTATTCCTATATATTTGCCCCTTTTTTTTATTTATATTTTTTATTTAACTATTTTCTGACCAGCGTTCTTTTTTCTGATCATTTGTTTTTTGTGTTTCTCTTTTTTTTTTTTGAAGGAGAAAATCATCTTTGGGCTTAGCACGATCCAGATCCCTGTAGTCAACGCACATTCTGACCTACCCGTCCTTCTTCGGGTCCGGGACAATATTGGCAACCCACTGTGGGTACTTGGCCATTGCTAGGAACCCTGCATCAAATTGCTTCTTCACCTCGTTTCTGATCTTGAGGGACATCTCCGGCTTCATCCTTCTCAACTTCTGCTTGACAGGTGGGCATTCAGGTTTGACTGGTAGCTTGTGTACCACAATGTTGGTGTCCAACCCGGGCATATCTTGGTAGGACCATGCAAATACATCCACATAATCGTGCCACAGATGAACCAAATTCATGCGAGTTTCATCACTCATGGTGGTACTCACTTGACCTCTTTCTTGTTCTCACTGTACCCAAGTTGATCACTTGATGGATTCCCGTGGGGCGAATAACCCTTTCTTCTTATTTCATTAACCTCATGAGTTCGGAAGAGTTTCTCGGTCTTTCTCAACATCCCCTTAAGCTTGATTGATAGGGTGATCAAAGTCAAAATATGGATCGCTAGCATCGTTATTTTGAGAGACAATTCTTTGTGGTTACGCCTTTTGCCAAAGCGGAAAAGCGAGAATGAAAAGCGAAACAAACAAGCAAACAATAATAAAAAGCAGGGAAGAGGACACATGAAATATGGAGAAATGATTTTTATTGATGGAAATTCAAAACAAACATTTTTATTAATGATGATGATTCTCGAAAATAAAAACATGCGTGTCCCTAACAACTTGTCCTATGGCCTTGGGCAGAGCCACGTGGTTGCTTTACAACTAATTACTTTGAGTTAAAAGGTCACGGAAATCAGCAGCTTCCCATTCTTCACCTCTTTTCAAAGAAGACAATGATGAACCGGACTGACCCACCTTCTTGATTGAGATCCACTACGGATGGCAGCAATTTGGTCGTGATTAAACAAACCCGCACTCACGAAGCTCGGCGGATGTCACGATGTAAATGCTCGAGGCCGAGGATCTTGGCTTTTGACTCACCCAACCATCCGCCGCTTTTTCCTCTCGCCATTTTCTTTCTTTTGGCTAGACTTGGATTGTATCCCAACCCGCAACGGTCTTTGTTCCTTTTTAGTTGGGACGGACGCAAGAATTCCTTGTCCAAATTTTCCCAAGCCGCACTCCAACCTTATACCCTTGATCCGCCATGATTTTAGCAATCTTTCTTGTCACTTGCCCATTAAAATCTTCTATGGCATTAGTGGTTGGCCTCTCGCGTCTCGGGCAACGGAGTTAGTGGTAACTTTTGGATCTTCTTGCTTGAAAGTTATGCCTTTTGCATCTATCAAATCTTGTACCACTATCTTGAATGCTTTGCGATCCTCCACAACATGCCCCATCGCTCCTTCATGGAAAGCACAAAGTGCTATTGGGATTGTACCCCTTGAAGTAAGGTGGTTGGACAGGTTTCATGGGCCTTGTGTTGACTAAGTTCTTGAAGGCTAAGTAATCGAACAACTCAGTATATGTCATTGGTATTGGATCAAAACTGATTCGCTTCTTGTACTGATAACCCTGAGCCTTATGATCAACCGTTGTAATGCGACTCACCGAACGTCCAGTTCCTCTGCATTGGTCCACCTCGGGAGCTTTGAATTTTGGTGGCAAAACCAAATCTGGGACCAAACACAGCTCACATGCCTCCTTGGCTCTAACACCAGCACCCTCTATCGCCCTTACTCTTTCTTCGAGTGCACGAATTGAGTCATTTGGCTGCGACTCCTCAAACATGTGTCCTTGGGGGTGACTCCCCGTACCATAATAATACCACCCGGGCTGAGGAGCATTGTGAGGTGGTGCCACCAGCCCCGGAGTAGGACTGAGTGCAGCAGGAGAACTAAAAATCTGGATCTGCGGTCTTCCGGCAGCTCCTACAGGCACGGCGGCAGTGACTTGATTGGGCGCATTCACACCGGTAGGAATAGATCCAACGGTTCGCGGTGTGTACCCAGCAGGCATACCCCAAAGACATCGTTGTGGAGTGTACTGATTTGACATGTTCATTTCAGGGTGACTGTCCCCGGATCCCGGAGGAACTGCAGAATCGTAGTGTTTTCGCGTCTTTGGAGGAGGAATGAAAGAGGTGACACCGGCTGGATCCATTGCGGTGACAACTTCAGCAGCTGTTCCATTCTTTAGACTTTGTAGCAGGACCATCATCTCATGCATCTGGGCCTCCATTGCCCCAACCTTATCCTTAAGCACTTGGTTCTCCCGGGCCAGCTGCTCAGGATTCAAAATTTGCAAGCCCAAGTCTTCATGCTCTGGATTACTCTCAGTTTCAATCTCTGGATGCTCTTGCGGATTGGCCATCAGCTTGGCTTGTAATCGGGTGAAGTAACGGTGACAGAGAACCAGCGCGCCTTTTCCCTCTGTTTAGACCTTTATTACATAAGAATGCGTGAATGGATATATGAATGTATGCATAATGTTTGCTCGATGCCGGGAACCACGGGATGCCTTATCTTGTCATAAGCGCAAAAACTTTTTCTTTGATTTGGGAAATGAGGTAAACGAGGAATCGAAATAGAAAATCGACATACTTCATAACTGGGAAGTGAGAAGTAAGTGAAGCCTTGCTATTTGATTCCATTTTGATACACCTATGACAAGATGACGCACTATTTGGTGGTCCCTGACAAGCAAATGCAAATGAGATGCACTATGAATGCATGAGTTGCAGAAACTTAAGTTTTATGCAATGCGGGGATGTATGCAAATGACGATGATGCTTTATGCAACTACAAGGTTAGAGAAAAAACTTTATTTGTGATAACTCAGGTTTCCCTTTTTTTTGAAAGTACGGACCGTACATTGCCTCATATAGACCGGATGGAGGAAAAAGCTACAAAGATAACTCTTTTCCTTTTTTTGAAAAGTAGGTCATATGTCGCTTTGTGCTGAACGGCAAAAGAAAAGAAAGGCTATAATAGCGACCCTTTCTTTTCTTCTCTTTTTTTTTGAAAATTTTCTTTTTTAGGAAAGACATGTCTAAACTACAATGCAACACACAATTTGTATGTTCTCGTGTCCTACACAGGTGGGAATCCTAAGTTCTAGGGCAACTTCAAAGGTTCCTTCCATGTAGTTCTAATTCACACCCTCACAATGGCTACCAGAGCTATAGAATCCTCATGGCGACATCCACAAATGTGAGAACTACCAAGTGTGAAGCGTCATGAGAAAGCGTGCTCTGGTTGAGACTTTCATGAGTATCGATGCACAAAAGTCTCGAATGATGATCTACTAATCGTCTCCACTCTCCTAGGTGTTTTTTGGATCCGGGTATAGGAGCCCACTCATAACATACAAAATGTAAGGTGTGAAAGTGTGTGATTGAGGACATACTTTTCTAAAATCTACCCTCCCCACCTGCAAGGAAAAAACCAGACCAGTCCACACAGAAGCAAACAGTAATATGTCGTCTACCCTAAGGTTCAACATCACTTCAAAATAAATGAACTAACCTAAGGTGTCATCAACAACCATATAAAGCTTACCTCAAGAAAGGGAGCAGAGAAGAGGGGATTATAATAGATGGGGGAAGCATGCATAGTTATAAGCATATAAAGAAAGAAAAGAAAAAAGTAAGGAAATGAAGAAGTAAAGCAAAAACTAATCTCAAATCAAACATTTTGAACCACACATCGGATTAATTAGGCTTGACCCTCTTAAAAAAAGTTTTTTTTCTTTTTAGGATCCCCAATGAAGTCGCCAGCTGTTGCGCCCCGAAAAATCCGGTTTGGGATTTCTCAGTGTACAACGTGAAAATTGTGAAGCCGCCACTAATATTTTAATTTTTAGACCAAAACATTAGAAAAAGGTCTTTTTTATAAAAGGCGGGTGGTCTTTTGAAAACAGAAATGTAGGTTCGGGGGTCGGTTAGGTGTGGGAAGGTGTTAGCACCCACACCTCCTTTCTAGAAAGGAACCATTAATTCGATGTGTGGTTTAGACTGTTTGATTTGAGATAATTTTTGTTCTACTTCTTTTCTTTTCCTTTTTTATTTGAAAGAGTTTTATAGAAGACAAGGGAGAAAGGAGTCTTTTTGAGATTTTTTGAAAAGCGAGCTTGACGGGATATGACCGGTCCCCACGTACCCTCATTGGTCGAGGATCAAAGCTACGTAGTTCTTAATTCTTTGTTTTGGGGGTTTTTGAAAGCGAGCTTGACGGGATATGACCCGGTCCTACGTACCCTCATTGACTGAGGGATCAAAGCTACGTAGTTCTTAATTCTTTGTTTTGGGGGTTTTGAAAGCGAGCTTGACGGGATATGACCCGGTCCTCACGTACCCTCATTGACCGAGGATCAAAGCTACGTAGTTCTTAATTCTTTGTTTTTGAGAAAATCGTGTTTTGTTTTTATCTTATCTTTTGCGTTTTGGAAATATGACTCAAGCGTTCATGAATACCAAACAAGCAGCGGCCGAGTGGCGTTCATTACTAACTTGAAAAAGTGTTGGGACCGATAATCATCGAGCCATTACTCAAGTGATTACTAGTCGCAGCGTTTTATTATCTTTTTTGAAACGATTTTGGAAAAAGGATGAATCTTAGTGATAATTACCACTAATGACTCATATTGTTTTTGAGTTTTTTTAACTAATTTGTATTTGATTAAGGTGTAGGAGCTTTCATGATAGTCAAACAAGCAAAGGCTTGAGTGACTACCACTAATAACTCCATCATTAACGATCAAACAAGCAATGGCTTCGAGTGATGGCTAATGATTTATTTATGAAAAATGCCTTAGGGTTTTTATTAGAAAACATTTGATTTCAAGTTTGAAAAGAAGAGATAGAACATTCCAAATCCTTTCAAATCCAAACCAAGGCAAAACATGAGCATAGGCAAAGCAAACATGAAGAATATTTACAAGTTGCCATGAACAAATGAATACATGATTAAACAAACACATGAGTGTATGAACATGCAATTGGAGAATACAAGACATAATATTATTGAATGCATAATTAAATGCATGAGCATACAAAAGGTGGAAGGCAATGTATGACATTATTGAATGCATGAGTATTTGATTAATGAATGCATAGACATGTGAGGATGCATGGTTATTTAATTATGAATGGACATGTGAGAATGCAAGAAGTATAAACAAGTAAGGATGCATGAGGTACTAACAAGTGAGAGTGCAAATGAATATGCAAGAGATATGAATATATGAAAAGGCATGAAGATTAAAACAAGAGAGTATGCAAGAGATACAAGCAAATGAGAATGCAAGAGAGTGAATGAGGTTTTATTTAAGTGCAAGTGGGTGAGAGTGTGTCATAAAAAGTGGTAAGAATTTAGTTGCCTTATTCTTAGGAAATGGTGAAATGTTTTGGTGTTTTAGAGTCTTAAGAAAAAGTGGTAAAAGTATTTTTGGGTTGATTTTATAAAGTTAAAAAGTTATAAATGTAAACTAGAAAATGTTTTGGGTCTTTTGTAATTTAAGGAAGGTAAAAAGTAAAGGTAAATTATTAATGAAATGGTAACTTACTTAAGTGAAGGAGGTGAATTATTTAAGTGAAGGTAAATGTTTTTACTATTTAGTAACACTTAAGTGAATGGTAAAAACTAAAAGGTAAAAAGTGAAAAACACAATTCACAACAATTAATTTACCAAACAAGATCAAACAACAAATTTGAGTAAGCAAATTGGTCACAAAAATGGCTCTATGGCCGAACCCATATATATACAACAATGCTCAACTTCAACAAATTTCTTGCAACCAATCACCTCATTAGACACACACACATAAACCCTAAGATCTACACATGTGTATCACACTCAAACAAGCATCATTTCATTATTTATTCAACTCACAAAATCAAAGAAAATAAGAGATGATGAAACCCTAATTTAGGAACCTAAAACCGAAACCTCAACCTCACAAATCAAACCAAATCTCAACTTGCAAGTTTATAACATGAACAATGGGATGCATATCTCATGTGGAAATTTTTATTCATGCAAAAATGACAAAATGAGTATGAAAAATGCAAGAACAATATGATGAAAACACAAGAAACCTCTCCTCAGGCAAGGGTTCACTTCAAGCACCCAAGGCTCCCAAAGTCCTTGACATAGTGCTTGAAATGAACCTCTAAGCCTCTTAGAGAGGAAAGAGGAGAGATGAAGGGATCTACATGGTGAAAGGTGAAGAAAATGCAAAGGAGAATTTACTTACCTCACAAAATAACTAGGAAATGAAAAGAGAGCAAGAACTTGAAGAACACAACCTCAACAACCTTGAAACCCCACGCAAATAGCTTCTCTTTGATCAAACTTGAATGATTATTGAAGCTTATGAGGAGATCTTTTGAATGATGAAAGAATTATGGAGTTTTGATGGTGAAAAAATGAAGAAAAGATGGAAGGAAGGGGGTGGTAACTACGGCCAAGGTGAGGAGGAGAGGAGGAGAGGTTGCTAGCTAGGGTAAAAATGAAAGGGTGTGTGTGTGTTAGGTCTTATTTTGGGCTTTTATATGAAGTGACAACTTAGGGGTATTTGTGACAATGCATCTCTTGTAAACCACTAGGATTTGATTTTATTTTTGAATGGATGGCTAAGATTGGTGGTCACATGGATTAGGGGTATTTAGAAAACACAAGTGAAGGTGAGTGTGTGAGAGAGTGGGCGCATGTGTGAACGAAAAGAAGGGAAATTTGTGAACAAAAATCTAATTATGGAATGGTGACTCTTGTGAGAAGGATCTAGAATAGGGTTAGGGGTAATTTGGTGAGGGGATGTTATCAAAAAGGAAAGAATGCATTTTTGGGTGAAGAGGTTAGTGTAAGTGTGTGGAATAATTTACCAAAATGGGCAAAATGAAGATATGATCAAATCCAAACTTGGTGAGTAAGAAAAGAAGTGTGTAGAAGATTTTTATGAGAGAGGAAGAGATATTTTCGTGCATAGGCTGAACATGGAGAGGAAATTAGAAAAAAAAACTTGTTTTTGGTCTTTTGTCTTATTGAGGACACTTCCCATTTTGCATTTTTGAAATTTGAATTTTTGGGCATGCAAAATGGGAATGCACCTATTGAAAATGTGTTACATATTTTTGGGCACCATAAAATAGTCTCCCTAATTACTCTAGACAAACAAAATTGTCTAGAGGCAAGAGGAAGAGTTCAGAGGAGAGGAGAAAAAGAAAGAGAGTTTTTATATCATGTTTTGGCCAATGTTAACTCTCCGTGAACCAGAGATTCTGGGTTCGATCCCCAGTGAAGTCGCCAGCTGTTGCGCCCGAAAAATCCGGTTTGGGATTTCTCCAGTGTACAACGTGAAAATTGTGAAGCCGCCACTAATATTTTAATTTTTAGACCAAAACATTAGAAAAGGTCTTTTTACAAAAGGCGGGTGGTCTTTCAAAGCAGAAATGTAGGTTCGGGAATTCGGTTAGGTGTGGGGAAGGTGTTAGCACTCCACACCTCCTTTCTAGAAAGGGAACCATTAATTCGATGTGTGGTTTAGATTGTTTGATTTGAGATAATTTTTGTTCTACTTCTTTTCTTTTCCTTTTTATTTGAAAGAGTTTTATAGAAGACAAGGAGAAAGGAGTCTTTTTGAGATTTTTGAAAAGCTAAAAGCGAAACTAAGGTTTTTGAAAGTGAGCTTGACGGGGTATGACCGGTCCTACGTACCCTCATTGGTCGAGGGATCAAAGCTACGTAGTTCTTAATTCTTTATTTTTTGAGAAAATCGTGTTTTGTTTTTATCTTATCTTTTGCGTTTTGGAAATACGACTCAAGCGTTCTGAATACCAAACAAGCAGCGGCGAGTGGCGTTCATTACTAACTTGAAAGAAAAGTGTTGGAACCGATAATCAATCGAGCGGATACTCAAGTGATTACTAGTCGCAACGTTTTATTATCTTTTTGAAATGATTTTGGAAAAGGGTGAGTCATAATGGTAATTACCGCTAATGACTCATATTATTTTTGGAGTTTTTAACTAATTCGTAGTTGATTAAGGTGTGGGAGCTTTCATGATAGTCAAACAAGCAATGGCTTCGAGTGACTACCACTAGTAACTCCATCATTAACGATCAAACAAGCGAAGCTTCGAGTGATGGTTAATGATTTTATTTATGAAAACGCCTTAGGGTTTTATTAAGAAAACGATTGATTTTTGATTTTTTGAAAATTGGTTTTAGAAAAGAAATCTAGTTTGGAGAAAGAATTTGAAAGCGAGTAGAACACCTCAATCAACTCTATATCCTAAACCAAATACAAATAAAAAAACAAAGAACTTATACATTTATTCAACCTAAAATTCAAAAGAACAAATTAACAATCTAAACCCTAGAACTTAACCCTAAACCGAAGGTATACATGGTGAAACCAAAAACCCTAAAATCAAAACCTAATTATAGACTAAACAATAGAAGATATTATTCAATGAAATAGCCAAAACTAAACATGCAAGGAAAACTTTGAGCATTAAGCAAAAATCTATGGTTATCTTACAAGACTTAATAGGAGATAAAGTAAAGGATGAAAGGACAACTTATACAAAATTAAATCAATTGAATCCTTTCTAGCCATCCTCGCCACTTTGAATTTGAATACTCTAAACACTTTGTGGGAGTCATTTAGCAAGATCATCAACAACATAACAACAACATAATTAAGTCACAAGAACACTAACATTTAAACTAGACTTGAATCCTTTCTTGCAATCTTCACCACTTTAAATCAAAAGTACTAGGTACTTAGTGGGGAATCCTCTTGCAAGATCATCAAAAATCAAACTAAACCTAATTTATTGCACACAATGTGAAATGAACATGACATTAAACTATGAAATAAATTTGAATCCCTTCTTGCAATCTTCACCACTTTAAATTAAAAGCAACTAGGTGCTTAGTGGTGAATCCTTTTGCAAGATCATCAACAATTAAACCAAGAAACATATTAAAATCAAATGAAACCTAATTTATTAAACATGTGCGAAATGAACATGGTATTAAACTCTAAAAATGAACTTGAATCCCTTCTTGCAATCTTCACCACTTTAAATCAAAAGTACTAAGTACTTAGTGGTGAATCCCTTTGCAAGATCATCAACAAGCTAAACCAAAAAAGCACATCAAAATTAAATAAAACCTAATTTATTCACAATATGCGAAATGTGTATGATATTAAACTATGAAAATGAACTTGAATCCTGTTCCTGGGTGTATCAGCAAATACGAAGCGCCAGCAACAATTGGACTGCGGCCCAAATTTAACTCGATCGGGCCCAAACACGCTGCTTGGAGCGCAATTCTCGCCGGCCGAAAATCTCGCTAACGGTCGGACCTCGCAGTATATATACGCCCTTCGCATATGGCATCAGGTACGTTCTCTAACCTTGTGCTATCTGCCCGAGCGACCTCTCACTAGATCGTCGGAGTGTCTTTGCAGGTACCACTCGAGGTGCTCAACGCGTGAAGCCAGGACCGGTCCTTTCACTCACTCAACGACCGACCCATTTGACGAGACAACAAACACTTCAACACTTCATTGGTCAAGGTACGATCAATTGGCGACCACAGTGGGAGGCCCGTGCGCTATCCTACCACATTCATGGCTCCACGCGGCCGCCCCGCACGGGCCGCCGCCGACTCAATCCTCCGGCAGAATCAAGAATGCAGACCGAGGGCGTGGCGAAATCACGATCCCACGAATCTCAAGGACTTCCACAACAAGAACCTTCGGTGCACTGCGGTGCGTGGACCCGGTCCTCAGCCAGATCCATCCGGCCGTTCTCGAGACCTACCGCCCGATTTGGTTGAAGCGGGCATTCAGAACCTCTACCGGATCATGTCACTCAAGCCGTTTTGCGGCTCCCGCAAAACAAAAATCAAGTGATCGCAGATCGAGATTCGCCATCTCTCAAGACGAGAGGTTCGATTCCGGGCGCCCACGGCGGAAGACGGAGAACTTACGCTCGTCGCCGCCGGGCGCAGCAAGACACCGCTCCTCCTCCGAAGGAGCATTTTCGCCGAGAGAGCACTACTCATCGCTTCTCCGGCAGCAAGAAGAAGCAGGCGCGCAGGTCGCTCTGGCGAGAACAGCGTAGAGCGCCGTTCGATGTCCGATGACTATGAAGATTCTAGCTACCGCCACGACACCGCCGCCGCTCGCCCACGGTACTCCTCCAACGAGTCGTCCGGTCACGCCGGTCGAAGCGAGATCTTGGGATTTCGTGAAGAGCGGAAGATTACGTAAATGGAAGAATTAGGGGCGTTTCGCGATCGGCCAAGGAGAGGCCAAAGCGAAGCGACCCGAAGGCCTCTCGGCTTCCACCAACCGCCCATCCGGAGGATTCTATGGAATGCCGGCAACGAGGCGTGCCTCGCAATGCAACCCCTTTGGGTCGAGCGGCATTCAGAATGAACACGCCCGTTCTCCGGGAGATCGGGCGTTACAAAATTCCGAGAGACCTCGCAAGCGCCCAATCTCAACAAGTTTGTGGCCGAGGAGATCCGCACAAGCATCTCCGTTACTTCAATAATTACTCGCCGCTATAGGGAATTGGGACCGACCATGAAATGCAGGATTTTTCCCCAATCTCTGGACGGCCGAGCGTTGGAATGGTGGGAGTCTCTGCGACCCAATTCCATCTCCTCGTGGGACGACCTGATCAGAATATTCTTGTCTCACTACACCGCAAACCGCCGCGATGATCGGTATGAAGAATACTTGGACTCGTTGTTCAAGGAGATAATGAGACACCGAGGCGAGATATCGACCGGTTTAACACCGAGGCCGAAGTTCATTCGTGACTTGTCGACAAGGACAAGTTGAAATATCTCGAGCGTGGTATTCGACCAGGACCACCGGTTCGTCGAAGAATTTACATTGAATCATTACCAGGATCTCAGCCACTTCCTAACAAGGGCTAACGTCCACATGCGGTATGAAGAAACTGCGGCAGCAAGAAAGGCCGCCGCGCGCACGACCTAAAGAAGAAAAAATAGCAAGCGGCCAAAAGAGGCACGAAGGTCGCCGCGACAATCGGCCTGACTTTCGAGATAAAAAGTTTGATCATCGCACTCGACTCAACACCTCTATTGCGCAGATCTACAGCGAGTGTCAGAATAATGAGTTTGTGGGAGTTAAGCGGCCTGAACCACTCGTGCTCAAGAAGGGGGCACGACCGACTAAAAGATACTGCCGCTACCACAAGAGTAAGGGTATGATACTAACGATTTGTATGGCCCTCAAAGATGATATTGAAGAGCTTATTCAGAAAGGCAAGTTGGGAAAGTATGTGAGGCCAGAGGAAGGCGACCGACCTCAAGAGAGGTAGAAAGAAGCTGATCCAGACAGAGGAAAGGGGCCTCTGGCCATAGAGGGCACCCAAAATAAGGATCGATCTGAGGATCGTGACACTCGGCAGTCCAAAGGCCGTAATGTTGCGATGGTTATTCATGGTGGAAACCCCGGATCGCGCAGGAATCTAACAAAGCCACCAAGAGAAAGTGGGGACGAGTTGTTAATGGTCGCATCCACTTCAAAGACCACCACCGGTCTCGAGCAGACCCCCCTTCTCGTTCGGTGACAGCGACCTATACGACGGCAAGCCTAATAGTTATGTTCCGTTGGTAATCAGAGCCGTCATGGCAAACACAGAGGTGCAGAGGATCCTGGTCGATCAAGGTAGCTCGGCCGATATCATGTTCGAAGACTTGATCGACAAAATAAAGGTTGATCGGAGCGAGATAATTCCCCAGGCCGAGCCTACCCCTCTAACAGGTTTCAATGGGGCGACCACCTACCCGTTGGGAACGATCGAGCTGCTAGTCACGTTTGGTGACGACACTGGGGATAGTACTCATGCGGGGCCGGTCAGGACGACGTTCCTTGTACTCCCCCTCAAATCCTGCTATCAATGTATTATTGGTAGGCCGACTTTGGGTAAGCTAGAGGCCGTTACATCGACGGTGCATCTAAAAATGAAATTCTACAGCAAAGACGACCAAGTGGTCACCTTGGCGGCCGACCTTGAATCGGCAAGAAGAAGCCACGCTCTCTACCAAGAAATATGTGACGAGGTGGATCGTGGCCCGAACGTTCGAGCACTAGTGAAGGCCATCAAGTCAATGTCGTCGATTTGGGCGCTCGGTATGATCCGCATAAATGACCCAGAGGACAATGATGATGATTTGGCTCGAGAGAGTCAAAAACAGCAGTGAAAAGACCCGAGCCTCATGGAGAGTTGGTAGATGTTCAATTGGGTGACGACCCATCCAAAGCGGTGAAGCTTCGGTAGCAACCTACCCGAGCAAGTGAAGCAAGATCTAGTGCAATGCTTGAGAGACTATCGCCGACTGTTCGCATGGCGGGCATCGACATGCCCGCATCCCTATTGAAGTAAACGCCATCAACTTTCGATCGATGAAGGGGTCCAAGCGGTCGCTCAAAGAAGGCGTACTCGAGCGAGGAAAAATCTCAAGCCGCTGCAAAGGCCGTTGAGGACCTCATAAAGGCCAATTTTATAGAAGAGATCAAATACACGACCTGGCTATCCAATGTCGTGCTGGTTAAGAAGAAGAATGGAAAATGGAGGATGTGTGTAGACTATACCGATCTAAACAAGGCATGCCCGAAGGATGCCTTCCGCACTCCAACATCGACAAGGTGGTCGATGGGGCCTCGCTACAAACTCTTGTCTTTTTCGACGCTTACTCGGATACAATCGAGATCACGATGTATCCGCCCGATCGGCACAAGACAGCCTTCATGACCGATCGGGGAAATTTTCAGTACAAGGTGATGCCTTTCGGCCTCAAGAAACGCTGGAGCGACCTACCGCCGAATGATGAACAAAATTTTTAAGAGGCGGATCGGTCGCATCTCGAGGTGTATTTGGACGACATGATCATTAAAAGCGTAACCGATCCAAATCATGTGAACGACCTCGGGAAATATTTGAAGAAGCTAGGAGGAACTCCTTAGACCGAATCACGAGAAGTGTACCTTTGGGGTGGCCGGCAGATTCTTGGGTTTCCACCGATGAAAGAGGATGGCGAACCACGAAAAGTGTAGAGGCGGTCGCCGATATGAGGTCGACCACGTCGAAAAAGAAATACAATGACTAAATGGCATGGTGGCGCTCTATCGAGTTCATCCCCAAAGCGGCTACCGCAAGTCGCTTCCATCATTTAGGCTCTTTGAAGAAAGATGTGGACTTTGAGTGGGACCGAACAATGCCGAGCATTGGATGAATTAAAGCAAGCTTTGGTTAGCCCGCCGATCATGACCAAGCCGTTCTTCGGGCGAAACGTTATATCCGTACTTAGCCATACCGAAGAAGTTCTCGATCTTTGTGCTAGTTAGAGAGAACGACCTAAAGCGTAATCCGGTCTACTTCATTAGTAAAGTGCTACAAGGTCCCGAGTGAGGTACGAGAAAATAGAGAAGTTTGCTCTTGCACACTCGATTCTTCGCTCGAAGGTTGAGACCCTACTTTGTGGCCCACCGTGTCGTGGTAAGGACCGTCACCAATCGAGACAAGTCCTTCATCGGCCGGACTGGCGGGGACGAATGATAAAGTGGGCGGTAGAGCTCGATGAATTTGGCATTAAATTTGAATCCATGATCGCCGCGAAAAGCGCGGTGTTGGC
Organism: Oxytropis ochrocephala; assembly: GCA_020916435.1. NCBI lineage: Eukaryota > Viridiplantae > Streptophyta > Magnoliopsida > Fabales > Fabaceae > Oxytropis > Oxytropis ochrocephala. The sequence goes on from CM037090.1 coordinate 64,358,098, forward strand.
CGACTTTATAGCGGAAATGACTCCTACCCGGAAGATCAAGTCGAACGACCGGATCTTGCACGTAGATGGGTCGTCTAATAGTAAAGGAAGTGGAGCCGGCCTAATACTAGAAAATTTCGAAGGCACTGGCCGTGGAGGTGTCTTTAACCTTTGCGTTCCACACTTCAAACAACCGGGCCGAGTCACGAGGCATGCATACCGGCCTTCATTTCGCCGAGATTTCAACGTCGGCCGGGTTGAACTCGGATCGATTCCCTACTCGTAGTCTCGCAGATCAAAGAATTATATGATGCTAAAACGACGTCTTTGAAGAGTTATCTAGCAAGAGTGAGAGAAGCGCTCAGCGATTCGACCGAAAGTGAAAGTGGTACATGTGCCTCGAACCGAAAATGTTCGAGCAGATATTCTATCAAAGTGGCAAGTACCAAAACTCCGTGGAATCATAGAAGTGTGATTCAAGAAACATTAAATCGGCCGAGCATTTCAACCAAGCCAAGTCGATCGTTGGCGTTACGTGTGTCAAAGACGGATTTGATTGGATCGCCCCATCCTAAGGTACATTGTTGAAGGAGGAGCCGAACGATCCAAAGCAAGCTAAGTTGGTCGGACTCGGAGCGACCAAGTACTCGGTTATAGAAGGAAAGTTTATGCAAGAGGATTCTCCTCTCCATTGTTAAGGTGTCTCACGTCGGTTCTACGAGCCATGTCTTTGAGGACATTCATGAAGGTGTTTGTGGGAGTCACCGGGCGCTCGTTCCATAGCTAAGAAGGCTCTCGTACGCGGCTACTATTGGCCGACCATGGACGAGGATGCCAAGAAGCTCGTTCGAAGTGCAAGAAATGCCAAGTACATGCCGATGTCCACATTGCACCTTCCTCGAAATTACAAAGTCTTGCCTCACCTTGGCCGCTTACCTGGTGGGGCATGGATCTTCTAGGCTGTTTCCACCCGCTCCAGCCGGTTCAAGTTCTTGATCGTGGCGATGAGATTACTTTACTAAGTGGATCGAGGCCGAGCCGCTTGCAACAATCACATCGGCCAAAGTCGCAAGTTCTTTGGACGGTGTGTGCTAGCCCGTTTTGGGATCCCCAACAATTGATAATGCATAACGGCACCCGGTTCACGGACAAGAGATTCAGAGAAATGTTGGCCGACTTTAGGGGTCAAACGGCGTTTCACCTCGGCCGAGCACCCTCGGACTAACGCGGCGGTGAAGCGCCAACAGAGTTATCCTACGAGGTTTAAAGCGGACCGGATGAAGCAAAGGAACGGGTCGAAGAGGCGCAATCCGTTTCGTGGGCCTACGGGGCGACCCCCATTCATCGACCGGGAGTCGCCTCTTCGATTGGTGTGTGCGGAGCGGATGCCGTGATACCCATAGAAATGGGCGAGTGAATTGGAGGACTTGAAACCCCTACGGTGGTTGAAAACGCACCGAGCTATCCGAGAAGAATTGGACCTAATTGAAGAACTGCGCACCCAAGCTTCACTAAGAGAGCAATTGATCAAACAGAAGGTCGCAGCCAGGTACAATGCTCGAGTTCAAAAGAGAGAATTCTCGGTCGGCCAGCTCGTTCTAAGACGGGCCGACGTGGGAAATAAGAATGCACGCTGAGGAAGCTCGCACCAAATTGGGAAGGTCCATACAGGGTCATCAACAAGACTGGAAAAGGGGCTTACGAGCTAGAGACCATGGATGGGGCGACTATCCCCAGAACTTGGAATGCAGAAAAACTTAGGAAATATTACGTTTGAATGTAACAAATGATTTAAATGTAATGACGACCGACATATGAATGAAAAGGTGCAGCGCTCTTTTCCCATCGGGTTTTTACTGAGGCGACCTTTAGAAATACGATGTTATTTACTTTATCGCAAGGATGTATGACCGGTCGCTCAAGACTGCCCGTGGCAAAGGAGCGATCGAAGACTTATCAAAGTTGATTAGATCGTCGAAACGATCTACCTCGAGTGCCATCGAAGTGGCCCAAGGGTAGAAACCCACAAGCCTTAGATCGTCGAAGCGATCTAAATCGAGCGACCGTCGAAATGGTCCCAACCGAGTGCCATCGAAATGGCCCAAGGGTTAGATAACCCGCAAACTTCAGGTCGTCGAAGCGACCTGTGGCATGTGCCACCGAGCCGGCACAAACGACGGTCATCGAGTTGACTCAAACGAGCGCCATCGAAAATGGCCCAACAACGCTAGGTCGTCGAAACGATCTACATCGAGTGCCATCGAAAATGGCCCAAAGGTTAAGTGATAACCCATCACGGGAGGCCGTCGAAACGACCTACCTCAAATGCCGTCGAAAGGGCCTGATTAAAGGTCGCCGAGCGATCCAAAGCCCCGTCGGGATATTAAACATCAAAGAATGGATGCTTTCGAAATAAGCGCGAACGACGACCGAACGGTCTTAAAACTCGAAGACTTAGAGAAAAATAAACATACAAGGCGCGCAAAGAAAAGCAACCATAAACGAGCGCTGTCGAAGTAGCATGAAACGGCCACCGAGCGGCCCACAAGTTCGAAATAACTAAGGCGAATGAATACAAGAAGTACGCGGACATAGCAATATGAATTTGAACAGGCGTAATTAAACAAATAAATTGTCATTACAAATACGGGATGCCCGGCTGAAGCCGAGCGCCCACAAATTGAAAAAAGCGCACGGGCGGAGAAATTGTTGTGCGAAGGCAAGTTAAACGACACGAAATTACACCGCTCGCGAGCGGGCTCTAAAAAGAGAATGGTGGTCGGGCGAACGACATTGCCTTGCTCGCCGACCTGCGAGCAACATGATCTTGTTGTTGTCAACGTAGTGCGTGGGAAGCGATCATCTTGTCATCGAAATTGATCCTCGGATCGTATTCGCGATACGCACTTTGCCCGAGAGCATTGTAAAGCGCTCAATTGCAGCCTCCGGCCGGCACAGGCAACCTTTCGGATCGTTCCCTCCAGCTCGGCCTTATCGGCCGCCCAGGCAGCCTCTCTCTTGTCCGCAGCAGCAAGATCGGCCTTCAAAGTAGCGACCTGAGCAGCAAGCTCCTTGTTCCTCTTTGCCAGCTTGGCCCGGTCATCCTCCCCTCGTTTGAGGGCCTCCTTCTTCGACTGGACGAGCTTGTCATATTTTAGCTGCGCCTCAGCTAAAGCCTTGTCCTTTCCTGCAAAATTCAGGTCGACGGGTTGTTAGTCGGTCGAACAAAGATAGACGAGGAGTACAAGACTAAGAAAATAAAATTACCATCAGATTCGGCCACCAGCTCCGCCATCACTTTCTCGACCCCCATGCAGAGAGAAGCGCAGAGTGCCATGGGTTTCCTTCTGTACTGTTCCAGATCGGCCGTACCCAAGCTTTCGAGAGAGATGACAGGAATCTCCTCCGTCGCAGGGGCTGGGACCCGACAATCACGCTTGGCCCGCTTGGGTGAGCGATCGGCACTGGGGGGAGGCGACCGAGGCTTGCCGACCGGCTTCTTCCCTTGGCTCTTGGGAGTTTGGGGGACTTTTGAGGAAGATTCAGGGTTATCCCCCGACCGAGAACCATCAAATCTCTTAGCCCCTCCTTCAGGCTTCAGGACGGAAGCGAGCAGGTCCCAGTTTTTGCCGGCCATTCTTTCTGCGAAATAACGAGCTATAAGTTAGCATAAAAGATTGACAAGACTGAACAAAAATATAAAGACAAGGTTCAAAGGCAAACCAATCTCGGCCTCCAGGGCTTGGCCTTCATACAAGACAAAGGGTCGGCAAGGTATGTCGCCCTTAGGATCTGGACGCATCATACTCGCCAGCAACTTGATCATCTCCAAGTCTTTCACTGTGTAGATGTAATCTCCCGGCCGCCTGCAGAAATGAGCCTCATTCCACATGATTGGGAAGTAAGGGGGACCTAGCATCCCGTCCGGTTGAACCTCACAAACGGTCTTCCCGGCCTCCTCGGTGGGAACGATCCAGAAATACTGACTTTTCCAGGCCGCTCCCAACGACTCCTGGAACGCTTTGAAAAATCGGTGGTGAGTCTTCTGCATCTTGAAGGAGACTTGTTCCCTCTTCTCCTTGTTGGCCTTCTCTCTGAGCCAGCTCAGCTCAAAGATAGCAAAGAAAAGCATCATCGACACCGCCGACGACCCGGCAGTCGTGACACCTCAAAAGTCTTTCGCGCCCATGCGTTTGGATGAAGCCGCTGTGAAGGCGACCCCAATATGGCGCAGGACGTCGCGTTGGAATTCGGTAAAAGGAGGGGTAATCTTCATCTTCTCGAACACGAGCCGATACATCGTGAACTTGAAGTTGGAAGAATAAGTCGCGATATCTTCGCCCTCCTTCATGCCTCTTATCCTCCAGCCCGGTGAGTCTTCAAGGCGGCTCCGTAGATCGGGCAAAGCATCGTGACCGACTGTAAGAATGCTCCTGTTAGAGCGAAGAGTTTCCGACACCCAAGACATGTCAGACACATCTCGAGCTACATCGGCTTGGACTTGGCCGACCCCCGTTCGACCCTCGGCGTTGGCATTCGCACGAAATATCGAACTCGGGGTGAATCACCTCTTCTCCTTGGACTTCTTCGGCTCTCGCGCGCCGGCCTCCACCATCTCCTCGTCCACGGATCGGGGCGGCACTCTGCGCCTCGTCATCATCAATGATAATCACATCGGCGTCTTCTTCTTCTCCTCCCACTCGGGATACGGCGTCCTCGGGCGGTGGAGAGTTGCTTTCGCCGCTTCGGCGAGAATGGGACGGACACGGAACCCGATACTCTTGAGCCGGGCGATCCCGACCGGAAGAATGGGAAGTCAAGCTTGTACTGCTCGAGGAACTACTCGAAGAGCAAGAACCTTTGTCGCCCGAAGACGATTTAGACTCCGCCTCGTGGAGATTGGGCTCGCCCGGTCTCGACATGTATGTGGCGAAAGATTGGGGCGGTTTTTCGGGAATACTGAGCTTAATTAACCGTCCGTGGCATACACAAACACACGTGATAAAGGGATCGAGTCGGTCGATCGAGCAAAGCACTCATGAGAGGGGCGGAGCCGCCATCCCTCGACCTGACACCCCCTATCACGAGGCGTGGAAAAGCACGAAGTACTTTCAAGAAAAACTCAAAGCTTAAAAAAGTAAAGGGAGAGATCGGTTCGTACCTTAAGCAGATGTGGTGGATCGGTCGCTAGTAGACGTAAAACGACTTACGATGCAAAGTCGGCGAGCGAGTCGAGTCGGTGGCCGCGAGAGCAATTCTTGGAAGTGTGAGAAATGAATCCTGCAGAAGGGCTATTTATAGTGTAAATTTCTGGCGCGAAGGGGACCGGGATACGGAGAGTCACAACGCTTCGCCTTCTCACCAATGGTTGTCTCCAGACAGCCTCGGAAACACCAAACGTCACGTCTTAAATGTCAGTAAGAACCAACCGTCACGACAGCACGGCCGATGGTTGACAAGCGGTCGACACCGCCCTACAGTGAAAGCGAACGGCCGCGCCCATTTCGTCAAGATAACTTCACCCCTGGGGGCATCGATTCAAGCCTCAGCCCGCTCTTAAGCGACCTAGGCTTGGGGGGCAACTGTTCCTGGGTGTATCAGCAAATACGAAGCGCCAGCAAAGAATTGGACTGCGGCCCAGCCCAACTCGATCGGCCCAAACACGCTGCTTGGAGCGCAATTCTCGCCGGCCGAAAATCTCGCTAACGGTCGGACCTCGCAGTATATATACGCCATTTGCATATGGCATCAGGTACGTTCTCTAACCTTGTGCTATCTGCCCGAGCGACCTCTCACTAAATCGTCAGAGTGTCTTTGCAGGTACCACCTGAGGTGCTCAACGCGTGAAGCCAGGACCGGTCCTTTCACTCACTCAACGACCGGCCCATTTGACGAGACAACAAACACTTCAACACTTCATTGGTCAAGGTACGATCAAATCCCTTCTTGCAATCTTCACCACTTTAAATCAAAAGCAACTAGGTGCTTAGTGGTGAATCCTTTTGCAAGATCATCAACAAAACAAATTAAAAATCAAGCAAAACCTAATTTATTTAGAACATGCGAAATGAACATAATGTTAAGCTATGAAATGAACTTGAATCCTTTCTAGTCATCTCCATCACTCAAATCAAAGTGCCTTAAGCACTAGTGATAGATCATATGACTAGATCATCAACAACTAAACAAGAACAACATTACTACTAAAATAAAATACTCACAATGAAGAGACATAAAATTAACTTGAGCATATTTTTTGTTTAGTGAAATGACAACAAAATTAGCATGAAGCATCATAAATCCATTTATTAAGGGTGAGATACCAAATCTCACCCACCAACAAAAACAAACTACATTATGAAAATGAATATGATAACTATGCGAAATGATGAAGGAAATGCAAGATGAAGAAAAGAAAATAAGTTCTAATGTAAAATGCTTGAAGATGATGCAAAGGTATCAAGGGTTTTTACCTTATTTCTAAGAGAGAAAGGAAGAGCTTGAAAAAAAAATAGAGGAGAGGAGGAGGATGAAGCTACGGTTTTGGGGTGTGATGGAGGAGAGAGTTTTATTCTTGATTTTCTTGAATGAGAAAGGAAAAGCTAAGGTGGTGCGAGATGGATTCAAGGCATTTTGGTGGATGAAAATGAATTAATGGAGGAAGGGAAGAAGAAGGAGGCTACGGTTTTAGAGAGAGGAAGAGGAGAGGAGAATTGTTTTTGTGTTTTTGAAGGGAATGAAAGGCAAAAGTCCTTAGTGTGTGAAGAGGAAGAGGTATTTATAGATTTTTGAGGTTTGGGGGGTATAATTGTCTTTTTGTTTTTGATGTGCCTCTAGGATTGAGTCTTAAAATTAAATGGAGGGTTGGGATGAATCATCACATGGATTAGGGGTATTGAAGAAACACAAAATAAGAGTGAAGGTGAGAGGAGTGGGGCGCAAGCCATGAGGGAAAAAAAAAGAAAAAGGAATAAGTTTTTATTTATTTTGGGAAAGGAGTGTCTCATGAGGTAGGGTTAAGGGTATTTTTGTAATGGGGTGTTACCAAAGAAGTAAGTTTGCATTTTTGGGTGGGAGTATTAGTGTAGGTGAGTGAAGTAATTTACCAAAGAGGGCAAAGTTAAGGATAGGAACAAATTAAATCTTAGTGAATAAGGCAAGAAGTGTGTAGAAGCTTCTAGAGGGAGAGAGAGGGAGAGAGGGCAGCGCAACAAGGCTGAATTATGGGAGAGAAAAATAAAAAAATGCTTGTTTTTGGTATTTTGTCTTATTGAGGACACTTCCTATTTTTACATTTTTGAATTTTGAATTTTTGGGCATGCAAAATGGGAATGCACCTATTAGAAAAATGTTACATTTTTGGTCATCATAAAATAATCTCCCTAATTACTCTAGACAACAAAATTTGTCACTTAGTAATTGGGAAATATTTAATGATCTTTTAATATTTTTTATGCAATAAAAATAGGAAAATGCATTTTAATTATTTTAGGCTAGGATATTCTCTCTAAAAATTGTACAAAAATTCTCTTGGATAAAAGAAAAATGTACTTTTGGTGTGTGCATATTTTTGACGAGAAAATCACCCTGTTGCGAAAAATGACCAAAATGCCCCTTACCCTAAAAAACCTAATTTGTCCAAAAAGTGCATTTCAACTTTAAAAATGATTTTAGAAACTTTGAAATGACTTTTAGGACCCTAAATGCAATGCATGATGCTTTTCTTTTATTTATTTATTTTTTTGGGGAAAATTAGGGTTTTGACCTAAGCCGGACAAAATTGGGGTATGACAGTGTATGAATGGTGTTCTTACTTGGGTGTTGAGGGTATTGATGATTGCTAATGAATTAAGGTTGTTGTAGCTAATTTAATCTAGTAAAATAAGTGGGTGGTAGGTGTTGGGTTGGTAGTTTGAACAAGGAATAATAATAAATCCATGGCGTTTAAGGAAGTTTTAGGATCGGTATGGGTGGACGTTGCTAGGGGCGCCAAATGGCAGGGCATTTGGCGCCTGGCCGTGGTAATGTGGCTGGTGGGTGCGATGCTGGGTGGGGGACAGACCAAGGGCGCCAACCTGTGAGGAAATTGGCGCCTGGGGTGGAGTTTGGCTAGGGGGCGAAGTGCAGGTGAGTTGCGGGCGCGGGGTGTGGGGCGCCATTGGGCTGGAGAGTTGGCGCCTAGTCTGTGTGTTGCTGGTTGGGTGGGTCTTGCATGCGGTGAAGGGCGCCATTTCCACAGAGGCGGCGCTGGTGCAATTGCTTGCGCAGGAACAAGTTGGGGCGTGCGTGAATAGTGCAGCGGGCGCCATTTTGGCTGCCTGAAGCGCGCTAGTGGCGCCCGTGTCTAAGCCGGATGTCGTGTGGGGCGTGAAGCGGTGTATGGGCGCCATTTGGCTGCCCCGTGTGCCTGTTTTGGCGCCTAGGAGTGCAAGGGTGCCTAGGTGGGAGCCAAAATAGTCCCTAGGTGCTAAATTAATTATTATGGTGTCAAAATAGTCCCTAGGTGCTAAATTAATTATTATGGTGTCAAAATAGTCCCTAGGTGCTAAATTAATTAATATGGCGTCAAAATGGTCCCTATGTGTCCAAGTGGTCCTTAGGCGTCACAAAGGTCCTTGAATGTTAGGAATTAATCCCCCGGTGTTGAATTGGTCCTTAGGTGATATGTTTGGTCCTAGGTGTTCTTTTAGTCCTTTCGGTGTTGCATTTAGCCATTGTGAGCTATCTTAAATGGTGACAGGTATTACTGGTGAGTACATTTTGGGTGATTGAGGGTTATGACCTCCCTTGGTGTTTGGTGTGCAAATAAAATTAATGGTGATTATTCTATGTATGATTTTTGGTGTTGTTTTGGTGTGGTGATGCATAGTCATGGTGTTGCATAGTCATGTGCATTATTTTTGGTGAATAGGCCTCGGTCTCATGAAAAATTTTGGTGAATGCCTTCGGGCCTTTTGGTGAATGGTGAATGCCCTCTGGGCCTTTTGGTGATGGATCCACATGCATATGCCCTTGGCGTTGGGCTGCATATCATGCACTTGCATACATTTTCTGGTGGTTGTCTGGGTGTGTATAATTAAATGGTGAAAGTGTTTGGATTGTATTGCCTGGTGTGCTAATGCTTGTCTTATTGTGTTGCTTGTTTTATTTACTATTTTCTATGAAATGAGACTCACCCTTTCTGCTTGGAATGTTGCTCTTATGTGGCAACGTCGCAGTGTGTGATGGTTGAAGGTGGCGTGAGTACCTTTACGCTAGTAATTGTCGAGTCGGCGATACGTCGTAGCAAGGGAGGGATAGCTAGACTTTGTTGTTTATGTTATGATTTAACTTTTATTGGATAAGCTGTATTCTGTACTTGAGTTGTTATTTTTCACGCTCTGGTAATTATCCCCGTATGGATTTATGGTGCTATGTATCACCTTTTTGGAGTTATTATAATTATTATTTGGGAGTTTAATGTGGTTGTTTGAATGTGGCACCCTCAGTGGTCGCACTAAAATTTTTAAGTGGACTCGATTTTCGAAATTATTAAAATAATAGACTAGATAGAAGGGGGTGTTACATTAGTGTGGTGGGCATGTGACATCCGGGGCTGACGAGGGCGGGGAGTGATCGCCGGTGCCCAAAAAGGTGGCATGGCAAAGAGCGGCTCTGGCGGCTTTCAGCGAAGGGCGCGTGAATGAACCGAATACGCACCGGAATGAGAGGGATCCGAGGGTGCGGTATGGGGATATGCTGATTGAAGGAAGGCTTAAAAGAATTGATTTGGACTACCTATACCAACAAGATGCATCTTCTTTTCGGGAGCCCATCCTATAAGAACTCCATAGTTAAGCGTGCTTGGCTTGGAGTAGTAGTGGGATGGGTGACCTTCTCGAAGTTTTTAGGAAAGCATGCAAGTGAGGACAAAGCATCTTTGAAAAGACTCGTGTTGGTTCGTGGGGCGATCAACACTTACAGAAGCGATTTGGGATGTTACAAATGGTATCGAGCAAAGAAACCTCTCGATGACGGTGTGGTTCGGGGACGAACCAAGCGGAAGCTAGTGGGCATGTGACATCCGGGGCTGACGAGGGCGGGGAGTGATCGCCGGTGCCCAAAAAGGTGGCATGGCAAAGAGCGGCTCCTGGCAGCTTCAAAGCGAAGAAGGCGTGAATGAACCGAATACGCACCGGAATGAGAGGATCCACGAGAGGTGCGGTATGGGATCTGCATAGTTGAAGGAAGGCTTAAAAGAATTGATTTGGACTACCTATACCAACAAGATGCATCTTCTTTTCGGGAGCCCATCCCATAAGAACTCCATAGTTAAGCGTGCTTGGCTTGGAGTAGTAGTGGGATGGGTGACCTTCTGCGAAGTTTTCCGGAAAGCATGCAAGTGAGGACAAAGCATGCTGAAAAGACTCGTGTTGGTTCGTGGGGGCAGTCAACACTTCTGGAAGCAGTTTGGGATTTTACATCTTTCACCACCACCATCTTCCTCGGCCTGCAACGCAGGAGAAGGTGAGGAGGTAGACATAGAGGGCGATGGAGTGCAGGGTGTTGCTCAGGTCGTAGATGAGGAGATGGCCGATGCCGAGGAAGGCCGAGCTGAAGTAGCTGCTGAAGAGGTCGTCGCCCGTCCGGTGGAAAGCTCTTCCAATCGGGACGTAAACACTGACGGGGAGCCGGTCGAGGGCGAGGATGATGTCCAGCTGGACGTTGCTCGTGATCCGGCCGATATGCCTTGGGTATCTGAGACCCTCCGTTCCAACAAGAGTATAATCACAGTTGGCCACTGGGCGCTGGCCGATCTACAATGCCATTTCAACCACCTACCGGGCTGGAGGGTTAGAGGCATGAAGGACGGGGAGGACATAACGACCTACTCTGAGAATCTCAAATTCACGATGCATCGGATCGTGTTTGAGAAGATGGGTATCGTCCCACCCTTCATTGAATTTCAGCGCAACGTCTTGCGATACATTGGGGTCGCCCCATCGCAACTGCACCCGAACGCGTGGGCGTTTCTGAAGAGCTTCGAGGTCCTTCTAAGCCGACTCAACAGGCCGGTATCGATTCAGTTCACAATCTTCGAGCTAAGTTGGCTTAGGGAAAAGGCCAACAAAGAGAAGAGGGAGCAGGTATCCTTCAAGACACAGAAGACCCAGCACAGATACTTCAAGGCGTTCCAAGAGTCGTTGGGCGCCGCATGGAAATGTCATTACTTCTGGGTCGTTCCGACTAAAGAGGCTGCCAAGGCTATTGCTGAGACCCAACCTGATGGTCTGCTCGGTGAACCCTATTTCCCGATTATGTGGAACGAGGCTCATTTCTTCAGGCGGCCCAGTGACTACATCTATACCACCAAAGATACACTTGCGAGCCATATGCCCCCCGACCCTAAAGGCGACCTACCTTGTCGTCCTTTCACACTGCTTGTCGGTCGTGCTTTGGAGGCCGAGCTTGGTTTGTTTTCAAACTCATCTTTCTATTTTGGTTATTGATCGTTCCTTCTAACCCTTGAATCGTTCTATTTTGCAGGAAAAATGGCAGGAAAATCTTGGGCCGAACTGGAACGGGTCTTGAAACCCTCCTCAACGCCTTCTTCTTCTCGGCCCAATCCCAAAGTAGTCGACCTGGAGGGCTCGTCCAAGGTGCCACAGACCCCTCGCAGTCAAGGAAAGAAAGCAGCTACCAAGGGTCGGTCCCCTCCGCGCCAGGACGCTCGAACCCCTAAACGGGGCAAAGTGCAGATTCTCGAGCATACCCGTGAGATTCCTGATGGCGATATTCCTGTTATCTCGATTGAGAGCTTGGGGCTGATCGACTTCGAGCGGTTCAAGAAGGAGCCTATGGAAGTCTGTGCTTCCATGTGCATGGGCGTTGGGAAAGCCATGCAGGAAATGTCAAATGAGATCTAAGGTATTTTAAATTTCTAGCTCGCCTTCGCTTTGCTTACTTGTCGGTCGGTTGACTAACCTTCGTTGCTTTTCTTTGCAGAGGCTCGAGCTGAAAGGGACACTGCCCTGGCCAGTCTTGAGGTCGTAAAGAAGAAGCTAGAGAAAGCCGTCATCTCCAAGAAAGAAGCTTTGAACTAGGCCTAGGAGGACCGGGCTAAGTTGGTGAGGAAGAACAAGGAGCTTGCGGCCCAGGTGAAGGAATTGAAGGACGATGTTGATGCCCTGGAAAAGGACAAGACCGACTTGGAGACAGAGAAGGCCCGTCTGGAGAATAGGGCAAAGGAAGTGGCCGGGCTGGCTAAAGATGCAGCGGTCTACCAATTCCAGAACGCTCTGGACCAAGTGCGCGTGCTGAATTCTGATCTGAGCATCAACTTTGACGAGAAGATGTTAAAACCTGAGCACTGCGTGGAGGGAAACGAGATCGTGCTGCCCGAGGAGTTCGACGAGCAGGGCAACACCATTCGACCTCGCTCGGTTCTGTTTTGAAGCCCGCCTGCGAGCGGTGTATCTCTTGTAACCTTTTGACTAGCCTTCGGGCATAACAAATATTTTGGCCTGCCTTCGTGCAGTTGATCGTTTGGGCGCTCGGTTTCGACCGGGCGTCCTCGCTTTGTAATGAACATCTTTTCCCTTCACTTATTTTGCTTGTTTGGGTTTACTTACTTATTCATTCGCATTTTTTCAAGTTCACGAACTTTAGGCCAACTGTGGGTCGTCGCTTAGAGCCTTACTAAGGTGCTCGTTTTGGGTCGATCGTAGACCAGTTCGTGCTTTTTCGAAAGCATTCGTTGTAGGCCGCTCCGCTGCCTACGCTCATTTTTGGGTTACTGCTTAACCCTCAAACAATGATGGTGCCAACTCGGTGGCACCCGGTCGGCTCAGCGACCTTTGTTTGGGCCAACTCGGTGGCGCTCGATTGGGCCATTTCGATGGCACTCGATTGGGCCATTTCGATGGCGCTCGATGGGGCCATTTCGATGGCACTCGATTGGGCCATTTCGATAGCGCTCGTTGGGGTCACTTTGATGGCACTCGATTGGGCCATTTCGATGGCACTCGATTGGGCCATTTCGATGGCACTCGATTGGGCCATTTCGATGGCGCTCGATGTAGATCGTTTCGACGACCTACTATTGCTTGTGGGTTATTACTCAACCCTTAGGCCATTTTGATGGCACATTGCGTTTGTTTGATAACTCTTCGGTCGCTCCTCTGCTACGGGAATGTTGAGCGACCGGACATACATTCTTTGCGAGAAAGTAAAGTACAAAGTAGCTTTCAAAGGTCAGGCCTCAGTAAAAAACCCAATGGGAAAAAGAGCGCCTGCCTGTCTTTCATTCATTGATAAATCGTTCATTACATTTAAACATAATACTTTCTAAGTTTATCAACGTTCCATGTTCTGGGGATAGTCGCCCCTTCCATGGTCTCCAGCTCGTATGTCCCCTTGCCAGTCTTCTTAACGACCCGGTATGGACCTTCCCAATTAGGTGCTAGCTTTCCCTGATGGGCATTCTTGTTTCCGACATCTGCACGTCTCAGAACGAGCTGGCCGATCGATAAATCTCTTTTTTGAACACGAGTGTTGTACCTAGCTGCGACCTTCTGGTTGATCAATTGTTCTCTAAGTGGTGCTTGGGTGCGCAGTTCTTCGATCAGATCCAACTCTTCTCGTATGGCTCGGTCGTTGTCGGCCGTTATTGGGGGATTCAAAGTTCTCCAGTTCAGCTCGCCCATCTCTATGGGTATGACAGCATCAGTTCCATACACAAGCCTGAAGGGCGACTCCCCGGTCGATGAGTGGGGGGTCGTCCTATATGCCCAGAGAACGGATTGCAGTTCTTCGATCCAATTCCCTTTCGCTTCGTCTAGCCTTCTCTTTAAACCACACAGGATGACTCTGTTGGCCGCTTCAGTTTGGCCGTTTGTCTGTGGATGCTCGACCGAAGTAAAACGCTGTTTCACTCCTAAGTCGGCCAACACTTCCCTGAACTTTTTGTCCGCGAACTGCGTACCATTATCTGTTATTAATTGATGCGGAATTCCAAAATGGGCTAGGACGTTTCGGCCGAAGAACTTGCTCACTTTTGCTGAAGTGATAGTTGCTAAAGGCTCGGCCTCGATCCACTTTGTGAAATAATCGACTACCACGATCAAGAATTTGAACTGGCCTGGAGCAGGTGGAAACGGGCCTAGCAGATCCATGCTCCACCAGGCAAACGGCAAAGGTGAGACAAGACTTTGCAATTCTGAGGAAGGTGCGACATGGATGTCGGCATGCACTTGACATTTTTTGCATTTCTGGACTAATTTCTTGGCATCTTCGTCCATGGTCGGCCAGTAATAACCGGCCCTAAGAGCTTTCTTCGCTATGGATCGTGCACCTTGATGGCTCCCACAAACACCTTCGTGGATGTCTCTTAACACATGGTCGGCTTCGACCGACGACAGGCATCTCAGCAGTGGAGATGAGAATCCTCTTCAAAACAACTTTCCTTCTATCACTGAATATTTAGTCGCCCTTAGCCTGACCAATTTCGCCTGCTTTTGGTCGCTTGGTTCTTCTCCTTGAACTATGTATCGTAGAATGGGGGAGATCCAGTCACTATCTTGAGCAACACAAAGAACGGCCAATGATGTGCTCGGCTTGGTTGATACGCTCGACCGGTTTAAAGTCTCCTGGATCAAACTTCTGTGATTTCCAGGTGTTTTGGTGCTTGCTAACTTTGAGAGGATGTCTGCTCGAACATTCTCAGTTCTCGGTACATGTCTTACCTCCGCTCGGTCAAACTGCTAGAGAAGCTCCCTTACTCTGGCCAAATAGCTTTTGAGCACATCGTCTTTAGCGTCGTACAATTCTTTAATTTGTGAGACGACCCGAAGAGAATCGAATGCGTTCCACACGATCGGCGTTGAAATCTCTGCGAAGTCAGAGGCGGCTATGCACGCCTCATACTCGACTTGGTTGTTTGACGTGTGGAAAGAAAAAGTTAAGGAGACTTCCACAGCAAGTCCTTCTGAATTTTCCAAGATTAGGCCCGCTCCACTACCTTTACTATTAGAAGAGCCATCTACATGCAAAGTCCAGGTCGTCGCCGGTTGATCATCTGGAACTGGGGTCATTTCGGCTATGAAGTCGGCCAATTCTTGTGCTTTGGCGGCCGACCTGGATTCAAACTTAATACCAAACTCGCTGAGTTCCACTGCCCACTTTATCATTCTTCCCGCCAGGTCTGGTCGATGAAGGACCTGTCTAATTGGTTGATCAGTTCTCACCACAACCTGGTGGGCTACGAAATAGGGCCTCAATCTTCGGGCGGCCACCAACAGTGCAAGAGCTAATGTTTCAATCTTCTGATATCTTTGCTCGGGCCCTTGCAGTACCTTGTTGATGAAGTAGACCGGGCTCTTCTTCAGGTCGTTTTCCCTGACTAAAATAGCACTCAAGACTTCTTCCGTTATTGCCAAGTACATGTACAGGATTTCCCCCGGCGACAGTTTGGTCATGATCGGCGATTGGTCAGGGCTTCTTTCAATTCATCCAACGCTCGCTGGCATTGGTCGGTCCACTCGAATTCTGCATCCTTCTTCAAAAGTCTGAACAGAGGAAGCGACTTGCAGGCCGCTTTGGGTATGAATCTTGACAAGGCAGCAACCATGCCATTCAGTTGTTGAATTTCTTTCTTGGTCGTGGGCGGCCTCATGTCGGCGACCGCCCTACACTTATCGGGATTGGCTTCGATCCCCCTTTCTATTAAGTGAAAGCCCAAAAACTTGTCGACCCTCACACCAAATGTGCACTTCTCTTGATTCAACCTCAGTGAATTCCTTCTGGCTTCATCAAACACCTCTCTTAAGTCGCTTAAGTGGTCTTGATCGGTCGTACTTTTAATGATCATATCATCTAAATATACTTCGGCTACTCGGCCGATCTGTTTCTTGAAGACCTTACTCATCATACGCTGGTATGTCGCCCCAGCGTTCTTCAGACCGAACGGCATTACTTTATACTGAAAATTGCCACGATCTGTCATAAAGGCAGTCTTGTGGCGATCAGGGGGGTACATCATGATCTGATTGTAGCCCGAGTAAGCATCCAGAAAGGATAACAGTTTATAGCCCGAGGCACCATCGACCAGCTTGTCAATGTTGGGCACGGGAAAGGCATCCTTCGGGCATGCCTTGTTTAAGTCGGTGTAGTGCACACACATACGCCACTTGCCATTCTTTTTCTTTACCAGCACGAAATTGGATAACCAGGTCGTGTACTTAATCTCTTCGACGAAGTTAGCCTTCACTAGGTCCTCAACGGCCTTTGCTGCTGCTTGAGACTTTTCTTCACTTTGTGTTCGCCTTCTCTGGGCGTCCAGCTTAGCTCCTTCATCGACCGAAAGCTGATGGCAAGAAATCTCTATCGGAATACCCAGAATATATGATGCCTGCCATGCAAATAGGTCAGCGTAGTCCCTTAGGCATTCCATGAGGTCTTGTTTAACTTGCTCAGGTAGGTCGCTACCTAGCTTCACTGTTTTTGTGGGGTCGTCGCCCAACTGTACATCCGTCAATTCCCCATGGGGCTCTGGCCTTTTTAATCTGTTCTTTAGCTCTCGGGCTAAGTCGTCATCATTGTCCTCAGGGTCGCTATCTGGATCATAGCGAGCATCTAGATCGGCGAGGTTAACCTGGTGACCTTCACTGATACCTTTGGCGCTTGGACCAAGGTCGAGCTCGTCACTGTAACACCCCATTTCTACCTGTATATTTATAATAAAAACCAGAGTATAAAAATTCATTTCTTAATTGAAATCATCCAATGGGATGCTACACTTGTCACTTCAAAATAACTCAAACAACCAGTTCAGCTCATAATAACAGTTCAATACGTAACACCATGAAAAACACGTGGAAATATAACTTCACATAACGCAGCGGGAAATAAACTACAATCTCGAAGGAGAAATCAGCAGTCTCAACAATACATAGAATAGCAAATATAAAAGCTCAACAGTGAGCAAGTCAGACATCTAAACACTAATCCCATCCCCTAGGTGCTACGTATCAGAGCAGACCGACTTGGGGAAGTGAAGGGTCTATGCCTTCACTCATGGCTACCGTGGGTAAACAACAATGAGAAAAGGGTGAGTCTCAAACCATATAATAGAGACTATAATAAACAATATATATTATCATAGTATCACGCACATACAGTCATACAGCAACATTATTCATAATAATCATCAACCCACAACACACATGCCTTTTATGAGAATGTATGCAATGCAGTCATGCATGTGGTACCATTTGCCCCCATGGCATCATCATCAATCAATTGAGTCCCCATGACTCTGGCCCCCATGGCCTCATCATCACAATTATAAACGTCGCGACCGCAGCCGAATGTATCACAATATAAACGTCGCGACCGCAGCCGAATGTATGCATGAGACTCCATGAACATGCCACACACACAATTACACATCATCAATATCATTTTTCACCTCATTGTTAATTTCTATTCTAGCCCCCATGGCTTATGCCCCCATGGCATCATCATTCACTTCATTCACTATCTCCTCACACTCATGTCCCAAGGACTAATTACCACTAGAGGACTAAACCTCACTCAAGGACCTAAAACACCCTTTAGGACCAAAACAACACTTAGGGACCAATCTGTCACCTTTAGGATCAAAACACCACCTAGGGACTAAAACAACACACCTAGGACCAAACTGTCACCTAGGGACACAACTGTCACCTAGGGACCAAAACCACACCCCTAGGACCAAACTATCACCTAGGGACCAAAACCACACCTAGGACTCACTTTGGCATCACCAGGCGCAAGAAACCCCACATTCTGGCGCCCCCCTATGCACACCAGCACATAGGCGCCAATTCTCCCACATTCTGGCGCCCCCGTGTGCACACCAGCACATAGGCGCCAATTCTCCCACATTCTTGCGCCCCTATGCCACACACCAGCGCACGGCGCCAACACAGGCGCAACAGGGCAGCCATTTGGCGCCCTGTGCTGCGCCACAGGCACACACACACCCTTGCCACAATTTTGGCGCCACCCTAGGCGCCATGGGCAGCCACAATGGCGCCCCACACCTAGACACCCACGCACACACCCACCTAGGCGCCACAACAGGTGCCACAGGGCAGCCATTTGGCGCCCTGCATTTGGCACAACAATCCCAGGCGCATTGGGCAGCCACTTTTGGCGCCCTGCACCTAGACACAGCACACACAGCACATGAACAGTGACACAGGCGCCATTTTGGGCGCCCTGGGGAAGCATTTGGCGCCCCTGTCACTGGCACACACCCACACAGCCACACAAGCAGTGCAATGGGCGCCATTTTCCCAGCAACTTGGCGCCCAGGCAGTGACACCCTACACACACACGCAAGCAAACAGAACCCAAAGACATGAGCGGTGCCGTGGCGCCATTTCTCAGCAATTTGGCGCCCAGGCAGCAAACACAACCCACCCACTCACAGGGCGCCACTTTCCTAGCAATTTGGCGCCCTATACACCTAGGGTTCCCAAAAATCCCAAATTCTCAAATTCTCTTAATTCCAATCATCATACACAATGCAAATACACTCTATAATCATACCAACAACGTCAATTTCACAATTTAACATTCAATCATCAATCAAAACCGAATCAAGATCATGAAAACCCTAACATTAAGCCCTAAATCGATATCATGCTCTATTTCGCATTCAAATTCATCAAAGCAACATACAATCATCAAATTCATCATCAACAAATACTAATAAGGACTCTATGACCTATATACGACCTATTATACTCCCTATTATAGAGTGAGACTCCCCTTACCTTAAATTAAACCGTAGAGAAGCTCTTTCACGGAGTCACCTACAAAACCTCAGCAACTAGAGCCTTCTTCTCCTTCTCCTTTGCAGTGCGATGCAAAACTCTCCCTTTCCCCCTTGGTAGCGCCGTTCTCTTCTCTCTTTCTCCTCTCTTTCGTTTTTTTCTTTCTTTCCTACTTTGGTGCGAAATGCACAATCCCTAGGAGCCTAAGTCATTGGGCTTGGGCTCTTGGGCCAATATTTGCAGTCTCGGTATTTCCAATACCACTCCCTTCAATTAAATAAAATATTACATTATAATTTAATATAATTAAAATAAGTGCAACACTTTAAATAATTTAATCAATTACTTAATTAAATCATTTAGGGTGTTACAACTCTCCCCCACTTATGCAATTTTGTCCTCGAAATTCATACCTGAGTCAAATAACTCTGGATAAGACTCCCGCATCCTACTCTCCAGCTCCCAAGTCATACTCTCACCAGCAGCTCCCAACCACACTACCTTGACCAAGGCAATATCCTTCCCTCTCAGCACCTTCACCTCTCTATCATCAATCCTCACTGGCATAGTCTCCACAGTGAGGTTCTCACGTACCTCCACATCATCCATGTGAATCACATGAGACGGGTCTGGAATGTACTTCCGAAGCTGTGACACGTGGAACACGTCGTGCAAGTTCGAAAGATTAGGTGGCAATGCCACCCTATAAGCCACCTTCCCAACCCTCTCAGTGATTTGGTACGGTCCAATAAATCTAGGAGTTAACTTATTTGCTTTCAGTGCACGCCCAACACCAGTCATAGGCGTGACCCTCAAGAAAACATGCTCACCAGCCTGAAATTCCAAGTCTTTTCTCCTCCTATCATGGTAGCTTTTCTACCTGCTCTGGGACTCTTTCATTTTCTCCCTGATCATTTTTATCTTCTCTGTAGTCTCCCTAACCAATTCAGGTCCAAGAACAACACTCTCACCAGACTCATGCCAACACAAAGGAGTCTTACACCTCCGCCCATACAGTGCCTCAAAAAGAGCCATTCCTACACTCGAATGGTAGCTGTTATTATAAGTAAACTCAATCAAGGGAAGATGTGTATCCCACGCACCTCCCTGCTCTAGCACACAAGATCTCAATAAATCCTCCAAGGACTGGATGGTTCTCTCTGTCTGTCCATCAGTCTGAGGATGATAAGCTGAACTCAACCTCAATCTAGACCCCAATGCCTCTTGCAAGCTCTTCCAAAACTCAGAAGTGAACCTAGGGTCTCTATCTGACACAATACTCTTAGGGACCCCATGCAGCTTCACAATCACCTGAATGTATATCTTAGCCAACCCCGGCACCGGATAAGTGATGTTGATAGGAATAAAATGAGCAGACTTGGTCAACCTATCCACAATCACCCAAATAGAGTCAAACCCTCTCACAGTGTTTGGCAACCCAGTCACAAAGTCCATGGAAATGCTATCCCACTTCCATTCCGTAATCTCTAAAGGTTGCATCAACCCCGCAGGCTTCTGGTGCTCAATCTTTGACTTCTGACAAGTCAAACAGGCATACACAAACTGTGCTATATCCTTCTTCATACCAGGCCACCAGAACAATTTCTTCAAATCATGGTACATTTTTGTAGCACCCGGATGAATACTCAACTTGCTCCTATGACTCTCCTCAAGTATCATTTTCTTCAACTCAGCATCATCAGGAACACAGATTCTGCCCCTGAATCTCAGCACACCCTGGGAATCCAACCTGTAATTGTAACGCCCCAAAAATTAATTAGGTGAATTATTTAACTAATTTAATTAAGTGATGATTTAACAATTTTAATTAAGTAATATTTTAGTTGTCTATATTAAAATAAATATAGAGTGATTAATTAAATTAAGGAGTGAGGTGTGGTAAATAAATGGTGAGTATTTTAGTTAAGTGGGGAGTATTTTAATTAGATTGGGAGGATGTATGTAAGTACCTAAGGGGTGTAAATAAGGGGCCCAAGCCCACTAAATAGGCCCAAAGTCAATACATAACTAGGGGTAGGGTTTTTAGCCTCATGTAGAACAAAGTAAAAGAAAAAGAAAGGAGGGGGCTGCTGAAGAGAGGCGCACGGCTGGGAGGCTAGGGGAGGAAGAGGAAAATTCATTTCTTTGTTTTGGGTGAGTGTTTTTGGTACCAATCTTTCACATTTTTCCTCCTCTATCATTTAGTATAAGTTTCATACTCTAACCTTGTGTCTTTTCCTTTTCCATGGATGGGTTAGAAGCTCAAGTGTTGGAGAAAGCTAGTTAATTGGTGTTTCTTGGGTTATTGGAAGAGGGGTTTTCTTGGGTTTGCAATTTGGAGGTATGGGGGCTCTCTTTCATGGTTAATAATTTATAAACCTTGAAATCATATGGATTAGGTGTTAAGAGTAGTTGTTTAATTAATTAATGAAGTAATTGAGTATTTGGGTGTGTGTTTGATTTTATATGTGATTATATTAATTGTGGTATGGAGATTGAAATGCTATTGTGTTGATTGTTGATATGAAGGTGTTATGACATGATTTTAATGAATAATAATAAGTAGAATTAAAGTGATGGCTAGGTGTTTGATGATTTGCTTGAATGAACATGATAATGTTTTATAAGATTGTGTGGTGTGGTGTTTACATGTAAATGTTGTTCTTGGTTGGGTGTGAAGGTGAGTTATATGAATTAAATGCAATATGGTGTGTAATAGGTGTTAAATAATAATGAGGTGATTGGTGTTAATTAATATAAATGATTAGGAGAAATATTGGTGTTTGTTAGGTGTTTAATAAATTGTTTGAAATTAGAGTTTCGTTGGAGTGTGTGGGTTGTTGTTGAGAAAATTGTATTAAGGTGCTGTGAAATAGTGGGGGGGGGGGGCGCCAAAGTGCTGGGGATGTGGCGCCTAGATTGCTGTTGTTTTGGGTTTGGGAAGGTTGCAGGGGAGGGGGCGCCAAAACACAGGATTTTGGGCGCCAGGTTTACTGTTGTGCGTGTGGCGTGGTGTGTTGGGCAGGGGGGGCGCCAGTTTGCTGCAAACTTGGCGCCTGTGTGTGTGCCAAGGGTGCGTGGGGTCTCTGTGCAGGGGGGCGCCATTTGGCTGCCCTGTGGCGCCGGTTGTGCGCGCCGTGTGCTGTGCCGATGTTCTTTGGCGCCATTTGCGCGCCCTGCGCGCTGATTTGGCGCCTGTGAGTGCAGGAGTGTGCGTCGGTTGGCTGGAACAGTGCAAGGGGCGCCATTTGGCTGCCCTGTGCGCCTGTTTTGGCGCCTGGTTGTGCTAGGGTGTCTAAGTGTGGGTTCAAATTAGCCCTAAGTGTTAAATTGATCCTTTTGGTGCCAAAATAGTCCCTAGGTGTCAAAATAGTCCCTAGGTGCTAACATAATCCTTATGGTGTCAAAATGGTCCCTAGATGTCAAAATGGTCCCCGAGGTGTCAAACTAGTCCTTAGATGCTAAAATGGTCCTTATGGTGTTGGATTGGTCCTTAGGTGCTAATATGGTCCTTATGGTGTCAGTTTGGTCCTCGTATGGCAAGTTAGTCCTTGGTGTGACGTTTAGTCCAATAATGAGGTGTGTTGTGTTGCGGTGATGATTAAGCGGTGTGTAGACTTCGGCCAAATATTTGTGTTGCGGTGATGAGTAAGCGGTGTGTAGGCTTCGGCCAAATATTTGTGTTGCGGTGATGATAAAGCGGTGTGTAGGCTTCGGCCAAATATTGTGATTAAAGTTGAGTTGCGAAATGAAAAGAGGTGAGTTAATGATTGATGTGGTAAATGTATTGTGTTGTGGTGCATTGTCATGGTGTCACATAAATCATGTGCATTAAGCGGTGATGTAGGCTTCGGCCAAAGCGGTGATGTAGGCTTCGGCCAAAGCGGTGATGTAGGCTTCGGCCAAAGCGGTGATGTAGGCTTCGGCCAAAGCGGTGTGTAGGCTTCGGCCAAAGCGGTGTGTGCCCTTAAGGCTTATTGCGGTGATGATGGATCCACATGCATACTTGCATTCATGCATACATTCATACGCTTGGTGTTGCCTTGATGATGATTATGAGTTGATGTGCTAATGGTGTATTTGGTGTAATTGTATATTTGGTGTAACTGTATTCTGATGTAACTGTATTCCTAGTGTAACTGTATTAATGGTGTATTTGAATTGACTGTATCTCTGGTGTACCTATTCTACTGTGTTTCTTGTTTTATATATTATTATCTATGTATTGAGACTCACCCTACTGCGTCGTGTTGCCTCGTATGCCGGCAACCTGCAGGTGACGGTGACTAAAGGTGTTTAGAGATCCTTCTTCTAGTGTGGTCGAGTCGGCTCTGATACGTAGCACTGGGGGGAATTATTTAGTAGTTGTTATTTCATTATGTTTTGGAACTATTATGTTAAGTTATTATCTTCCACTATTGTACTATTTTGCCCTCAGACTTGTTGGTGCTATGTATCATATACCGGAGTTTTATTTTAATTCCTATTTTGGAGTTATGTAAGGTGTTTCTTTTAAATGTGGCACCCTCGTGTGGCTGCACTGAAAGTTTTACGCACTCTGATATTTCAAAATGAACTAATAGTAGTTAAGTAGAAGGGGGTGTTACAGTAATCCCCATCCACAACCTGATTGTAACACCCCTTTTCTACCCTTATATTACGTGTCATTTATCAGAGTAATTCCTTTTTCTTAAAAATAAAATTTCGTTACTTGATAGAAAAGAAATGCTACACTTCATTAAAAAAAAAAAAAAACTCATCAAATAATGCACTCTTCAATTTGTGCAATCAAACATCATGTTATGGAAAATCCCATTCTCATAAAACACAATTGCAGCGGTATAACTACCAACTCACCAAATACTCTCACACACGTCTCACTGTAACAATTAAAAATCAGTACATGATTATTAAACAAATTATCCCACTCCACGCCCCTAGGTGTTACAGTATCAGAGAGCGACACAACATTACAGCCCAAAACTTAAAGAATAAGGCACCTGCAGCCTTCACTCGCGGGTACCTGCAGCGTTGCCACAATAGAGCAACATTCCAAGCAGAAGGGGTGAGAATTTCAAAGGAACATAATCAGATACACAACAGAGTAATAAGCAGGGACAATCACAAAGTATCATCACCACATCATAGTTACACAACACCAGCTCAAATCACAACAGCACCACTCACGATTATGTTTATGTATGAAGATGCAACCCACACGCGGGCATATGCATGATGGTACCATATCATCTTTAAAAACCACTCAAGGCATATCTTCATTATAGAAGAGAACCACTCAAGGCATAACATCATCAATATAAGTCATAGTATGCACATGCCATGAGATCCTATAACACATGTGCAATTCAACCAACACTCACCCGGGGTACTCACCATCATCATCATAAAATAAATAACCACTCAAGGTATATCATCATAAAACACTCGTAGAGTGTACTCGTCATTCACATCACACTCATTAAACAACACATCGTCATAAAACACTCGTAGAGTGCATTCGTCATTCACATCACAATCATTAAATAACACATCATCATCGATCACTTATCTTTTAGTTTTGTGGGTTATAAAATAGTAAACTGATTGACTATGGGATTACTCAGGTAACTGGTACTACTCGCAAGAGGCATTGGCCACATTTGCAAGGCTCTCAGTGATGCCTTTGTAAATACACCAGTGAAAGAAATTCTGGCCTTAGTGGTAAACCACAGTCTAGCCATAGTCAAGGAGTTCACTAGTAGTATAACCTCTTACGGCCATTCAATCATAAAACAAGCTCAGAAAATTCGGTCCTTGACTAACAACAAAATTAGAGACAACAGAGGCTCCTATTCTCGAAAAACAGCAACTTGTGTTCATAAAACAGCATCAATTTAATAACCAACAGCAGCTTATATTTTTGAAAATCTGCACTATATATTTCGTAAAATAGCATTGATTCTAGTGACAAAACAGCAACTTATAATTTTTGAAAATCTGCACTATATATTTTCATAAAAACAGCAACTATACTCAATCATAAAAATCTGCACTATATATATTTTCATAAAAACATCAACCATACTCAATCATAAAAATCTGCACTATATATATTTTCATAAAAACAGCATCTACACTCAAGTATAAAAATCTGCACTATATATATTTTCATAAAAACATCCATTATTTGTTAACAAACAGCAACAATTTAATAATCAAAACAACGCCTTATATTTTTCTGAAAAACAGCAACTATATTCCACTTAAAAACAACAATAACACATGATTTAACGAAGCAAACAGCAACAATTTTAATTCACCAAAAACAGCACCTTGCATTTTCAAGAAAATCAGCACTATACCCAATTAAATCAACCACCACGCCTAATTAAACAAGGCAAACAGCAACAATTTAATCCACAACAACATGGGAATCGATTTTAACCCCATCAACTCACACAATTCGAAACTCAATTCACCGTCCCATAATTTTAATCACGTGATAACAACAACAATACATCATACGACATCCAAACCCAACAAAACCCATCATATATCCCATTATGTTAGATGAAACGCTCACCCTTACCTTAAATTAAATCGTAGGACTCCACTAACACCAAAAATCACCCAAATCGCAAGCTTTCCCTTCCTCTCCTTCGAAATCAACGATGGATGCTCCTTCTTGAGCAACTTGCGAATCACAACAACAAGCAATGAGTGATTGAAAATCACTACAACAGGAAAAGAAAAAAAAAATTGAGAAAGAAAGGACCAAAAACCCTTACCTTGAGCAAACTTGAGAAATTTCTCTCTTCTCCTTCCTCTCTTCTCCCACGGCGCAAACCCTATGTTTTTTCTCTTCTGTTGTTTTGTTTTTCTTTTCCTTCTGATGCAACTAACCTTGGTCTATTTATATATTGGGCTCAAACGCTTCCACCACTCCCTAGCACAATAAAATAATTACCACATATTAACTCAATGTAATTAAATTTAGTGCAACACTTCAAATAATTTAATCAATTATTTAATTAAATTATTGAGGTGTTACACTGATCACCAGCAACCAACAAATCAACCAGTTTCACATCCAACTTCTGGGCGTCTCTGATACTAACCAAGAAGTCATTACCAATCCTCAGCATACCCAGCCTAACACTCTGTGGTGTCACCTCACAAACCAGGCTCAAATCACGGAATTGTTCAATCAACTCCAATTCCTTCACCATCATTGCTGACATATGTAAAGTTTTTCGACTTAAAGCATCAGCCACGACATTAGCTTTGCTGGGATGATAGTTCAAGCCAAAAGCATAGTCTTTTAGCAGCTCTAACCAACGCCTCTGCCTCATATTCTGCTCCTTCTGGTCAAATAAGTATCTCAAACTCTTGTGGTCGCTGAATACCTCAAATCTAGTGCCATACAAATAGTGCCTCCAAATCTTTAGCACAAACACAATAGCAGCCAGCTCTAAATCATGAGTAGGATAGTTCTTCTCATGTGTCCTCAACTGTCTGGACGCATAAGCAACTACCTTCCCGCCCCCGCATCAATACACCTCCCAAACCCATCTTGGAAGCATCACAATATACCACAAACGGTTGATCCGGCACAGGCAACACTAACACTGGAGATGTTGTCAACCTCTTCTTCAACTCTTGGAAGCTCTCTTCACACTTTGCATCCCACACAAAAGCTCTTCCCTTACAGGTCAATTGGGTCAACGGAAGGGCTAGCTTAGAGAACCCCTCAATAAACCTCCTGTAGTAACCCGCCAACCCCAAGAAACTCCGGATCTCAGTCACAGACTTTGGGCTCTCCCACTGCAACACTGCATCAACCTTAGCTTGGTCCACAGCTATACCATCACCAGAAATAATGTGACCCAAGAAACTCACCTCGTTCAGCCAGAACTCACATTTTGACAACTTAGCATAAAGCTTCTTCTCTTTCAACACTTCTAGCACCAATCTCAAGTGCTCTGCATGCTCCTCTTCAGACTTAGAGTACACCAGAATATCATCTATGAAAACCACCACAAACCGATCGAAGTAGCTATGGAATATTCGGTTCATGTACTCCATAAACACCCCTGGTGCATTGGTGACACCAAACGGCATCACAGAGTACTCATAATGTCCATACCTCGTTCAACATTTGTTTTTCGGATGTCCTCATCTTTTACTTTGTAACGATGATACCCTGACCTCAAATCAATCTTGCTAAAAATCTTAGCACCCACCAGCTGGTCCATCAGATCATCAATCCTCGGGAGAGGATACTTATTTTTGATAGTCACCATGTTCAATTGCCTATAATCCACACACAGACGCATACTCCCATCTTTCTTCTTCACTAACAAAACCGGAGCTCCCCATGGTGACACACTAGGCCTCACAAATTTCTTTTCAAGTAACTCTTCCAACTGCTTCTTTAGTTCAGATAACTCAGAAGTTAACATCCGGTACGGTGCCATAGACACAGGCCTAGTACCAGGCACAAGATCAATCCCAAACTCTACTTCCCTCTCTGGTGGCACACTAGGAATCTCATCAGGGAACACTTCAGGGAACTCACACACCACCTGCAACCCATCAACAACAGATTGGTTCTCAGCAGACATAGACGCATCAAGGCAAACAGATGACCACCATCCTTCATTACCTTATGCAGCTGACCGGCAGACAACAAAACTGACTCTTCCTCTTCTGGAGGAAGGAAACTTACAGACTTGTTGAAACAGTTGATGTGCACATGGTTATCTATTAACCAGTCCATACCAAGAATAACATCCAACCCACCCAAAGGCAAACAGATAAGATCAACCAGGAAATCTCTGCCGAAGACTGACAGAGGACACTTAGCACACACTAGAGAGGTAGTCACCGAACCGCCCGTGGAGTGTCGATAACCATTCCCCTCTTCATAGTAGACAAGACTAAATTTAACTTTTCAGCACAGACAGCAGCAATAAAAGAGTGCGTAGCACCCGTATCAACAATAGCAACAACAGGTGTACCATAAATAAAGCAAGTACCTCTAATCTCATTGGGTCCCTCTGAACCTGCTATTGCGAAGACTCTTCCACTGGACCTCTCCTTCTTTGGTTTGGTACACTTGGAGCTAATGTGACCAGCTTCACCACAATTGAAACACACTGACTCCTTACGATCATAATCAGATGCCATGTGACCTTCTTTCCCACAACAAAAACATATTCTCTCCCCAGTCTTACAATCAAAACTCTTGTGACCCGGCTTGCCACACTTGAAGCACACAATGTTAGCGGGAGCATCTCCCCCACTTGGCTTCTTGCCATCCGCAGACCTCCTACCACCAGCTGACCTGCTACCACCAGCATACCTCTGTTTACCTCTATCAGCAGACACCTCATATGGCTTACCCCTATTCTAGAATTTACCCCTCTGGTCTCTCATGACTCTAGAGCGAGCATTGCTGTCCTCCTCATAAATCCTGCAGCAGTCAACCAAATCAGCAAACACTCTGATTTTCTGATACCCAATAGCTTGCTTGATATCAGCCCTCAACCCATTCTCAAATTTGATGCACTTTGAGAATTCTGAACCAGCCTCAGTATAGTATGGATAAAACTTAGCCAGTTCTGTGAACCTGGCAGCATACTCAGCAACATACAAATTTCCTTGCTTCAGTTCAAGGAACTCCATCTCTTTCTTTCCCCTGACATCCTCCGGAAAGTACTTCCTCAAGAACTCCTTCGAACACACGGCCTAAAATGTGACTTCATTGGCAGTACCCAATCTCTCTCTGGCCTCCAACCACCAGTCATCAGCCTCCTCTGCCAAAGTATGTGTACCATACCTGACTTTCTGCTCATCATTGCAGTCCATTACCCGGAAGATTCTCTCAATCTCCTTCAGCCATGCCATAGCACCATCTGGGTTGTACCTCCCCTTGAAGGTAGGAGGGTTCTCTCTCTGAAATGTAGCAAGGCTACGGGTCCCAGCATTCTCACCAACATTTTTTTGGTTCCCCATAACCTGAGCTATGGCTTGCAAGGCCTCAGCAATAGCAGCATCAACTCTCCTGGCCATATCAACCTAGCACTGTAGCATAAACAACAATTCAGAACTAATTTAACACCTAATGGTCATACACAATATGACAGACAGACACACTTGGTTGGACAGACCGAACTTTTGCTCTGATACCACTAATGTAACACCCCATTTCTACCCGTATATTTATAATAAAAATCAGAGTATAAAAATTCATTTCTTAATTGAAATCATCCAATGGGATGCTACACTTGTCACTTCATAATAACTCAAACAACCAGTTCAGCTCATAATAATAGTTCAATACGTAACACCATGAAAAACACGTGGAAATATAACTTCACATAACGCAGCGGAGAATAAACTACAATCTCGAAGGAGAAATCAACAGTCTCAACAATACATAGAATAGCAAATATAAAAGCTCAACAGTGAGCAAGTCAGACATCTAAACACTAATCCCATCCTCTAGGTGCTACGTATCAGAGCAGACCGACTCGGGGAAGTGAAGGGTCTATGCCTTCACTCATGGCTACCCGTGGTAAACAACAACAGAAAAGGGGTGAGTCTCAAACCATATAATAGAGACTATAATAAACAATATATATTAGCATAGTATCACGCACATACAGTCATACAGCAGCGTTATTCATAATAATCATCAACCCACAACACACATGCCTTTTATGAGAATGTATGCAATGCAGTCATGCATGTGGTACCATTTGCCCCCATGGCATCATCATCAATCAATTGAGTCCCCATGACTCTGGCCCCCATGGCCTCATCATCACAGTTATAAACGTCGCGACCGCAAAGATGTATCACAATATAAGCGTCGCGACCCGCAAATTAATGTATCACAATATAAGCGTCGCGGCCCGCAAATTAATGTATGCATGAGACTCCAGGAACATGCCACACACACAATTACACATCATCAATATCATTTCTCATCTCATTGTTAATTTCCATTCTAGCCCCATGGCATCATCACATCTTAGCCCCCATGGCTCATGCCCCCATGGCATCATCATTCACTTCATTCACTATCTCCTCACACTCATGTCCCAAGGACTAATTACCAATAGAGGACTAAACCTCACTCAAGGACCTAAAACACCCTTTAGGACCAAAACAGCACTTAGGGACCAATCTGTCACCTTTAGGATCAAAACACCACCTAGGGACTAAAACAGCACACCTAGGACCAAACTGTCACCTAGGGACCAAACTGTCACCTAGGAACCAAAACCACACCCCTAGGACCAAACTGTCACCTAGGGACCAAACTGTCACCTAGGGACCAAAACCACACCTAGGACTCACTTTGGCATCACCAAGCGCCAAAAACCCCACATTCTGGCGCCCCCCTGTGCACACCAGCACATAGGCGCCAATTCTCCCACATTCTGGTGCCATAGGGCAGCCATTTGGCGCCCTGCACTTGGCACAACACACCCAGGCGCATTGGGCAGCCAGTTTTGGCTCCCTGCACCTAAACACAGCACACACAACACATGAATGAAAGTGACACAGCGCCATTCAGGCGCTGGGCAAGCATTTGCGCCCTATCGCGGCACACACCCACACAGCCACACAAGCAGTGCACTGGGCGCCATTTTCCCAAAGAACTTGGCGCGCCAGCGGTGACACCACACACACACGCGCAAACAGAACCCAAAGACATGAAGCGAGTGCCTGTGGTGCCATTTCTCAAACAATTTGGCGCCAGTAAGACAAACACAACCCACCCACTCATCAAGCATAGATACGTGGCGCCACTTTCCTAGGAATTTGGCGCCCTACACACCTTGGGTTCCCAAAAATCCTAAATTCTCAAATTCTCTCAATTCCAATCATCATACACAATGCAAATACACTCTATAATCATACCAACAACGTCAATTTCACAATTTAACATTCAATCATCAATCAAAACCGAATCAAGATCATGAAAACCCTAACATTAAGCCCTAAATCGATTTCATGCTCTCTTTCGCATTCAAATTCATCAAAACAACATACAATCATCAAATTCATCATCAACAAATACTAATAAGGACTCTATGACCTATATACGACCTATTATACTCCCTATTATAGAGTGAGACTTGTAACACCCCAAAGTAATTCAATTAGTTATTTAATTGGGTTACTTAAGGGTTACAACATTATTAATTAAGCTAAGTGATCAATGTAGAGTGTTTATTTTATTAGGAGGCGTTTAAGTAAATAGAGAAAGGTGAGATTAGAGGCCCATGAGTGATTAAGAGGCCCAATGTTTCCTTGAAAGCCCATACGCATGGCTTAAAGAGAGTGACCGTAGGATGAGATTTCATTTCCAGCAAAATATCAATAAAGGTAAAGGGAAAGTAAGAGAGGCAAAAAGGTAGGTGGAATAGTGCTTCTAGAGAGAAGGAGGAGAACTGGGCGTGGAAGAGCTGGAGTTGACGGAAGAAGGGCTGTTTGCGTGAGCTGATCATTGTGTTGAAGTGTCGAGAGTGATCTTCTGCAACTAGTTGAGGTAAGGGGGCTCTCTTTCACTTATAATTTTGAGTATATGAGGAGTGTTGTGTATGAATGGACTTAGAGTTGTTTCCTGAGTTGCGTTTTGTGTTTAATGAATGTTTTAGTTGTGTTTACTTCACTTTAGTGAAGATTGTGATGGTTGTTGGTGAGTCCGTTGGGTGAGAAACCAAGAGGAGAAAAATGGGAACTGAGGATACTCTCAGTCCCGGTGAGTATTGTGGGAGTAAAGAGCGTTTTAAGTTTAATCTTAGGGAAAAGTACCCAAAGGAAGGAAGAGGAAGGTTAGGCGCATGAGAGCGTAGAGAAACCGAGGTGTAGTTGCCTGAGTAGGCTAATTTGTGAAGAACGTAAGTGTCACAGCGTAGGTTGTAGGCTGGAAGAGGACGAGGTGAGTGGTGCAGCATAGACGATGGTGCGTAAGGGTAGTTAAGACCCAATGTGAGTGTCGACTTGTGGTTGCCGAGGTGTAGCATAGGTATACCGTGGTGATTACGGGAGTATGGAGTGTATTTATACACATGAGTGTAGTTGCTGAACTGAGGTTGCCGAGATGGTATGGCAACCGAGGTGAATGAATAGAGGTTTGTTCCTAAGTGAACTGAGATGGGTGATGTAGAGGTGAGGGAGGATAGTAATCCTAAGTGTAGTAACCAAGGTGAGGCGCAAGGACGCCATTGAAAGTGAAGTGCGTACCCAAGTGTAGGTATAGCCGAGGTAATTAATGATGAGCCGAGGTAGTGTAAACCAGCTGAGTCACGATTGAGGTGGAATAAGTATGGTAGTTGTGGTATATGTGTAGATACCGAGATGATTTATGGTGCAGAGTAGGTAAGCTGAGGTGTATATGCCGAGTTGGGTGGTGTACGTACTTAGGTGGAGTGCTATAAACTAGTACAGTCGAAATTAGGCTTATCCGAGATCAACACAGTCGAAGTCAGTATAGACGAGACTATTGTGGTCGAACTTAGGCGCAATTCCAAGCGAGTGTAGTTGAACTGGCGTAGCCGAAGTCTTGCGCATTCGAATCTAGCGTAGTTGGAGTTGGTAAATAGGCGAAGTAATGTGTAGGTTTCACATTAGGAAATGTCGACCATAGCGTAATCGTAGTTTGAGTGTGACGAAGGCAGAGGTGTCGAAATAGTAGTGAGCCGAGGTACAGTCAGTGCGCCGAGGTGTTGTGTCTTTGTCGAGGTGCCAAATGGGGTACCGAGGTGCTGCGTGTGAGCTACGTTTAGTGTATTTCACTGCGAGAGGCGACGGCGAGTGCGACGGTAGTGACGTTAAGTCCAAACGATGGAGCGATAGGTGTCGTTTTGGTCCTTAGGTGTAGTTTTGGTCCTAAGTGACGTTGGAGTACTCGGATTGACTGTTAGTCAAATGCTTGTGTGTCGAGGTGCTCGTTGAGTCGGGCGGCGACCCGCGCGCCAGGGTGAGGTAGAGACGTCGGCCTTAGTGCCGTAATGATGTATGAGAGTTGTTTTGGCCGTAGGGCTACGAGTAGAGGATTAAATAAACGTTGAAGTCCCTGAGGGGCATTGAATAAATGAAAATGGTGAATGCAGAGGACTTGGTCCTAGAGAGGTGAGCAGAGGACTTAGGTCCTATTTATGAATAAAAGGCTGCGGTCTAATTGGTGAGTTACTGAAATGGTGTTATGATTTAATTGAATATTGTATATGTTGTGTATTATGCATTGTTCATGGCGTCGCATAAATCATAAGCATAAGGTGATAGCAGAGGACTTTGGTCCTAAGGTGATAGCAGAGGACTTGATCCTAAGGACTTGATCGAAGGTGATAGCGAAGACTTGGTCTTAATGGATCCATCATGCATATACCACGGAAGTATGGTCTGCATCATTCATATAAATCATGCAATCGATTGTAGTATTATTTTGTGCTATGAACTGAGGTGTCATAGCCTGCTGAGCTAATTTGCTTTGTGTGAGTTGATGAGCTGAGTTGTATCTGTTACATGGGCCGAGGTGTTTTTTTAGTGCATTCTTAGCATTACATTTATCATAAACCTCTATTATATGTGTTTAGAAACTCACCCTACTGCTTTTGTGTTGCTTCTCATGTCGGTGACTGCGGTGATAGCTAGCGAAGGTTCTTCCTTCTTCTCGTTGAGTTGTGGCGTGCTCGCTCTGGTAGTGTGACCTTGGGGGCGAGTAGGATAGTAGTTGTTGTTGTTTTGTTTTCAGCTGTTGAATTGTAACATATTGATTTTTAAATAAAACGTGTTTTATTTCCGCTGTGTATAAACTTGATAGTTTGATTTGGTTTCTAAAAGTGAAATGTAATGCCCCCTTGAGAGTGAGGTTCTTGAAAACTCTGATTTTAATTAATTAATTAATTAGTAGAATATAAGGGGGTGTTACAAGACTCCCCTTACCTTAAATTAAACCGTAGAGAAGCTCTTTCACGGAGTCACCTACAAAACCTCAGCAACTAGAGCCTTCTTCTCCTTCTCCTTGCTTGGTGCGATGCAAAACTCTCCCTTTTCCCCCTTGGTAGCGCCGTTCTCTTCTCTCTTTCTCCTCTCTTTCATTTTTTTCTTTCTTTCTTACTTTGGTGCGAAATGCACAATCCCTAGGAGCCTAAGTCATTGGGCTCGGGCTCTTGGGCCAATATTTGCAGTCCCGGTATTTCCAATACCACTCCCTTCAATTAAATAAAATATTACATTATAATTTAATATAATTAAAATAAATGCAACACTTTAAATAATTTAATCAATTACTTAATTAAATCATTTAGGGTGTTACAGTCACAAATATCTTGATATAGATAATGGCTTCACTTGGCCGCCTCTAGGTCGGCCGCCAGGGTAACTATCTGGTCGTCTTTGCTATAAAACTTCATCTTTAGATGCACCGTAGAAGCAACGGCCTCTAATTTACCCAAGGTCGGTCTACCGATGATACACTAGTAGCAAGACTTTAAGGGAAGTACAAGGAACGTCGTCCGGACCGTCCTGTACAAGGTGCTTTCTTCAGTGCTGTCTCCAAATGTGACCAAGAGCTCAATTGTCCCCAAGGGATAGGTGGTCGCACCATTGAAACCAGTTAGTGGAGTAGGATCGGCCTGCGGAATTATTTCACTTCGATCCACCTTCAGCTTGTCAATCAACTCCTCGAACATAATGTCGGCCGAGCTTCCTTGGTCGACCAAAATTCTTCGAACCACTGTATTGGCCATAACTGCTCTGACCACCAATGGAACGTAGCTGTTTGGCCTGCCATCGA
Organism: Oxytropis ochrocephala; assembly: GCA_020916435.1. Classification (NCBI taxonomy): domain Eukaryota; kingdom Viridiplantae; phylum Streptophyta; class Magnoliopsida; order Fabales; family Fabaceae; genus Oxytropis; species Oxytropis ochrocephala. The sequence continues at coordinate 64,392,697 of CM037090.1, forward strand.
GCAGGTCTTCATCCCCAAAAGAAATGGGCGGTCTATTGGAGACCGGTCGTTCTGCTGAAGTCATTCCAACCATCAGGATTTCATCCCACTTTCTTTTTGTGGCTTTGTTGGAGTCCCTGCGATCCAGAGGGTTGCCACCATGAATTACCATAGAAACATTGCGGCCTTTTGATTGCCGAGTATCTCGATCTTCAGATCCATCTTTGTCTTGGGCGGTCGTTGTAACGATAACGCCCTTTCCTCTGTTCTGCGCAGGTCCTCCTGTCTTTTCTTGACGTCGCTCGTTTTCCTCAGACCTCACATACTTACTCAACTTACCCTTCTGGATAAGGTCTTCAATGTCATCCTTTAGGGCCATGCAGTCGTTGGTGTCATGCCCCTTGCTCTTATGATAGCAGCAATATCTCTTGGTCGGTCGGGCCCCCTTTTTGAGTACAAGAGGGTCAGGCCGTTTAACGCTCACAAACTCGTTGTTCTGGCACTCACTGTAAATTTGTGCAATAGGCGTGTTCAAACGAGTGCGTTGCTCGTATTTTTTATCTTGATAGTCCGGCCGGTTGTCTCAGCGGCCTTCTTGCCCCTTGACCGGTCTATTCTGCTCTTCTTTAGGACGCGCACGGGCGCCCTTCCTTGCAGCCAAGGTTTCTTCATACGCCATATGATCATTGGCCCTTCTTAGGAACATGCTGAGGTCCTGATAGTGATTCAGTGTGAATTCTTCTGCGAATCTATGGTCTGGTCGAATACCACGCTTGAGGTACTTCAGCTTGTCCTTATCAGATAGGTCGCGATTATTCTCGGCCTCAGTGTTGAATCGATCAATGTACTGCCTTAGAGTCTCATTATCGCCTTGACGACTGTGTCCAAGTGCTCCTCATACCGATACTGGCAATAGTTGGCTGTGTAGTGGGTTAAGAAAATTCTGATTAGGCCCTCCCACGAGGAGATGGTGTTGGGACGAAGTGATTCCCACAACTCTAACGCTCGGCCGTCCAATGACTGAGGGAAAAGCCTGCATTTCATCGTCGACCCCAACTCTCTATAGCTGCAATAATTATTGAAATATCGGATATGCTTATCCGGATCTCCACGGCCATCAAATTTGTTGAGATTGGGCGGCTTTCTCAAGTCTCTTGGAATTCGGTAGCGCCTGATTTCTCTAGTAAACGGTCCATGGCCGTTTGGGATGTCGTTCGACCCAAAGGGTTGCATGGTGAGGCACGCCTCGTTGCCTGACATTCCATAGAATCCTCCAGGTTGGCCAAAAGGTGGAAGTTGAGCAGGGTGCCTTCTGGGTCGCTCGCTGTGACCCCTTCTTGGTCGCTGTGAGACGTCCCTAATTCCTCCATCTCGATAGTCTTCAAACTCTTCGCGAGAATCCCAGGATCTACTTCTTGACCGTCGTGAACCGGACGACTCGTAGGAGGAGTATCTGGTGGGCGAGCGACCGATCTCAGGACGGTAGCTGGAATCTTCGTATTCATCATAAGAGAGGGAACGGCGTCTGCGCACGTTCCTATTAAGGGGACGCAATAATGAAAAGGATTAAATATTTGTTACCCCCCTACAAATATACTCATTATCCATTTACCCCCCTGTAAAAATAAAACTTTTAAAAAAGACCTTGCAAATATAAATTATTTCTGGTTACCCCCTGCCGTTAGATTTTGTTAACAACGTTAAGTGTATGTTGAAACACTTATTATTTGCAGGGTGGTAAATAGATAATGAGCGTATTTGCAGGGGGTAAATGGATAATGAGGATTTTTGCAGGGGGGTAACATATATTTACGTAGGGGGGTAAATGGATAATGAACATATTTGAAGGGGGTAACATATATTTACACTTAACGCTGTTAACAAAATCTAACAGCAGGGGGGTAACTAGAAATAATTTATATTTGCAAGGTCTTTTTTAAAAGTTTTATTTTTACAGGGGGGTAAATGGATAATTGGTATATTTACAGAGGGGTAACATATATTTAAGCCTAATGAAAATAAGGGGGGCAAAACATAGAAAACCAATCTGATTTTTAGTAAATAAAAAAATAAAACTGAAGTAAAAGAGAGGGTATATAAGGCATGTTAAAAGGGGACACCCTAAATTTCTATTCTCTTCTTCCCTCAATTTGCTCTGTTTCCAAGGAGAGAGAGGGGGTTTTTGCAAAATTTTCGCATGGATTGGAGAGTGAGAGAGAGAAAAACGGACTGACACACAGAGACAGAGAGAGAACGTTCGAGAGAGAAAGGGAGAGGAAATGGAAAAACTGAGAGTGAGGGTGAAACGAAGGAGAGAGAGCTTGCGATGGGGTGGTCACCGGAACGACGACGCAAGGTGGTGCTGGCTATTGTGGGTGGTGGCGACGGTAAAGGAGACGGCGAAAATGGCAAGGATAGAGGAAGTGTTCGCGAATGGATGAGAGAGGGAGAGAGCAGCGGCCTCCAGACCACGCCGGAGCCGAAGACGATGACTGGGTTTGCCGGCGATCTCGCTGACACTCACAGGTTCCCTCTCCTCTCCTTTTTTGTTTTTTTTTGTTCTGCTTCTTTGTTTTGTTTTTACTGGTTCTAGACTTCTGGCTTCTCTAAAAACTCTATCATGTACAAAACTCTAATCTGCCCATAATTTCATTTTTGAATCCTAGTTTTTAAACTGTCGGGCCTATTACTTTCATCTGCGTTGGTCAGGTACGATCAATTGGCGACCACAGAGGGAGGCCTGAGCGCTATCCTACCTTCATCATGCCGCCGCAAAAACAGCCCGTTACTCGGGCATCATAACGACTCAATCCCTCTGAGCAGAACGCTCGCCCTCAGCAGACCCCAGAGGGTGTGCCAGTAACTGTTCAACAATCGCAGGACAACCCCCGCCTGGAGCAATCGGTGCAGGGTGGACGAGGGTCGGAATTTCAGCCCGGCCAACAACAGATCCCGACCAAACTGGTCGAGGCAGGAATTGCAGAGCCTCTGCCAGAACATGTCACCCAGGCATTTCTTCAAATACTTCAGACCAAGAATCAACTCATTGTTGATCGAGATGAAATGATCTCGCGCTACGAAAGAGGGTTGATGCCGATCCGCCAGCGAGCGGCCAACGAAGAACCCTCCGCACAGGGTCGCCCATCTCGTCGACACAGGACTCCTCCTCGAAGGAACGCCCCTCACCGCGAGAGCACCTCTCGTCGATCGCCCGCACACCGAAGCAGGGCACACAGGTCACCCGCTCACAGGAACTGTTCAGACGCTGTTCCCCTTCTTATGACTACGATTATGCGGACTCCAGCTATCACCCTGAATCAGATCGCTCGCCAGCAAGATGCTCTTCTTACGAATCCTCTGGTTCTTGAAGGTCGAGAAGCAGATCCTGGGATTCGTACAATGAGTTTGACGACTATCGTGACGTAGTAATCCAAGACGCCTCTCAGGCCGCTATACGACCGAGGAATCACCATCCCGAGCGACTCAGGGGGCAGTCGTCCAGACAGCAGCTTTATGGTCCACCTGTTGGCGGTGGGTATTACGGAATGCCGATCGATGAGACATGCCTAGCTATGCATCCCTTTGGGCCGAGCTATATTCCGAACGGTCAAGGACCGTTTACAAGAGAAATCTGGCGTTCTCGCATTCTGAGGGATCTGAGGAAGCCGCCCAACTTGAATAAGTTTGATGGTCATGGGGACCCAGACAAACACATTAGGTACCTCAATAATTACTGCAGTTACAGAGAACTACGCTCGACGATGAAGTGCCGACTTTTTCCTCAGTCGCTCGATGGCCGGGCATTAGAATGGTGGGAGTCTCTACGCCCCAACACCATCTCCTCTTGGGAAGGTTTGATCAGAATATTCCTGGCAAATTATACGGCCAACCAATGCCAATACCGGTATGAAGAATCGTTGAGACAATACATAGACCAGTTAAACTCCGAGGACAACACGATTTGCGACCTGTCAGACAGGTATAAACTAAAATATCTTAAGCGTGGCATCATGCCTGACCACAGGTTTGCCGAAGAGTTCACACTGAACCATTACATGGACTTTAGCACGTTTCTTCGGAGGGCCAACGATCACATGGCCTACGATGAAACGCTGGCCGCGAGGAGGGCCGCCCGCGCGCGACCCAGAGAAGAAAAAGGCAAGCCTATCAAAGCCCAAGAGAACCATCGTGATAACAAGCCAGAGTACCGGCCTAAGAAGTACGAGCATCGCACAACGCTAAACACGCCTATCGCTCAGATATTCTCAGAATGTCAGAATAATGAATTGGTGTAAAGCGGTCTGATCCCCTTGTCCTCAGAAAGGGGGCCCGGACGACCAAGAAATATTGTCGTTATCACAAAAGTAAGGGACATGATACGAACGACTGCATGGCCCTGAAGGATGATATAGAAGACCTTATCCAGAAAGGTAAGTTGAAGCAGTATGTCAGAGCCGAAGGTGCCGACCGGCCTGAAGAGAGAGTTGGAGCGCAGCACGCCCAAGGTAAAGGAAAGGACGTGGCTACGGAAGCCATTGAAGCTGCCGGGGATAAAGATACCTCCGAAGAGGACATTAGGCAATCTAGAGGCCGCAAGGTAGCCATGGTTATCCAAGGAGGGAACCCCTTAGACTGCAAAGAGTCCAACAAGGCCATGAAGAGGAAATGGAACGAGATACTCATGGTCGGTACGACCTCGACTGCACGACCGGCCTCGAATAAGCCGTCCATCTCTTTTGGAGACGAAGACCTGCTCGACGGAAGAATCAATAGCTACGTTCATTTAGTAGTATCCGCAGTAATGGCAAACCATGAAGTCAGAAGGATACTGGTCGACCAAGGAAGCTCGGCCGACATTATGTTCGAAGAATTGGTTGACAAGTTGAGCGTGGACCGCAGCGAGATCATTCCTCAGGCCGATCCAACTCCGTTGACTGGGTTCAATGGGTCGACCACATACCCACTGGGAACACTGGAGCTATTGGTCACTTTCAGGGACGACACGAACGGAAGCACTTCGTACAAAACGGTCAAGACAACGTTCTTGGTCCTCCCAATTAAATCATGTTACCAGTGCATCATAGGCCGGCCGGCGCTCGGAAAGTTAGAGGCCGTTGCCTCTACGGTCCATTTGAAGATGAAGTTCTACGGCAAGAATGACCAAGTCGTCACCCTAATGGCCGACATTGAGGCGGCCAAGAGAAGCCACTATCTATACCAAGACATCTGCGACGAGCAGGAAATAAGTGTCGACCTCGGAATCTCGGAGAAGGGCATCAAGTCAATGTGGCCGACCTGGATGCCCGATATGATCCTGATAGCGACCCAGAGGATGATGATGACGACTTAGCCCATGAGCTGAAAAATAGGTTGAAAAGGCCAGAGCCCCACTGGGAATTGATGAACGTCCAGCTAGGGGACGATCCAGCAAAAACTGTCAAGCTGGGTAGCGACCTGTAACACCCCCTTCTAATTATACTACTAATTACTTGATAAAATCAGAGTTTTCAAAACAACTCTTTCACGCACCACAAAGAGAGTGCTACATTTTTCGTCAAATAGCCATAAAATAGCATTTAAACGCTCAAACACAACTAGTGTGTGATATATAGCTTATCAAAATGGGGCGAACCCTCAAAAACACTTGTTTAGTTTTACATCAACCGGAAATATAATTTACCAGCACAGCAGAATAACAACAAGACTAGAAGTATTTAATATATCTCCAAATATCAGACTAATAATACCAAAACCAAAATACTAAGTATCTAAGACGCCCCTCCCCGTGCTTACATATCAGAGCATGACTCAAAAGGACCCACTAGAAGGTAGAAGGCCTTCATTTCGCTATCATCTGCAGGTTGCCGACATAAGAAGCAACACGAAAGCAGTAGGGTGAGTCTCTTTACATAAATAATAGCAAATAGGATAAGCATTATATTATGGGATGGCAACTAACATCAATCACATTTCAAACATTTAGCATATGGCATTAAGTATGGCACATCAACTCATAATCATCATCAAGGCAACACCAAGCATATGGATGTATGCGTGAATGCAAATATGCATGTGGTACCATCAACCGTCATAATAGATATCAACAACCGTCTTAATAGATATCAACAATCGTCTTAATAGATATCAACAACCGTCTTAATAGATATCAACCACCATCTTAATAGATATCAAGGCCGAAGCCTACAACCGTCATTTGATGCATATGAAACATGAGACACTATGAACAATGCATCAATCACATACAATTTCATTGTATACAAATCATCACCACCACTAAACAACCGTCTTAAACAACCACCATAAAGTATTAATCAACCATCATAAGACATTAATCAACCACCATAAAATATTAATCAACCATCATAAGATATTAATCAACCACCATAAAATATTAATCAACCACCTTAAACTCACCAAGACATCACCAACCACTAGCTCTAAGGCTAACACCAAAAACATAGCTCTAAGGCTAACACCAATACCAGGGACCAACTCTCACAAAAGGACCAACCTGTCTCCTAAGGACTAAACCGACACCCCCAAGGACTAAACGGACACCTAAGGGACTAAACAGTCACATAGGAACCAAAACAACACCATACAAGGTCCAATAGTGCATAGAGACCAAAATAGTATTTTTAAGGACTAAACGGTTCAAAAGGACCAAAATAACATTTTTGAGGACTAAACGGTGCAAGGGACCAAAAATAGTATTTTTGAGGACTAAAAAGTTCAGGGGGACCAAAACAACATTTTTGGAACTAAGACACAACATAGGTGCACAGGCACGCACCGGCGCATGGGGCACGCCACTTTGGCGCCGCTAACCGCGCCACACACACACACGCCTACACACAGGCGCACAAAGGCGCAAGGGGCAGCCACATTTGGCGCCCCTAACCGAGACACCCACACCACCATGCGCACCTAGGCGTAAGGGGCAGCCACATTTGGCGCCCCCCCCCCCCCTCCATACCACCACCCACACAATCACACAAACACACCCAAATTCTAATTTCTCCAACACACATATATACCCACTTCACCTATACTCATCCAAACATCCAATTTACTCATACACCTACCCAACCCAACATAGGCATAATACTCCAACTCCTAACTTCAACCCAAATTCATTCTCATACATAAACATCACAATGATGCATAACAACTCCATTTCAACAACCACCAAATTAATTTATCACATTGGGTTTCAAATCATTTTTGGGCAATTATTCAACATCTTACAATTATCACATTTCCATATTCATATAATACATTTCAATTTCACTTTCACAACAACATTTTTGGTTCTTCAAATTTAATTCAACCACAACACCAAATTAATTCAAACAACACATAACATCAATTAATTCAACAACACATAAACACCCATTTAGTTCAACAACACATAAATACCCATTTAATTCAACAAACACATAAATACCCATTTAATTCAACAAACACATGAACACCCATTTAATTCAACAACACATAAACCACAATTTATTCACACAACACATAAACAACAATTTATTACCCTAAACATCTAACCCACATATAACCACTAATCCTATAGTCTATTATGTATGAAAGAGAGCCCCCTAACCTCAAAATTGAAGAACCCATGTAGTCTCTCCTTCAACAACACAAGAACCACCAAAAATAGCTTCCCCAACATTTTGAGCTCCAAAACCCCATCCATGGTAAAAGGAAAATGGGAAGGAATTAGTGTATGAAACTTACACTAAAAGATAGAGGAAGAAAAATGGAGAAGATTGGTACCCAAAACTCACTTACCCAAGCCAAAAATGGAATTTTCCTCCTCCTCCCTTTCCTTGCCAGCTGCGCTGCACTACTCCCTCTCTCTACCTCCCTTTTTCTTTTCTTTTCATCCAATGGGAAGAAACCCTACACCCCCCAAAGTTATTTCCTTGAATTTGGGCCCTTTATTTGCACCCCCTAGCTACTTAAACACCTCCTGAAATAATTAAATCACCACTCCCTTATTTACTACCCAACACCTCTTAGTTATATTAAACGCCCTATTTTTAATATAACTAATCACTATAACACCTCCTAAATAAAATAAAACTCCAAATTAAATAATTGGCTTAATAAAATGTTGTAATTCTCAACTAACTTAATTAAATAAATAATTAAATTATTTTGGGACGTTACACGACCTGCCTGAATAGGTCAAGCAAGACCTCATGGGATGCCTGAGGGATTATGCAGATCTATTTGCATGGCAGGCATCGGACATGCTTGGATTCCCATAGAGATTGCGTGTCATCAACTCTCAGTCGATAAGACAGCCCGGCCGGTCGCTCAGAAAAGACGAGTCCAGAATGAGGAGAAGGCTCAAGCAGCAGCACAGGCCGTTGACGACCTAATTAAGGCCAACTTCATCGAAGAGATTAAATATACGACCTGGCTATCCAATGGCGTGTTGGTAAAGAAAAAGAATGGTAAGTGGCGCATGTGCGTTGACTACACGGACCTGAACAACGCATGCCCGAAGGATGCTTTCCCTGTTCCCAACATCGACAAGTTAGTCGATGGCGCCTCGGGCTACAAACTCCTATCCTTCCTGGATGCTTATTCTGGCTACAATCAGATCACCATGTACCCTCCAGATCACCACAAGACCGCTTTCATGACCGATCGTGGCAACTTTCAATACAAGGTCATGCCCTTCGGCCTGAAGGACGCGGGGGCGACCTACCAACGAATGATGAATAAGATCTTCAAGAAACAGATTGGTCGGGTAGCAGAAGTGTATTTGGATGACATGATCATTAAAAGCAGGACCGACCAAGATCATGTGGACGACCTGAGAGAGATCTTCGAGGAAGCAAGGAGGAATTCCTTGAGACTAAACCCTGAGAAATGCACCTTTGGTGTAAGGGCGGGCAAGTTTCTGGGGTTCCACCTGACAGAAAGAGGGATTGAAGCTAATCCTGACAAATGCAGGGTGGTCGCCGATATGAGGCTGCCCACCACAAAGAAGGAGATCCAACGGTTGAACGACATGGTCGCTGCCCTGTCAAGATTCATACCCAAATCCGGCTGTAAGTCGCTTCCCCTGTTCAGGCTCTTAAAGAAAGAAGTAGATTTTGAGTGGACCGATCAATGCCAGCGAGCATTGGATGATCTCAAAGCACCCCTGACTAACCCGCTGATCATGACCAAATCGCTGCCGAGGGAAACCTTATATCTGTACTTAGAAATAACTGAAGAAGTATTGAACGTTGTCCTAGTCAGAGAGGGAGACTCAAAACAGAACCCGGTCTACTTCATTAGCAAAGTATTGCAAGGACCTGAAGTCAGATATCAGAAGATCAAAAATCTGGCCCTTGCGCTACTGGTGGCCGCCCATAGATTGAGACCTTACTTTGTGGCCCATCAGGTCGTGGTAAGGACCGACCAGCCTATCAGGCAAATTCTTCATCGACCGGGTCTGGCGGGGCGCATGATCAAATGGGCGGTAGAACTCAGCGAGTTTGGAATAAAGTTTGAATCCAGGTCGGCCACAAAAGCCCATGTCCTGGCCGATTTCATTGCGGAACGACGACCTGGACACTGCATGTTGATGGTTCTTCGAACATCAAAGGGATTGGGGCCGGCCTAATCTTGGAAAACTCAGAGGGCCTCACGGTAGAAGTATTCTTAACTTTTTCCTTCCACACATCGAACAATCAGGCATAATACGAGGTGTGTATAGTCGGACTACAGCTCGCCAAAGAGTTCAACGTCGATCGCGTTGAACTGCATTCAGACTCCTTGTTGGTCGTCTCTCAGATTCAAGAACTTTATGATGCGAAGGACGACGTTCTGAAGAATTACTTGGCTAGAGTGAGAGAACTCCTCCAGCAATTCGACCAGGCGGAGGTGAAGCACGTGCCGAGAACTGAGAATGTCCGGGCCGACATCCTTTCGAAGTTGGCCAGCACAAAAGCCCCTGGCAATCATAGAACTTTGATCCAGGAAACGTTAATTCCGCCGAGCGTCTCAACTAAACCAAGTCAATTGATGGTCGTCCTCTCCGTTGATCAGGAGAAGATTGTATAGGAGGGGATTTTTGTCCCCATTGCTAAGATGTTTGTCGTCGGTCGAAGCCGACCATGTCTTAAGAGATATCCACGAAGGGTTCTGCGCTAGCCATCAGGGTGGTCGTTCCATAGCAAAGAAGGCTCTTAGAGCCGGGTTTTACTGGCCGACTATGGACGAAGACGCAAGAAAACTGGTTCAGAAGTGCAAGAAATGTCAAGTGCATGCTGACGTTCACGTCGCCCCTTCTTCAGAACTACAAAGTCTCACCTCCCCTTGGTCGTTCGCCTGGTGAGGGATGGATCTGCTAGGCCGTTCCCATCTACACCAGGCCAGTTCAAATTTTTGATCGTGGCAATTGATTATTTTACGAAGTAGATAGAGGCCGAGCCTTTAGCGACCATAACTGCAGCAAAAGTAACCAAGTTCTTTGGTCGGAACGTGCTAGCCCGGTTTGGAGTCCCCCAACAGTAGATAACCGACAATGGGACCCAGTTTGCTGATAAGAAATTCAAAGAAATGCTGGCCGGCCTAGGGGTAAAACAGCGTTTTACCTCGGTCGAACATCCGCTGATGAACGGGCAAGCGGAAGCAGCCAATAGGATCATTCTACGCGGTTTGAAAAGAATGCTGGACGAGGAAAAAGGAAACTGGGTCGAGGAGCTGCAACCGGTCCTCTGGGCGTATAGAACGACCCCTCATTCATCGACCGGGGAAACACCTTCCAAACTTGTCTATGGGAGAACTAAGCTGGAGGACGACAAACCCTCCGACCATGGTTGACAACGACCGGGCAACCCGGGAAGAGTTAGATCTGATCGAAGAGCTACGTACCAAAGCATCGCTTAGGGAACAACTGATCAAACAAAAGGTCGCTGCTAGGTATAACGCTCGTATTCAGAAAAGGGACTTCTCCATCGGGTAGCTCGTACTTAGGCGTGCAGACGTTGGAAACAAGAACGCTCGACAAGGAAACACTACAACATTTTTACCCTACGGCAACGCTCAAAAACCGTCTCCTAAAGCCAAAAAACCGTTGCCAAATCCTAAGGCAACGGTTTTGAAACCGTTGTACCTTTGGGCGTTGCCTAAACTAAAGGCAACGGTTTTCTACACCTAAGGCAACGTAAAGGAAAAACCGTTACCATTGACAGATGGAAGGCAACGGTTTTTGTTTCCACTCTATGGAAACGGTTGCAAACCGTTGTCCCTTTTTGCAACATTTAAAAACCGTTGCCACCTATGGTAACATGTTAAAACCGTTGTTAGATATGACAACAGTGGGTAACCGTTGCCTTATACACTGAAACAAAAAACCGTTGCCACTAATGGCAACACTCCTAAACCGTTGCCACTAATGGCAACACTCTTAAACCGTTGCTATAAGACGAAAAACAGCCATTTATAACAATGCTTTAAAACTGCTGCTACAAATAACTACCCTATTCGCATCTCATTCTTAATCGAAATGATTTGTTACTAAAATGAAAGAATTTAAAAATAATGATCCTTATATTGCTACTTCAAGGACACAACAAAAGTAACAATTCACATATCTTAAACGAAAATTTGTTACTACAAAAAAGCACAACAAAAGTACAAAAGAAATAAAACTTTAGTCTTCAACATATATGTCTTCAAACTCTTCATCATCCAAGCCATCAAGACCATCTCCTTCATCATTTTCCTACAAAAGTAAAAAAATTCGATTAATGCAATCGCGCAAGATTAACTCTTCATCAGCGTGCTCAACTGCATCACGCAAGCGAAAATAACCAATTGAAAAAAAAAAAAACAAATATCTCTGGAACGAAGATTGAAACAAAAATAAAATCATAATCTAATCGAGATCACCGAATCAAATCTCGAAACTTCACATTCATGCTACGAAGAACATATTTGACACAACAGGCTGCAGAAAAACAGGTTCAGAAGTAAATCAATATGTGTTGCAACCAATGACCGAAAACTAAAAATAATATAGAAGAGCTTATCAAAGAAACAGATTCAGAACAACTCAAATTCATCAAGAGTCAGTAACCATTCTCTCCCCATTTTTGTTCCCTGTATCGAAAATCCCTAAACGGTTCAGTTCTAAATAAAATAAAATTTTCAATCCAAATAGATAGAATACACATGTAATCACTGAAATAAAAAAGGATTGAAGAGTACTCAATCACATGTAATCTAAATCAATTGGATTTGGAATGGGGAAAAACAGAATAAACCTAAAGCCAAATTTCAGCGCAAACCACACATAACAAAGAAATGAAAAGAACTCATAATTACAATAGAAACCACTGAATTAAACCAAAGACAGGATGCTATGGAGAAGGTTGTTTATTTTAATAATCAGCAACTTAAACCCAAGGTTGATACTGCCCAAAACAATATAGCTCTGCAGCAAAAAGGATAAGAAAGAATTCAATCCAAAAATCAAAGAACCGAAGTCAGGAAAGGAAAACTATCATGCACAGTCCACAGTCATGCACAGTCCACAATCAAATCAACCCACATTTTGAATAACAATGACCAACACACCATTTTGAACATGTTCATAGAAAAGGAATTCAGATCAAACCTACATGTAACACATTTCCAGAACTTGCAATCACTTAAGATTTAATCATCACACACTATATTAAGCGTAAATATCAAAATGCTACACGTGGGCATGCAGAAGTTGTTAATTGCTTTACTTCCTATCAAAGAAGCTAAATAACAGTAAGTATTTTATTCTTACTTCCTATCAAAGAACCCAAACTCACTCTTACTTACCCTATGAGCTTCTGGGGCGTGTGTTGATGTCGAAGAACGTGGAGCACTAGTAGCATCAGGCGGAGTTGTAAACATAGCTGCCAAAGCCTCCACATTCAACCTTGAGTTACTTGGATCTACTAAGGCCTTTGCAAAAAGTTGAAACTTTTCCTCCAGTTTCGCTTGTAGTTTCTCTTCAATTTCTTTGATATGATTGGCATGTTCTTCTTTTAGTTGTTCCACGTGATTTGCATGTGCTTTCTTGATTTCTGCAAGTTCTTCATTTCTTTTCAACATAGTAGCTGTTACAGCTCCTCCATGGGTACGTACTCTCCCTGCTTTTTCTTTACCAACCACCTTTTGAAATGCTTCAGAAGAAGATGTACCAGACCTCACCAAGTCTTGAAGTTTTATCTACCATATTTAGAAAGCAATCACGGTTAAAGATATACTTTATTATATTTGAAATGAAAAATTCATTAGATAAAACTTACAATTGTATCATTTGTCTCTTCGCTCAATTGCTTTCCTTTCTTACTTTGCCGTGTTTCGATGAACAACTCAACTTGCGAAGGAGGCTCTCCATCCTCACTACTTGCACACTACCAAGAAAATAAGGTCATTAACACAATAGTATAGTCAAATTATTTAAATATCATTTAAAACATTAAAATTTGAAATACCATTGTCTCCCTTATGCGAGCAAAGCTTACAGGACCAGCTCGATGTCTGCATTTTTGTTGAGCTATATTTTGAGCATTTTGCTTACAGGTTTCCTAAGTAATGGACATTGCAATTAAGTAAAGTTGAGAAATGAATGTAAGAAATCTCAAATTCAAAGTTGTTACCATAAGTTCTAAAAAAAATTATTTAATAAACAGCAACACAGCCTACCATTTGACAACAATAAGGGCACTATTTCAATTATACAAGTTTCAATTAATGAAAATGCAAGTTCAATTAAACTACTTATAGAATTTAATGAAAATACATATGGCACTGTTTCAATTAAACTAATTCAAGTTTCATAAAAATGCAAGTTCAATTAAAATAATGCTGATTAACTTGATATACCTTTACTCGTATTTTCATGAAATTCCCCAACTTCCTCACTTCCAAAGTTAATATCCCCCTCAATTCCTTCTTCATGATCACTTTCTTCTTCAGCTTCTTCAACTTGGTTTGTTTCCTGATTTTTTTCAATAAATTCAACAAGTGACATTGATGGACACTTGGGGATGACCTTTTTCTTCTTCAATGCTTGTTCTTCGGCCATTGCTCCTTCACTTTGATTTCCACCGGCGGTAGACCTTAGCTGCCTCTTAATAGGCAGTTCAGGTTGAACAACATTAGTGGCAGGCCTATTGTTCAATGTAGGCTTCATAGCATCTACCATTTTGTCTTGCATTTTTTTGGATTTAGCAAAGTCTTTTTGATTGGTAGATGCTTGGGCCCTACTTGTGGATTTAGCAAGGTCTTTTTGGTGAGAAACTTGAGTGGCCTTTATTGTTGGGGTTGCCGCTTTAATGTTCAAGGAAGAATTCATTTGCTCTTTCCTTTTGTTTTGAGCTTCTAGTGACCCTGTTGATCCTCTTACTGGGATCGAAACTCCTCCAATAGTCAATGATTGGGTCGTATTTGTCGATTTACCAAGGCCCTTTTGGATCCTTCCTTCATCAATGCCTATTGTTTGGGACTAGAAAATAGAACAGATCAAATCATGCTTTCATTATAAATAATTAAATAAGATAGATACATACAAATTCATGCTTTCATTGTAATTTACAGCTATGCAAAGTTATCATCTTCAATTGTCAATGAGTTGTGACTCTATATGAGGAAACAGAAGAACTAAGCGTGTGATCATGCACAAAAGTATAGGAATTAATAATTAAATAAAAGGTTTTGTTGTTCAAAACTATGAAACACTGACTGGACCAACTAACTAAATATCCGCAACAAAGACTAAAACTATTTAACAACAATAGTACCAAATTAGCAGAGGCTAACAAACAAACTCTCGCATCTGTGTGTTTCTTTCTTTTTCTGCTTTGAAATGAAAATAGACCTTTCAAAAACAAGCAAACAACGTCGAGGTTTTAATTTGATTCGATTCTTCGTAAATTATGCAATTGCCTGCAATCTGTCTACACTCTACACAATCTTTGGTTTTAGAATGACAAATGACTTTATATGAATATATATATATATATATATATATATATATATATATATATATATATATATATATATATATAGTTGCTTCCTAATAGATTTCGAAAACTTGGAAATAACTTCTTACGAGGCAAATTGGCTGTTGTTGAGTGCTTCCAATATGTTGTTGATTTTTTTCTTGATTTGAATTGCTTCCCTTACTTTTGTTTGAAGCTTTCTCATTTTCCCTCTTGATTTTATACTTCTTAAGCAACTCCGCACTTGATTTAGCTTTAAGTTGTTGAAGATCAAAATCTTTGTCCTTGTCCATTTTCCTACACCCTTTGTAGTTTGTAAATCAAATGGAGATGTTCTTGGAATGAAATTAAAGCAAACACTACCTGCATCATTGAAACACAATATATATTAATATCTAAACACACATGTGAGTGATAAAAAAATATGAGAAATTATAGTAATCAATGCATAGATTCCAACATCACCTTATATTTACAATAATAAATTATGAAATGAAAAATAGACTAATCCATGTAGTCAAACAAAGTGTCATCAAAATCAGAATCATCTTCAACATCCATTTCATTTGACACAAGCAGAGACTTTTCAATAATGGTTGGTGGTATGTCACTCCTAGCCAATTCAACTTCACAGTTGTCATCACTCGTAGCTAGATTTACCGCATGATCTGACAACTCTCTTTGATGCAAATGTTGGGAATTTGAATAAGACTCATCTTTCATATTAAAAAAGTCTCTCGGAAAAGTCTTCATAACATAGTTCCTATTCACATTAATAGGATCTTGAATGTAGAAGCATTGATGGACTTGTGAAGCTAACACAAAAGGGTCATCCATAGAACATCTCTTGTTGAAGTGAACACAAGTCAACCCGTACTTGTCGCCTTCAACTTCATACCAATCACATCTAAATAACACAGACTTGAAATGACCATAATAGTCTACTTCAATTATTTCAATGATTGATCCATAGTAATTTATTGAATTTGTTGTAGGATTTTTATCTTTAGTACTTGCAAAGCTTTGGGTTACGGACACCAACGTCACACCACTACTTTGGGTTTTACATCTTGCATCACGTTGTTTGGTGTGAAACCTATAACCATTAATGACATAGCCAGAAAAACGTCGCACAACTCTATTTGGTCCTCTAGACAACTTCTTAAGTTGGTTAGAAACATCATCCATTAAAGCACGCGTTTTGAACCATTCAACAAAATCTTGCCCTTTACTCTTCGCTTGGTTCCACCTCTTTCTTTTATTGATATTTGTTGTTTCATTTTCATGCTCCCTAAAATTTAAAAATCATTGTTAGAATAATTGTAAAGCAACTCTTTCATGTAACTAAAGCCTACAAGTATATTATTTACCTAATAAACTCTTCAACTTCGTCACAATTGAATAGGATGTAGCGATGGATTTGATTCCTTGACTTAGAATCCAAAGAAATAGCTCTTCCCTTTTTCTTTCCTCCAATAGGATGACCAATGCCCGGATAAGACTCTAAACTTTCAACTTTACCCGTATCGCATCTATCACTATTCCTTGTCATTCTGTTGTGCCTTGTTTCAACACCATTATGCAAATATCGTGAACATAGTGTCAAACATTCTTCAACCAAGTATCCTTCCGCAATAGAACCTTCAGGACGACTCTTATTACGTACATAGCTCTTCAATTTACTTAAATATCTTTCTGGAAAATACATCCACCTAAATTGAACTGGGCCTCCCAATCTTACCTCATTCACTAGATGTATAGGCAAATGAACCATAACATGAAAGAAACAAGGGGGGAAAATCGTCTCCAATTGGCAAAGTGTTTCTGCAATCTCTGATTCCAAGATATCTAGATCCCCCATCTCAATAACTTTTTGACATAAACAACGAAAGAATGAAGAGAGATGAATTAAAGGGTGGGCGACTTGGTCGGACATTGTGCTTCTTACAGCTACTTGAAGCAAGTAATGCAAGATGAAATGTGCATCATGACTATTGTAGCCAATAATTTTTCTTTCAGGAACTTGAACACATCTTGAAATGTTTGATACACAACCATCAGGTATTTTTGCTTTCTTTAAGACACCACAAAAAGTAGTCTTCTCATTCGGTGTCATGGAGAAACATGCTTTTGCAAACATAAGTTTTTTACCTTGATTTGTCTCTTTAGGGTGAAGTTTCTTCCTACTGCCCATTTCTTGTAAGTCAAAACGAGCTTTTTTCATGATCTCTCGTCTTACCTGGAATATCCAACAAGGTGCCAATGATGTTATCAAATATATTCTTCTCTATGTGCATCACATCAAGGTTATGTCGTAACAAATTGTGCTTCCAATATGGTAATTCAAAAAAAATGGACCTTTTCTTCCATGGACCATCATTATGCCTTTTTTGATTCTTACCAAAGACATTTTTAAAGTTTACCAACAACTCTAAGATATCTTCTCCTTCTAACAAAGCTGGTGGAGATCCATATTCTGTAGTCCCATTAAAAGCCCTTGTATTCGATCTATATTTATGATCCATAGGCAAAAATATACGGTGACCCATGTAACACACCTTTCGACTATGCTTCAAATAAGTCGAATTAGTATTATAATTACAACATGGACATGCTAATTTCCCTTTAGTACTCCACCCACTCAACATAGCGAGCCCAGGAAAGTCGCTAATAGTCCACAACAATGCTGCTCTCATTTGAAAGGTTTGATTTAGTGAGGCATCATATGTTTCTACTCCTACCTCCCACAGCAGCTTCAACTCTTCAATCAATGGTTGGAGGTACACATCAATGTTATTCCCGGGTGAAGATGGTCCCGGAATTAGTAAAGACAACATAGAATACTCAGCCTTCATGCACCACCAAGGTGGGAAATTATATGGTATCAATACAACGGGCCAAGTACTATGAGATAGATTCATGGTTTTAAAAGGATTAAATCCGTCACTAGCCAACCCAAGTCTTATGTTACGTGAATCAGTAGCAAAGTCAGGATGGCGCTTATCAAAGTCTTTCCATGCCTCTCCATCAGCTGGATGCCTCAACTTTCCATCTTTAGAACGCTCTTCTTCATGCCACCTTAATGAGTCGGCTGTCTTTGAGCACATAAATAACCTTTGAAGCCGAGGAATCAATGGAAAGTGTCTCAAAACTTTATGAGGAACTTTATGACCTTTATTGTTTTCCTCAACTTGATAATCTCCTTCGGCATTGACAACCCACCGTGGAAAACCGCAAACAGAGCAGAAAGTGTCATTCTCATGATCTTTCCAATATAACATGCAATCTTTAGGACAAGCATCGATCTTTTTATAATCAAGGCCTAGGTCCCTAATCATGCCTCTAGTTTTGTTGAATGTTTCAGTAATGTTCAATTGAGGCATAGCTTCTCTCAAAAGCTCTAAGAGAGCATTGAACGATGCATTGCTCCAACCATAAAGACACTTCAAAAAATATAGTCGAATGGTGAACGATAATTTAGAGAAGTTTTTGCAACCCGGGTACAACTCTTGTTTTGCTTCTTCTAAAAGACTATAGAACTTTTTAGCATCTTCACTGAGGCCTTCATTAACTCCACATTCATCGTGTGCGACATCTCTAAATCTTTCATATAGTAGTCCATCAACATCATCAATTTCGTCATCTTCATTTGTGGCACCATCAATACCATTGGCGTCTTTACGCTTTTCACCATGACGAATCCAGACATGATATCCTCTTTCAAATCCGAAATATACCAAATGATTAAATACAACTTCCCTTGTCTTCCAAAAAGCATTGTGACACTCCATACAAGGGCATAGAATCTCTTTTCCTTGGGGTTTTCCTATGGTGTATGCAAAATTTAGGAAAAACTCAACACCAAGAATGTAATCTGGGCTATCTCTTGCTGAATTCATCCACTCTTTATCCATCAAGTTTACAAAAATAGTCAAAAATTGGAAGGTTGAAGACTGACTAACTGTTAACAAATACATAAAAAAAACTAAGAGTTTGGCTTTCACCATGAAATGAAATATGCAGAGTATATACAGTGAAAGCTATTAAAACCTATTTATATATTACCACTTCTATATATTACCATACAACACAAAAAGCTATTAAAACCGAGTTTCAAAGAAAATTACCAATCAACATATAGAAGCCTTCCTAGAAAGAAATAGTATCTAGTATATTAGCCAATATTGCTACTATGTTGTATACTGGTGTGAAAGGTGAAATTAACAATATTTACTGAAATTAACAATATAAAGCTCAAGACTTGTATCAAAGTCACTCATAATCATACTGCATTCATTCATGAACTTAGATTGTTTCTGATAGAAAACGGTACTAAATGATAAAGTATTGAAATAGAAACCATTTTACATCACTGAGCAATCACAATTACAGTCACATAATCTAAATATTATGGGTCAAAAGAAGATGACAAAAAGCTCAACTAACTGGATATGAAGAATCTAAATACTAATACTCACCAAGATTACACGATCACGATATTCATTGATTTGAAGATGAGACTGCACATAATAATGGACCTGCAATCATACAAACACAAAATAATGCTAGAAGATATTAGACCACAAGTCTTTAAGATAAAGTAATAGATAGTGCTCTAAAAAAGCGACGTCCACACTAGTGGAAAAAGGACATTAAACAGCACCATTTAGTATCGGTTGTTTGAACAGACGATACTAAATGTGGACGCGGTGGCAATTTTGAAATTAAATGGAAGTTTTCAATTTTCACGCTTACATTTAGTATCGGTTGTTTAAACAACCGATACTAAAAGTCTTTACATGGGACGTTTAATTTTTGTAAACGCGTTATCTTCTTCTCTTCAAACACATTTAGTATCGAGCTTCTTAACAACCGATACTAAAGGCCTTGTTTTTTTTCCAAACGCGTTCTAAATACATTTCAACATTGTGTTTGCTGTCTAAAAAATGACATTTAGTATCGGTTTTTTAAATAACCGATACTAAAAGTGACATTTAGTATCGGTTATTTAAATAACCGATACTAATAGTATGTTTTCAAGACATAAAAAACACCAAAAAAACGTCATTTAGTATCGGTTTTTTGAAAATTCGATGCTAAAAGTCACATTTAGTATCGGTTATTTAACCGATACTAAATGTCAGACATTTAGTATCGGTCGAATTAGTATCGACAGATAACCGATACTAAAAGTGCAAAATAACCGATACTAAAAGTCTTTTCTGCACTAGTGCCATTTTCCTTTTTCTAATGATTAAACTTACTGATGCTTTGTCAAATGTGCTAAGCCCAGCACCAATTGCAAAGATAGCTAGGAAGACCCTGAAAAGGAAGGCAGAATAAGATTCACAATAAATAAATAAATGAAGGGTATAAAGAATAAACTAACTAAGTCATATAATTATAATTAACAAAACAAAAAAAGCAGTACATGCACCTAATGCTTTAATTGAACTTTTATGACAAGCAAGCTCTTCCATTAAGGCAAAATTAAGATGAGATAGAATGACGAAATATTATGTAAATACCGATAGATTTCTTGCAAAATGGGGTGTGTGAGGAGAAGGAGGGGGTACGAAAAAAACCCCTTAATTTAGTTCAAATTTTGTAACCCAAATAAGTAAAATCAATTTGTAAGGTGGTACAAAAAAATTTGAGTAATCTTCATTTCATCACATACTCAAAGAAATAGGAAGCATCGTACATACATACACCAATCCATAACCTTCCACTCAAATACACATTAATATCAACTTAGGAACCAAAAGGCATACAATTTTGCACATACAAAATACAATTTTCCAAAGACATACATTAGAGATTAATCCCACAGATCGACCATTGACATTTTTATGACCAAAACCATCGAGACAGTAGTTCTAAAAATGAATTCCTAAAATGAATTCCTAAAAATTTGAGTAATCTTCATTTCAACACATACTCAAAGAAATAGGAAGCATCGTACATACATACACCAATCCATAACCTTCCACTCAAATACACATTAATATCAACTTAGGAACCAAAAGGCATACAATTTTGCACATACAAAATACAATTTTCCAAGACATACATTAGAGATTAATCCCTGATCGACCATTGACATTTTCCGGCACATTATATGAGTGATAAGCGTACAAGAGTCATCTCAATCATCTTATTGTGTGGCATGACTTCCTAAAATGAATTCACATTAAGAAAACCACCGAGACAAGAGTTCTAAAAACCGAAACAAAATGAATTGATCTTTGGGATATACTTGTTCCAAAAACTTAGAGTACTTGAGAAACCCTAGAAAGTAGAGAGAGGGTACACGAAAAGAGATTGTCATTTGGGAAGAGGAAGAGAGCAAGAAAGGGAGATGAATCGCTTGTTGTTGAGATTGCGATGGAGTGAGAGTGATGCTTGAGAGATTGCTATGCAAAGTGAGAATTGCTGCGATGGTGTGATGCTTTAACGATTCCTCTTACGGAAAAATAAACCGTTGAGTTCGGGATTTTGCGTTAAATCGCCTTGATTTTTATTTGAGGCTCAAATGCACCGAGAACCCTTCGTTTTTGGAAGTCGAGAAGGATTTAGTGCGGCGAGCTCTCGGGAAGAAGGAAGATGATGCGACGGAGCTTCGTTTTTGGAAGCTGAGAAGGATTTAGTGCGACGGAGCTTCTTTTTGGAAGTAGGAGGACGATTGTTGTTGCGATGGAGTGAGAGAGATTGC
Organism: Oxytropis ochrocephala; assembly: GCA_020916435.1. Lineage (NCBI taxonomy): Eukaryota > Viridiplantae > Streptophyta > Magnoliopsida > Fabales > Fabaceae > Oxytropis > Oxytropis ochrocephala. The sequence continues at coordinate 64,414,414 of CM037090.1, forward strand.
GATTGAGGTAGGAGAATCGCTGCGATTGTGTGATTTAGGGTTCGGCAAAATCGCTGCAATTGTGTGAGTGTTTCAGTGTTTTTTGGTTTTGGGGATTTTTGGGTTTCTGAGTGTTAATCATAAAACGCGCTACTATTTAGCGCCCAAATTTTTTACTTTTTAATAATTGACCCTATGGCAACGTTTATACACCGTTGGATAAAGTTTAAACAAAAAAACGTTGCCGTAGACCTTATGGCAACGGTTATAAAACGTTGGATCAAGATTAAACAAAACAACTGTTGCCGTAGACCTTATGGCAACGGTTATAAAACGTTGGATCAAGATTAAACAAAACAACCTTTGCCGTAGACTCTATGGGAACGGTTAACAGCCGTTGCCAATAAAAAAAATTAAAAAAAAAAATAAATCACCAACGGTTCATAAAACCGTTGCCATTGTTGGCTAAGGCAACGGTTTTTTGGCCGTTGAAATTTTAGGCGTTGCCATAGGGTCTAAATGTTGTAGTGAAAGTTCGCTCCTAATTGGGAAGGGCCGTACCGGGTCGTCAACAAGGCCGGCAAAGGGGCCTATGAATTAGAAACCATAGAGGGGGCGACCATCCCCAGGACATGGAACGTGGATAAGCTCACGCAAAGTTTACTTGTAATTTAATTTCATGCAATGATGTATGCCTGTTCGATCACAATGCGAGTAGCAGCTGTCATACCCCAATTTTGTCCGGCTTAGGTCAAAACCCTAATTTTCCACTAAAACAAGTAAACTATGAAGTGAGTATCATTTTGCATGCATTTCTAGGGTTTCTAGGGTTTTTCCTAGCTCAAGGGGTATTTTGGTAATTTCACCAAAAAGGACGCATTTTCTCATTAGGCATGCATTTTAAAGTGTTGAAAACTATGGTGGAATTTACAAAGTCATGTCTTAAGGGAAAACGCATTTTAAGCAAAAATTAGGGTTTTCAGGACCAAAAGGGCATTTTGGTCATTTCACTAAAATTAATAATTTCTCGGTAAGAACCACTATGCATCTCTTGAGGAATTTATTTGGGTCCAAGTGAGTGGAGTTGTGCACATCATTGGAATATTTTTGGCATGAAATTCAGTTTTTGAACAAAAGGGTATTTTGGTCATTTTGCAAAGTAGGATATCAGTTGGGCTTGGATCTCCAAGATCTCCTAAAAACCCTAGCTGTCCTCTCTAAGCAACTGAAACCCTAGTCTCCCTCTCCAAGTAATTGAAACCCTAGTCTTCCTCCCCAAGTAACTGAAATCAAATCAAATCTAGGTAAATCAAATAATTAATGGTCAGACCTAATTTTCTAGTATAAATATACCTCAACCCTTTTGCTCAAAAAAAAAAAAAAAACCCTAGCACACAATACTCTCCTTCCCTCTCCTTGTTTCAGCGGAATTCCCCTCCTCCATTCTCATCCAAATTCTTCAAAAATCAACCATCAAACCTTCATTATTCTTGATTCCTACACTAAACATCCTTCTAAGCTTCCATAATCCTTCAAGTTCCATCAAAATCCACTCAAGAAGAAGGGTTTGCGTGAGGATTCAAGCTTGTTGGGGCTGTTCTTCAAGAGTTATTACTTCCATTTTGCATCTTTCTTCCTTTTCTAGCTAGATCAAGAGGTAAGCTTCTTATATTTTGCATTTTCTTTAATCATCAACATGTAAATCTCTCTGCTACTCCTCTTTCCTTTCTCAAAAGGCTTAAAGGACTTGTTTCCAACATTATGACAAGGACATTGGGAGCCTTGGGTGTTGGCAATGAGTCCTTGGCCTTGAGAGGAATTTTCTTGTGTTTTCACCATGTTATTTCCTTGCATGTTCCATCATATTTGTATGATTTAAAGTCAAAAATAGCTCATCATTCATATGTGGGGGTTTCGGCCAAGGGGAAGATTAGGGTTCTTGTGTGTTTTCGCTTATTTCATGTCTTGTGTTTTATTGGTAACTTGATTGTGGGTATGTGTAGCCTAGGATTTAATCCCAAAATTAGGGGTTTGTGTTTTCTTTGGTTTCTTTTGATTCTTTAGTGTGAATAAATATTTGTTCTACTTGATCATTGTTTTGTAACATAGCATAATAATTTAGGATTTAATCTTGTGTTGATTGTGCATTTTAATCATTTCATTTCGCATTTGGTTATGGAGTAGAAATTGGTTGAAGCGTTCTACTTCTTTTCAAATTTTCTTTCCAAACCATTGTTTTCAAAAAAAAAAAACAACAAAATATCTTTCCTTTTAATAAATCTTTTCCAAAACTCATAAGGAGGCAAGTCGGACGTACGGCCGGTGTTGTCTAGCGTCCTGAGACCGGAGCTGTACAGCTCAAACGTCTTAGGATACTTGTGAGAAATAAAACAAAAATCAAAAAAGATCATTTTCCAAAAAGTAGTAGGGGGCACGTCCGTCAAATGCAGGCGGCGGATGTCTATGTTTTAGGTCTATTGGACTGCATGCAGTCTAGACCGAGAACCCCTACAATAAAAAACACCAACACACCTCTTTCCTAAAAAAATCACAAAAGCCGTCTTCGGACGCAAAAAGCGCACTTTCAAGAATCACAAGAGCCGTCTCCGGACGCAAAAAGCATACTTCCAAAAATCACCAAAGCCGTCTTCGGACGCAAAAAAACAAGAACTACGTAGCTTTGATCCCTCAGCCAGTGAGGGTACGTAGGACCGAGTTCATGTCCCATCAAGCACCCTTTTAAAAAATCCTTGTTTTGTTCCGCTTTTCAAGGATATCAAAAATATTCTTTTTCTCGTTCCCAATAAAATATTTTCTCAATCAAAAGAAAAGCAAAGAAGTAGAACGATTTATTTCAAATCAAATATTCCAAAACCACACATCAAATTAAAGGTTCCCTTTCGGTAGAAAGGAGGTACGGGGTGCTTATACCTTCCCCGTACCTAACCGACCCCCAAACCTACATCTCTTGTTTTCAAAAAAAGGACCACCCGCCTTGTATAAAAAGACGTTTTTTCAAAACCAAAATATTGGTGGCGGCTTCATAAACCTTCCCACGTTGTACATCGAGAAGTCCAAACCGGATTTTTCGGGGTGCAACAGCTGGCGACTTCACTGGGGAAAACTTTTCTTTTTTAGAAAAAAAACGAAGGTCAAGCCTAATTAATTTGGTGCGTGGTTTAAATTGTTTGAATTGAAAATTTTTCGTTCTATCTCCTCTTTTTCTTCCTTTTCTTTTTCTTTTTCTTTTTCTTTTTCTTTTCTTTCTTTGTCTGTAAATGCTTGATGGTTTCTCTTGCATTATTGTGTACATTGTGTTGCATTCATGTGCATTTGTTTATTTCTACACTTGCTTCTTGTTTCTTCTCTTACCCCTTTCTTTCTTTACTTATGCATCATATTCCCCTCATCTTGCATGTTCCCCTCTTCTTCGCTCCCTTTCTTTGGTAAGTTCATGCATTATTCCCCTTCTATTATGATCCCCTCTTCTTAGCTCCTCTTCTTAAGGTAAGTAGAGTTTTAGATGATTGTTAGTACCTTAGGTTGATTTCTTGCTTATACTTGGATGATATGTGCAAAACCCTAGGGTAGATGACTCTCTTTGTCTGGACTGTTTCTGGATTTTCTTTGCAGGTAGGGGGGTATATGCATCATTATGCTCCTACACACACTTTCACTGTTTTTACCCTTGTGTGATTTTTGGTGAGACAGCCCTATACCCGGGCTAGAGTATATCTTAGGCTAGAACGAAGTCGTTAGTGGCTGCACACTGGACGTACGTCTTTTCGTGTGGTTGCGAAGACTTCACCTAGAGTTTGGCTTTGTTCGAAGGGTTCATCACTTGGACGTACGTCCCTGCTGATCGGTGCGCTCGGATGAGGTCGTTGACTCTAGGAACCTTATTTAGGGCCCTCTTGTTAGTGCTTACCTTGAAGTACCCCTAAAAAAGCCTTAGATCCTGTCTCCTAAGGAACCTTGTAGGACACAAAGGAGCTTGCATACCCCTGCATCGAAATTTTTGTGAAAATAAACCAGTGTTTTTCCAAAAATGTATAAATGTCCAACTTTTGAAAGCTGTTATGTTGAAATTCAAACATCATGCATTCATTCATGCATTCACTTCGCATGCATTCTCACCGGTGTTAGGGAATTGTGGGTATCAGTGACAATTTCCCTGGCACTACGTGGGAGAAACGCATCCGCATCTCATACGCATACATATATATTTATGCATCCATTCATTTCATGCATTCTAGCACTCATAAAAACATTTCTTTCCAAGTTCAGAGAAAAAGGCAAGCTGGTTCGTCCACATCGCTACTTTACCCGTTTGCAAGCAAAACTGATGGCGTCCAACGAAGACATTCTGGGTCCAGAAGAAACAATGGTAGAGATCCTTAATCCTGAGCAGCTGGCTCAGGAGAACCAAGCTCTGAAAACTAAGATGGAGGCCATGGAAACTCAGATGGCCGAGGTAATGAATATGCTGCAAAATCTGAGAAATGGGGCCGCTGCCGGGGCCGCCGCAGTCGTGAATCCAGAAGGGGTTGTTACCTTTGTTTCTCCTCCTGTATCAGCTGAAGTCGTAACTGTTCATCCCTCTCCAGAAGTTAGTCATTCTTCGGGGGCAAATGGTCAGACACAGCCAAATACACAAAGGTATCCTTGGGGGATGCCCATGAATTATACACCATCCACCGCTGAAGCCATTCCTGTGGTGACAAGTCAACCTGCTGTAGTTGCTTCTAGTGGAGCTGTGGGTGTGCCACACATTCAGATCCCTAGTCCTAGTATTATACCTCCAAGAAGTTCTCCTGCTCCTGCTCCGGAGATTACTATGAATCCTCCAAATGCTGCTTATCAAATGGGAAACCCCGCTCAGTATGGGGTTACTACTTCAGTCCAGGGAGCTATCCTCAGGGCCAGATGGTCGAAAGTTCACAGCCTAGAGATAGATATCATCTGCTAGAAGAACGATTGAGGGCAATGGAAGGGTCAGGTACAAGGGCTAAGGATGCGCGGGACCTGTGTCTTGTTCCAGGTGTTGTTATACCTCCCAAATTCAAAGCGCCAGATTTTGATAAGTACCGTGGCACCGGGTGTCCCTCCAGCCATCTGACGATGTATGTTAGAAAGATGGCAGCTTATGCCCATGATGATAAAGTGTTGATCCATTTCTTTCAAAACAGTCTGACCGGAGCGTCTCTAGACATATGCAGTTGCAATCCTCCGACATCCATAGTTGGAAGGATCTCTCTTAAGCGTTTCTTAAGCAAGATCGAAGACAATATGGATCTTGCTCGATGGATCTCAACTACAACACATGAGAAAAGGTGACAGAGAATCATTTAAAGAATATGCTCGAAGTGGAGAAGTGTAGCGGCCTGTAAAGCCACCGATGATGAGAAAAGGAAATGGTATATATGTTCATGGAAACTCTCCGAGGATATACTATGATCGGTTGGTGGGTAGTGTCTCCTCTAGTTTTCTCGATATGGTGGTCATTGGGGAGCGTTTGGAACATGGATTGCGTAGTGGAAAGATTGCCGGAGGTTTTGGCAATCCGGTGGGCGTAAGAAACCTTTTTCTAATTTCCCTAAGAAAATGAAGGGGGAAACGAATGTCATTATCGCAGGGGAGGTCGGTCCTTCAACTCTCCACCACGTAAAGTTCCGTTTTCTATTCCCGCTCACCATGCAGCAGATAATCCAGTCATAGGACTCGGAACTACCAAGAGAGGAGACGCGTGCAGTTTTGATCGATTCCCATCACTTATCCGAAGTTTGTTTAATCACCTCATTGCCAAGAATCTAATTAACACTCGCCCCTATGAAGCTCGGCTCAACCCCCCTTCCTGGGGATATAATGCCGATGCAACATGTAGTTTCCACGATGGAGGGGTTGGTCATACTGATCGAAGATTGCAAGGCATTCAAGTATGTAGTCCAGACCTAATTGATGCTAATTGGTTATCTTTTAAGCGAGAACAATCCGAGCACGACAATTAATCCCTTGCAGTCATGGGGCACCATCCGCCAATGCCATAGAGGATTTCGGGAGCCGATCATGATAAGAAATGTTGAGAGTATCAAGACTCCTCCGGAAGACATATCTTTGAGCTATGCGGATGGGGAATAATTCGTAAAAAAGTGTGTGTGTGTCTTGACCACTGTGTGTGCGTGTGCTTGTGAGGTTTTCAAGTCTGTTTTACAAGATCCGATGGACCGTTATGTAGTTCGGTTAGAGGTAGTGGAGAAAGAAGAAGGTGTGCTCATGTTACGGTTCAATGATGGCGAGAGATACCAAAAAGCCAATTGAAAGTCCGCGCATCTCGATCTAAAAATCGTTCAAGCCAAGGCTAGACCAATAGTCATCGAAGACTCGGCCTTCTCATGCGAGGAAGAAATCAATGAAGATGTAACGGCAGTACCTACAAAAGAAGGATGTTGGGATACCCTAGGGGTGCCCAGTGGAAAGTTTGATTACTTGGTCAGATATGATGCTCCCAAGAGTGCTCAAATCCGAATGGAAGACATCCAGCCCACAGGATGGGATGAGGAAGATGAGCAACACAACCAAGTTCTTTGTCATTATGGATAGTTCGAGTCCAAGAAAGAAGAAATAGATGGTTGGCCAAGCTGAGAGGTCAGGACCCCTGGTCAAAGAAGATTCCGATTTGTGATCTCTACCAGAGTTTCAAGAGTGCCGGTATGCTGAACCCGGATCAGATCACTGCTATTGAGGATGATTCAGAGAATGAAGAAGGCAGAGCCAGTTTAGTCCGTCGCTGCAGCGCTACAAAGGAGCTCAAGAACTGGGAAGCTGTTGACTTGCCCATTACCTTTAGTTCAAAGTAATGATTGTAATGCACACCTTTGGCTCTGCCCAAGGCCTTAGGGTAGTTTGTTAGGGCATGCATGTTTTTATTTTCAACAACATTATCATCAATAAAAACGCTTGTTTTGAATTTCATCAATAAAATTTCCTTTTCTTCATTTATCTCTTTGTTTTCTTTCCGCTTTGTTATGTTTGTTTCGCTTTTCATTCTAGTGTCTGCTTCCCCGAATGCAGATCAAAAGTAATTATCTCTGAAAATAGTAGTGCCAACAATTCCTATTACGACTTTGATCATCCGATTAACCAAACTGAAGGGGATGTTGATGAAAACTGGGAAACTCCTCCGGAATTAATGAGATTAATAGAGCAAGAGGAGAAGATAATTCAACCTCATGGGGAGCTGACTGAGATTGTCAACTCGGGTACAGAAGAGGATAAAAGGGAAGTCAAGGTTGGTACTGCCATGGAAGATGGTGAACGCAAAAAGTTAATCCAGCTCTTGCATGATTATGCTGACGTCTTTGCATGGTCATACAAAGATATGTCGGGGTTAGATACCAACATTGTTGAACACAAGTTGTCGGTCAAGCCAGAGTGCCCACCAGTCAAGCAGAAATTAAGAAGAATGAAGCCAGAGATGTCACTGAAAGTCCGGGATGAGGTGAAGAAGCAGTTTGATGCAGGGTTCCTAGCAGTGGCCAAGTACCCACAGTGGGTTGCCAATATTGTCCCAGTTCCCAAGAAGGATGGGAAGGTCAAAATGTGCGTCGACTACAGAGATCTGAATCGTGCTAGTCCCAAAGATGATTTTCTCCTTCAAAAAAAAAAAAAAAAAAAAACAAAAAAAAAAAAAAATACAAAAAAAAAAAGGAAGAGGGCAAATATATAGGAGTAAATAAATTATTGTCCTTGAGTTAATTTTTTGAGAAAACGAGCAATCGTGATTTGAAATAAAGTTCGACCATCTTCCCATATTCTCGAAAAAACTATGCTACCCATTGTAAGCCAAAAATCCAAGAATCACCCTAGACAAGGATCACCTCAAATGTCAAAAAAGATGCATCACTTTTATCAAGCTCACCCGAGCCAAAGGAAAAAATCAAAAAAGAAAAAAATCAAAGAAAAAATCAAAAAAAAAAAAAAACAAAAAGGATTTAAAAATGAAAATCCCAAAAATACAAAATAGGTGGTGAGCTGATACACGTTACCACAAAACACAAAAGATCCTTGTCTCAATAAACCGCAAATACTTCCCTCTGACCTCGGCATCCCGCCATCCACCAGCCCTTAGCTAGGAATAAAACTTCCAAACACCTCATCAAGCCAAATAACCATCATAAATCATCAAACGTCAGCCAACACCGAATAAAAATCATCCTACCATTAGCTTCAAACACTTCATTAATCCCAATCATCCTTCCTCCACAAAAACCCACAATCTCCAAAAATCCATTCCGATCAATGATCGATTGTTTTTGTTTTCTCAGAGTTTTAGCTTTAGGACAAATAAGTTTATTTACTTAAATATGTTTGTCGGAAAAAAAAAAAAAAAAAAAAAGAAAAAAAATCTCAAAAAAAAAGGAGAAGGCTGGCACTCCAAGATTCATTCAAGTTACAATTATATCAAGGCAAAGTTTCAGAGATCACCAAGTGGGTTGAAGCTGCCTCATATTCAAGTATAACCAGTTCAGTGGTTGCCAAGTTTGTCAAGAAAGATCTGATTTGTCGTTACGGTCTTCCCAACAAGATCATCACTGATAATGGCAGAACTTGAACATGAGAATGATGAAGGACTTATGCGCCGAAGTTCAAGATTCAAAGATCACAATTCATCCCCGCATGGCCCCAAAATGAACGGGCGGTTGAAGCGCCAACAAGAATATCAAGAAAATAGTGCGAGAAAATGGTGGTAACTCTACAAAGATCGCACGAAATGCTCCCTTTCGCTTTGCATGGCTATCGCACCTCGGTGCGCGTACATCGATCGGGCAACCCCTTTCTCCCCGGTATATGGGTCGAAGCGGTGCTTCCCATTGAGGTTGAAATACCTTTCCGCGGGTACTAATGGAAACCAAGTTGAAGAAGCGAGTGGGTACAGCCCGTCTGGATCAACTAAATCTCATTGAGGAGAAAAGAATTGCACCTTGTGTCATGGGCAATCAGACGCGTGAGAGGATGAAAATCGCTTTCGACAAGAAGGTTCGCCCCGAGAATTCAATGAGGAGAACTAGTACTCAAGAAGATTCTCGCCTATTCGAGTGATCCCGTGGGAAGTGGACGCCACCTATGATGACGGACCGCACGTGGTCAAGAAAGCCTTTTCGAGGAGGAGGCCGATACTCACAAATATGGATGGCGAGGATCCGAGGAACCCACCAATTCCGATCAAGTGAAGAAGTATTATGCCCGAAAGAAATAAGTGAAAAAGAGAAAGTTAAGCCAAGTAAAAATAGCTCATTGGGTTGAAAACCCAAAGGGCGCCTAGGCAAAATCAGAGCGACCGGTGGATTGAAAACCCGCAAAGGCGATCTAGGCAAAAATTAGGGTCAGAAAGCTTTGGCATCAAAAGTAGGCAAGGGCATACAACACCCCGAAGGTCTGGTTAAGAGGGTGGTCAAAGTCATGGAAACAAATGGTTGACACTATCCCACAGAGATGGACAGTCAGAAATTAGCTTCTCTCTTTTCGTGTCTTTTTGTAGTTTAAACTTTCAAATGTATTGAACAGTCGGCGTAACCTTCTGTATGACCGGCTTCTACATCAATAAAGTTCAATCTTTCTCATATCATTTGCTATTTTCCGCTTTTTTCTCGCTCAAAATAAGCGTTTTTCGATGATGATGACATTGATCCAGAAACATGTGCATAAATCATAAAGCATCACAATCATTGCGGAATTTCTAAAGGTCATGGAAAGGAAACAACTTTCCAAAGCAAATTAAGTTCGCAAATAAACAATTATGCTCGTAATCATCCTCAAATGATAAAATTATAAAGCAAATCTGCACTTGGCTCATACGCCACCACAATCCTAATCAGTTCTGCAGTCGTGTCACGGGTTGGCGAACCAGAGAAAAGAAAAAGCCAAAAGAGCAAAAGAGCAAATGAAAAAACAGATGATCAGAAAAAAGAAAGCTGATCAAGAAAAATTAAATCAAAAGGAAAACCTCAAGAGTGTTTCGCCACATGCATCATCACGCCAAAATCATAGCATTGCATGCACTCGCATAACATGCTCCTGCATAACATGCCTTTGCATAACATGCACCCATGCTTCATGCACCATCCCTTGCATCAACTAACGTATGCAGGTACCTCAATTCAATGCCCCAGCATTGGCCATCTCAATTAGTCAATCAACAGGATTTGCGAATCCCTTCAGGACCCATGTGTCCCTTCAGGACCAACGCGTCCCTTCAGATCCCGTCGTTATCGAGCACCGACAGATCATCAGACCCTAGGGTCCTTCAGTTTAGTTCAAATCAACAGTCCAAACAGCGACTTTGAACTCGACCTTCATTTCGCCAAGTCATCACTGAGCATGACGGATCGGCCCCTCAGACCTTGTGTCCTTCATTTCGCCAAGTCATCGCTGAGCATGACGGATCGGCCCCCCCAGACCTCGTGTCCTTCAGACTAGCTGTGTCAGTATAAAGCATAGCGTAAGTCCATCCAGGTAAAATGTATCAGCCCCACAACTTGATATTGAACCTCAGGCCGCTCGATTAGGCCACCTTCAGAGCCCGAGTGCTCCTTTAGAGCCACAAGTGCTCCTTCGTAACCAAGTGTTCCTCTCAGAGCCACAAGCGCTCCTTCTTTATCGCATTCTTTATCGCTTTATTTCTTGTTTTTCTTTGCTCGAGGTTGGCACCAACTGCTTTCTCGCCAGGTGTCTACTACCAGAGGTCGGGTACACTCTTTATCGCTTTATTGCTTTCTTTATTTTCCTCGGTGTCGGCCTACCAGAGGCCTGGTCAGCAGACGTTCTTTATCACTTTCTTCATTTTCGCGCCAAGTGTCGGCCTACCAGAGGTCGATGCCATCTTTATCGCTTTATTTCTTGTTTTTGCACCGAGGGTGGGCACCAACCTATTTCCGCTTTTGTTGGCTCACGAGGGTGGCACTTCATTCATTCATTACAGTCATTTCGGGCCGGCATCCATTCACCCAAAAAAAGAAAAAGAAAATTCGGGTTTTTCCTAAGTTGACAAAATCGGTATAATTTCTCGAATTCTTTATCTCTATTTTGCCTCGGAATATGTTTCGCCAATTCATATTCCTTGTTAAAATCTAGATAAAGAGGGCACCATCATACCCCAATTTTGTCCGGCTTTAGGTCAAAACCCTAATTTTCCACTAAAACAAGTAAACTATGAAGTGAGTATCATTTTGCATGCATTTCTAGGGTTTCTAGGGTTTTTCCTAGCTCAAGGGGTATTTTGGTAATTTCACCAAAAGGACGCATTTTCTCATTAGGCATGCATTTTAAAGTGTTGAAAACTATGGTGGAATTTACAAAGTCATGTCTTAAGGGAAAACGCATTTTAAGCAAAAATTAGGTTTTCAGGACCAAAAGGGCATTTTGGTCATTTCACTAAAATTAATAATTTCTCGGTAAGAACCACTATGCATCTCTTGAGGAATTTATTTGGGTCCAAGTGAGTGGAGTTGTGCGCATCATTGGAATATTTTTGGCATGAAATCGGCTTTTTGAACAAAAGGGTATTTTGGTCATTTTGCAAAGTAGGATATCAGTTGGGCTTGGATCTCCAAGATCTCCTAAAAACCCTAGCTGTCCTCTCTAAGCAACTGAAACCCTAGTCTCCCTGTCCAAGTAATTGAAACCCTAGTCTTCCTCCCCAAGTAACTGAAATCAAATCAAATCTAGGTAAATCAAATAATTAATGGTCAGACCTAATTTTCTAGTATAAATATACCTCAACCCTTTTGCTCAAAAAAAAAAAAAAACCCTAGCACACAATACTCTCCTTCCCTCTCCTTGTTTCAGCGGAATTCCCCTCCTCCATTCTCATCCAAATTCTTCAAAAATCAACCATCAAACCTTCATTATTCTTGATTCCTACACTAAACATCCTTCTAAGCTTCCATAATCCTTCAAGTTCCATCAAAATCCACTCAAGAAGAAGGGTTTTATGAGGATTCAAGCTTGTTGGGGCTGTTCTTCAAGAGTTATTACTTCCATTTTGCATCTTTCTTCCTTTTCTAGCTAGATCAAGAGGTAAGCTTCTTATATTTTGCATTTTCTTTAATCATCAACATGTAAATCTCTCTGCTACTCCTCTTTCCTTTCTCAAAAGGCTTAGAGGACTTGTTTCCAACATTATGACAAGGACATTGGGAGCCTTGGGTGTTGGCAATGAGTCCTTGGCCTTGAGAGGAATTTTCTTGTGTTTTCACCATGTTATTTCCTTGCATGTTCCATCATATTTGTATGATTTAAAGTCAAAAATAGCTCATCATTCATATGTGGGGTTTCGGCCAAGGGAAGATTAGGGTTCTTGTGTGTTTTCGCTTATTTCATGTCTTGTGTTTTATTGGTAACTTGATTGTGGGTATGTGTAGCCTAGGATTTAATCCCAAAATTAGGGGTTTGTGTTTTCTTTGGTTTCTTTTGATTCTTTAGTGTGAATAAATATTTGTTCTACTTGATCATTGTTTTGTAACATAGCATAATAATTTAGGATTTAATCTTGTGTTGATTGTGCATTTTAATCATTTCATTTCGCATTTGGTTATGGAGTAGAAATTGGTTGAAGCGTTCTACTTCTTTTTCAAATTTTCTTTCCAAACCATTGTTTCAAAAAAAAAAAAAAAAAAACAACAAAATATCTTTCCTTTTAATAAATCTTTTCCAAAACTCATAAGGAGGCAAGTCGGACGTCACGGCGGTGTTGTCTAGCGCCCCGAGACCGGAGTGTGCATACTCAAACGTCTTAGGATACTTGTGAGAAATAAAACAAAAATCAAAAAAGATCATTTTCCAAAAAGTAGTGGGGCACGTCGTCCGTACGGGCGGGGATGTCTATGTTTTAGGTCTATTGGACTGTACAGTCTAGGACCGAGAACCCCTACAATAAAAAACACCAACACACCTCTTTCCTAAAAAAATCACAAAAGCCGTCTTCGGACGCAAAAAGCGCACTTTCAAGAATCACAAGAGCCGTCTCCGGACGCAAAAAGCATACTTCCAAAAATCACCAAAGCCGTCTTCGGACGCAAAAAAACAACAACTACGTAGCCTAGAAAGAAATAGTATCTAGTATATTAGCCAATATTGCTACTATGTTGTATACTGGTGTGAAAGGTGAAATTAACAATATTTACTGAAATTAACAATATAAAGCTCAAGACTTGTATCAAAGTCACTCATAATCATACTGCATTCATTCATGAACTTAGATTGTTTCTGATAGAAAACGGTACTAAATGATAAAGTATTGAAATAGAAACCATTTTACATCACTGAGCAATCACAATTACAGTCACATAATCTAAATATTATGGGTCAAAAGAAGATGACAAAAAGCTCAACTAACTGGATATGAAGAATCTAAATACTAATACTCACCAAGATTACACGATCACGATATTCATTGATTTGAAGATGGGACTGCACATAATAATGGACCTGCAATCATACAAACACAAAATAATGCTAGAAGATATTAGACCACAAGTCTTTAAGATAAAGTAATAGATAGTGCTCTAAAAAAGCGACATCCACACTAGTGGAAAAAGGACATTAAACAGCACCATTTAGTATCGGTTGTTTGAACAGACGATACTAAATGTGGACGCGGTGGCAATTTTGAAATTAAATGGAAGTTTTCAATTTTCACGCTTACATTTAGTATCGGTTGTTTAAACAACCGATACTAAAAGTCTTTACATGGGACGTTTAATTTTTGTAAACGCGTTATCTTCTTCTCTTCAAACACATTTAGTATCGAGCTTCTTAACAACCGATACTAAAGACCTTGTTTTTTTTCCAAACGCGTTCTAAATACATTTCAACATTGTGTTTGCTGTCTAAAAAATGACATTTAGTATCGGTTTTTTAATAACCGATACTAAAAGTGACATTTAGTATCGGTTATTTAAATAACCGATACTAATAGTATGTTTTCAAGACATAAAAAACACCAAAAAAACGTCATTTAGTATCGGTTTTTTGAAAATTCGATGCTAAAAGTCACATTTAGTATCGGTTATTTAACCGATACTAAATGTCAGACATTTAGTATCGGTCGAATTAGTATCGACAGATAACCGATACTAAAAGTGCAAAATAACCGATACTAAAAGTCTTTTCTGCACTAGTGCCATTTTCCTTTTTCTAATGATTAAACTTACTGATGCTTTGTCAAATGTGCTAAGCCCAGCACCAATTGCAAAGATAGCTAGGAAGACCCTGAAAAGGAAGGCAGAATAAGATTCACAATAAATAAATAAATGAAGGGTATAAAGAATAAACTAACTAAGTCATATAATTATAATTAACAAAAACAAAAACAGTACATGCACCTAATGCTTTAATTGAACTTTTATGACAAGCAAGCTCTTCCATTAAGGCAAAATTAAGATGAGATAGAATGACAGAAATATTATGTAAATACCGATAGATTTCTTGCAAATGGGGGGTGTGAGGGAGAAGAGGGGGTACGAAAAAAAACCCCTTAATTTAGTTCACTTGTAACCCAAATAAGTAAAATCAATTTGTAAGGTGGTACAAAAAATTTGAGTAATCTTCATTTCAACACATACTCAAAGAAATAGGAAGCATCGTACATACATACACCAATCCATAACCTTCCACTCAAATACACATTAATATCAACTTAGGAACCAAAAGGCATACAATTTTGCACATACAAAATACAATTTTCCAAAGACATACATTAGAGATTAATCCCACAGATCGACCATTGACATTTTTATGACCAAAACCATCGAGACAAGAGTTCTAAAAATGAATTCCTAAAATGAATTCCTAAAAATTTGAGTAATCTTCATTTCAACACATACTCAAAGAAATAGGAAGCATCGTACATACATACACCAATCCATAACCTTCCACTCAAATACACATTAATATCAACTTAGGAACCAAAAGGCATACAATTTTGCACATACAAAATACAATTTTCCAGCACATACATTAGAGATTAATCCCACAGACTGACCATTGACATTTTCCAGCACATTATATGAGTGATAAGCGTACAAGAGTCATCTCAATCATCTTATTGTGTGGCATGACTTCCTAAAATGAATTCACATTAAGAAAACCACTGAGACAGTAGTTCTAAAAACCAGAAACAAAATGAATTGATACTGGGATATACTTGTTCCAAAAACTTAGAGTACTTGAGAAACCCTAGAAAGTAGAAAGAGGGGTACCTGAAAAGAGATTATCGCTGGGAAGAGGAAGAGAGCAAGAAAGGGAGATGAATCGCTTGTTGTTGAGATTGCGATGGAGTGAGAGTGATGCTTGAGAGATTGCTATGGAGTGAGAATTGCTGCGATGGTGTGATGCTTTAACGATTCCTCTTCTGGAAAAATAACCACAGGTTCGGGATTTTGCGTTCGTCGTCTTGATTTTCGCTGAGGCTCAAATGCACCGGAGAACCCTTCGTTTTTGGAAGCTGAGAAGGATTTAGTGCGACGGAGCTCGGGAAGAAGGAAGATGATGCGACGGAGCTTCGTTTTTGGAAGCTGAGAAGGATTTAGTGCGACGGAGCTTCTTTTTGGAAGTAGGAGGACGATTGTTGTTGCGATGGAGTGAGAGAGATTGCGATTGAGGTAGGAGAATCGCTGCGATTGTGTGATTTAGGGTTCGGCAAAATCGCTGCAATTGTGTGAGTGTTTCAGTGTTTTTTGGTTTTGGGGATTTTTGGGTTTCTGAGTGTTAATCATAAAACGCGCTACTATTTAGCGCCCAAATTTTTTACTTTTTAATAATTGACCCTATGGCAACGTTTATACACCGTTGGATAAAGTTTAAACAAAAAAACGTTGCCGTAGACCTTATGGCAACGGTTATAAAACGTTGGATCAAGATTAAACAAAACAACTGTTGCCGTAGACCTTATGGCAACGGTTATAAAACGTTGGATCAAGATTAAACAAAACAACCTTTGCCGTAGACTCTATGGGAGCGGTTAACAGCCGCTTGCCAATAAAAAAATTAAAAAAATAAATCACCAACGGTTCATAAAACCGTTGCCATTGTTGGCTAAGGCAACAGTTTTTTGGCCGTTGAAATTTTAGGCGTTGCCATAGGGTCTAAATGTTGTAGTGAAAGTTCGCTCCTAATTGGGAAGGGCCGTACCGGGTCGTCAACAAGGCCGGCAAAGGGGCCTATGAATTAGAAACCATAGAGGGGGCGACCATCCCCAGGACATGGAACGTGGATAAGCTCACGCAAAGTTTACTTGTAATTTAATTTCATGCAATGATGTATGCCTGTTCGATCACAATGCGAGTAGCAGCTGTCATACCCCAATTTTGTCCGGCTTAGATCAAAACCCTAATTTTCCACTAAAACAAGTAAACTATGAAGTGAGTATCATTTTGCATGCATTTCTAGGGTTTCTAGGGTTTTTCCTAGCTCAAGGGGTATTTTGGTAATTTCACCAAAAAGGACGCATTTTCTCATTAGGCATGCATTTTAAAGTGTTGAAAACTATGGTGGAATTTACAAAGTCATGTCTTAAGGGAAAACGCATTTTAAGCAAAAATTAGGGTTTTCAGGACCAAAAGGGCATTTTGGTCATTTCACTAAAATTAATAATTTCTCGGTAAGAACCACTATGCATCTCTTGAGGAATTTATTTGGGTCCAAGTGAGTGGAGTTGTGCGCATCATTGGAATATTTTTGGCATGAAATTCAGTTTTTGAACAAAAGGGTATTTTGGTCATTTTGCAAAGTAGGATATCAGTTGGGCTTGGATCTCCAAGATCTCCTAAAAACCCTAGCTGTCCTCTCTAAGCAACTGAAACCCTAGTCTCCCTCTCCAAGTAATTGAAACCCTAGTCTTCCTCCCCAAGTAACTGAAATCAAATCAAATCTAGGTAAATCAAATAATTAATGGTCAGACCTAATTTTCTAGTATAAATATACCTCAACCCTTTTGCTCAAAAAAAAAAAAAAAAACCCTAGCACACAATACTCTCCTTCTCTCTCCTTGTTTCAGCGGAATTCCCCTCCTCCATTCTCATCCAAATTCTTCAAAAATCAACCATCAAACCTTCATTATTCTTGATTCCTACACTAAACATCCTTCTAAGCTTCCATAATCCTTCAAGTTCCATCAAAATCCACTCAAGAAGAAGGGTTTGCGTGAGGATTCAAGCTTGTTGGGGCTGTTCTTCAAGAGTTATTACTTCCATTTTGCATCTTTCTTCCTTTTCTAGCTAGATCAAGAGGTAAGCTTCTTATATTTTGCATTTTCTTTAATCATCAACATGTAAATCTCTCTGCTACTCCTCTTTCCTTTCTCAAAAGGCTTAGAGGACTTGTTTCCAACATTATGACAAGGACATTGGGAGCCTTGGGTGTTGGCAATGAGTCCTTGGCCTTGAGAGGAATTTTCTTGTGTTTTCACCATGTTATTTCCTTGCATGTTCCATCATATTTGTATGATTTAAAGTCAAAAATAGCTCATCATTCATATGTGGGGTTTCGGCCAAGGGAAGATTAGGGTTCTTGTGTGTTTTCGCTTATTTCATGTCTTGTGTTTTATTGGTAACTTGATTGTGGGTATGTGTAGCCTAGGATTTAATCCCAAAATTAGGGGTTTGTGTTTTCTTTGGTTTCTTTTGATTCTTTAGTGTGAATAAATATTTGTTCTACTTGATCATTGTTTTGTAACATAGCATAATAATTTAGGATTTAATCTTGTGTTGATTGTGCATTTTAATCATTTCATTTCGCATTTGGTTATGGAGTAGAAATTGGTTGAAGCGTTCTACTTCTTTTCAAATTTTCTTTCCAAACCATTGTTTTCAAAAAAAAAAAAAACAACAAAATATCTTTCCTTTTAATAAATCTTTTCCAAAACTCATAAGGAGGCAAGTCGGACGTGACGGGCGGTGTTGTCTAGCGCCCCGAGACCGAGTCGACAACTCAAACGTCTTAGGATACTTGTGAGAAATAAAACAAAAATCAAAAAGATCATTTTCCAAAAGTAGTGGGGCACGTCGTCGTGCAAATGCGGGCGGGGATGTCTATGTTTTAGGTCTATTGGACTGCATGCAGATCTAGGACCGAGAACCCCTACAAAAAAAACACCAACACACCTCTTTCCTAAAAATCACAAAAGCCGTCTTGGACGCAAAAGCGCACTTTCAAGAATCACAAGAGCCGTCTCCGGACGCAAAAAGCATACTTCCAAAATCACCAAAGCCGTCTTGGACAAAAAAACAAGAACTACGTAGCTTTGATCCTCACCGGTGAGGTACGTAGGACCGGGTTC